>CM077085.1:137050593-138250593 GCA_039513925.1 Platanthera zijinensis
TCGGGATTAAATCATTATTTTTCATTTTCAACTACACAGTTATCCCCCCCTCCCTTCTTTGGCACTACCAAAAAAGGGATAACCCACTTACTAACTAATATAGGATAGATAATTCCTGCGTCTAAGAGTTTCAAACCTCTCCCTTAACTACTTCTTTTATGTTCGGGTTTATACGGCGCTGAGGTTGTATGGAATTATGTGAATTGTCTTCCATTAAGATTTTATGAGTGCAGAAAGATGGTGAGAGGTCTAAGTTGTTAGCTTAAATCACCTAGAGGGGGGTGAATAGGTGAAATGCGTGTCAAATACGGAATTAAAATCTAACACAGCACACATCAAGCAATCACAGACGACAAGAGATTTATAGTGGTTCCCTAACCTTGGGTACGTCCACTTTCCTCACCGATCTAGCAAATCACTAGACTCGGCTACTCCACTATCTCGGATTGAAAACAATCCTACACCTCGGTACCACGTTCCTACAAAACTCGATCCAACTGGATCTACAAAACTCGGAAGAAAGGTCTTCCTACAAATCTCGGAGAAAAACTCCTACAAGGAAATTTTGGTTTGAGAATAAAAAATCAAAACAACAATCTCAGATCTGGATCTTTGACAGTCTTCTTCTTTAGGAACTTCGGCTTGATCAGAAAAGGTTGAAGATGACTTGAGAGAGATCCACGAATCTGAAAACTAGAACCACCTCGATCGAGAAGATAGATCTGAAATATTTGAGGCTCGGCGAGATCGAGTGATTCACTTTTGTCTGGATCGCTGGAGAAATAGTCGTTGAAGACGGAGATCGGCGATCCAGAGTTTCTTCCATGAACAACGATGGCGGCGGCGGCGGCGTAAGAATTAGGGTTCACGGAATTTTCTCTTTCTTAAAAAGAATATCTCGGTAATCTTGTTAATTAGTCAATTCTGAAATGACCTATTTATAGGTGGACTCCAACGGTCATAATCTTAATTAAGGATGACACGTGGACCAATCAGAAATGACGGATTCAAAATACTTATGGTGAATTCGAACTTAGAAGAATTCTGGAATAGAGAACTGCTATACTCGAGTAAGAGAAGATATACTCGAGTATGGGAATTTAGATACTCGAGTGACAAAGAGGATTATACTCGAGTATGAGAAGAGAAATTTACTTAAGTGAAAAATGAACTACTCGAGTATCAGAAGAGATATACTTGAGTATCAGAAAAGATATACTCGAGTATCAGCAAAGATATACTCGAGTGAGAGGAGAATTACTCGAGTATCCGAATATGTATACGGGAAACATTCACTTACTCGAGTTATGAAGGTCAATTACTCGAGTATAGAAATACTTACTCGAGTATTAAAATCAACTACTCGAGTATCGAATAATTTACTCGAGTATGAAAATCAATTACTCGAGTATGACTACTTGAACTTGCAGAGAAGAGAAGAAATGGAGCTACACGAGTATGATACATGATTTACTCGAGTGATTAAGTTACTTACTCGAGTATGAAAAGAAACTACTCGAGTATGACTACTTAACTACTCGAGTATAGATTTATCTACACGAGTATTCAGAGCCTACTCGAGTAAGTCTAACTGATTACTCGAGTATGTCTAACTAACTACTCGAGTATAAGTCTGATACTCGAGTATAAAAGGGGTTACTCGAGTATTTTGGACTTAGAAATATTTTCTGAGGAAATTAGCTCCAATGCTTCTGTCCATCAATCCAAGTGCATGAATGAGAAGTGTATCCCAATAGAGAGGCTATACATGGGCCAACACTTTGGATCACACAATGAGGGATTACATTGCATGGTCCTGTGTTTGGTGACCCATTATAGACTGACATTGGTCTACACTTGGCAATTAGAACCTGCACACATACAACTCAAACACCACATCAAATACATCTTAATTCATCTTAGTTCAAGGTCTGACTTCCTACAAATCTGAGGTATTGTGGAGACAAACCCCAACAATCTCCCCCTATTTGTAGATGTCAGCACTCTCTATACTAAGGTGAATTACTTAAGAGTAAAAGAACAACATGCATATAACAAGAGAATAAACTAAACTAAAGCAGGGTAAACAAAACATTGCCATAATCAGAATTAAATATATATATATATAGAAATGTTTTAAGCACAGAAACAAAAGTCCAATTCCACATTCTCAGTTCAACTCAAGATGGGGCATCCTTGTGCATCCTTTCTCTTTTCAGCTCTTGCCTCTCTAGGTAGCTGAAAGGTTTTGGAAAGTAAGTCCTGGGCCTAGGAGGAGCAGCTGGGTTGTTGTGCCCCCAATTCCTGTCATGTAGCCTGATCTTTATCTGAGATGCTTCATAGTCTTTCCACTCTGAATAACTGTAGTAATTATCTCTGTTCTCCCCAAGATCAGTCACTAACCTCAAAGTATCAAGAATCAGAGACTTAGAGGTAGGACTCCACACTTCAGCATGAACAACAGGTGGTCTACCTTCAGAAGCTGGCTCTTTCTTGGGTGCAGAACGGCTAGCAGAAACGCCGTCACCATATTTTCTTTTCTTCTTAGAAGGAGCTTGAGAACTGGAAGGAAAATCATCTTTCCATGCTTCAGTATAGGATAGGGGAGGCTCAGTCACATCACCCTCAGGTCTGGGTGAGAAGACTGGCACACCTCCTTGAAAGGTTGCTTGAGCTGAGACATCTGCTGGAGGCTGTTCTGCTAGAGGATCTAGATGCTGAGGTATAATGGTAGGGTCCAGTTGAAACTCAGGAAAGTTTTGATTATGCAGCCAGACAGCAGTGTCATAGGTATAGAATTTGACAGACTAGAGTTGGGAAAGAATGGATTCTTTCAATCCTTTTACTAGATCACTTATAGCCTCTTGAGATTGGGTAGATAGTTGTTCAGATAGCTTTTCAACTTATTCTTTTACGGTCTTCTCCCCCTTGCTGATATCTATAGATAGCTGGGCAATTGCTTCATCTCTGAAGGTGCCCACTTCATTATATACTTTCACAACATTAGTTTCAGCTCTCTCATCGAGCTTGAGCTGATTGTGATCTACTGTCTCTGCCTGGTTCCTTAGCTCACCTATGCTTGTGATGGTGTGATCTATGGCTTTGCCTCCAATATTGAACAGCTGCTTGAGTGTGTCAGTGTTTGCTTGAATTTCAGCAAAGCCTCTGCTCATCTCCTTTTCAAGAGCAGAGACCTTGGAGGTGACTGACTGCAGAGAGGCATCAAAGTAAGCTCTCTGTTCTTTGAGCATAAGCTCAATCTTGCTTACAAGATCTGAAGAGGAAGAAGAAGAAGGGGCTGAGGTTGATGCAGGGACTGAGGGAGCAGGAGTAGTAGTAGTCCAAGTAGGGATTTCTGTAATGACCACTGAGCTAACAGCTCTTTTGAAGGGTTCTATTTCAACAGTTTCTTCTGTATTTAGGAAAGATGGCATGGAGAAATCCAAAGTCTTCAGAGGTGCCTCCACAGGATCTGGAGACATTTCCTCATCATCAGACAAGATAACATGATCAGATTTGTTGGGCTCACTATCAGGAGACTTGGCAGGAGACTGTACTGGAGTCTGAGCTGGAGACTGTACAGGAGACTGGCAGGAGACTTGGCAGCTGAATCATTCTGAAAAAGAGGAGCATCTGAGCTGAGCTCATCAATAAGGCTGTTAATATCTTCAGCTGTAGACAGTAGGTGAGCTGTATCTGGAATTTCAGATTCAGGAATTGCTGATTGAAGATGAGCTGAGTAGGAGAAACTGGAGGAGTAGCAACTCTGACTTCTTCTGATGCTGGAATCACTGATTCAGAAGAAACTTGATGCTGAGAAAGAGAAGAGGCAGGCTCCACCTCAACTAAAGCACCAGTGGTAGCAATAGTTTGATGTGGAGGAGGAGATGGAATCCTGTCTTTAGGTAAATTGTTTTCTTGTTGTAGTTCTGAGATGGCATCAGCCTTTGAAGCTTGGGCAGAGTTCAGGATCTTGAGGTCATACCTCTGAATGGAAGAGATAGAAACTTTCTTCATGTGGTGAAGAGGAGTCCCTTTAGATAAGTCAAACACTGTAGGATTTATCTCATGGAGGAGGAGGGAGATAATTCTAGCAAAACTGGGATGTTTGACGCTTTCTCGGATCTTATCCAGTATCATCATTCCGAACTGGAATTTCTTCCTGTAGACAATAGCTTGCATAACGTCGAATAGATTTTGGGAGATGTCTCTTATGGAGTATGTCTTGCACCATAGGATTTTGGCGATGATGTCAACGAGAAAATTCCCTTCTGAATTGAACAAAGATCGATTCAAGGTTTCACCTCCACCTTCAGGATCTCGACCACAGAATAGAGAGGTGCAGTCGGCATCTTCCTTTTCTAGGTCATCTTCTTCGTCGACCACTGGCATCTGAAGCAGAGTGGTGATTGAAGTTTTATCCAACCGAATTTCAACTCCCTTTACCTTGGATTTCAGAACTGTGCCGTTGTGTCTAACCTTCAGATTTCTGTAGAATTCTTCAACATCGGGAAGCCGGAGACGGCAGGGTTCTTGAAGAACGAAGGATAATCCGGCCGTGTCCAGGAGAATCAGTAAGTTCTTAAAGTCATCAGAAATATCTTCAATACCATCTGTCACTAGTTCAGAGCCAATTCCAATCTTGGAGGAGGGAGGAGCCATCAGCGATTCTGCAATGCGAGGGAAACAAGAACGAGGATGACAAAGCTCTGCAACTATTCTGGGAGACAAAGAGACAGGAATCTTGCGGCGACGGAAGAGGAAGAACAGGAATCGGGAATACGAAAAGCCGGCGGCTACTCGAGTGAGTGAGAAGTGGAAAGGACTTTTTCGTTTTGAATATATATATATATAAGTAATCCTAATTAGGTTTAAGAAGGATTAAGTATAATGTCATACCTGAACGAGGCGGTAATTTTCTAGGTGCTAGTAGAGATTTTGAAAATCCAAAAAAAAAATCCGAGTACTCGAGTAGAAGATGACAACATACACGAGTATGAAGTTTAGTATACTCGAGTAGGCACAACATACACGAGTAATCAATAATTCATACTCGAGTATGTAATTAGCATACACGAGTATTAAGTCCTTGACGAATTTTCATACTCGAGTATAAGAAGTTCATACACGAGTATCTTTTGGATTACTCGAGTATATGAAACTTTTTACTCGAGTATTAGCCGTTTACTCGTGTAAGTGTAACGATGCTCGAGTCTCTAATACTTGAAGGAATTTCCCTGGTAGATGTCTATTTCCACTGAAAAACTGTACCTCTGAGCAGCCAACATTACTGATATCTTCTTAATTTGAGAGTCCATCACTGGTCTTCTTTGTTGAGCAGTCCAAGCTCAGTTTTGAAGAACGAGAACTTGGACTCATCTAGCGGCTTCGTGAATATGTCTGCCACTTGCCTGTCTGTGGAGACATATTGTAGATCTATGTCTCCATTCTCCACATGCTCCCGGATGAAATGATAGCGAAGCTCTATGTGCTTGGTCCGGCTGTGGTAGACTGGGTTGTTGGCTATTGCTATGGCGCTGGAAGAGTCACAGAACAGGGGAATGTTCTGGAACTTCATGTTGTAGTCTTCAAACTGATTCTTGATCCATAAGAGCTGTGCACAACAGCTGCCTGCAGAGATGTACTCTGATTCAGCCGTTGAGATGGCTACACAGTTCTGCTTCTTACTGCTCCAGGAAATAAGTCTCCTTCCGAGAAATTGGCAAGTCCCGGAAGTGCTTTTCCTGTCGTCTTTGCTACCTGCAAAATCTGCATCTGAAAAACAAATTAGTTCACTATCATTACTTCTTGGGTACCATAAGCCAAGATTTGGTGTGCCTTTGAGGTATCTCAGGATTCGCTTTGCAGCGATGTAGTGAGATTCCTTAGAGTTCACCTGAAATCTAGCACAAACACATATTGAGAACATTATATCTGGCCTACTCGCAGTAAGGTAGAGCAAGGACCCAATTATGCTTCTGTATTTGGTTTCATCAAAAGGTTTCCCTTTCTCATCCTTGTCTAGAGACATAGCTGAGGCCATTGGAGTCCTCATAGAGGTTGCATTCTCCATTCCGAATTTCTTAAGTAGCTCTTTGGTGAACTTGGTTTGTGAGATGAAAATCTCATCTTCAGATTGTTTCACCTGAAGCCCTAAGAAATACTTCAGCTCTCCCATACTGCTCATTTCAAACTTCCCTTGCATAAGTTTAGAAAACTTCTTGCAGAGGTCGTTATCCGTAGAGCCGAAAAAAATGTCGTCGACATAGATCTGCACTAGCAAAGTCTTGCCTTTTATTTCCCTAAGAAATAATGTTTTGTCTATCTTTCCTCTTGTGAACTTGTTCTCAAGAAGGAAGCTAGACAGAGTCTCATACCAAGCTCGAGGAGCTTGTTTAAGACCATATAGTGCTTTTTGTAATAAATATACATAATTAGGATGGGTTGAATCAACAAAACCTGGCGGTTGCTCTACGTACACTTCTTCCTTTATGTCACCATTCAGGAAGGCGGACTTTACGTCCATCTGATAGACGGTAAAGCCCTTAAGTGCAGCGTAGGCAAGAAATAACCTGATCGCCTCCAGTCTTGCTACTGGAGCATAAGTCTGGTCGAAGTCGATTCCTTCTTCTTGATGATATCCCTTGGCGACAAGTCTGGCTTTATTCTTTATAATTGTTCCATCTTCGTCCATCTTGTTCCGGTAGACCCATTTTGTCCCTATGACGTTCTTATGCTTGGGTCTAGGAATAAGTGTCCAGACTTTGCATCGTATGAACTGATTCAATTCTTCTTCCATGGCTAGAATCCAGGATGCGTCGGAGTTGGCTTCCTCAAATTTCTTTGGTTCAACTTGTGAGAGAAAACTTAAGTGTAAATTCTCGTTAGTTGTATCTCGACGAGTTCTGACGCCATCCCGAGGATCTCCTATTATTTGGTCAATAGGATGATCCTTCAAGTGTCTGGACTCTAAAGTCCTTGCATCTGGGATCTCTTCAGCCACTAGAGTTGCATCTTCAGCTGGGATGTCTTCTTCATCTTGATCATCCTCCTCTCCAATGGTGGTTGTAGAGGGGACCTTGATGAATGTCTTATCTTTATCTTCACTAGGTTCATCCAAGCTAAGTTCTTTCAACTTTGTACCTGCATCTACAATAGGCACACTAGACGAGTTACTTTGCAACAGACTCGTCTCATCAAATACAAGATGTATCGACTCTTCCACCACCAGAGTTTTTCTATTGAATACTCTATAAGCCTTACTATGGCTACTATATCCTACAAAAATACCTTCAAAGCTTTTCTCGCAAAACTTGGTACAGTGATATTTGCCATTGTTAAGTACGAAGCACTTACAGCCAAAGATTCTAAAGTATGAAATGGTTGGTTGCCTGCCTTTTAGAAGTTCGTAAGGAGTCTTATCATGGTTCTTGTTGATGAGTGCTCGATTTTGCACGTGACAAGCGGTGTTGACGGCTTCAGCCCAGAAATACTCCGGAAGTGAGGCATCACTCAACATGGTCCGACAAGCCTCTATGAGTGTTCTGTTCCTTCTCTCAGCTACTCCATTTTGCTGTGGCGTGCGAGGAGAGGAAAACTCATGAAAGATACCTTGACTTTCACAAAATTCTGTCATGGCTCCAGATTTGAATTTCGTTCCATTGTCACTTCTGATTTTGACTACGGAACAGTTGTATTCATTCCGGATCTGCCTCATAAAATTAGTGAAAATACCGAAGGTATCTGACTTGTGTTTCAGAAAGAACACCCACGCAAAGCGCGAGTAATCATCCACAATAACCAACGTATATTCCTTACCTCCCAAACTTCTAACCTGCAGTGGACCAAACAAGTCCATATGGAGAAGCTGCAAACTTCTATTGGATTCCTTGCCTACTATGCTTTTAAACGAACTTCTTGTTTGCTTGCTTTTGATACAAGCGTGACAAGGACTGTCCGTAACACACTTGACATTAGGTGCATCACGCACTAAGTTTTGAGAGAATAATTTATTAATAGTTTTGAAATTAATATGTGCTAGTCTCTTGTGCCATTGGTCAGCAAGAGATGCACTATTTTTGCTAACAAACACACTGGTGTCGAAGAGTCTATACAGATGAAGTTTAAACAGAAAATATTTCTGCTTCGAGTGCCAGATAAAATAGTCTCCATGTTGTCAACCGATTTTATCAAACACTTGTCAGCATGAAATTCAACTACGTATCCTTTGTCGCATAGTTGGCTTATGCTGATGAGATTGTGTTCCAATCCTTCAACATATGCTACATTTGAAAAGGATACGCTACCATTAGAAATCATACCATAGCCTTTCGTTGTCCCACGATCTGAACCTCCAAAGATGACCTTTGGTCCGTTGCAGACTGGGGTGTAATTCTGTAGTAGGCTCCTTGTCCCGGTCATATGCCGAGAGCATCCACTGTCCAAGTACCAGATTGGCGTTTTGGTGGCCTTTGGACATACCTGCAATTACAATCATTTAGCCTTAGGAACCCAAACAAGTTTGGGTCCTTGGTCTCGAGTTAGAATACTCCCCCTACGAGTATTAGCCTCATGAGTGGTCACTCTCACGTTGCTAACTTTAGGGGTTGCAGCATTTTCAGGATTGAACCAACAATCACTGGCAAAATGACCAATTCTGCCACAGCACCAACAGTTGAACCTGTTGTATTTTTGCCTTGTGTAGTCCTGCTTGACTTTCTGGAATGAAGGTCTAGCAGTAGCTTTACTCTTGGAGGAGGAGGCTTCATGATGATGGCAGTTACATGAGGTCTTCTCCTTCATAGGCTTTTCTACAATGGGTTTTACTTTTGGTGTCTTTTTGAAATTATGACCATGAGCATAAGGTCCATAGCTTTGAAGCTGAATCTCCTCATAAGGTGCCTTGAAGACACTCTCGCCCAAAGTTACGAGGACGAGTCCAACCTTGGTATCTTGACTTAGGCTTCTCAGGGATAGGCCTAGAAAAGTGTCCGTAGGTGGACTCATAATCGAGTTCGTTCGTGGGAAAGATAACTTTCTTGAACACAACAGGTTCAAAGGGAGCTTTCCCTTTTTCTTCAGCTAGAGCCTTCCGGGCAGCCTTATTCTTTCTCTTGGCCTTGTTTCTCATAGAGGATTTACTAGAAGAGACAATGTGCCTAAACCAGCACCCTTGGCCTTAGCAGAGAATTCAGCAACGATTGGAAGAACTGTCTTAGGCTTAGAAAAACTCTCAACAAGCTTCTTTTCAGCCTCGAGTTGTCGTTCCAATTCTTTGATGATTTCTTCTTTAAGGTCGATGTGCTTGAGAGCTTTATTGTATTCCTCTATAGCTACATTGAGGTTCTCTTGAAGAGAGTTAGTCTTATCGACTTCTTCTCTCAAGCTGCTCTCACTAGCTCGTAGAGTATTTATCTCTTTTGGCTTGAGTTTTCATTAATCTACGACATTTTTCGTAAGCGGTGAGTAACTCCTTATACTGACCCATGAGCTCAGATTCTTCTTCAGAGGAATATCCCTCTTGCTCATTGTCATCTTCAGAATCAGAGAGAGGAGTGTGAGATTTTACCTCGCCAGTAAACTGGGGGACTTGTTCATCATCTGAATGAGCCATGAGCCCAAAGTAAGCTTCCTCTTCTTCACTCGACTCGGATGAGTCAGAGTCGCTGAGAGTTTTGCTCTTCTTGGCTACTAAGCTTTTCTCTTTCCTGTTCTTATGGTGTGAGGATTTCTTTTCCTCTCTTCTTCCACCCTCTTTCTTTTTGTGAGGGCAATCGGCGATGACGTGACCTGGCTTATTGCAACAATAACAAATGATGTCAGTTGAGATCTGTTTGTTCTGTTTAGAATTATGCCTGTCATGGCTGCTTGAGCCTTTCTTCCGATGATCACCGTCATGTCGTGATCTTCTATATGAGGCATCCTTGCCTCTCCACTGCTTCTTCTTGTTCAAGAACTTCTTGAACTGCCTTGAGAGTAGGGAGAACTCTCCATCAGATAGTTCTGAGCCAGATGAGCTAGGCTCAGATGATTCTTCTTCATCAGCCTCAGGAACTGGGGCAGGAGAGCTAGCCTTTATTTTCCTTGAGCTATCTGCCTTTAGAGCGACAGATTTCTCCTTGGATGCAGACCTGCTTGTATCTTCTTCAGCTTTTCATGAGTTGATTTGCAGCTCGTAAGACATAAGCTTTCCGAACAGATTCTGCGGGTCCGTCTCAGCTAACCTTCCAAACTCCCGAATGGCACATACCTTATTGTCCCATTCCTTGGTTAGGGATCTTAAGAATTTGTCATTGAGTTCCCCGTTGGTGAAGACTCGGCCATAAACTCTTAGGCCGTTCACTATCTTGAAAAAGTTCTCGAACGTGTCAGCTATGGCTTCCTAGTGACCTTGCCGGAAGGCTTCATACATTTGATTCAGAAGGGATCTTCGATCATCCCTCACTTCCTCTATACCTTCCATTAGAGTCACTAGGGATTGCCACATCTCCTTGGCAGATTGGCAATGAATCAGATTTTGCAGCATTGAGTCATCGACTGCACTTGCTATGATATTCTTTGCTTTCTTGTCCAGAGAGACAAGTGCAATCTCATCCTTATCTAGATCCATCAACTTCTTGGGAACTTGCTTGGTGGGATCTATGGTGGAAGCAGTTAAAGGAATGTGGGGACCTTCTTCAACAATCATGAAGATCCGGGATCTACTGCTTCCATGAAGAACTTTACTCTTTCCTTCCACATAGGAAAATTGTTCTTGGTGCAGATAGGGAGTTTAGCAAAATCCTTGGTCTTACTCATGCTTGATACCTTTCAAGAAACAACTTAGAAGGATAAGATCAAGGTGTTAACCTTTTAACGATCAACCTCCCTCTGATACTAATTGAGAGGTCTAAGTTGTTAGCCTATATCACCTAGAGGGGGGTGAATAGGTGAAATGCGTGTCAAATACGGAATTAAAATCTAACACAGCACACATCAAGCAATCACAGACAACAAGAGATTATAGTGGTTCGCCAACCTTGGGTACGTCCACTTTCCTCACCGATCTAGCAAATCACTAGACTCGGCTACTCCACTATCTCGGATTGAAAACAATCCTACACCTCGGAACCACGTTCCTACAAAACTCGATCCAACTGGATCTACAAAACTCGGAAGAAAGGTCTTCCTACAAATCTCGGAGAAAAACTCCTACAAGGAAATTTTGGTTTGAGAATAAAAAATCAAAACAACAATCTCAGATCTGGATCTTTGACAGTCTTCTTCTTTAGGAACTTCGGCTTATCGAAAAGGTTGAAGATGACTTGAGAGGATCCACGAATCTGAAAACTAGAACCACCTCGATCGAGAAGATAGATCTGAAATCTTTGAGGCTCGGCGAGATCGAGTGATTCACTTTTGTCTGGATCGCTGGAGAAATAGTCGTTGAAGACGGAGATCGGCGATCCAGAGTTTCTTCCGTGAACAATGATGGTGGCGGCGGCGGCGGCGTAAGAATTAGGGTTCACGGAATTTTCTCTTTCTTAAAAGAATATCTCGGTAATCTTGTTAATTAGTCAATTCTGAAATGACCTATTTATAGGTGGACTCCAACGGTCATAATCTTAATTAAGGATGACACGTGGACCAATCAGAAATGACGGATTCAAAATACTTATGGTGAATTCGAACTTAGAAGAATTCTAGAATAGAGAACTGCTATACTCGAGTAAGAGAAGATATACTCGAGTATGGGAATTTAGATACTCGAGTGACAAAGAGGATTATACTCGAGTATGAGAAGAGAAATTTACTTGAGTGAAAAATGAACTACTCGAGTATCAGAAGAGATATACTCGAGTATCAGAAAAGATATACTCGAGTATCAGCAAAGATATACTCGAGTGAGAGGAGAATTACTCGAGTATCAGAATATGTATACGGGAAACATTCACTTACTCGAGTTATGAAGGTCAATTACTCGAGTATAGAAATACTTACTCGAGTATTAAAATCAACTACTCGAGTATCGAATAATTTACTCGAGTATGAAAATCAATTACTCGAGTATGACTACTTGAACTTGCAGAGAAGAGAAGAAATGGAGCTACTCGAGTATGATACATGATTTACTCGAGTGATTAAGTTACTTACTCGAGTATGAAAAGAAACTACTCGAGTATGACTACTTAACTACTCGAGTTTAGATTTATCTACACGAGTATTCAGAGCCTACTCGAGTAAGTCTAACTGATTACTCGAGTATGTCTAACTAACTACTCGAGTATAAGTCTGATACTCGAGTATAAAAAGGGGTTACTCGAGTATTTTGGACTTAGAAATATTTTTCTGAGGAAATTAGCTCCAATGCTTCTGTCCATCAATCCAAGTGCATGAATGAGAAGTGTATCCCAATAGAGAGGCTATACATGGGCCAACACTTTGGATCACACAATGAGGGATTACATTGCATGGTCCTGTGTTTGGTGACCCATTATAGACTGACATTGGTCTACACTTGGCAATTAGAACCTGCACATATACAACTCAAACACCACATCAAATACATCTTAATTCATCTTTGTTCAAGGTCTGACTTCCTACAAATCTGAGGTATTGTGGAGACAAACCCCAACAGATGGGCTTATGCCCTTGATATCAGAAATTTGCCATGCAATAGCTCGTCAATGCTTACGTAGAACTAAAAGAAGTTTATCATTTTGCGCAACCGTGAGGTAGGACGAAACTATTACTGGTAGTTTAGAATTTTTTTCTAAGTAGGCATACTTGAGATGTTCAGGAAGTTCTTTAAGTTTTAGGGTAGGGGATTCTTCGTAAAAGGTTTTAGAAATTCATTCTTTTCAAATACTATATCTTCGTAGATCTTTTTAGATGGAAAATTAAAAGGAGTGGAGCGGTGGCCAAGGCGGATTCTTGCAGTGATTAAGTTGGAAAAGTAGAGGAGAAACAAAACTAGGAAAATTCTTGTTCAAATTCAGATAGACGATATGATGATTCTTCACTTTCTTCACTTAGTTATAGCGATTTAGTTGGAAGAGAAAAGGAGGAACAAAAAGCAGATAATTCCTTTTAAAATTTGGAGAGGAAATAAGAGGATTCATCACTTAAGGCATCTATGAAAAAACAGGAGTCGTCATTTGCTAGGGTGTTTTTCATCGAAGGAATGATAGAGAAAGTCACTTCGTCGTCGCTTACTCGAAGGAAGAGCTTACCATTACTTACGTCAATGATGGCTCAGGAGGTGGCAAGGAAGGGTCGGCTAAGGATCAGGGGAACCTCGATGTCTTCTTCGATGTCCAAAATGATAAATTCCACCGGGAAGATGAACTTGTCGACTTCATCTAAGACATCTTCCATGATACCTAATGGGTATTTGGTTGATCTATCGGCGAGCTGGATACTAATCCGTGTGGGGTTGAGGATACCAATTCCTAACTTATTACACAACGAGAGGGGCATTAGATTAATACTCACACATAAGTCGGCGAATGCGTTCGTGACAAAAAGATCAACAAAGACACACGGAATAAAAAAACTACCCGGGTAACTGATTTTCTTTGGTAAGCCGTTTGTCAAAACCGCAAAGCACACGGAATTTAACGTGACGTGCGATAAGTTCTCTAACTTCTTCTTGTTGGTCAGGAGGTCCTTAAGGTAATTATCGTACTTCGGCATCTTGTAGATCGCTTCATGGAAGGGTAGATTAATGTGGATTTTCTTGAACATCTCTAGGAAACTAGAGTAATGATCGTCCTGACATTGCTTATTAAGTTCGGAAGGGTATGGCGGGGTTGGATAATTTTTAAAGATGGGCGGTGGAGTGAGATCTTTTTCTAACATAGGGAGAGGGGTGATAACTTCTTCAGCAGAGGGTGGAATTTTTAAAATGGGTGCGGAGGTTTGATTTTTTAAAACGGGGCTGGAGCTTGCATCGGGCTCTTCACTAACGATACCAGAAAGTTGTTTCCCACGCAAAAAAATTTATAGCTTTTGCTTGCTCTCTCAGGTTGGGATCGGTATTGGAAGAAAGCGACCCTGCAGGTCGCTCAGAAATTATTTTTGTGAGCTGTCCTACTTTATTTTCTAGACTTTTAACGCTTCTGGTTAAGGTTCTTATAGTATCATCATTTGTGGTTATATATTTTGAAAGTAACTCCTCCAAGATTGGACGTTTTGGATAATTTTGAAGAGGTGGTGGTGGTGGTGCAGAAATATCATTTGGGGGTGGCAGGAGCATTGTGTTCGAAGTATTACTCCACGAAAAATTCGGGTGATTTCTTAAAGTAGGATTATAACCATTCAAAAAATTAAAACCCAATACAGGAAAATTCGCAGCAGAAAAATTATTAAAAGTATTTCTAGGCATATTGTTAACAAAATCTAATTGTCCGGGGGCAGAAGTTGCAGATTACCATTCCTGAGGGACGGAGGTACCAGTCATCTCTTTTATCTTTTTTCTTAGAAGTTCCAATTGTAGAGCTGGCTGGCAGACGTTGTCCACTTCAAAGATACCATCATGTTTGTTTGGGCGGGACCTAGGCACATTCCACTGATAAGTGTTCATGTCCATGTCCTCGAAAAGATCAAGAGCTGCTTCCCGAGTCTTATGGATTAATATACCGCTAGAAGCTTCGTCTATCATTTACTTTGTATTATGATTAAGCCTGTTATAAAAGGTTTGCACTTGTAACCATACTGGTAGCGTGTGATGTGGGCATCATCTTAATAATTCTTTAAATCTTTCCCAAGTTTCATATAAGGTTTTGGAGTCTATTTGTCCAAAAGTAGAAATGTCGTTTCTAAGTTTTGTAGTTTTAGCTATCGGAAAATACTTCGCCAGAAATTTTTCATTTAGTTGATCCCAAGTTGTGATGCTGTTTTTAGGTAGAGTGTTCAGCTACTGCTTAGTCGTAGTTCTTAGAGAGAATTGAAATAATCTTAGCCTAATAGCATCATTTGTGGCACAATTTATCTTGAAGGTGCCACAAATCTCAAGAAAGCTTTATATATGTACGTTCGTATGTTCAACTTGAAGTCCGTTATATTGAACATACTACTGCACCATTTGAACTATACTAGGCTTTAGTTCAAAATTATTATTAGCTATAGCAGGGTGCGCTATATTAGATTCAATTCCCTTTAGATTCGACCGTGCATAATAGGACATAGGCTTTTGCACAGCTTCCTCCACTTGGTGTTCGTCCATTCTTAAAGTAGAAAATGACTCAAAGTCCTCAACTGGTACTTTGGATTGTAAGACCTTGAAATCGTGATCTTCTCTGAATATTACGCTCAATTTCGTGGTCCATGTCAAAAATAACCGACGGACTCTCGCGGGTCATACACTAGAAGAAGAGAAGAGAAGAAAGAGAAATCAATAAACTAGAAAAAATCTAGATTTTTTTTAAATAGATTTTTTATGTTTTAACTCCCGAACTTATCATGGGCTACCCATGAAATGTTTGCAAGGTACTTGACAAGGTAGTGGAACTTAAATCCCTTTGCCCTTTTCGAGAGAATTAAGTGGCGTAGAAAAATTTTTAAGTGGGTTTCTATTAATAGCGATATAAATATATTTTTTTATTTTAAAATTTTATAGAAGGAGGATGAGAAAGAGAAATGATAAAAGTAATAGGTTCGTGTTTTCGATATATCAACGAATGTTGCTCCCCAGCAACAGCGCCAAAAAATTGGTGGTCAGCTATTTGTTAAGAAAATAAAATATCCAAACTAGCAATCCAATGAGGCAAGTATACCTATCGAACTGTAGCTAGGGGACACAAGTATCGTATATAAATCCGGGAACTGTTGAGTACACTAACTCACACGAAGACTATTATATTATCGACGGAAAATCTATGGTTTAGAGAAACTAATTACAATTAATGAAAGGAAATAAAGCTAAAGAGAACTACTTGTATTAAAAAGAAAGAGAGCATAAAAGAAACGATTACGATAAAGGGTTGGAACGATGAGGTAGAAATGCACTCGATGAAGAATCACCACGGCTAAAGTCGATTAAAAACACGATAAATAAACCAAAACATTATAGGGTAAAGGTCCTTCACCATGGAGGTTCTTAAATATTGAACACGCTTCTCTCAAAGTCGTGCCCAATTAAGTTTAGGAAGTTCCGACCGACTCTCATCTAAATCGGAGGCCTAAAGCTCAGTTTACATGGTGAACCCCACTATTATATTTTACTGAAATCCGGGAGATTTGGACATCTACCTCTCTCGACGGATGCGTACAACTCCCTTTACTCTTGAATTCTCACGTCAAACTAACGGCCTCTCGGCTAGCCAAGAATGAAAGCGAAGGTGGAGAATATATATCGATGATATATCTCCAATAAAAAATAAATCAAGAGTAATTCAAGCCCAAACCCTAAATAGAAAAGTTAAGTTCAAAGCTTCATAACTTAGACACTCGAACCTTGGATCATAAAGTTCGAGTATAAGGAGGATTAGTTAATCATAATGGAGTGGAGGAGGGGGGATGAGTAGTAAAGCATTAAGAACCCTAAGATCATAAAGGAGAGAAAACAACACTTTTTTATTAATGATAACGAAAGCTTACAACTTGAAATGAAGGATCTACACTTGTATGGAAATGAAAAGACTAAGCTAGCATTACATTAAACTACTAAATGATGTACAAAAGCTATTACAAAATCTTAAACTAAACTAGGGTTAAGAAAAACTAAAAGGAGAAAGACATGGAGAGGGGGAAAAACAAGAAATGCTTCACTAAGCAAAGGGGAAGCACCTCCCTACCCAATCCAAAAAACTATATGCAATTCTTGGAGAAGGGCTCAATTTATAGAAAAACTTAAGGGGGGTGACACGGCCAGCGATACTACCGTGTTGGTGGCCGTTCCCTGTTAAGGTTGACCTCAAGAAGTGCTTCTAGCGGTAGGGAACAAGGAGTTGTTAAAAGTGTTCTCACCCATGCTGACACGGCCAGCAACACATCCGTTTTGGTGGACGTGTCGATAGCAGTTGATGTACTTTGATGTGGAATGCATTTATGGCGTGCAGCAGGCTTTGATGTGATGGCGACAAGCCCAGCGACACGGCCGTGTGGGTGGCCGTGTCCTTAATTGGAAAGTTATCAGATTCTGGTGACACGCCTTGCAATACGGAGGCAGCACGACCGTGTTCATGGTCATGTCCTTCTCAGGATGTTTTTCTAAACTCTGGTGATACGCCCCAAGTTGATACGGCCGCCTCGACACGCCCAGTGACACGACCGTGTGGGAGGTCGTGTCCTCCTTGGGATTATTCTCTAGATTTCTTTGGAGGCTAATTTCCCTGGGAATAAGTGACACGCCCAATGATATGGCTGTGTTGGAGGCAGTGTCAGGTCCAATTTTTACCTATTTTGTGAAAACCTGCAAAAACAGATATAAACATAAGTGGCATAAATAAACATAAAAGGAGATCAATATATAGGCTTATAAGACATGAGTTGTTCTTAGAAGACCTAAAAACACTCTAATAGCTTGGACTACAAAATGTATTATCACCTCTCTAGAGGGAATCAGGTCTAACTCCTATCTTTCAATTTGTATCATAGGGGTGTTTCTTTGGTTATACAAGTTAACACTTGAACCAAAAGGTCCTTGTTAGATCCGATTTCCTTTCCCTAGTTTTTCTATTTATTTTATATCATGGAACAGAACAAAGATTATGCAAGCACCAAACCTCCAGTATACAACTTGAATAAGTTTGCTATTTGGAAGGCAAGAATCAAGTTATATATGAACTCTATTGATGAAGATATTTTCAATTCTATTTTGACAGGATCACCAGTTCCAGTGACTACAACAACTGCTAGTTCCAGCATTTATGTTTTTCACCATATGAGTGGACAGATGCTCAAAAGAAGGACAAAATAGCTGATGCCAAGGCCATGAATATTCTGGCTTAGATAATGCCTGTTGACATTTTCAAAAAGGTGGTAGAGTGCACATCAGCCAAGGCTATCTCAGATTCCTTTACAAGATGGTTGCTTGATCAGCAGATGAGAGAAAGGATAGGTGATCCAATTCATTTCTTAATATGAAAACTTCAAGAAAGATGAGTCAGAGTCTGTCAGTGACATGTACAACAAACTTAGCTCAATCATCAATGAGCTAAAGACTCTGTATAAGGACATAACTCTCATAGAAGTCAATGACAAAATCATCATATTCTTCCATAGCTCTTAGGATTCTAGAATCTTGCCAATCAAGGAAGCCAGAAGTCTGAATGAGATTTCCACTGAATCTCTACTTGGGAAGCTCAAGTCTTATGAATAATTTATAATGACTAGAGATGATGCAGAGCAGAACACTCCAACATCAGCAAGAAAGGAGAAAAGCATTGCATTCCAAGCATTTGAAGAATCAGAAGCTCCAACAGTCAATGAAAAATTTCCTAGTCTCTTAGCCAAGAGATTTTACAAAATTGGCAAGAGGGATTTCAGAAGAAAGTCAACTAGGCAAGGTGACAAGCCAAGGTATGATAAGACTCCAACTAAAGAAGTTGTCTGCTTTGGTTGCAGGAAGCCTGAACACTTCATATCTGAGTGTTCAGAGAACCAAAAGAGGGATAGAAAAAGAGAAAAGGAACCCAGGAAGCAGCACTACCGTAAGCCCTCGTACAACAAGCATAAAAGGAAGGAGAAACGCTTTGTGGATGAAACCTGGAGTGAAACTGAAGTGAATCTTCATCTTCTAGCTCTAGTGAAGATGAAGAGGATGCAAAGGCAAAAGAAGTGTGTCTGATGGCCATCAATGCATAAGGCAACTGTTCAGAAATAAAAGATGACAAGTCAGAGGGTGAAGACTCTGATTCTGAGGAAGATCAGGTATTGTATTCTTTTGATTTTGATTCAGATGAATTTAGATTTGAATTGAAATCTTTATGTATTGATTTAATTAACCATGAATAAGAAATTAAACAACTTAGAGAAATTCTAATAGAACAAGAAAATTTCATTTCAGAAAACATTAAATTAAAAGATGAATTAACTCTAGCTAATGAACAAATCATCTCATTAAACTGAATTAATTGAGGCTAGGAAACATGAAGAATCCCTAAATGGGAGAAGTATCAAGTTGATGAACTTCACCAACACAGTGAATGCCAGACTTAATGGAATGCTGGTTATAGGTGCTTCATCAAGCCAACCCCCATTGATTCAAAAGAACATCCTAACAACTACAATTAAATTTGTTTCTAAAAAAGGTAAGGAGAAGATAAATGATAATAATATTAAGCAAACGGAATGAAAACAAAAGAATAAGAATAAGTGAAAGAATAAGAAAAAGCCTAGCTATAACAATGTTCGGAAGATTTCGTCGAACTCAGATCGATGAAATATGTACAGTTCGTTATACTCAAGTCGACGAACTCCGAACGCAAACTTTTATTATAATTATTCTATGAACTGCGATCGACAAACCAGCATGGTTCATCGACCCGAGATCGACGATATTGTGGCCCAAAAATGAATATTTTCATTCTCTTAGTGGATTTCGACGAACTCATCCCCATTCGTCGACCTCAGATCGACAAACTTAACAGAATTCTTCGACCCCGGATTATTATAACAGAAACTTTAATTCTAACAGAACATTCAATCAGCCAGGACAATATATGTTAGTCCATTTATGTAATGGATAATTTCACCTAGAAGATTTCATACATTAGGTTATAACAGTCAACCTCAATACTCATACATTTACAGTTTTAATTATGTAAATAAATAAGGACCCAAGGTGACCTGAATCAAGAATAGCTAATCTATTTTATTGCAGGTGAAATACTATCCCATTACAGAGCAATAGTGGTATCTGGATTGTACAACCTCGGGCTCGCAAGAGCAGAAGGCTCAAGGGAAATAAGGCGAGATGAGTTTTAAGGAGGAGGCTATTTACTAGGCAAGATGGGCCCACTCGAGAGCCGACTTGCTAGGCGAGTGGACCCCGAAGGAAGGGCCACTCACGGGGCAAAAGCTTTTTACTAAGAAATTGGGACCTCGGAGGGAGCCGCATCGTTGGCAAGGCGAATGGATCTCTAGGAAAGGTCCACTCGCAGGGCGAGGGCCGACTAGTTAGGCGAGAGGGCTCCATATGGGAGATCTCTCGCTTGCGAGATGACGCTCTCGCCAAGCGCCGGTTCTACGAGAGGCTTAGTGTTGGTTCTGTGTTTGGTCAAGGGTCGGTTCAAGTTGAAAGTGGTTCGCCTTTTAGCCCCAGGTGATTTTACACTTTTGGCCTTGGTGGTTGATGAGTTTGATTTATATAGGGTTTTTGGGACTCATCTGTGCTAGTTTTAATGCACTTGCACTTCACTTTTAGTATGTTATCGTTGATATTTTATTTATTCTGCTTATCACGCTAAGTGCACTATTTTTGGCCCAAGGGTGTGCAATTGCGCATTCTATTGTCGGGGGTATGCACATGGTGCTCCTTGTTATCTTTTTGTTTTGTTTTGTTTGCATTTTAGCACTAGAAGCTTGTGCTCCAGCATTTTTTTATTGTGGTGCAGGTAGTCAGGATGTCCCGGATTCATTTTCCAATTCTGTTTAAAATGCACGGTCGTGCGAATTTGTTGCGCACGATTTCTATGCAATCGTGCGTTTCACACAACTATTCTAGGGACTTTTGTTTCTACCTGTGTGTTTTGTTCCCGCACGGTTTCTGCCAAACAATGAGAGAAGGAATCGCACGGCCTGTATTATTTTCTCTTGATTCCTGCATTCTGGGGTAAATCGTGTGTTTCCTTCATGCACGGGCAAACGCGCTCGTGCGTGAGTAAAACGCACGATTCCCCTATTTCTCTTGTTTTCCTGTGCTCTGTGTTTACCCGTATGATTTCCTTCACGCATGGGCAGAAGTGCACGTGAGTGAGTAAAATGCACGAGTCAACGCATCTTCATCATCGAGCTTATTCAGGAAGTAAATAACGCACAGTTAACGCACGGTCGTGTGCCAAACCGTGCATGCCTATTTTTCTGACATGTTTCTATTTAAAGCGCAGATTTTCCTCCATTAGGGACAACTCGATTCCAGCCGATCAAGCTGCATTTTAGGGAAAAGTTCTGCCCTTTCACCTCCATCCCCCATCTTCCACAAAGGGGAGAACCTTCAATCATACTCATGAAACCTATACCTTGTCGGTTCTTGCTCTCGGCCTTCTCCTTCATCTTCTAAGCTCTATTTAAGGCTTCGACGCCATAGCTAACAAGCAAAGGGAAGATTGCAACTTTCTTCTGAATCGTGGCACAAAGAAGACGGGTCCATTGGAATGTAGTGACAGCCCTTCTCTACCCCAAACACAGTTGAGTTCCGAGCTAGGACGCAGATTGACAACCCGACGATTCCTACCGTGAATCCTCAGCAAGACTTCGGATTCGGTCGATCTCTTGACTTGTTCTTCCTTTATTATTTTTTATGTTCTGTTTGAACTTTAATGTTGATGATGTTCTCTTAGTTGTAAACATTATTAGTTTCATATTGTTGTGAACTTGTATTCTTATGTTTAAGTTGCTTGAGTTGCGCCTTTATTTTCTATCCCCCACCTCACAGTGCCGCACTAGCAATTGCTAGTGGAGTGCGTTGCGAAGAGGTGCTTATGACCCACAAATTCTAGTTCTTACGCTTCCCTACTCGTCCATCCGCCTAGCGATTCGGTGCATAGTGGCCCATGTAGTCTTCCATCCCGCCTGGCGAAGCATCACATGGCGGCTTTGCGTAGGAGTAGTTGTTAGTGTTTTGCTTTATTTTATCGCAACCATAAAAATCCCCCATCGTTAACTCCGACCTAAGGAATTAAATCTCAGTCCTCCTCGATATAAACTCCCCCCTTACAGTGTTCCTTGAAGAGATCCATACTTGGGGAAATTCACACATTTTATATTACTTGTGCTACCGGCACACTTTTCGTTCAACGCATAGTATTTTTGGTGTCGTTACCGGGGAACAAAGTCGTGTGAGTTTTTGGAGAGCGAGATAGTAGATCGAAGCCCTTTTTCATTTGTACATTTCATGTTTCTGTTTTTCTTTAGCTGTTAGAAATTTTATTTTTATTTTGCTTATTTATTTTTTCCTTTTTCTTCTTTTTTGTTTAGATAGTAGTTCCGTGCTAATTTTATTATAGCTATGTAGAACTTTTAGGTAATTCTTTTTTTTCGAGATGTATTCTGTAGCCGAGTGTAGTCTACTTAATGCTTTGCACCAATGCCTCGATGCCATGGCTGATATGAAAGTCGAGCATTGCATAGATGTATGCTATGTCAAGGTGTAGGCCACATGGTGAAGGATTGCCCTCGCTTGTGCAGGACTTCTCCCTCTAAGGGCGTGTGTGCAACAACCTCCCGTTCACGGAAGACTACTATGGACAGGCCTACCAGGGTATTGCTTGGCCCATACACTGACAGAGCATTTTTTTCTAAGTAGGCATACTTGAGATGTTCAGGAAGTTCTTTAAGTTCTAGGGTAGGGGATTCTTCATAAGAGGTTTTAAAAATTCTTTCTTTTTCAAATACTATATCTTCGTAGATCTTTTTAGATGGAAAATTAAAAGGAGTGGAGCGGTGGTCAATTCGGCTTCTTGCAGCGATTCAGTTGGAAAACTAGAGGAGAAACAAAAATAAGAAAATTCTTTTTCAAATTCAGATAGACGATAAGAGGATTCTTCACTTTCTTCACTTAGTTGTAGTGATTCAGTTGGAAGAGAAGAGGAGGACCAAAAAGCAGAAAATTCCATTTCAAATTTGGAGAGGCAATAGGAGGATTCATCACTTAAGGCATCTATGAAAAAACAGGAGTCGTCATTTGCTAGGGTGTTTTTCATCGAAGGAGTGATAGAGAAAGTCACTTCGTTGTACCTTACTCGAAGGAAGAGCTTACCATTACTTACGTCAATGATGGCTTGAGAGGTGGCAAGGAAGGGTCAGATAAGGATAAGGGGAACCTCGACGTCTTCTTTGATGTCCAAAATGATAAAGTCCACCTTGAAGATCAACTTGTCGACTTTATCCAAGACATCTTCCACAATACCTAATGGGTATTTGACTGATCTATCAGTGAGCTGGATACTCATGCGTGTGGGGTTGAGGCTACAAATTCCTAACTTATTAAACAATGAGAGGGGCATTAGATTAATACTCACACATATGTCGGCCAATGCATTCTTGACAAAAATATCAACAAAGACACACGGAATAGAAAAACTACCCCGGTAACTGATTTTCTTTGATAAGCCGTTTGTCAAAACCGCAGAGCACTCGGCATTTAACGTGACGTGCGTTAAGTTCTCTAACTTCTTCTTGTTGGTCAGGAGGTACTTAAGGTACTTATCGTACTTCAGCATCTGGTAGATCGCTTCATGGAAGGGGAGATTAAGATGCATTTGCTTGAACATCTCTAGGAAGCAGGAGTAATGATCGTCCTGACATTGCTTATTAAGTTCGGAAGGGTATGGCGGGGTTGGATTATTTTTAAAGATGGGCGGTGGAGTGAGATCTTTTTCTAACATAGGGAGAGGGGTGATAACTTCTTCAGCAGAGAGTGGAATTTTTAAAATGGGGGCGGAGGTTTGATTTTTTAAAACGGGGTGGAGCTTGCATCGGGCTCTTCACTAACGATACCAGAAACTTATTTCCCACTCTGAAAATTTATAGCTTTCGCTTGCTCTCTTGGGTTGGGCTCGGTATTGGAAGAAAGAGACCCTGCGGGTCGCTTAGAAATTATTATTGCGAACTGTCCTATTTGATTTTCTAGACTTTTAACGCTTCTGGTTAAGGTTCTTATAGTAACGTCATTTGTGGTTATATATTTTGAAAGTAACTCCTTCAAGATTGGACGTTTTGGATAATTTTGAAGAGGTGGTGGTAGTGGTGCAAAAAAATCATTTTGTGGTGGTGGGCGCATTGTGTTCGAAGGATTACTCCACCAAAAGTTCGGGTGATTTCTTAAAGTAGGATTATAACTATTCAGAAAATTAAAACAGGGTGCAGGAAAATTCGCAGCAGAAAAATTATGAAAAGTATTTCTAGGCTTATTGTTAACAAAATCTAATTGTTCTGGGGCAGAAGTTGCAGATTACCATTCCTGAGGGGGGGGGAAGCAGTCATCTCTTTTATCTTTTTTCTTAGAAGTTCCACTTGTAGAGCTAGTTGGGAGACGTTGTCCACTTCAAAGATACCTTCACATTTGTTTGGGCGGGACCTAGGCACATTCCACTGATAAGTGTTCATGGCCATGTCCTCAAAAAGATCAAGAGCTGCTTCCCGGGTCTTATGGTTTAAAGTATTGCCAGAAGCTTCGTCTATCATTTACTTTGTATTTTGATTTAGCCCTTTATAAAACGTCTGCACTTGTAACCATATAGGCAGCGCATGATGTGGGCATCGTCTTAACAATTCTTTAAATCTTTCCCAAGTTTCATATAAAGTTTTGGAGTCTATTTGTCCAAAAGTAGAAATGTCGTTCCTAAGTTTTGTACTTTTAGTTGTCGGAAAAACATCGCCAGAAAATTTTCATTTAGTTGATCCCAAGTTGTGATGCTGTTTTTTGGTACAGTGTTCAGCTACTGCTTAGCCGTAGTTCTTAGAGAGAAAGGAAATAATCTTAGCCTAATAGCATCATTTGTGACACCATTTATCTTGAAGGTGCCATAAATCTCAAAAAAGCTTACTATATGTGCATTCGGATCTTCATCTTGAAGTCCGTCATATTGAACATACTGCTGCACCATTTGAATTATGCTAGGCTTTAGTTCAAAATTATTATTAGCTATAGCAAGGCGCGCTATATTAGATTCAGTTCCCTCTAGATTCGACCGTGCATAATAGGACCTAGGCCATTGCACAGCTTCCTGCACTTTGGGTTCTTCCATTCTTAAAGTAGAAAATGACTCAAAGTCCTCAACTAGTACTTTGGATTGTAGGACCTTGAAATCGTGATCTTCTCCGAAGAGTACGCTCAATTTTGTGGTCCAAGTAAAAAATAACCGACGGACTCTCGCGGGTCATACACTAGAAGAAGAGAAGAGAAGAAAGAGAAATAAATAAACTAGAAAAAAGCTATATTTTTTTAAATAGATTTTTAATGTTTTAACTCCCGAAATTCCCATGGGCTGCACAATGAAATGTTTGAAAGATACTTGACAAGATAGTGGCACTTAAATCCCTTTGCCCTTTTCGAGAGAATAAAGTTGCGTAGAAAATTTTTGAAGTAGGTTTCTATTAATAACGATATAAATATTTTTTTTTATTTTAAAATTTTATAGAAGGAAGATGAGAAAGAGAAATGATAAAAGTTATAGGTTCGTGTTTTTGATATATCAACGAAAGTTGCTCCCCAGCAACGACGCCAAAAACTTGGTGGTCAGCTATTTGTTAAGAAAATAAAAGCAGCCAAACTAGCAATCCAATGAGGCAAGTAAACCTATCGAACCTTAGCTAGGGGACACAAGTATCGTATTTAAATCCGGGAACTATTGAGTACACTTACTCACACGAAGACTATTATTTTATCGACGGAAAATCTATGGTTTAGAGAAACTAATTACAATTAAGGAAAGAAAATAAAGCTAAAGAGAACTACTTGCACTAAAAAGAAAGAGAGCATAAAAGAAACGATTACGATAAAGGGTTTGAACGATGAGGTGGAAATGCACTCGATCAAGAATCACCATGGCTAAAGTCGATTAAAAACACGATAAATAAACCTAAACTTAATAGGGTAAAGGTCCTTGACCGTGGAGGTTCTTAAAGCTTTAACACGATTCTCTCGAAGTCATGCCCAATTGAGTTTAGGAAGTTCCGACCGACTCTCATCTAAATCAGAGGCCTAAAGCTCACTTTACACGGTGAACCCCACTATTGCATTTTACTCCAATCTGGGAGATTTGTACGTCTACCTCTCTTGAGGAATGCGTACAACTCCCTTTACTCTTGAGTTCTCACTTCAAACTATCGGCCTCTCGGCTAGTCAAGAATGAAAGCTAAGGTGGAGAATATATATCGATGATATATCTCCAACCCAAAATAAATCAAGAGTAATTCAAGCCCAAACCCTAAAAAGAAAATGTAAGTTCAAAGCATCATAACTTAAACACTCGAACCTCGAATCATCAAGATCGATTACAAGGAGGATTAGTTAATCATAATGGAGTGGAGGAGGGGGTGATGAGTACTAAAGCATTAAGAACACTAAGATCATAAAGGAGAGAAAACAACACATTTCTATTAAAGATAAAGAAAGCTTACAACTTGAAATGAAGGAGCTACACTTGCATGGAAATTAAAAGACTAAGCTAACATTACATTAAACTACTAAATGAAGTACAAAAGCTATTACAAAAGCTTAAACTAAACTTGGGTTAAGAAAAACTAAAAGGAGAAAGACATAGAGAGGGGGAAAAATAACAAGAAATGCTTCACTACGCAAAAAGGCAGCACCTCCCTACCCAATCCAAAAAACTATATGGAATGCTTGGAGAAGGGCTCAATTTATAGAAAAACTTAAGGGGGGTGACACGGCCAGCGACACGACCGTGTTGGTGGCCGTTCCCTATATAGGTTGTAAGACCCGCTTTTTTTTTTCTTTTTCAACCACCGGGGTCTTAGCCCAGAATTGCCGCTTTGCGGTGGCACCGACTCACGGGAAGACAACCACTACAAAACGCCAATTCTGCTGGCCCTTTTCGATCACAAAGAGAGAGAAGTAATTAAACATAAAATGTAAACAAGTCCACATAAACATGTAAATAAAAGTGAAGTCATATCCAGTCCATCAATAGATAAAAAAACAGGAAATGGATAAATGGGCTCGAGCCCAGTACATCAGGTTCCTCACTACAATTCACTCATCGCAGAAGCTATAAAAATACTAATCACTCACGGAGCTGGTCGCAGGTGCACAAGTGCTAGACTGTCCCACCTCCATACGCACCGTACTCTGCTGGTGCTGGTCCCTGGACTGCTTGTCCCTGTCTCCCATCCGGAGCTCCTGTAATGTTGTGGTTCGAAAACCATTAGTCATAAAGACTAAGCCCTATCATCCCCTACCCCTCCCACCACGGCTCCTAAGCACCAGGCGGAGAGGAGGAAAGGGAAGCTACAAAAGTGGAGAATAATCAAGCAGGTGACAAGGATCTAATCTAACCATTATTTAGAATAAAGTACAACTAGCAATCCTATGGTAGTAATTGGTAAAGAAGTGAAGTAGTAAGCATCAAATGTATAAAAAGGTAGCTAGAGAACAGTAAGTAAACAAGCATGTAAATAAGTAAGTAACCTTAACTTATATGAATGCCCATACAAACATATAAGTTAAGGGATCTTCTGCAGGGCTCCCATCGTATAAAAAGTCCCATACCGATTTATACGTTGGGGTGTCGGTTGTATGCAATTATGAGTGTGGTGGTATGTTATTCCATGATTCATGCAAGTGCAACTCACGCACGCGACTCTACGAGCACAGACCTTTAGTTCCCCCTGTTCGGGCAGCTAGCTTCACTCCCAGGAACCTCCATAGTGGTAAACGGAGACAGTGGGTCGGGCCCCCCACTCCTAGGTGGGTATCCACACTACCAGGCCTAGCCCTTCCATTCACCCCGAGAAGAACACAACCTAGAGTATCCGCGTACTACTGCTGGCTGTACCCACCAGAGTTTCTTTGGCTAAGTGTCCCACACCGCCGAGTCAACGTACCGATGTCGGTGTGAACGACTATCAGATACCGAAGACCCACCACCTTTATTCTGTACTCCAACCCTCGAGCCCTCGGCCCCCCGGACAGACCCGTCCGTGCATCTACCTTCAGAGCTACCGTCTGAATGGCAACCAAACCAATTATTCTACCTTCCTAGCTACCGAAGTGTGTGTATGTGCAACCCTAGTTATACTAGTTGCTCTTTCAATTTATTATTCCTATGGTTTACGTTAGCCTAGGACTGCCCCCGACATACCCCGTGAAGGGCTCTCAAGGGGCACTAGGAACCAAGACGGCGGCATTACGGCCCGAAGTTCCCTTTCGCAAGGCACTTATTGTTATTGGTTGATCTACCTTAACCCGATCCCCTTTTTGTTACTTTATATCTAACCCTAAAGTATTAAGACTCTTCCTTTTCTTCCCGGGATGGACGATCTTCCGTCATTCCCGAATGCCACTTAACCTTAACCAGTCTCACACCCTACTTATCCTGACTTCTAATAATGAACTTAATCGTAGCTTGCACTAACCAACCAGCAACTATCAAAATTCCATTTCCCAAGTTCATTATTACTCTAGTTCAGTTTCTGTGGTTTTACTATATGCAGACTATCCTAAGCTATATGAGGTACACAAGGGGAGGTACTCCAAATTGTCTTCCAAGTATCCTATAATATTTACTGGAGGTCTACCATATCATATTTTGTCTAAATCCAAAAACTTATAACTTTCCTAATTAATCTGATAATTATTTAATTTTCCCAAAGGATGGGCCATGGGTCATTTTGAACATGAACTACATGATCCTCCTAAGTAATGGCTACCCAAAAATCATGACCATTAAATAACAGCAAGATAACCTCAAATACAGATTTTCAGAATTTTACAGAAAGTATTTAGCCTCTAATTAATTTATCTAGTATAATCACGTTAATCCTACGTAAAGAAGGAAGTACTGAAATTACTCATCGGAAAATTATAAAAAAATTACTAATCAGTAGTATGATATAGAAAAGATCTTTGTGCAAAGAATCATAATTTTACCAGCTTGCTAAACACCACTATAGATTTAATCAAATATTCAAGGTAAAACATACTTAATGAAGCAAGCCTTAGAATTAAACTTCCAAAAATCCCATAAAAATTCACAGAGATTTAAAATCCTAATAAATGTTCTCTGCTTAAATTTCATCAATTTCCAGGAAGTATGTATTCCATAATAAATTTTCTAAGCAAATCATACAAGCTACTAAATCGTTAATGAAGTATCCAAAATAATGATCTTAAAATTCATAGTAAAATATCTAGAGCTTGTACCATCCCTATAATTCACTCTACCCAAATCTCAACACTTTTCAATGTGATTTACTGTCATTTCCTATCTCTACAAGTTTTGCACCCTAAACTAAGGTTAGGTTTTTAGGTATCCCAACAGTCTCCAAATCTGCAAAGATTTCATCCAGAGAACTATAATGGCCCTATGGTCCTCTTCACCAAATTTCGAGTCACTCCAAGGTCATTTGACCCCATGACCTTCACAAGCCACCAAGATCCATCCTTAGGGTTTGGCCTTGATTCTTAGGGAAATCTTACCCCGATCCACCTCAAACTCTTTGAGGGGGTTGATGAGTTGTAAATATACATATATTTTTGGAATTTATGTAAGTCAATTTTGTTTATTTTTTGTCTTTTTTATTAGTTTTATTCAATAAATTGCTTATTTTTGTAAATATTATTTCTAACTTAGCTTTATTTTTATTCCAGAAAAATTCCAGAAAAATCCCAGAAATAGTCAAATTGTTGACTGACACGCCCGTATCACATGACCGACACGCCCGTGTCACGCCCTCGACGATCGCCGACCACAGGTGCCAGCTTGACGGTCGGCGATCATCAAACAAAGCTCGACACGCCCCTAGACACGGCCGTGTCAAGGTGTGACACGGGCGTGACTTTGCCACCTGGCCCGACGTGACGCGCGCGACTTTGCGGCCGGACTGCGCCCAGATCAACCTCCTTGACACGCCCCAGTCACGCCCGTGACTGACACATGTCACGCCCGTGACCTAGGGCGTGACCGCCACGTTTTCAGCCGAAGTCAACTTCCCAGTCAAGTCACCCGATCAGCTCATGAACAGTATCGACACGCCCCCCTGTCACGCCCTAGTCACGGGCGTGACCAACCCGAAAATTTTCCAATAAATAAGAGCTTCTAGGAAGCTTTTCTTGTCCACTTTTTTGACCACTTTGCTTAGGGGAGGTGCTGCCCATTTGGATTCCATACTTATGAAAGGAGAATTTCTCCCCCCTCTCTCTCTCTTAGTTTGTATTAGGGTATTTGCTTTAATAAAATTTGAAATTTTCTCTCTTCATTAATATGAAAAATCCATTTGAATGCGCCTACTTAAGCAATTTTTCATTCATCTTTTTGTGTTTCTTTTATGTTTTCATTTTTATAGCTTTGATAACTTAGTTAGATTTAGGATTTATCAGCATTTCTAGCCGTTGTGTCGTCCGTTTAGTTTTCTTTTTCCGCACTCTTTAGCTTTAGCTTTTTCTTCTTTATCATTTTCATTCATATAGGTTTTATAAAAACTCCCCTAAAAGTGTTCGTTTTTATTTTCTTTAACTTAGGCTCTTAGGATTGTAAAACTTCTCGTCCCTTTTTAGTTTTATTCTCACTTTTTTGGAGGTTTTATAAAAACTTATGAATAAAAATGTAGTCGTTATAATTTTTCGCTCACTTCATTTTAGCTTTTTATTTGTAAAACTTTTAGTCCCTTTAATTTTTATTTCATCTTTTTATGCATTTCTACCGCATTCTAGCGGTAGAAATGCAGTTGTATTAATTTTTCGAGTACTTTCATTTTGCGTTTATTTGCAAAACAATTTCGCTCGGTTAATTTTTATTTTCACTTTTTATGCATTTCTACCGCATTCTAGCGGTAGAAATGCAGTCGTTTTAATTTTTCAGCAACTTTGTTTTTCTTATTTTTTTTGCAAGTGTGTGTGCGTGTCTGAGTTAGGTTTTATTGCTTTATTTCAACTTCTGTAGAGTGCGCGTGTGCGTATGCATTTATTTCCGCCTACTCGTTAAGAGTAAAATGGCGCTCTGCTTTCATTTTCCGCCCACTCGTTTGAGTGGGACTTGTGTTTTTACTACTTTCATTTTCTTCCTACTGACTTGAGTAGGAAAACTTTGTGTGTGTGCGTGTGTTTACTTTTCTGTAGAGTGCGTGTGTGTGTTTTACTTTCATGTAGAGTGTGTGCGTGTATGAGATAAATTTACCCCCGCCCACTCATTTGAGCCGGGACTCGCAATTTTATCGCTTTCTTAATTATGTAGAGTGTGTGCGTGTAGGAGATAATTTTGACGCTTTATTTATCGCTTTCTTCAATTAAGAAGAGTGTGTGCATGTGTGCATTTATTTCCGCCTACTCATTTGAGTAGGGCTTGCTTTATTTAATTTTCTTTATGGTTTTGAAGTGTGCGTGAGTGGCTGCATCAATTAGCCTTTAATTTATCTAATTGTCCTATTTTTTGTGTTTTCTCTAATAATTGTTCAGTGCTTAGTTTAACACTCACGCTTCACCTAAAAACATAAAGCCGTCCCCATACTGATGAGTGGCTAATCTCTATTAGCCTTCGGTATCGAAGAGCATTGGGACATATAAAATGATTTGAAATAATTAAAAAACATTATTTTTATTTTAATTTAAGGACTTAAGGTTTACCCCGGGTTAACGACGCATAGGACCACATAATCGATGTGTGGGCTCTATTTCCGTTATCCATACGCGACGCCGAGAGGCTGCACGTATGGACCGATCCCCCTTGGGTAAAGAGAACTGCGTATGCCCCCTCGAAAGAGGAGAAGCGTAGTTCTGCCGGATTGGGTTCCCCACCCAATAGCGGGGTTCTTAGCGTAAAGCGGGCATTAAGAGGAATCCTTCGTCGGTCTAACGATCGGTCGAATAGTCTTAATGTTTAGGTGAGCAATATTCCTAGAGATAAGTGCGCTCATATTTTTGGAACCCCCATGGCCAAGTGCCTTTTATTAATTTAAAAACAAAGTTTAATAATTGTTGAGAATTATTTTAGTCTTAATCCGATTCGATGCCGAGCGTTAACCCGTCATCGAACTAACTTAGTAAAATTCAGCTCTCTTTCTTTCCGTTTTAATTAAACTAAAAAATCCCACCTTATTGATAGTAAGATAATAGTGTTCCTGGAAGAGTAGATATAATCAACGCGTCCCCGAGAATAATACGACCTCGATATTTTCCCGAATACCGAGTACTACTTGCGATAGGTGCACTTGCCTCCTCTCGTTAGAAAACTCGATCTTCTAACCGGCCCGCGGAATCTGACCATTTCGAACCACCCACAGTCGGTCTCTGTTCCGCGGCCATCAGGGGTGCTAGAGAATATTACTAGCTAGTGGTAAAAATCTCAGCCTCTGTTGAGGTGATTTGACCACTCAAATCTCAAAAGTGCACCTTTAACCTAAGACCCCTTATTAGGGCAAAACTTAGGTTTGATTATTTCTAATCCAAACCATATCCAAATGAGATGAAAAATTATTCAAAACCTTATGGTGAACCCAGGGACCACTCACCAAAATTTGGGAGGGTTTGGAAATTATTTAGCCATCTAATTAAATTAAGCTAGGATTATTGAATTTTCCTAAAAACTATAGTAAAATATTTCCCAAAAATCCTAATTTTTGGATGGTACCTAGATATAGGTAAGGTTAGGCCACACCCCAAATTTCAAGTCATTGTGATGATTGGATTGGAGTGGGCAATATTTCTAAGGTCAGGACACCCTATGGGTAGACCTCACAAAATTAGGTGCTGAGGTCTATCCAGTGGTCCAAAATGCTTGAAACAAATTTTAAAATTCCCTAAACTTCAAGAGGTACAATATTGGTGTTGACCATTTTTCCAGCAGGAGCCTCTAGGTATTTTTCCCAAATTATTTAAAGTGACAGATATTTTCATTCAGAAATTGTTTTAAAAATAGAATCTAATTTAATGGCACTGTTCATCTTCTTCTACAGCCCGAAACCAGAGCCCTGAAAACATAATTTCCTGTAGCTTTTCCAAATCTATTTCCCGGCCATCCAGCCATCTCCCTGGCCGGCCACCACCACCACCTCTGTTGAGGTGAGGGCTATCATCAGGCGGCGGCACGGCCGCCGGAGAAGCGGTATCCAGCAAACCCGCCACCACGAAATTTTTGGAAAAACCATGGAAACGCTCACCCGATCTGGCTCTCTTGGGCCCGATATGTCTCCTAATGATTTCTAAGATCTATCCGCAGAAGAAGAAGGAGGGGAGGACCTTGTTCGCGGGCTGGAGTCGTGCAGAGGGTCGGGAAGCCATTGGCACGGTGGTGGCATCGCCGGAAATTCTTCAACAGCAAGGGGGAAATCTGAAACAGTTTGATGGAGCGTGTAACCTTTTCCTCTTGCTCTTAGGAGTCTTTTATAGATCAGCAAATGGGAAGGGGAAAGGATGAAACGTTCATGGCCCTTAATATTCTTCTTAATGACGTTTCGGTTATGGCAAGGCAGTTGAAATGCTGGAAATGAAGAGGTGTTTGCCAGGTGGCGATTTCCTATTGGACCAACATTTCCTTAATTTATTAAATAATCAGAGTAGGAAATGACCCATAAATACTCCTGGCGTAACATCCCATAATCAGAATTGATTACAACGCCGGTTATCAAAATTTCCAGTCTGGCTGATGTTTCGGCCTTGGTCACGGGCGTGACACATAGGTCACGGGCGTGACAGGCCCGGGTGGCCAATTCTGGGATCGAGGATCGTCGAACTGAGATCGATGATCGTCGAAGGATGGTCACGCACTTGGTCACGGGCGTGACATGTGGGTCACGGGCGTGACAAGCTCGGGTGACCAATTCTGGGATCGACGATCGTCGAACTGAGATCGACGATCGTCGAAGGATGGTCATGCCCTTGGTCACGGGCGTGACATGTGGGTTACGGGCATGACAAGCCCGGGTGACCAATTCTGAGATCGACGATCGTCGAACTGAGATCGACGATCGTCGAAGGGTGGTCACGCCCTTGGTCACGGGCGTGATATGTGGTTCACGGGCGTGACATGGTCATGAGGCAAAATCCGTACTCGGCGATCGTCGCGCTGAGATCGACGATCACCGAAGGTGTCACGCCCTTGGTCACGGGCGTGACACCTGGGTCACGGGCGTGACATGGCCATGACGCAAATTCTACGTTTCGACGATCGTCCTACGGGGATCGACGATCGTCGAAGTTGTCACGCCCTAGGTCACGGGCATGACACATAGGTCACGGGCGTGACAGGCCCGGGTAGAAAAATTCTGCACTCGACGATCATCTCACTGAGATCGACGATCGTCGAAGGAGTCACGCCCTAGGTTACGGGCGTGACGGATCGGTCACGGGCGTGACCCACCCGTGACCCGAAATCTCGGTCGATTTATTTCAGTTTTTGGGCTTCCTAGGGTTCTATCATGACCAACCGACTCCTAGGGGTCTAGCCGGAAATGGGATGTTACAAATCCCTATAAACAAAACAAAGATTTCGTCCCCGAAATCAAGGTTAAGCCTACGGGACTCTAATCGGGAAAAGAAGCTTGTAACATCCCATGAGAATTAAAGAAATTACATCTCTACGTTGTGTTTGCTTTGTGTGGTTTCAAATCTAAGATTAATTCACCCAATTAACTAGGTATATACACCCCAATAAACAAATGATTAGCCCCTATTCTTGAAATTTCAGTTCTATTGGTTTAAAACAAGAAGGCAAATTGATTGTCCAGAGGGGTGGTGAGGTATACCTGACGAAAAAGTTTCGGGTATTTTTGCTGCATCAAGTCCTGTGGCTCCCATGTATGCTCCTCCTGCCCATGATTGTTCCACAGAACCTTGACTAGCGAAACCTTCTTCCGTCGCAAGACCCGCACTGCTGTATCGTCAATCCTGATAGGGTCCGTGTTGACTGACCGATCTGAGGCCACCGGGCCATGTGCCGAGGAGATCATCTGCTCAGGGCGTAGCAGAGCCCTCCGAAGTGAGGAGATGTGGAAGACGTCATGCAATCCCGCTAACTCCGACGGTAGCTCCAGTCTATAGGCTAAGGGGCCGATTCGCTCCAGGATCCTATAAGGCCCCATATATCTCGGACTGAGCTTCTTCCGCCCACGCACCCGCAAAACACCGTGCATCGGCCGTATCTTCAAGAAAACTCGGTCTCCCACCTAGAACTCCACTTGACGATGCCTCGCATCATAGTATTTCGCCTGTCTACTCTGGGCTTCCAACATCCTGTCTCGGATCAATCTAATCTGAGCATCTGTATCTCCCACAAACACCGAGCCTAGTGCATGCGGATCCTCATCTTGAACCCATGATAGTGGGGTCCTGCACCTCCTTCCATACAACGCCTCGTATGGAGCCATGCCTATGCTAGACTGATGAGCATTGTTGTACGAAAACTCGACCAGTGGCAGCAATCTCTCCCAAGGCTCGCCACGGTCCAAAATACACAGTCGCAACAGATCCTCCAGTGTACGGTTGGTGCGCTCTGTCTATCCGTCGGTCTGAGGGTGAAAAGTTGTACTGAATGTCAATCGAGAACCCAGATGGGCCTGGACTGGCCTCCATTCCCTGGATGTAAACCGCCCATCCCGATCCGTAACGATAGTCTTGGGCACCCCATGATAACTCACAAACTGCTCAACGAACCTCCGTACTAGTACACTGACCTGTGTGTCCTTTGCCACTGGAATGAATCTAGCCACCTTTGTTAGCCTGTCCACTATCACCCAGATCGAGTCATTCCCCGCACGGGATCGAGGTAGCCCATGTATGAAGCCCATGGCTATATCCTCAAACTTCCACTCCGGCACCGGAAGCGACTGCAGCAAGCCTGCCGGGTTCCTACACTCCGCCTTCACGAGCTGGCAGGCCTCAAAATGCGTCACAAAATACGTAATATCTTTCTTCATACTCGGCCAGTACATCGTCCACTTCAAATCCTTTACCATCTTGGTGATCCCCGGGTGTACCGAATACCGCCTGCAGTGAGCTTCCGTCAAAATGTCCTCCCGGATCAGTCCTCCTGCTGGTATGTAGACTCTGCCCCGGAAACACAGGAGCCCATCCCTCAAAGAGTAATCTCCTGTCGTGCCTTCCTTCAAGGCTCGGAATATTGGCTCAGCTCTTTCATCCAGCATCTGCCCATCTCTGATGCGGTCTCGAATATCATCCGTAGTAGCCATCGACCCCAAGTACTCCATGTACAGCTCCGGGTCATCCTCAGACACTAGTGAAATATGCATCTCCTCGAATGATCTAACCAACTCCAAGGCCATCAGCTGCGGACCTACTCCTGTCGTACTCGCTCTCCGGCTCAGAGCATCCACAACCACGTTCGTCTTCCCCGGATGGTAGTGCATGGTGTACTGGTAGTCTGACAGAAACTCCACCCAGCATCTCTGTCTGATGTTTAACTCCTTCTGGGTGTCGACGTACTTCAGATTCTTATGGTCGGAGAAGATATCACAATGTATTCCGTAGAGATAGTGTCGCCAGATCTTGAGAGCAAAAATGACTGCCCCCATCTCCAAATCGTGCATGGGGTAGTTCTGCTTGTGCTGCTTCAACTGACGGGAGGCATAGGCTATTACGTGCTCGTTCTGCATCAGAATGGCACCCATCCCCTGATAGGAAGCATCTGTGTACACATGGAATCCCTCCTTCCCTGATGGAAGAGAAAGGATGGGAGCCGAGGTGAGATGATCCTTCAGTTCCTGGAAGGCAGATTCGCATCGAGGCGTCCAGATAAAAGGGGACTCCTTCATCGTCAGAGACGTAAGAGGGAGGGCAACCTGAGAGAACCCCTTTACCAACTTTCGGTAGTAACCGGCAAGTCCTAAGAAAATTCGAACATCCGAGGCCGACTTTAGTGGTGGCCAATCCCGTACTGCCTGGACCTTCGCCGGATCCACTGCCAGACCTGCTCCACTGATTACATGGCCTAGAAAGGCCATCTCCTTTAGCCAAACTGGCACTTACTGTACTTGGCATACATCTCATGCTCACGCAGCTTCTCCAAGGTCAAGGCCAGATGTCTCACGTGCTCCTCCTCCGTCCTTGAATAGATAAGGATATCGTCGATGAATACGATAACAAAGACGTCCAGATACTCTTCGAACACCTGATTCATCAGGGTCATGAATGCGGAGGGTGCATTCGTGAGCCCGAATGGCATCACTGTAAACTCGTACAAGCCGTATCTGCTGCTGAAGGCCGTCTTCGGGATGTCCTCCTCCCGAATGCGAAGCTGGTAGTACCCTGACCTCAGATCCAGCTTTGATAACCAATGGGCTCCCTCCAGCTGGTCAAATAGCTCGTCTATCCTTGGTAAGGGATAAGTATTCCAGACTGTCAACCTGTTCAGAGCCCGGTAATCGATGCACAGTCGAAGGATCCCGTCCTTCTTCTTAACGAACAACACCGGAGCTCCCCATGGTGAAGAGCTAGGCTGAACGAACCCGGCCTCCACTAACTCCTGAAGCTGGCTCCGAAATTCCACCAACTCCTTTGGGCGATAGGGAGCTCTGGATACCGGCTTAGCCCCCGGTACGAGCTGAATCTGGAAGTCCTTCTCTCGATGCGGGGGTAGCCCTGGTATCTTCTCCGGAAACACGTCGGCGAATTCTCGCACTACTGGAATATCAGCAATGGAGTCCTTGGCCACGACCGCCTCAAAAAGGACCTTATTAACTTCTTTCCCCTGTAGGTGGGCCTTAACGGCCTGCACAGACGATAGTAAGGTACGGGGTGCTGGTATAATACCTTCGTTGACAATGAAGGAGTCGCCGTGACTCACGGTGATCCTCTTCGCCACGCAATCGATCTGGGCATGGTTCCAAAACAGCCAAGTCATGTCGAGGATCAGGTCGTAGTCCGGCATATTCAGAACCGTCGCTGGTGCCTCAAACGCCTTCCCGCTGATCCTCGCTTCCATATTGCAATGAGTAGAGGTCATTATCTCTGATCCATCGGGTAGGCGCACCCTCATCATCTTCTCGGTGAATGGCTCCACACCTGCCAGTCCTTTCACGAAATCCTCAGACACGAAGGATTGCGATGCACTAGTGTCGAAGAGGGTGTGAGCGGGCTTGCCGCTAACGAAGAATATGCCTGGGGTAATTAAGTGTTTTAGTATTCTTGTTACACTTGTCTTTACTTAATTTCTAACCAGGTTATGTCTAGAATACTAGTTTATATGATAAAAATTTAAAAGTACTGACATACCTGTGATAACCTGCTCCGGGTTCCGGGGCTGTGTCAGGTCTAGAGCATACACCTGCTCCCTCTCTGGCCTGCGGCCTCGATCCTGAAATCCTCGTCCTCGGTCGTGTCCTCGTCCGCCAAACTGTCGGGGAGGTGGAGCGCCCTGCTGTGCTGGTGGGGGTGCTCGCCTCATAGGGCAGTTCCTCTTGATATGCCCCGGCTGGTTGCACTGATAGCATACCGGTGGCTGCTCTGCCGTCCTTGGCATTTCCAGCATCTGTATAGGCTGGGGAGCCAATCCCCCCTGACTCCTCTGCTCCTGCCCAAACTCTTGACGGGGCTGATCCCCGTTCCTTCTCACCCCAATAACCTGGCCTCGAGGACGGTCTCTACGTCCTCCAATCACTGTATCATCAGTTGGTCTCTTACGGCTCTTCACTGTAAGATGATCTGCCTCTCTCTTCTTAGCCATCTCCAGGATCCTGGCCAGACTCCCCTCTGAGACGAAAAGGAGGTTCTGTCTCATGTCATCTTGCAGCCCCTTATAAAACCTCCGGGCATAACCAGCATCGTCTAACTGGTAAGCGTCCGCATAACGGGCCAAGTGAGTGAACTCCTAGTAATACTCCACCACAGTCCTATTCCCCTAGCTCAACCGCAGGAACCTATCCTCCAGGTCATCCCTCACTTACTGAGGTACAAAATGTCCCAAGAGCGCTGCTTTGAACTCCTCCCAAGTTATATCAGCACAGTCCATCCCCGCAAAGGTGGTGTCCAGCTGAGATTTCCACCACCTCTTTTCGTGTAACTCTAAGCAGGAGACTGCCAGAGCGACTGCCTCCTCAGTAGGGCATCGAATCCCTTCCAGCATCTCGTAAATGGTGTCCAACCATTCCTCCGTACGTACTGCAGACTCTGTCCCCTGATAAGATGGAGGGGAGAGTCCCCGGAAGACAGTCATCCAATTGGCCCCGGGGTTTGGCTATGGAGCCGGGGCTTGCTGAGCTCTGAAGGCCTCCAGAATGGTCGTCAGTGTTTGCCCCATCTCCGTTTGCTGGATCGGGGCTGGAGCCGGTAGAGGCGGGACCACATTTGGAGCCTGGGGTGTCCCCTGCTGCGGTGTAGGGTTCGTCGTAGGCTACAAGTAAAAATTCCATTTGTTAGAGAGCGAATGAATAGAATTTAAGAAGAGTTAGGATGGACTTTCACATGTGATTTCCCCTATGGGCACACCACTGCTTCCGCTGCTAGTTTGTCCGCAAACTAAGCTCGCATGGGGGTGGCCCAAGGTTTTTTGTGGACTACTTCTCTTTCGATCGAGGTTTCCCTCTGATACAACTTGTAAGACCCCCTTTTTTTTCTTTTTCAACCACCGGGTCTTATCCCAAAATTGCTGCTTTGCGGTGGCACCGACTCACGGGAAGGCAACCACTACAAAACGCTAATTCTGCCGGCCCTTTTCGATCACAAAGAGAGAGAAGTAATTAAACATAAAATATAAACAAGTCCACATAAACATGTAAATAAAAGTGAAGTCATATCCAGTCCATCAATAGATAAAAAAACAGGAAATGGATAAATGGGCTCGAGCCCAGTACATCAGGGTCCTCACTACAATTCACTCATCGCGGAAGCTATAAAAATACTAATCACTCACGGAGCTGGTCGCAGGTGCACCGGTGCTAGACTATCCTACCTCCATGCGCACCGTACTCCGCTGGTGCTGGTCCCTAGACTGCTGGTCCCTGTCTCCCATCCGGAGCTCCTGTAATGTTGTGGTTCGAAAACCATTAGTCATAAAGACTAAGCCCTATCATCCCCTACCCCTCCCACCACAGCTCCTAAGCACCGGGCGGAGAGGAGGAAAGGGAAGCTACAAAAGTGTAGAATAATCAAGCAGGTGACAGGGAGCTAATCTAACCATTATTTAGAATAAAGTACAACTAGAAATCCTATGGTAGTAATTGGTAAAGAAGTGAAGTAGTAAGCATCAAATGTATAAAAAGGCAGCTAGAGAACAGTAAGTAAACAAACAAGTAAATAAGTAAGTAACCTTAACTTATATGAATGCCCATACAAACTTATAAGTTAAGGGATCTTCTGCAGGGCTCCCATCGTATAAAAAGTTTCATACCGATTTATACGTTGGGGTGTCGGTTGTATGCAATTATGAGTGTGGTGGTATGCTATGCCATGATTCATGCAAGTGCAACTCATGCACGCGACTCTATGCACACAGACCTTTAGTTCCCCCTGTTCGAGCAGCTAGCTTCACTCCCAGGAACCTCCGTAGTGGCAAACGGAGACAGTAGGTCAGGCCCCACACTCCTAGGCGGGTATCCACACTACCAGGCCTAGCCCTTCCGTACGCCCCTAGAACAACACAACCTAGAGTATCCACGTACTACTGCTGGCTGTACCCACCAGACTTTCTTTGGCTAAGTGTCCCACATCGCCGAGTCAACGTACCGATGTCGGTGTGAACGACTATCAGATACCGAAGACCCACCACCTTTATTCTGTACTCCAACCCTCGAGCCCTCGGCAGCCCGGACAGTCCCGTCTGTGCATCTACCTTCAGAGCTACCGTCTGAATGGCAACCAAACCAATTATTCTACCTTCCTAGCTACCAAGGTGTGTGTATGTGCAACCCTAGTTATACTAGTTGCTCTTTTAATTTATTATTCCTATGGTTTACGTTAGCCAAGGACTGCCCCCGGCATACCCCGTGAAGGGCTCTCAAGGGGCACTAGGAACCAAGACGGCGGCATTACGGCCCTAAGTTCCCTTTCGCAAGGCACTTATTGTTATTGGTTGATCTCCCTTAACCCGATCCCCTTTTTGTTACTTTAGATCTAACCCTAAAGTATTAAGACTCTTCCTTTTCTTCCCGGGATGGACGATCTTCCGTCATTCCCGAACGCCACTTAACCTTAACCAGTCTCACACCCTACTTATCCTGACTTCCAATAATGAACTTAATCGTAGCTTGCACTAACCAACCAGCAACTACCAAAATTCCATTTCCCAAGTTCATTATTACTCTAGTTCAGTTTCCGTGGTTTTACTATATGCAGACTATCCTAAGCTATATGAGGTACACAAGGGGAGGTACTCCAAATTGTCTTCCAAATCTCCTATAATATTTACTGGAGGTCTACCATATCATAATTTGTCTAAATCCAAAAACTTATAACTTTCCTAATTAATCTGATAATTATTTAATTTTCCCAAAGGATGGGCCAGGGGTCATTTTAAACATGAACTACATGATCCTCCTAAGTAATGGCTACCCAAAAATCATGACCATTAAATAACAGCAAGATAACCTCAAATACAGATTTTCAGAATTTTACAGAAAGTATTTAGCCTCTAATTAATTTATCCAGTATAATCACATTAATCCTACATAAAGAAGGAAGTACTAAAATTACTCATCGGAAAATTATAGAAAAATTACTAATCAGTAGTATGATATAGAAAAGATCTTTTTGCAAAGAATCATAATTTTACCAGCTTGCTAAACACCACTATAGATTTAATCAAATATTCAAGGTAAAACATACTTAATGAAGCAAGCCTTAGAATTAAACTTCCAAAAATCCCATAAAAATTCACAGAGATTTAAAATCCTAATAAACGTTCTCTGCTTAAATTTCATCAATTTCCAGGAATTATGTATTCCATAATAAATTTTCTAAGCAAATCATACAAGCTACTAAATCGTTAATCAAGTATCCAAAATAATGATCTTAAAATTCATAGTAAAATATCTAGAGCTTGTACCATCCCTATAATTCACTCTACCCAAATCTCAACACTTTTCAATGTGATTTAGTGTCATTTCCTATCTCTACAAGTTTTGCACCCTAAACTAGGGTTAGGTTTTTAGGTATCCCAACAGTCTCCAAATCTGCTAAGATTTCATCCAGAGAACTATAATGGCCCTATGGTCCTCTTCACCTAATTTCGAGTCACTCCAAGGTCATTTGACCCCATGACCTTTACAAGCCACCAAGATCCATCCTTAGGGTTTGGCCTTGATTCTTAGGGCAATCTTACCCCGATCCACCTCAAACTCTTTGAGGGGTGCTAGAGAATATTACTAGCCAGTGGTAAAAATCACAGCCTCTGTTGAGGTGATTTGACCACTCAAATCTCAAAAGTGCACCTTTAACCTAAGACCCCTTATTAGGGCAAAACTTAGGTTTGATCATTTGTAATCCAAACCATCTCCAAATGAGATGAAAAATTATACAAAACCTTATGGTAAACCCAGGGACCACTCACCAAAATTTGGGAGGGTTTGGAAATTATTTAGCCATCTAATTAAATTAAGCTAGGATTATTGAATTTTCCTAAAAACTATAGAAAAATATTTCCCAAAAATCCTAATTTTTGGATGGTACCTAGATATAGGTAAGGTTAGGCCACACCCCAAATTTCAAGTCATTGTGATGACTGGATTGGAGTGGGAAATTTTTCTAAGGTCAGGACACCCAATGGGTAGACCTCACCAAATTGAGTGTTGAGGTCTGTCCAGTGGTCCAAAATGCTTGAAACAAATTTTAAAATTCCCTAGACTCCAAGAGGTAGAATATTGGTGTTGACCATTTTTCCTGCAGGAGCCTCTAGGTATTTTTCCCAAATTATTTAAAGTGACAGATATTTTCATTCAGAAATTGTTTTAAAAATAGAATCTAATTTAATGGCACTGTTCATCTTCTTCTACAGCCCGAAACCAGAGCCCTGAAAACTTAATTTCCTGTACCTTTTCCAAAGCTATTTCCCGGCCATCCAGCCATCTCCCTGGCCGGCCACCACCACCACCACCTCTGTTGAGGTGAGGGCTATCATCGGGCGGCGGCACGGCCGCCGGAGAGGCGGTTTCCGGCGAACCCGCCACCACAAAATTTTCGGAAAAACCATGGAAACACTCACCCGATCTGGCTCTTTTGAGCCCGATATCTCTCCTAATGATTTCTAAGATCTATCCGCAGAAGAAGAGGGAGGGGAGGACCTTGTTCGCGGGCTGGAGGCGTGCAGAGCGTCGGGAAGCCATTGGCGCGGTGGTGGCGTCGCCAGAAATTCTTCAACAGCAAAGGGGAAATCTGAAATAGTTTGATGGAGCGTGTAACCTTTTCCTCTTGCTCTTAGGAGTCTTTTATAGATCAGCAAATGGGAAGGGGAAAGGATGAAACGTTCATGGCCCTTAATATTCCTCTTAATGACGTTTCGGTTATGGCAAGGCAGTTGAAATGCTGGAAATGAAGAGGTGTTTGCAAGGTGGCGATTTCCTATTGGACCAACTTTTCCTTAATTTATTAAATAATCAGAGTAGGAAACAGCCCATAATTACTCCTGGCGTAACTTCCCATAATCAGAATTGATTACAACGTCGGTTATCGAAATTTCCAGTCTGGCTGACGTTTTGGCCTTGGTCACGGGCGTGACACATAGGTCACGGGCGTGACAGGCCCGGGTGGCCAATTCTGGGATCGACGATCGTCGAACTGAGATCGACGATCGTCGAAGGATGGTCACGCCCTTGGTCATGGGAGTGACATGTGGGTCACGGGCGTGACAAGCCCGGGTGACCAATTCTGGGATCGACGATCGTCAAACTGAGATCGACGGTCGTCGAAGGATGGTCACGCCCTTGGTCACGGGCGTGATATGTGGGTCACGGGCATGACAAGCCCGGGTGACCAATTCTGGGATCGACGATCGTCGAACTGAGATCGACGATCGTCGAAGGGTGGTCACGCCCTTGGTCACGGGTGTGACATGTGGGTCATGGGCGTGACATGGTCATGAGGCAAAATTTGTACTCGGCGATCGTCGCGCTGAGATCGACGATCTCCGAAGGTGTCATGCCCTTGGTCACGGCCATGACACCTGGGTCACGGGCGTAACATGGCCATGACGCAAATTCTACATTTCGACGATCGTCCCGCTGGGATCGACAATCGTCGATGGTGTCATGCCCTAGGTCACGGGCGTGACACATAGGTCACAGGCGTGACAGGCCCGGGTAGAAAAATTCTGCGCCCGACGATCATCTTACTGAGATCAACGATCGTCGAAGGAGTCACGCTCTAGGTCACGGGCATGACGGATCAGTCACGGGCATGACCAACCCGTGACCCGAAATCTCGGTCGATTTATTTCAGTTTTTGGGCTTCCTAGGGTTCTATCACGACCAACCGACTCCTAGGGGTCTAGCCGGAAATGGGATGTTACATAGATTGACCTCGGGCAGTGGTTATAGCGGGAGTGATCATGGAGTTGTTAAAAAGTTGGCTCGCCCATGCTGACACGGCCAGCAACACGGCCGTGTTGGTGGCCGGGTCGACAACAGTTGATGGACTTTGATGTGGAATGCATTTATGGCAGGTAGCAGGCTTCAATATGATGGCGACAAGCCCAGCGACACGGTAGTGTGGGTGGCCGTGTCCTTCTTTGGAAAGTTATCAGATTTTGGTGACACACCTGGCAACACGGAGGCGACACGACCGTGTTCGTGGTCATGTCCTTCTCGGGATGGTCTGCCGAACTCTGGTGATACGCCCCAAGTTGACACGGCCGGCTCGACACGCCAAGTGATACGGCTGTGTGGGATGTCGTGTCCTCCTCGAGATGATTCTCTGGATTTTTTGGAGGCAAATTTCCCTTGGAAGAAGTGACACGCCCAATGACATGGCCGTGTTGGAGGCAGTGTCAGGTCCAATTATTACCTATTTTGTGAAAACTTGCAAAAATAGATATAAACATAAGTGGCATAAATAAACATAAAAGGAGATCAATATATAGGCTTATAAGACATGATTTGTGCTTAGAAGACCTAAAAGGACTCTAATAGCTTGGATTACAAAATATATTATCACCCCTCTAGAGGGAATCAGGTCTAACCCTTATCTTTCAATTGGTATCAGAGGGTTGTTCCTTTGGTTGTACAAGATAACACTTGAACCAATAGGTCCTTGTTAGATCTGATTTCCTTTCCCTAGTTTTTCTATTTATTTTATATCATGGAGCAGAACAAAGATTATACAAGCACCAAACCTCCAGTATACAACTTGAATATGTTTGCTATTTGGAAGGCAAGAATCAAGTTATATATGAACTCTATTGATGAAGAAATTTTCAATTCTATTTTGACAGGATCACCAACTCAAGTGACTACAACTACTGCTAGTTGCAGCACTTATGTTTTTCCACCACATGAGTGGATAGATGATCTAAAGAAGGCCAAAATAGCAGATGCCAAGGCCATGAATATTCTGGCTTAGATAATGTCTGTTGACATTTTCAAAAAGGTGGCAGAGTGCACATAATTCAAGGCTATCTGGGATTCCCTTAACCAGATGGTTGCTTGATCAGCAGATGAGAGAAAGGATAGGAGATGCAATCTCATTTCTCAATATGAAAACCTCAAGAAACATGAGTCAGAGTCTGTCAGTGACATGTACAACAAACTAAGCTCAATCATCAATGGGCTAAAGAATTTGTACTAGGACATAACTCTCACAAAAGTCAATGACAAAATCATCATATGCTTCCACAGCTCATGGAATTCAAGAATCTGGAAAATCAAGGAAGCCAGAAGTCTGAATGAGATTTCCACTAAATCTCTATTTGGGAAGCTCAAGTCCTATGAATAATTTATAAAGCCTAGAGAAGATGTAGAGCAGAAGACTCCAACATTAGCAAGAAAGGAGCAAAGCATTTCATTCAAAGCATCTGAAGAATCAGAAGCTCCAACAATCAATTAAGAATTTCTGAGTCTCTTAGCCAAGAGATTTTACATAATGAGCAAAAGGGATTTCAGAAGAAAGTCATTTAGGCAAGATGACTAGCCAAGGAATGATAAGACTCCAACTAAATAAGTTGTCTGCTTTGGTTGCAGGAAGCCTGAACACTTCATCTCAGAGTGTCCAGAGAATAAAAAGAGGGATAGAAGAAGAGAAAAGGAAACCATTAAGCAGCACTACCGTAAGCCCTCCTCCAACAAGCAAAAATAGATGGAGAAAGGCTTTGTGGCTTAAACCTGTAGTGAAACTGAACTTGAATCTTCATCTTCTAGCTCTAGTGAAGATGAAGAGGAAGCAAAGACAAAAGAAGTGTGTTTGATGGCCATCAATGCATCAGGCAGCTGTTCAGAAAGAGAAGATGACAAGTAAGAGGGTGAAGACTCTGAATCTGAGGAAGATCAGGTACTGTATTCTTTTGATTTTGATTCAGATGAATTTAGATTTGAATTGAAATCTTTATGTATTGATTTAATTAACCATGAAAAAAAAAAATTAAACAACTTAGAGAAATACTAACAGAACAAGAAAATTTCATTTCAGAAAACATTAAATTAAAAGATGAATTAAATCTAGCTAATGAACAAATCATCTTATTAAAAACTTAATTAATTGAGGGAAGGCAACTTGAAGAATCCCTAAATGGGAGAAGTATCAAGTTGATGAACATCACCAACACAGTGAATGCCAGACTTAATGGAATGCTGGTCTTAGGTGCTTCATCAAGCCAACCCCCATTGATTCAGAAGAACATACTAACAACTCCAATAAAATATGTTTCTAAAAAAGGTAAGGAAAAGATAGATTATAATAATATTAACAAAACGGAATTAAAACAAAAGAATAAGAATAAGAGAAAGAATAAGAAAAAGCCTAGCTATAAAAATGTTCAGCAGATTTCATCGAACTCAGATCGACAAAATATGTACAGTTCGTTGTACTCAAGTCGACGAACTCCGAAAGCAAACTTTTATTATAATTATTCTCTGAACTGCGATCGACCAAACCAGTATGGTTCGTCGACCTGAGATCGATGATATTGGGGCCCAAAAATGAATATTTTCATTCTCTGAGTGGAGTTCGACGAACTCATCCCCATTCATCGACCTCAGATCGACAAACTTAGCAGAATTCATCGACCCCAGTTTATTATAACAAAAACTTTAATTCTAACAGAACATTTAATCAGCCAGTACAATATGTTAGTCCATTTAATTAATGTATAATTTCACCTAGAAGATTTCATCCATTAGGTTATAAAAGTCAACTTGAATACTCATACATTTCCAGTTTTGATTATGTAAATAAACAAGGACCCAAGGTGACCTGAGTCAAGAATAGCTAATCTTTTTTATTGCAGGTGAAAGACTATCCCATCACAGAGCAACAATGGTATCTGGATTGTACAACCTCGGGCTCTCAAGAGCAGAAGGCTCAAGGGAAAGAAGTTGAGATGATTTTTAAGGAGGATGCTATTTACTAGGCAAGATGGGCCCACTCGAGAGCCGACTTGCTATGCGAGTGGATTGCGGAGGAAGGGCCACTCGCGGGGCGAAAGCTATTTACTAGGCAAGTGGGACCTAGGCGGGAGCCGCACCGTTGGCTAGGTGAATGGATCTCTTGGAAAGGGCCACTCGCAGGGCGAGGGCCGACTAGTTAGGCGAGAGGGCTCCATAGGGGAGAGCTCTTGCTTGCGAGACGATGCTCACACCAAGCGCTGGTTTGGCGAGAGGCTTAGTTCTAGTTCTGTGTTTGGTCAAGGGCTGGTTCAGGTTGAAAGTGGTTCACCTTTTTAGCCCCAGGTGATTTTACACTTTTTGCCTTGGTGGTTGGTTGGAACATCCTATTACTTATTTGGGTAAGGATCACTATGTTCATAGGATTGTGTCTTGACCTCATTGTATAGATTTAAAGGTCAACTAGAATATGTCTAAGGCATAGAACATAGGTTTGAAAGCTTCCCCCAAGACCTCCTAGTTCAGATTACTAGTGAGTAAGACCAAAGTAATTATCATCGAGCGCAGATCGATGAGGCATCGAACTCAGTTTGACTATCTCTGAGCTCAGGTCGACGAGGCGTCAAACTCGGTTCGACGATCTCCAAGCTCAGATCGACGATTTCTATCTCAAGTCAAAATCCATATCTTTGAGCTCAGATCGACGAAAGTCGAGCTCAGATCGACGATAGTCGAGCTCAGATCGACGATTTTCTGAGAGATCGATGATTTAAGGATTTAAAATCAGTCTGTTATAGAATTCAAATATCTTCCATATCCAGCATTTAATGCATAATATTTTGTAGCCGTTTCAATCAATCTAGAGCAAGTTTCAAGGAGATTGAAAGGGAATGTTTCTTAGGAATTTTCTCAAGAGACAGCTATCAATTAAGTAAGTCGTTTATGACTGGCTAACAACTATCTAGGATATTAGATTTAAAAATATCATTACAGATAATAGAGATATAATAACAGAACCAAGTAAAACATCTGTCAAGAATTCTACAGGATTATACAGTTAGAGTTTTTACAGAACACAAGTAATAAAACAAAGAAGGAGATCAACACAAAGTAGAATCCCTTCTAATCTTTCAGATCTCTTCTCTGATTCAAGTTTTCCAGGCTTCATCACTCAAAGACTCCAAACACAACACATTTCAGTCTTTGCTGAAATTTTCAATTGCTGGAGATCTCAATTTACTGAAGGCCTTTCACCCTGTGCAAAGCTTCTTCTCCTGACCTACTGCTAATCTCAGGGGGAGCTTTGACAACAACAAATCCACTAGTCATCTCTTTGATTGTTGACAGAGAAGAACTCCTTCACTCTTTTTATTTTCTTTTGCTGTAAAAGGGTTATACAGAACTCCCTTCAAAAGTTTTGTGTTTGTTTTCTGAGACATTGTCAAAACTCAGTAGTGGCAAGACACCTGATCAAAAAATCTGGTTTGGTTTTTTAGCACCTTATCAAAAGCTCATTTGTTCCTAGGACACCTAATCAACTCATCCAGCAGTGGACTCCTACCTAGGGTGGTAGAAGAGTGGATGTACCAAGGTTGATTGGGGAACCACTATAGCTCCTTGTGTCATCTGGTTGTTTGTGTTTTATTTGATGTGTGCTGTGAATTAGTTTTCTTGCTTTACTTTATTTTGTTTACTGCAAGCACAATACACTACAAGTAAATTAAGTCTTCCACTACCAATTATTTTTCAATTTGCAAAATTATTTTAAAATACCTTATTCATCCCCCCCTCTAGAGTAAAGCTAGATCTTACTCTCACTTTCAATTGGTATAAGAGGGAGGTTGGTTATAAAACAACTAAATAATCTCTAGGTTGGTTGTTTTTACAGGCTAACACCTGAACCAAAAGATCTCTTATAAGATCAACCTTTAATAGAGGCATGTTATTTCTATTATATTTATTTTAATATAAATCCATGGCATAGAACAAAGAATATGCAAGCACCAGACCTTCAGTGTGCAATATTTCTAAGTTTGCACTTTGGAAGGCAAGGATTAAATTATACATGAATTCTATTGATGAGGATATCTTAAATTCTGTTTTGACAGTGTGTCCAAGACCTCGAGAAACCACAAGTACAAATGCTATTCCACCCCCTTCAGGAACAGATGCATACATCAAGAAGTGGAAAGTTGCTGATGCAAAGGCAATGAATATATTGTCTCAGACAATGTCTGATGATATATTTCAGAAAGTAGCTGAATGATACTCAGCAAAGGAAATCTGGGACAAGCTATCTGAGCTTGTGTCAGGATCTGCTGATGAGAGAAAGGACATGAGATCTCATCTCATAACCCAGTATGAGAACTTCAAGAAGGGAGAAACTAAGTCAGTAGCTTACATGTATAACAAACTCAGACTGATTGTCAGTGAATTAAAAACATCAGACAAGGAGATCTCACTGACTTAACTCAATGATAAGATCCTAATGTGCTTCCCCAGCACTTGGGATTCAAGGATCTGGCCAATCAAGGATGCAAGAAGCTTGCATGAGATCACCATTGAAGCTATATTGGGCAAGCTCAAGTCTTATGAGTTGCTCATCAAAAATTGAGAGGAAGAGCAAAAGACAGCTTCTCCAGCAACAAGGAAGGAGAAGATAATTGCTTTTAAAGCTATAGAAGAACAGCCTGAAGACAAGGTCACGGGCAATGAAGAGTTAATGAGCCTACTAGCCAAAAGTTTCGACAATATGGCATGAAAAGACTTCAGGAAAAGGTCATCTAAGGGGCATAAAAAGCAAAGGTATGACAAATCTAGTAATAAAGAGATTATTTGTTTTGGATGCAGGAAACCAGGCCACATTGTGCCTGACTGTCCAGTGAACCAAAACAAGGACAAGAAAGATAAGAGAGAAAGGAAAAGAGACAAAGACTCTGGGAGAAAAACATATGATAAATCCTCCTCTTGCAAGAACAAGCATACCAGGAAAGTATTTGTACCTAATACCTGGAGTGAGACTGAAGAAGAATCAGATACTTGATCAATCTCAAGTGATGATGAAAATGATGCCAAAGAGAAGGACTTCTGCATGTTGGCTATCAATGCCTCTCAACACAATTCAGATACAGAACAAGAGTTAGGATCTGAATCTAAACCTGAAACTGAACAAGATAAGGTAATAGACTCTTTTTATTTTGATTTAGAGGACTTTAAATTTGAGTTTAATGCACTGTGTTTAGACCTACTCAAGTCTGAGAAAGAGATTATCTCTCTCAGAAATCAACTCTCTCAATACAATACCTTAAAATCAGATAACTTCAATCTCTTTGAGGAGTTAGAATGTTGTAGGGAGTAGATAGCTTTACTGAAAGGTGAACTATCTGAGGAAAAAAAGTTTGAAGAATCCCTCAATTGAAGAAGCATCAAACTGATGGATATCACAAGCACAGTGAATTCAAGACTTAACAGTACACTAGGCTTGGGTGCTTCATCCAGCCAACCTATAGTATTAACCACCCATCTTCAAAAATAATTCAACTCCTCCATACCCCTCTGAACTTAATAGACAACGTCAAGATGATCAGTACTCCCGCTTCTTAGAAATCTTCAAACAAATCCACATTAATCTTCCCTTCCACGAGGCTATTTCGCAAATGCCGAAATACGCCAAATATCTTAAAGACCTCCTCACAAACAAGAAGAAGTTAGAGAATCTTTCGCACGTCAAGCTAAACGCCGAGTGCTCTGCCGTTTTAACAAACGGTTTGCCGAAGAAAATCAGTGACCTGGGTAGTTTCTCTATCCCGTGTGTCTTCGGTGATCTCTTTATTAAACACGCGTTAGCCGACTTAGGCGCAAGTATAAACCTGATGCCCTTTTCGTTGTTCAAAAGTTAGGGATTGGTAGCCTTAACCCCACGCGTATGAGTATCCAACTAGCCGATAGATCCGTCAAGTACCCGTTAGGAATAGTGGAGGACATTCTAGTGAAAGTCGACAAGTTCATCTTCCCGGTGGACTTTGTCATTTTGGACATCGAAGAAGATGTCGAGGTTCCCCTGATCCTTGGCCGACCCTTCCTTGCCACCTCCCGAGCCATCATTGACGTAAGCAATGGTAAGCTCTTTCTTCGAGTAGGCGACGACGAAGTCACATTTCCTATCACCCCTTCGATGAAGAACACCTTAGCGAACGATGACTCATGTTTTTTCATAGACGCCGTGAGTGATGATTCTTCCTACTGCCTCTCCGACTTTGAAAAAGAATTTTCTACTTTTTGCTCCTCTTCTCTTACAACAGAATCACTGCAAGGAATTGATGAATCTTCTTATTGTCTTTCCGACTTTGAAAAAGAGTTTTCTGATTTTTGTTCTTCCTCTTTTCTTACCACTGAATCTGTACAAGAAGCTGTCTTGGCTGCTAGCCCCACCCCTTATTACGTTCCTTATAAAAAAGTTTATGAAGATATTATTTTTGAAAAAGAAAGAATCTCAAAATCCTCTTATGAAGAACCCCCTACCCTAGAACTTAAAGAACTTCCCGAACACCTTAAGTATGCTTTCTTAGAAAAAGACTCCAAGTTACCAGTTATCGTTTCGGCCTACCTCACGGATACGCAGAATGATAAACTTCTTCTAGTTCTACGTAAGCATCGTCGGGCTATTGCTTGGCAAATTTCTGATATCAAGGGCATAAGCCCATCTTTCTGTACCCATAAAATTTTAATGGAAGATAATTCGTGTGACTCTATCCAACCTCAGCGCCGTATAAACCCGAATATGAAAGAAGTAGTTAAGGGCGAGGTTATGAAACTATTAGACGCAGGAATTATCTACCCTATATCGGACAGTAAGTGGGTTAGCCCCGTTCAGGTAGTTCCAAAAAAGGGAGGGATAACCGTAGTTAGTAATGAGAATAATGAATTAATCCCGACACGGACGGTGACGGGTTGGCGTATGTGCATAGATTACCGTAAGTTAAATGACGCCACCCGTAAGGACCACTTTCCTCTACCGTTTATCGACCAGATTTTAGAACGTCTCTCCGGCCATAGCTTTTATTGTTTTCTCGATGGCCTCTCCGGGTACTTTCAAATACCCATCTCTCCCGAGGACCAAGAGAAAACTACGTTTTCTTGTCCCTTCGGCACCTTCGCGTACCGAAGAATGCCATTTGGATTATGCAATGCGCCGGCTACATTCCAACGATGTATGCTCGCAATATTTGACAAGTACGTAGAAAGCATTATGGAGGTATTCATGGACGATTTCTCCGTGTTCGGCGACTCCTTCGATAGATGTTTAGAAAACCTCGAAAAAGTCTTAGAACGATGCGAAGAAACTAACCTTGCCCTAAATTGGGAAAAATGCCATTTTATGGTGAGGGAAGGGTTAGTTTTGGGTCATAAAATTTCTGCTAAAGGTATTGAGGTAGACGTTGCCAAGATAGAAGTTATTGAGAAGTTGCCGCCGCCTACAAACATAAAAGCTATAAGAAGTTTCCTAGGCCACGCTGGTTTTTATCGTCATTTTATAAAGGACTTCTCCAAGATCACTAAGCCCCTCACCCATCTCTTAGAAAAAGACGCTCCATTCATTTTTGATGACTCTTGTATTTCTGCCTTTGAATTAATTAAAGAAAAGTTAATTAACGCGCCAATTATGATAGCTCCGGTGTGGGACCTTCCTTTCGAGATTATGTGCGATGCGAGTAGTTTTGCGGTGGGAGCCGTATTAGGTCAACGCATATCTAAGAACTTCCACCCCATCTATTACGCTAGTAAAACCCTCACATCTGCACAAGAAAATTACACCACAACCGAGAAGGAGCTCTTAGCTGTAGTATTTGCGTTTGATAAATTTCGCCCTTACATTACACTTTCAAAAATCATTGTTTTTACGGACCACTCGGCCCTCAAGTACCTTCTTGCCAAAACGGATGCCAAGCCTCGCTTTATTCGCTGGGTCTTACTCCTCCAGGAGTTTGACTTAGAGATCCGTGATAAGCGAGGAGCCGAGAACTTGGCCGCCGACCATTTATCAAGATTAGATAACCCCTTTATAGAAAAATTAAATGAAAAATATTTTAATGATTATTTTCCTGATGAGAAGCTGCTTTTAGTTAATACATCTACTTCTCCTTGGTTCGCGCACATCGCCAACTATCTAGTGGCCCGGGTGCTCCCAAAAGAGTTCTCCTCTCAGCAGAAGAAGAAATTCTTTTCTGAGCTGAATAACTACTTTTGGGAAGACCCGCATCTTTTCAAAATTTGTGCGGATCAAGTGATAAGGAGATGTGTTTCTTTTGATGAAGGAATTTATATTCTAAAACATTTGCATGAAGGTCCGACAGGTGGGCACTATCAAGCTGCTCGCACCGCTCATAAGGTGCTTTGCGCGGGTTTTTACTGGCCTAGCCTGTTTAAAGACGCGCAAGCCTTTGTGAGCAGGTGTGATAGTTGCCAACGGTCGGGCAATATTTCTAATAAAAATGAAATGCCGCAAAATTATTTCTTAGAGTGCTAAATTTTCGACCTCTGGGGAATTGATTTTGTTGGCCCCCTTCCTTCTAGCTTCAGAAACAAATATATTTTAGTCGCTGTTGATTATGTTTCACGATGGGCTGAGGCCCAAGCTCTTCCTACGAACGACTCCCGAGTTGTAGTCACGTTTTTAAAAAAATTATTTTCTAGATTCGGTACTCCTCGCGCAATCGTTAGCGATAGGGGTTCCCATTTCTGTAACGCGCAATTTTCCAAAATCCTTACTAAATACGGCGTTACGCATAAACTGTCCACTGCCTACCACCCCCAAACTAACGGTCAAGTCGAAGTAGTTAATAGAGAAATAAAAAGAATATTAGAAAAGACTGTTTCAACTTCTAGAAAAGACTGGTCAGCCAAACTTGACGATGCCTTATGGGCCTACCGAACAGCGTACAAAACCGCCCTCGGATGTACGCCGTATCGGCTGGTCTATGGAAAATTGTGCCATCTGCCCGTGGAGTTAGAACACCGCGCCTTTTGGGCCTTAAAATTTTTAAACTTCGATCCCCACTCAGTCGGTGACCTTCGAAAATTTCAACTAAATGAACTCGACGAGTGGCGCTCTTATGCTTATGAAAATAATAAACTTTATAAAGAGCGGACGAAGCGTTTACACGATAAACACTTAAGGCACCCTAAAAACTTTAAGCCGGGCGACCAAGTCCTGTTATATAATTCTCGTTTACGTTTATTTCCGGGCAAATTAAAATCTCGCTGGTCTGGCCCGTTTTCTGTTTTAGAAGTATTTCCTTATGGAACTGTTTTAATTTCTCACCCTGATAAGGGTAATTTCAAAGTGAATGGTCAGCGTCTTAAACTGTATTTCTCTGGTGATGATGATGTCAGTCCAAACACTATTAAGTTTCTGCTTCACGAACTTTAATCTTGAACTTTTTATTTTTTTTGCTAAAAACAATTTTATTTCAGCACAACAATATTTTTGGACAATATATTTTTTTTTTTTGATGCGTCGAGCTCAACGATGCTTTAACCAAAGGGCGCTCTTGGGAGGCAACCCAAGTTATCTTTTTCTGTTTTCTTTATTTTACAATTTTTGCCTCGGACGGCTCCGACAAGCTGAAGCTTCTGCGATCGCCTGCTACAACATTGCTGAATCCATCACAAAGTCCAAAGAAGACATTCGGGGAGCAGCATCACTCAGTTTTCGCAGCAAATAAATCCGGGGAAGTACCTGTATTTCAATTCTGTCTTTCAATTCTTTACTTTATTTTTCTCTCCTTCTCCAATCCCCTTCTTTAGCCATTGAGGACAATGTCTGTTTTAAGCTTGGGGGAGGATTTCCTCCTTCATTTTTGCGTAGTGTAAATAATCTTCTTTTTGTATATATTGTAAATATTTCCAAAAAAAATGAATATCTTAAAATTCCAAAATCCAAAAAAAAGAGAATATTCCACAAAATTAAATTAAAATAATATATATATGTTTTTAAATAGTTTAGACATTTTGGTATTTCAATAGTACCCCTAGTTTTTAGTTTTGTTTTACTCAAAATCTCCTATAAACAACTTAGTTAATTATAATATTTCTAATCGTCCTTTTTAATTATGTTTCACAAGTAAAATGTTGGCCATGCTGTGTTTCTACTTCACGGTAGCATGTTAAGGTGAAATATTTTTCTAAAACTCGCATTTCTATTATGATTTTTTGTTGTTTATTTCCTTTACTTTCTTAAAAATTCATCATCCACTATTTTCTTTTTCGTTTTTGAATAATTTTTGTAAAGTCAACTTTTGAATAACGTAGTAGATGTGAACGATCCAAGTCACCTATTATTTCTATTTTCAAGTTAATTTCATCAATCTTCTTTTATTATCTAGGACTCGCTTTTTGAAAATTTTTCAAACCTTTGTTTTAAATAAATTCAAAAGCATGAAAATGATTTAGGCCATTTTTGTTTTCGTTTAAGCTTTCTTGCCAACCTAAAAACTTTTACCACTAGTTAGCCATTTTTGAGCCTTTTTCCGATTTCATTTGATAGCTCCTCCCTTCATTTCAGTTTCACCAAAGCCAAAATTTCCAACCTATCGAATCACACTAGCCTTTTTGAGTTTCATAAATTATTTTGACGATTTTGATAGGGTATTTTGTGATTTTTGTGGAGAAAGGTTTTCGAAAAAAAAAGAAGTATGTTCAAAAGTGATGTCTATTTTTTTTTGTTTGGCCAACTCAAAAAGGAAAATAAAAATATTTATGGCCTTTGTTTTGAAAAAAAGAAAAAAAAAATGGAAAAGAAAAAAAAAACTAAAAAAGAAAGAAAAAAAATGTGTATATATTTTTATGAAAATTTTTGAAACTCTTTGCTTTGGTTTAGTGTGATTTTAAAACCATCACGTTTATCTTTGAATTCCACTCCTAATTATTTTCCTAAACCAAACGTTTCTGTCCTATTTAAGTCCTTTTGATTCACGCTTTTTGATTTTTTATTTAACAACTAAGAAAAGAAAAACAGTAAATCAGTTTTAGTTTTAGATTTAAACCTAGATTTTTGATAATTAAATTGATATAATTATAATGCGTTGCTTGGATCTAGTAACAACTCAATGCGTGTTTTTCATTTTCGTTGCTTTACTTAAGTCCATTTAAAAAATCTCGCTAAAATTTTGGATGATTTGTTTTTATTAAGTAAAGTTTTTAAAAGTTTTACCATACCTAAATAATTGTTTTAGACTTACATTTCACCTTTTCCCTACTAAGAATTTCGCATAGTACTTGTGTAGGCATAATTAGAACTTTTTGCTTAGTCCTTTTTATAAATTTCTAGTTTTTATATTTTTGCTTGGGGACAAGCAAAGATTAAGCTTGGGGGAATTTGATAATACGTTTTGTAGCCTAAACTATTATCGTATTTTATATTTTATATTGTACAAATTATGTCTATTATTAGTTTATTTTTATCCTTTTTATGTAAATTTTATTGCCACTAACTTTTTCCTATCTTTTTGCAGGTTTCCAGAAAAATTGTCAAAATGGCCTGTCACGCCCCCATGTCACGCCCTCCCTGGGCGTGACCTAGGGCGTGTCACCCGATCCCGAGGACACCTGCTGGAAGGGACAGAAAACGGTCAAAACCGTTATCACGCCCCCCTGTCACGCCCGCCCTGGGCGTGTCACTAGGCGTGACCAGGGGCGTGTCGCCCTCTGCCGCAAAGCTGTCGCCGCATTAAATGCCCTCCCGCCTCAGCACGTAAATAGTAATGTCACGCCCCATGTCATGCCCATGACATGGGCGTGACACCTTCCTTTTTCGGCGACAGACGGATTTCCGACCAATGATTTGGACATGACATGCCTGTCACGCCCCCCTGTCACGGGCGTGACCTAGGGCGTGACCACCGACGTACCGAAGCAATCATCCCTCCTGCTAGAATCCAGAGCCCGAGGTCAAATCCGTACCTGTCACGCCCCCTGACACGCCCCCCTAGGGCGTGTCAGAGGGCGTGACCAACCCGAGAAATTTTCTATAAATTGAGCCCCCCTCCTCCCCATTTCAGCAAGCTTTGGTTGAGTGGGGGAGGTGCTGCCCCTTTGTTTCTTGATCCTTTTTCATGCTTTCTCTCTCTCTCTCTCCCCCTCTCTTTGTACTTTTTGGTTAACCCTAGTTTAATCTTAGTTTGTGCTAGCTTTTAATGTAATTTTCTTCTTGCTTAGTGCTTAATGTAGGGCTAGAATAGGGTTTAATTTTCATGCACTTGTAATTTTATTTTCATTAGTGTAACTTGCCCTTTTTCATTAATAAAATTGTTCTTCCCTTAGCTTGTGTTCTTCTTATGTTTTTCTACTCATCTCCCCCCCCCCTCCACTCCATTATGATTAACTAATCCTCCTTGTACTCGATCTTGATGATCCGAGGTTAGAGCGATTATGTTATGATGTTTTAATCAATCTTTTCTTTCTAGGTTAGGGCCTTGAATTACTCTTGATTAATCACGGGTTGGGGGTATATTTTCGATATATACTCTCCGCCTTTGCTTTCATTCTGGGCTAGCCGAGAGGCCGAAAGAATGAAGTGAGCATTCAAGAGTAAAGGGAGTTGTACGCACCCCTCGAGAGAGGCAGACGTCCAAATCTCCCGGATTGGAGTAAAATCCAATAGTGGGGTTCACCGCGAAAAGCGAGTTTTAGGCCTCCGATTTAGACAAGAGTCGGTCGGACCTTCCTAAACTCAGTTGGGCACGACTTCGAGAGAAGCGTGTTCAAGCTTTAGGAACCTCCACGGTCAAGGACCCTTATCCCATTAAGTTTAGATTTTTATCGCATTTTCTTAATCGTCTTTAGCCGAGGTGAATCTCGATCGGGTGCATTTCCATTTCATATTGTTCTACCTTTTGTAGTAATCTCATATATTGTGCTCTTTAATTAACTGCAGTAATTTCCTTTCTAGCTTAGTTGTTTGCTTAATAGCGTAACTTAATTGCGGTAGTTCTCTTTCTAGTTTGCTTTAATTTCTCCATTGCGCTTAGATTTTCTAAAACCCTAGTTTTTCCGTCGAAAAGATAATAGCGTTCGTGGGAGTAAGCTTAGCCAACAGTTCCCGGATTTCAATACGACACTTGTGTACCCTTGCTACAATTCGATAGGTATACTTGCCTCATCGGGTTGCTAGTTCGGTTGCGTTTATTTTCTTCGAACCCTAGCGCGCAACAATTAGGATATGTAAACCTTAGAACCATTGCTAGGCTATCCAAGGACAACCTTGTTAGAGGACTACCTTCTGGCCCCTACAAGAAGGAAGGACTTTACAGGGCTTGTCAATTAGGCAGGCAAACTAAAAATAGCTTTAGTCACTTAATAAGAGTGATTCACCTAGGATTTTGTATCTGTTACACATGGATCTATTTGTACCCATTACAGTACAAAGTCTAGGAGGGAAATCTTACACCTTAGTAGTTGTAGATGACTTCTCCAGATTCACATGGGTGTTCTTTCTAAGGAAGAAATCTTATAACTTTAAGTGTTTGATAGAGTTTCTCAAATGCATACAGATTGAGTTCAATAATCACATTACCCTGATCAGAAGTGATCATGGGACAGAGTTTGATTCTCTTCTTATGCAAGAGTTCTATCAGAGTGAAGGGATCAGGCACACTTTCTCAGCTCCTAGAACTCCTCAACAAAAGTGGGTAGCTGAACTTATTTAATCTGCAACTACATTGTTTACAAATGCTCACCTTCCTCTATCCTTTTGGGCAGAGGCAGTAAACACCTCAAACTATGTGTTGAATAGAAGTTTTATACATAGGCTGAAGGTCAAGACTCCCTATGAATTACTCAAAGGGAAGAAACCTAAAGTAGACTATTTAAGATTTTTTGGTTTTATTTATTACATACATAATAATGACAAGAAATATATAGCAAAATTTCAAGCTAAAGCTGATGGAGTGTTTCTGGGATACTCCATGATCAGTAAGGATTAAAGGGTATATAACAAATCATCTCTTAAAATTGAAGAATCTGTACATGTGTCCTTTGATGAAATTAACATGTCTTATAAAGAGAAGAATACTTCTACCATAGAACCTTTGCAGAAACATTCTCTTTCAAGGAATTTAGGCAGGTTAAACATCATTGAAGAGGATACAAAACCTTCACCTATCCAATAAAAAGGTGAAAGCAGTGAAGATGAAGAAGACATTCAACATCCTGGTGATAATCACATTGAAGAGCCAGTTGTTGTTCCACAAGAGGGAACAACAACACAGGTTGGTGAACAATCAACACCCCCTATTGATTTAGTAACATCAAGAGATCATCCAATCTCCCAAGTGATTGGAGACATCTCACCTAGTGTGCAAACCAGAAATCAGGTCAACCAAAACCTGATGCACACCAGCTTTCTTTCTCAAATTGAGCCTCAATCCATACAAGATGCAGAACAAGATCCACACTGGATCATTGCAATGCAAGAGGAGTTAAATAAATTTGAAAGAAACAAAGTATGGGAGCTAGTGCCAAGGCCAAAGGATCAATCTATTGTTAGAACAAAATGGGTGTTCAGGAACAAACTAGATGATCAAGGCATTATTGTAAGGAACAAGGAAAGGCTAGTTGCATAAGGATAATCTCAAGAAGAAGGAATAGATTATGACCAGACTTTTGCACCGGTTGCAAGGTTAGAAGCCATAAGAATATTCCTAGCCTATGCAGCTCACAAGAGATTCAAAGTTTAATAAATAGATGTGAAGAGTTCATTCCTAAATGGAGATATCAATGAAGAAGTCTATGTCAGACAATCCCCAGGTTTTTTCTCTCCTACTCGTCCTCATCATGTTTTTAAATTGCATAAAGCATTATATGGTCTCAAGCAAGCTCCTAGAGCATGGAATGAGACCTTAGCATGCTTTCTTTTAGAAAATGATTTTAAAAGGGTAGAGTAGATCAAACTCTTTTCATTTGAACCCATAGGTCCAATATCCTACTAGTACAAATTTATGTAGATGACATTATCTTTGGATCTACTGATTTATACTTGTGCAAAAGGTTTTCCAACCTAATGCATTCAAAATTTGAAATGAGTAACATTGGTGAGCTTTTCTTCTTTCTAGGATTGCAAGTCAAACAGCATGCTTATGTCATATTCATTTCACAAACCAAGTATGCAAAATAGTTGGTTAAGAAATTTTGTATGTCTGAAGCATCATCTATGAAAACACCTATGCCTACAAATGCTGTATTAGATGCTGATGAACATGGGAAACCAGTTGATAAGACAACATATATAGCAATGATTGGCTCTTTATTGTATCTTACAGCTAGTAGACCTGACATATTGTTTGCTACATGCATCTGTGCTAGATTCAAAGTAAGCCCTAGAGAGTCACACCAAACATTAGTAAAAAGGATTCTTAGGTATGTAAAAAGTTGTCCAAGTCTAGGTCTCTGTTATCCAAAAGATTCAGGATGCTAATTATGCTGGATGTAGAGTAGACAGGAAAAACACCAGTGGAACTTGTCAGTTTTTTGGTGACAGACTTATCTCCTGGTTTTGTAAGAAACAAACATCTGTGTCCATATCAACTACTGAAGCTGAATACATGGCAGCAGGTAGTTATTGCTCATAGATATTGTGGATTCAAAATCACCTCCGAGACTATGGCTACAACTTAGATAAGTCAAAAATCTTTTGTGATAACACTAGTGCTATTTCTATAGCCCAAAATCCAGTCCTCCATAGTAGGACAAAACATATAGATATTAGGCATCACTTCCTAAGAGATAATGTTGAAAAGAATTAAATTGAACTTCAATATATCCCAATTGATTTGCAAAGGGGAGATATTTTCACCAAACCCTTGGATGAAAAGAAATACACATTCTTCCTGAATCAGTTAGGAATGTTAGATGGAGGAAGTCTAAATTAAGATCCAAGATTTTTAAACCTTAAAATTGACAAAGACTGGGCTAAAAACTTAATTTTTCTTGTGTCTATAGGTTCTTTCTTAACTCTGAACTGTGTTCGACATTATTCCTAAAGATCGTCGAACGAAGATCGACGTTCTCATGAAAGCGTTGAACGGAGCTCAGTGTTTCCCAGATATTGCTAGGCTATCTCTTTCTGGTCAGAGATCGTCGAATGGAGCTCAACACTCTCCAATATCGTCGAACTGAGATTGACGATGTTGAAGACCTTTCAGATTCCATTAGAAGCCCAGATCGTCGATCTGAGTTCAACGATCTTTCCATTTAAGCATCGAACCCTAATATAAAATCAATTTTTTTTTCGGCCGTCGTTCTCCTTTTCTCATTCATACTTTCTGCAGAGCTTTCTTTCACTCCAAACCCCTCTACACTTAATCTTGTTTGGTTTGTCTTTACAGGAAAATCATGGCCGTTTCAGTTGCTGTTTTAGTCGCGATGAAATTTGATACAGGTTTTGATATAGATATGGATTCATTTGAAGGCAGTGATCAGATTTTCAAGGACATTCTAGAATTATTAAAATAAAAGCAGTTGGTCACCAACATGACCTCAAGGATGAAGCTGGCTACTGACGAAATCAAGGAATGGGTATACACAGCCCATAACCTGGATCAGAATACAGTTGTTGGGACTATTTCAGGAACCCAGGTATCCCTCACTCCCGTACTTTTGACAGAAGTTTTTCAACTGAGTACTGGACATGATAATGTTGAGCTGTCTGGAGAAGAATTTTCTAATATGCTTGATAGAATGGGACATACAGCAATAAAACCCTAAAAATTTGCTTAAGAAAAATCTTTCAGTAGAGTATAGATTTTTGGCTGATGTAGTGGGCAAAGTCATTTTAGCAAAACCTTTTACCCATGATACTATTTCTAAGTATCAGTTTTGCCTAATGGCTGCTATTGTAGATAAGAAACACCTTTACTGGGGAGAGATTTTCTTTGATCTGATTAAGAAGAAAATCAACAAGAATTTTGTAAATTTTGGGAGAATAGTAGGTTTGTTTTTGCACAACAAATGCCCCCCAACTGCTAGTATCAAATGGCAAGCATATAAATGCTTCCAAGAGACTATCTTGGGCTCTCTTTGGAAAATGGGATAGGCATATTGCTTAACCCACCAGGGGTTCTGCAAATCACACTAATTTTGGCACAAGACAGTGACTATCACTTTCCCTCAAGTAACTGCCCCTTTAGAAGATTTGACTTCTTCCTCCTCCTCACCTCCAGTTTTCTCAACCATTTCATCTTCTCCCATCTCAATTTCCTCTCCTACAATCTCTATACCTCCACCAGCTACTCTTCAAGAACAATTTCATCCACTACATTACTATCCCACTCTTGACCTTGACTCATCCATTCATATTCCATCATTCAACCTCATTGATGACTCCTATATGGATGATTCTCATTCATCTCCTCAAGAGCTTCTATCTTCTTCCACCTCCTACCAACTGCTACTTTAAGACATCTTAGCTCAGCCCTCATTCACCTCATCCATAACCTCAGTCATACCATCAGTTACCATCCAAGTTACATCCATCAACACTATCCCTATATCTGAACCATTCATACCCCATCCATCAACATCAACTCCACACATTTCTGCAGCTCCTCCAACTAAATCAACTTATGCAACTTTCTTCTCTGTCTCTACTCAAGCCTCCCTTGAGCAAGTAGATGTTCTTGCTCTTGCTGATAGATTATATGAGATGTTAGCCCCCAGGCTAACACTCTTACTGGAGACCTCCTTGGCTCCTCTACTAAAATCTATAAATGATTTATCTACAAGGCTATCTTCTTCCCATTTTCCTCAGGCAGTCCCTTCTTTGGGGTGCCTTGATCAAGTTTTTACGGAATCTAGGAAGGGGGAGATGCCCAATGAAGTAGTCATGCTGCCTGCTGAAGATTTAGACTTCATGCTTAGTTTAGAAGAAGTGCCAGATCTTCCAGCTCCAGCCCCAGTCCCATCTTTTAGGTTTCTGCTTTCAGTTTTTGATGGTCTATACAGCAGATATCTTCCAGCTCCAGTTGCTGAAGATCTTTCTAAGGCCATTGTGCCTGTTTCTATCTGTGATCCCAGCTTGATCCAATTATACATTGATTCAATCAAGGCTGTGGAAGTTCCTGCTGTTGTTTCTTTTGATGATAATGATGTTGTGATCACAGAGGCTATTGCTTCAGAGCCTGCTGAGCTTGCTGTTGTGAATATTGTTGTTTCTATTTTTACTACTACTGTCTCTAGTGCTGTTCCTGCTGTTGTTGTTGCTGCTGCTTTTATTGCTCCTGCTCCTACTGCTTATACTGTTGTTATCCCTTCTATTGCACCTCCTGATTCTCCTACCAAGGCAGCTTACAAGGAAATAGCTGTTATATATGATAAGCCCCAAGGCTCTGATAGTGATGAATTCATGACAGATTCAGATGATTCCTCTACAACCATTACAAGGAACAGGAAAACTAGAAGTAAAGCAATGAAGAGAGTTCCTGCAAAGAAAGCCACTTCTGATAATGACATTCCTTACTATATATTGCATGATTGCCCTATTACTGAACATTCGATGCAATTTTCTAAGAACCAGTTGAAGGCTATGAGGAAGAGAAGGAAATATGACCAAGGCACATCTCATTATAATCCTCCTCCTCCTCCTTCTCCAGGTGTTGGATCTGGTGGAAGTTAAGCTCATCAAACCTCTCATACTTCATCTCAAAGATCCTCTCAGTTTCAAGAAAGATCTCAATCTAGAGGACATCAGCAAAGAGGCTACTAGTCAAGAAGAGGTCAATACAGACGAAATCAAAGAGATTATAGAGTGTATTCAAGAGGACAGTCCAGATAGCAATCTTATCAAAGGGGAGCACAAGGCCAAACTGATTCAACTATTGGTCCATTCCCTTATAATCTCAAAGAAAGTGTTCCCTGAAAGATCCTCCTTCTGAAACTATTAACAGATATGAACCTCATGTACCTTTTGAAGATCCAGAGAATAACCCAGTCTCTTGGACTCCCAGAATGAAGGAGCTAGCTACTTTAGACCAGATGAGGAAAGCTAGATAATAAGGGCAAGACATTTCCAACATTTCAACATTTTCTGATCAGAGAAAGCAAGAGCTTGAAAGGTATTCATCCAAGAAATTATTTAATCCAGAAAGGTACATAGAATTGCACCCAGAGGCAGTTATTCCCAGAGCCAAATCTCAAACTTCTCCTTGTGCTACTGATGATAGAAGATCTAAGAGAGAAGCTGAAAACCCCAAGAGGGAAATTATTTTCAAAAAGGGCAAGGAAAAGGGCTGATAGTGTAAGTTGAACTACATATATCTCCTCTTAACAAATTTGTTGTGTGATTATACATATGCTTATGCAATGCTGTTGTTTACATTTCTGCAATATTGTATTTATTTCTGCTTGTATGCTTTTAAAATTCCTAAATCATGTAAATAGTAATCCTAACCCAAATAGGGGGAGATTGTTGGAACATCCTATTACTGATTTGGGTAAGGATCACTACGTTCATAGGATTGTGTTTTGACCTCATTGTATAGATTAAAAGGTCAACAAGAATAGGTCTAAGGCTTAGAACTTAGCTTTTAAAGCTGCCCCCAATACCTCCAAGATAAGATTACCGGTGCAGAAGACCAAAGCAATTATCGTCGAGCGCAGATCGATGAGGCGTCGAACTCAGTTTGACTATCTATTAGCTCAGGTCGATGAGGCTTCGAACTCGGTTTGATGATCTCCGAGCTTAGATCGACGATTTTTGTCTCAAGTCAAAATACAGATCTCTGAGCTAAGATCGACGATAGTCGAGCTCAAATCGACGTTTTTCATAGAGATTGACGATTTCAGGATTTCAAATCAGTCTGTTATGGAATTCAAATATCTTCCATATCCAGCATTTAATGCAGAATATTTTGTAGCCGTTTCAATCAATCTGGAGCAACTTTCAAGGAGACAGAAAGGGAATGTTTCTTAGGACTTTCCTTCAGAGACAACTATCAATTAAGAAAGTCATTTATGACTGGATAACGATTATCTAGGAGATTGGATTTCATAATATCATTACAAAAAATAGAGATATAATAACAAAACCAAGTAGAACATCTCTCAAGAATTCTACAGTATTATACAGTTAGAGTTAATACAGAACACAAGCAATAGAACAAAGAAGGAGATCAACACAAAGAAGAGTCCCTTCTACTCTTTCAGATCTCTTCTCTGATTCAAGTTTTCCAGGCTTCATCAATCAAAGAATCCAGACACAACTCATTTAAGTCTTTGCTAAAATTATCAATTGCTGGAGATCTCAATTTAAGTCTTTGCTAAGATTATCATTTAAGTCTTTGCTTCTTGATGTAGGCCCGCTCTTTCGAGCGTTTTGGTGGCCGACAAATTAACGTGAAGCTCTCGAATAATTCTCACGTTACACTCTAGCATTGAACGTCGCAGCGGTTAATTAATATAATTACTAAACAACAATTACGGAGGGTTCGCAAAGCCCTTCAAGATAGTACTAAGGCGATAGGCCAAGGTACTCTCAAGCGAAAAGAACCCACACGGTTCGATCGAGCGTGTTGTACCAAAAGAGAAACCACCGAAAACAAAAATTCGGGCAAGGGTGGTTCTCTCCCAACAAAATACAAACGAGGGACGCCACGCCTCACGAACTTAAATGAAAATACGATAAACAAGACAATAACTAAAATAAAATAAACCACGAAAAAATCAAGCGTTACACAAAATGCGCAATTTGCCAAAGCCACAAGATTTATCTAAGGAAGAGAAACACGTTAAGTAGAGATTTTCGTTACCCAACCGGATTGGATGAATCCGGTTACGCTCAACTAGAATCGTTCCTCAACGGCACCACCAGAGATACGCTGGAGGGAGAGAAATTCGTCGCCTTCTTCGTGTCACGCTATATTTGGAAAAGTCCCGGCAGAATCTTCTAAATATGGAAACAAATATCTCCAAATAAGGCAGGAGAGAGAAAAGGTGGTGGATTGAGAAATATTTAAGGAATGAAATATTTCTAGTATGGTAGGCTAAGAGCTTAATTTGGAAAGTGATATTTGGATTTAGGATGGGGATGAGGAAGGGGTCGGGCTTGTTGGTGTTAGTGGTTGGCGGCTAATATTTTGTGGTGGAAGGAGGGGCTCGGGTTGTTGGAGTTTGGTGATGGCCGGTTTTGTGAGAGATGAGGTGGCGGCTTGGAGGTTGGAGAAGGGGTCGGGTTTGCAAGGGAGTAGAGGAAAGGAAGAAGGATGGAGGCCGAGATTGAGAGGAGAGGAGAGGTGGCCGGCGGCCAAAGAGGAAGAAGATGGAGGAGGGCCGAAACTTGCCTTGGAGAGGAGGGGGATTTCAATTCTTGAAATTGGTTTTCTTTTCATTCATTCACTAATTAAAACATGAAGGATACATGCCTATATATAGGCTACACCACTCAATCTCCCTCCAAACAAACTTCAAAATTCAAAATTCAAATTGAACATATGATGGTTATATGCACCCATCATAGTTCATGAAATGAAATAATTAAAATACTACATGATGGTTATACGCACCCATCATTACACATGAAATGGAAATTAAAAACATGAAATTAAATAACATTGCAAAAATAAAACAAAGCATAAAAATTAATTAATAATTAATAATTATTTATTAATAATAATTATTAATTATTATTAATATGTTGGCTTGCGTTCAGGACGGGAATTATGACGATGCTCCACATGAACACCCGTAAGCACGCCATCGCCGTCTTTAAAATTTTGCGGGCCGTCGTCTCCATCAATCGGGTCACCATCATCATCAGAGGGAGGACGCTCCTTGGCGACATATCGTGGGGAGTCGGCTCCATCAATCGGGTCACCATCATCATTAGAGGGAGGATGCTCCTTGGCGACATATCGTGGGGAGTCAGCTCCATCAATCCTCCCCCTCTTAAAATGATTCATCACTGATGAGTATGCCTGCGAGTACTCGTCTGGGAGGTCATCGGAGGGGAAGAAGAACCTGTATGACATAAGGTGGTCTTGGAAGGACCTCAAATATGCATTAGCCAAAATAGGAAAAAGAATTTCAACAACATCCACCAACATACCGCTGATGGAGACCGAGAAGGAGAACGATCCTAGAAAACTATCACCACCTAACCCAATAGAAAACATAGTGGAAAATATATTCGGAGAGGTAGACATTTCAAGTGGCATTAAAACATAAAGCGTAAAATATGTAACGATGAAAATAGGAGCTATGCCCCAATAAGTGGAAAATTTTAATAGAAATGTCATGTCACCACATTTCCGTAAAATCCGTAAAAAGTAGACTAGCCGATTCGTTAATATTTCTAAGGTGCCCGGGGGCATCCGTTCGGGGGTGAGACAAACCAAAACCAAATCTTTCATATAGCGGTGGAAGATTATTTGATACAACATAGCAAGTAATTTAATGGACACATTTAGAAGGATCAAGAAATGAAAAATGCGGCTAATTAAATTAAAACCATGAGGGGAGAACCCATGTGCAACATGAATGGAATTAATAGTAGAAAATAACGGAATTAAGTCAGGTGGCACGGGCTCTTTCAGTTTAAAAATCAAATCAGTGGAGCCTAATGTTATCGTTTTAAATTTGGTATTAAAATTAGATTTAAAAATATCATAATAATAGGCTTTCAGAAAACGCTCGTCACCAACTACGTTCACCCACATCTTTATAAGTAAGTCTAACGGGAAGGCGGGAATAATAAACTTCTCTAAATATAGAGGGCTAAAAATGACGAACTCATCTACTCGAGCTAAGGGTACCAGAGGGAGATTCGACAGGGTTGACTCCGTAGGGGGAACCAAGTCACACTCAATGTCAAAACATGGATTAACCGTCCAGGAGAACGCCTCCGGTTGAAAGCCATTAAAATCAAAAGTAAACTCGAATATTGGATTCGTCCTCACTAAAAACTCATCCTCAGTTAACTTTTCACCACACAATGAATCCACCAAATCAGCCGACATATCTTCTAAAGCATCAGATATTTTATTCAATTTAGCTTCAGTGATCGTCCCTAAGGTAGGCAAATTTATATCCGATAAAACTTCTAAACTACCTTGGGCCTCAGGCAAAGGAGCTGTCATCAAAGAAAAATATATCGGGCCCTCAGTGCTACCGTCATCCAAAGATAATATTTCCTCGCGGGGTAAATAGACTACAGCTTCACATTCTATGTCGACCAATTCTTCCCATGAGGTGGGGACATCGTCTAAGTCAGTAATAGGGGATGGGCAAATCGAATCCAGGGGAGTATAAAAATTAGCTCGAATCCCAAGCAGCGATGATAACGTCAAAGAACTAACTCCCGGATGTATAACACTAAGCTTATCCCAAACTGAACATCCATCCCAAGGTGACTCTTCCAATACCGTAGAAATATCTAATAAGCCTGGGTCAACCTTAATAATGTCGGGTCCTAGCAAGTCATCACCTAATTCAGTAACAGGTACGCTCTCAGCTTCGAATGACTCTACCGACTCTGCTGGAACGTCTTCTGAATCAGGGTCATCAGAAGACTCCATGACTAAAATATCGTCGAAGGGGATTGGAGATGATTCCTTAGGGGAGAAATCCTCATCCAAATCACTGGGATATCCAGTATCCTCATCATCACTAAAAGCGTCAGTGAAACTTGCCTCATCCTCAGTGACAGGCTGTCACAACCCGCATTTTTCCCAACAATTTAATTATATCAGAGCAAGGGGAAAATACGCGTCGTGATGCCACGCCGTGCAGGGGATAACTGCAGACGTTCAGGCAAAACACCAAACTCTACAATTCTAATAGAAAACATAGATGGTTATGAATAAAATCCAGTTTAAGTTATGATGGTAGCCGTATCCCTCGGCTTAGTGAATCATCTAGTTCACGATTTAAAAATATAAATTCTACGCTTGCGGAAAATACTTATTTAAATTGACTCTAATATCCTACATAAGTATAAATGTCCCCGAGGAACAACTCATACAATGCAAACCCTAGATTTATAATATGGGTAGGAAAGTCTTTACGCTAAATAGAAAGTAGTGGCTTAGTTTTGAAGGAGATGATAAGTATGCTTCACTAATAGTAGGGTTTTATAGGTCAAAATACCTAACATGCAGTCCTAGCAAGGAATCATCCCAGAGAGCAAGTTATCTAAATCAAAACATAAGGAACTACTACAGCCAGCAAGTGTCAAAATTCAACAATTCCTGTGGGCGTCAACAACCTGACACGAACCCAGCGTATTAGGTATGTCTGAACTAAGGAAAACAACTAAAAAGACAAACTACCTCGCTATGGCGAGGTGCAAAACCACAGCCAACACTGCTGCTCAGAAAACCAAAACTAGATCCACTATCTGCTACTGCTCTGAACCTGAGGCATTCCAAAAAAAAACAGAACACCTCAGCAAGAAGGTACAGGTAGTGGCAAGAGAATAAATAAAGTAAACAAATGAACAAGGTCGAAAGGGGTACCAACCCAGGACCCAAAGTACTGAAATAAGGTACAAAACAAAATTTGAGAAATAGAACTTACGTGAATCGTCACGTACAACCGATCATGCCAGATACCCAAGGCAGGGGGAAAACAAAGGCATGAGTAAATCATAAGAAAGAAACCTAAAACAAACAACTTTATTAGCCGCGTGTGGTCAACTCTATCTAAACAGGCAGGGTGCTCACTAATAAGGACACACCCCTCACAGATGTTAAAATCTGTCTAATTGCGGGGGAGACTTATACACTCCACTAATCGCCGCAGGATGCCCAACCACCAATAGAGTTGCACGACCACTAATAAAGGAAAACAATCCTTGCGGTCGGTGGATTTGCCCACAAACAGCCGCAAGAACGAGTCACTAGGAAATAAATCACAGGATTTGGCACATCGGATTCTACTCGATATATTCTAGGTTAAAAACACGGTTGATCAACCTCTAGAAATGATTTACGACCCTAGGTAATTTCTAACGCGATAAATAGGGCGATAAAAGCCCACAATAAAACCCTACATCGCATTTCTACAACTCCACAAGACGAGATTTTTCATGCCAAAAACTAAATAAAAACCAAGAAAACTCATAAGGAAGACTCAACAAGCATACTAAACCGAATCTCAAAAGTGCACAAGGATTGAGAACTAAAGTTTAACCGTTACCATCGAAATCGGACGAGAGGGAAGGAGGGAAAACCACTACTTGCCTTGGTTGCACCGGAAACGTTCTCTGAATCATTCCACGCCGTAGATCGGGGCAAAAGAACTCAGGAGAAGTAGAAATCTAAACAACAATGGCGGAAAAGGGGTTAGGGCCAAAAAACCCTAATAAGAAAACTCACGGAAAGAGGAAGAAATTACCACGATAGCGTAGCTCTCGGTGAGAGCTTTCCGGATCTACGATCGGTTGAAGATTCCGAGCACCGGAGCTCCGTCGGCGGCCACCGGAAGATTCACGAAAAGGAGAAACTTATCTCTCGCCGCTGTTCTGGTTTGGAATAGAAGTATCGGAGAAGATGAAGTTATATCCTAATAACCTAAGAGAAAAGTATATATATATAGTTTTTTTTTTTCTTTTATAAAAATTTTAACTTAAAAGGGACAGCCTCGGAAATATCAAAAGTAGGCATTTTAGATGACCTCAAATCGAAAAGTGGTCAACATGAAAGTTGTAGATCTCGTCGAGACGAACAAAATTCATGTTGACCATTTTTTGATACGATACCGTTTTGACAATCAAAACGGCGCTCTAACGCTGATAGGAAAGGAATACTCGAGTGACAGCATACATACTCGAGTAGAAGCATACATACTCGAGTAGAAGCATACATACTCGAGTAGGATCATATATACTCGAGTAGGAGTTCAAATATACTCGAGTAGGAGTTCATATACTCGAGTAGGAGTTCATATACTCGAGTAGGAGTCCATATACTCGAGTAGGAGTCTATATACTCGAGTAGGAGCAGAATACACGAGTTCCAGCAGAATAAACGAGAATAAGGGTTCAAGATGACCTCAAATCGAAAAGTGGTCAACATAAAAGTTGTAGATCTCGTCGAGACGAACAAAATTCATGTTGAATATTTTTCCACCCGACACCGTTTTGACCCTCAAAACGGTGCCCGAACGCAGACTGTACATGACTACTCGAGAGGAATGAAGGTTACTCGTGTATAAGAGCAAAATACTCCAGTGGAATGAAGGTTACTCGTGTATAAGAGCAAATACTCGAGTGGAATGAAGGTTACTCGCGTATAAGAGCAAAATACTCGAGTGAAATGAAGGTTACTCGTGTAGATCAAAGGTACTCGAGTAGAAATCAAAAATACGGCTTATTTACGAGCAGTTTTGGGAAAATCAAAAATAGAAGCCTAAGATGGCTTCAAATCAAAAAGCGGTCAACATAAAAGTTGTAGCTATCGTCAAGATGAACAAACTTGATGTTTACTATATTTTGATACGACACCGTTTTGACACTCAAAACGGCGTCCGATCGAAATCTGAAACGGGCTACTCGAGATAACAAAGTGCAAATTCTTGAAATGAAATTTTTGAACAAAGGGACACGAGTTCAGAACAGAGGCCCATACACGCACCGAATTAAGCGAACTCACACCATAGGCGAAAACTGGCGCTACGATTCCAACGGCAAAGCCAAAACCTAAATCCGACGAGCCATTCCTGAGATAAAAATTTCCAAATACAATGACATAAATACTCAAAACTTCAATCGCGCGCCGAGACTCCAAAAAAAAATGCTCGGATTGCGACGGAAGTTGACGAGCAAGTCATAGAAATATTTTCTGATTTCGACAAAAATTCAAGAAATTGGCCGACTCGACTGAACGGACGCGAAAATGCCTTATCGGCGATGCGCCGTCAACCCGACGTTAAAAGTAATGCCATGACGTCATAAATATGACGATACCAAAACCAAACAAAATCATCGAAAAAATCAGGGGCGTTACAGTCACTCCCCCTAAAAAGAAGTTTCGTCCCGAAACCTATTACAAATCCAAAATCTAACAAAAACGAAGAAATCAAACGCAACCTAAAACATATAAACATACCAGAACTAGGCGAAGAGGTGCGGATGAGATTCTCTCATCGCTGAATCCAACTCCCACCTTGCGCTCTCGACGACCTGGTTTCTCCAAAGAACTTTGACCATAGGAATGGTCTTCCTCCGCAACACTCGATCTAGAGATTCCAAAACGCGGACATGCTCTTCCACATATGAAAGATTGGGCTGAATCTGGGGCACCGAATCAAGGACTTGACGACCATTACAAACACACTTCCGCAACTGGCTCACATGGAACAAATCATGGACACCAGGGAAAGTAGCAGGCAAAACCAGCCGATAAGCTGACACTCCGATGCGCTCCAGAATTTGAAAAGGTCCCACATACCGGGGATCCAACTTGTGGTTCCTTCCAAATCTTTTAACACCTGGCATCGGAGAGACCTTCAGAAAAAACCAAGTCCCCAGCAGCAAACTCCAGATCGACCCTTCGTCAATTAGCATATTTCTCATAACGCTCTTGTGCTACATGGAGTTTCTCACGAATACGAGTTACAGCACAATTCATCTCCTCAAGGGCTTCCGGACCTAGCAACGGCCTCTCACCAAATTCAGCCCAAAACAAGGGAGTTCTATAACGCCTCCCATATAAGGCCTCAAACGAGGCCATCTGCAGACTCTCTTGATAGCTATTATTGTAAGCAAATTCCATGAGTCTGAGATGCTCATCCCAAGCACCACCATGATCCAAAATATAACACCTGATCATATCTTCTACAATCTGATTCACTCTTTCCGTCTGACCATTCGTCTGCGGATGATAGGCGGTGGAATACCTTAAATCAGTACCCAACCCCTCTTGTAAACTCTTCCAAAAATGAGACGTAAATCTGGAGTCTCGATCTGACACGATGCTGACAGGTACACCATGTAATCTAATAACTTCTTCAAGATATAATTCAGCGATCCTTTTCATAGAATACCCAATCTTAAATGGCACAAAGTGAGCACACTTAGTCAGCCTATTGACTATCACCCAAATCAAATCGTGCCCACGGGGAGATTTTGGTAGACCAGTAATGAAATCCATTGATATACTCTCCCACTTCCATTGTGGAATATCTAGCGGTGTCAGTTTACCACCAGGCCTCCTATGATCTGCCTTAACACGCTGACACGTGTAACATTCTGACACAAACTTAGCTATATCACCCTTCATTCCCGACCACCAAACAATTTGTTTTAGATCTTTATACATTTTGGTGGATCCAGGATGATAGGAAACACTGGAACCATGAGCTTCTTGACAAATCTTAGCTCGAATGTCACCAATGGCCGGGATACAAAATCTACCTCGATATTTCAGAGTACCTAACTCATCCAAAGAAAAATCAGGTAACTCTCCTTTCTCAGTTCTAACCCAGAGGTGCAGCAAATCAGGATCATCCTTCTGGTGCACTCTAGTAAGGGAAATCCAAGAGGGCTCTTCTGCTTCCAAACTGGAAGGCATCGAACTACTCCCAACTTCAATGTCCATCAACAAGAATTCTTCCACCAGGGATTGCACAGATAAATTGAAGATTTCAGCTGTCTTCCTACTCAAAGCATCGGCTACTACATTAGCCTTTCCCGGGTGATAAAGGATCTCCACTTCATAATCAGCCACATACTCTAACCACCTACGCTGGCTCAGATTTAATTCTTTTTGAGTGAATACGTACTTCAAACTCTTCTGGTCCATATATATTTTGCACATCGCGCCATACAATAAGTGTCGCCACAGCTTCAACGCACAAATTACGGCAGCAAACTCCAAATCGTGCGTAGGGTAGTTTCTCTCTTGAATTTTTAATTGCCTCGATCCATACGGGATCACCTTACCATTTTGCATTAAAACACAACCAAGTCCGAAGTGTGACGCATCTACGTACACAACATACTCGACTCCTTCAGTAGGTAAGGTTAAAATTGGGGCAGTACACAGTCTCTTCTTCAACTCTTGGAAAGCCTCTTCACACTTATCACTCCAAATGAACGCAGTATTCTTCTAAGTAAGTCTAGTCAAAGGTGCAGACAACACCGAAAATCCTTCCACGAATCTCCTATAATAGCCAGCAAGGCCTAAGAAGCTCCTAATTTCCTTAGGTGTGGCAGGACTAGCCTAATCCATAACAGTAGCTATCTTGTCAGGGTCAATCTAAATATATGGCTTTATTAACCATATGCCTCAAGAAAGAAACCCGAGGCAACCAACATTCACACCTGCTCAACCTAGCGAACAACTTGTGGTCCCTCAAGCAGGAAACACTAAAGACAATGATGGGCATGCTCCATAGCATTACGAGAATACAACAAAACGTCGTCTATAAATACAATCACAAAACGGTTCCAATCTAGGATGAACTATACGCCCCTTACAGGGGGAAGGCCAGGATGATTAGCTAGGAAAACATCCGAACACTCACACACCAGAAGGAGCACGACACAAAACATGCCACCAACCCGAACGAGGGTCAAACCATGAAGCTCTACAAAAGCCTTAGCCACGAACAGGTGGGTAGTGATAGAATCAAAAAGAACACGCGCCTAATAGTTACCTTCATCTACTAATTGCGTGCCTAACTAATTCGAACAATAACAAAACCACGATTGAACAACAAAGCTAGCTAGAACCTAACCTGAGATCACTTGTGTTGAAGACTGGGTTTCCTCTTCGGTCATCATGATCAGTTTACCTTTTCCCTTGTCCTGATTTGGTGGCGGCGGCAGAGCTTGAGGGGAGGCAGGCTGTAGTGGGGACTGAGCCTTGGGACACGAAGACTTTTGGTGTCCCTTCTGCCCGCACTGGAAACAAGTTCTATCCTTCAACCAGCAACGACTCACGTCATGATCCTTCCTTGAACAAAATGAGCACACCAGCTCTCCCTTGGGTACGCCTTGAATGGCGAGCACCTGCTTCTTCTTCAGGGTAGCGGTCCTCTTGAAACACCTTTCGTAAGGATGGCCGGATCGACCACAAAAGGTACAAATTACACCACCTTTCTTTTTCAAAGAAGGGCCAGATGCCCTGGAGCTTCCATCCTCAACACCTTTTCTCTTCTCTTTCCTCAGTATCATACCACGACCCTTAGCATAACCAAAGGTCTCAACTTCAAGAGCAACTTCTACTGTCCTCGCATTAGTCTCGGACTGGTAAGTATTGGCAAATTGTTGAATGTCATTTTGGAGATTGCCCAAGAAACCTTTAACCCTGCACTGCTCAGCAGCTCTCAACTCCGAAGCAAACTTATTAAATTTAATGATCTCACTCTCCTTCCCAATCGCTATGGGGGTTTGCTCACCAGGCTGCCGTCCCAAGGTGGCAGCCAACAATGCCTGCAACTATGCTTGCATTTCTACGATTTGACCTGCCATGGTCTTCATGCTCTGGCGCAATTCTACAATCACTGCCTCTCCCTGCGCACCTGACGACTCACCCTCAGACTGGGGTGTCGACCTGGTCTCAACGCGCTCAAACGACATTCTAAAAAAAAAACATAAACACCTCATTAAGACTCTAGCTAACCTAAAACTACACCACTTAGTTCAAACCATACTTAAAAGACACTTGCTTATGCTGCAACTTGCTCTGGGATTATATGATGATGATATGTCCTACTCAGGATGATATCCTATCATCCTAGTGACTCACGTGCCTATGATATGAATGCATGAATTCTTTACTCTTATTTAAAATCATGTGTGTACATGTGTCATCTAGTAAATCTTTAGCTTGGCATGTTGTGCTTATGTTATGTTATGCTATGCATGTGGTGCTATGAATTCTATAAAAGGCCTTAATGCATGTTATGAGCGGCGTACGCATGCAATGTTATGCATCCCATACTACATAATATTGCATGCAACGAAAAGAAAATGTGCTAATGGGCATTCATGTGGTGAGGTTATGCATCCCATACTACATAACCCTCACATGTTGCCACCTATGGTGGATCCATATACAAACACATATTATGCATCCCATACTACATAATATGCCATGTATACTTCTAATCATGCTAATGAGTGTAGTGTTCATGCTTCGGCCAAGACCTATTGATGACACATCGGTGTGTGTATGATATGACACTAAGCAACTAACACTAACAAGAGAAGGTTGCCCGACCAATTTTCAAGCAACCTCCCTCTGATACCAACTGTCACAACCCGCATTTTTCCCAACAATTTAATTATATCAGAGCAAGGGGAAAATACGCGTCGTGATGCCACGCCGTGCAGGGGATAACTGCAGACGCTCAGGCAAAACTCCAAACTCTATAATTCTAATAGAAAACATAGATGGTTATGAATAAAATCCAGTTTAAGTTATGATGGTAGCCGTATCCCTCGTCTTAGTGAATCATCTAGTTCACGATTTAAAAATATAAATTCTACGCTTGCGGAAAATACTTATTTAAATTGACTCTAATATCCTACATAAGTATAAATGTACCCGAGGAACAACTCATACAATGCAAACCCTAGATTTATAATATGGGTAGGAAAGTCTTTACGCTAAATAGAAAGTAGTGGCTTAGTTTTGAAGGAGATGATAAGTATGCTTCACTAATAGTAGGGTTTTATAGGTCAAAATACCTAACATGCAGTCCTAGCAAGGAATCATCTCAGAGAGCAAGTTATCTAAATCAAAACATAAGGAACTACTACAGCCAGCAAGTGTCAAAAATCAACAATTCCTGTGGGCGTCAACAACCTGACACGAACCCACAGTATTAGGTATGTCTGAACTAAGGAAAACAACTAAAAAGACAAACTACCTCGCTATGGCGAGGTGCAAAACCACAGCCAACACTGCTGCTCAGAAAACCAAAACTAGCTCCACTATCTGCTACTGCTCTGAACCTGAGGCATTCCAAAAAAAACAGAACACCTCAGCAAGAAGGTACAAGTAGTCGCAAGAGAATAAATAAAGTAAACAAATGAACAAGGTCGAAAGGGGTACCAAGCCAGGACCCAAAGTACTGAAATAAGGTACAAAACAAAATTTGAGAAATAGAACTTACGTGAATCGTCACGTACAACCAATCATGCCAGATACCCAAGGCAGGGGGAAAACAAAGGCATGAGTAATTCATAAGAAAGAAATCCAAAACAAACAACTTTATTAGCCGCGTGTGGTCAACTCTATCTAAACAGGCAGGGTGCTCACTAATAAGGACACACCCCTCACAGATGTTAAAATCCGTCTAATTGCGGGGGAGACTTATACACTCCACTAATCGCCGCAGGATGCCCAAACACCAATAGAGTTGCACGACCACTAATAAAGGAAAACAAACCTTGCGTTCGGTGGATTTGCCCACAAACACCGCAAGAACGAGTCACTAGGAAATAAATCACAGGATTTGGCACATCGGATTCTACTCGATATATTCTAGGTTAAAAACACGGTTGATCAACCTCTAGAAACGATTTACGACCCTAGGTAATTTCTAACGCGATAAATAGGGCGATAAAAGCCCACAATAAAACCCTACAGCGCATTTCTACAACTCCACAAGACGAGATTTTTCATGCCAAAAACTAAATAAAAACCAAGAAAACTCATAAGGAAGACTCAACAAGCATACTAAACCGAATCTCAAAGGTGCACAAGGATTGAGAACTAAAGTTTAACCGTTACCATCGAAATCGGACGAGAGGGAAGGAGGGAAAACCACTACTTGCCTTGGTTGCACCGGAAACGTTCTCTGAATCGTTCCACGCCGTAGATCGGGCAAAAGAACTCAGGAGAAGTAGAAATCTAAACAACAATGGCGGAAAAGGGGTTATGGCCGAAAAACCCTAACAATAAAACTCACGGAAAGAGGAAGAAATTACCACGATAGCGTAGCTCTCGGTGAGAGCTTTCCGGATCTACGATCGGTTGAAGATTCCGAGCACCGGAGCTCCGTCGGCGGCCACCGGAAGATTCACGAAAAGGAGAAACTTATCTCTCACCGCTGGTCTGGTTCGGAATAGAAGTATCGGAGAAGATGAAGTTATATCCTAATAACCTAAGAGAAAAGTATATATATATAGTTTTTTTTTTCTTTTATAAAAATTTTAACTTAAAAGGGACAGCCTCGGAAATATCAAAAATAGGCATTCAAGATGACCTCAAATCGAAAAGTGGTTAACATGAAAGTTGTAGATCTCGTCGAGACGAACAAAATTCATGTTGAACATTTTTTGATACGATGCCGTTTTGACCTTCAAAACGACGCTCTAACGCTGATAGGAAAGGAATACTCGAGTGGCAGCATACATACTCGAGTAGAAGCATACATACTCGAGTAGAAGCATACATACTCGAGTAGGATCATATATACTCGAGTAGGAGTTCAAATATACTCGAGTAGGAGTTCATATACTCGAGTAGGAGTCCATATACTCGAGTAGGAGTCCATATACTCGAGTAGGAGTCTATATACTCGAGTAGGAGCAGAATACACGAGTTCCAGAAGAATAAACGAGAATAAGGGTTCAAGATAACCTCAAATCGAAACGTGGTCAACATGAAAGTTGTAGATCTCGTCGAGACGAACAAAATTCATGTTGACCATTTTTCCACCCGACACCGTTTTGACCCTCAAAACGGTGCCCGAACGCAGACTATACATGACTACTCGAGAGGAATGAAGGTTACTCGTGTATAAGAGCAAAATACTCGAGTGGAATGAAGGTTACTCGTGTATAAGAGCAAATACTCGAGTGGAATGAAGGTTAATCGCGTATAAGAGCAAAATACTCGAGTGAAATGAAGGTTACTCGTGTAGATCAAAGGTACTCGAGTAGAAATAAAAAATACGGCTTATTTACGAGCAGTTTTGGGAAAATCAAAAATAGAAGCCTAAGATCGCTTTAAATCAAAAAGAGGTCAACATAAAAGTTGTAGCTATCGTCAAGACGAACAAACTTGATGTTTACTATATTTTGATACGACACCGTTTTGACCCTCAAAACGGCGTCCGATCGAAATCTGAAACGGGCTACTCGAGATAACAAAGCGCAAATTCTTGAAATGAAATTTTTGAACAAAGGGACACGAGTTCAGAACAGAGGCCCATACACGCACCGAATTAAGCGAACTCACACCATAGGCGAAAACTGGCGCTACGATTCCAACGGCGAAGTCAAAACCTAAATCCGACGAGCCATTCCTGAGATAAAAATTTCCAAATACAATGACATAAATACTCAAAACTTCAATCGCGCGCCGAGACTCCAAAAAAAATTGCTCGGATTGCGACGGAACTTGACGAGCAAGTCATAGAAATATTTTCTGATTTCGACAAAAATCCAAGAAATTGGTCGACTCGACCGAACGGACGCGAAAATGCCTTATCGGCGATGCGCCGTCAACCCGACGTTAAAAGTAACGCCATGACGTCATAAATATGACGATACCAAAACCAAACAAAATCATCGAAAAAATCAGGGGCGTTACACAGGCTCAGTCCTAATCACATCCTCAGGTTCTATAGGAGAGTCAGACACTATCATAAGTGAAGGAAGACTCTCACCTAGCTGATTAACTTCATCATCCAGAGATTCTATATCCACATAGGAATCCTCAGAGGTATCAGTCACTATATCAGAGGGCTTAGATGTTGAGGCTAACGAAGCAAACACCCTAATAGTAACCTCTTTCGAGTTCAAATTTTGGGGTCCAAATGGCTTATGTTCCCTATAGGTGGGACAAGACACACTTTGTGTATTACTACCTCTCTGGGGATATGATCTATCCTGAGGCGTAGGGTCACTCCTATAAGCAGATACGAGTCTAGCTCCGTAACTATTCGTACTAATGGGTGTGGTGCTATTAGTGCGCAGGTAAGCGGGATCAAATTGATCCGAGAGGAGGCTACGCTTGTGCGGCCAAGCATAACGATAGCTACCAACACGACGCTCTTTGTTTAACCAAAATAATCGGGCTCGACCAACTAATCGCTCTCGGGCAAAGTTAACCTTCTCGTAGTCATCCCAAAAGTGACAATTAAAATAAAATTCTATACCCTTAAGCCAATCCCTAAAAATTTTAGGACACCCTAAACCGTCATAGGTGGGGGTCCTACTAAACGTGGGAGGATAAGTGTGGGAATGAGTAGCATGTACGTCATAAGCCATCTTAGCGCGAACCGGGGAGAAAATTCACCCGGACTTAGTGCGTGTGCAAGGAAAAGCGTACCAAGACAATTTAACTCTAACGAAGATGGAATTGTTCCCGCTTAACCACTAGGGTCTTAAATATGATAAAATAGGGTTTTTGCTGGAAAAATATGAGGATCATTAAAAAATTTTGCTGGATTTTTTTTACTGAGAAAAAAAAAATCTAGTCTGCTATTGGCACACCAAATACTAAATTTCAAATTTATTAATAAAAATAAATACTTAATGAAAAATAAATTTTTTTTTTTTGATTTTCTTACTAATAATTAGATGGATAAATTCCAGAAATTTTAAATTTTAAGAAAATTAAAATTTTCTTAAGGTCGCTATTTGCAGACCAACTATTAAATTTTAAAATAACTTAATAAAAATAATGTCTTAATGAAAAATAAATTTTTTTTAATTTCTTATTAAAAATAAGATAGAGAATTTCCAGAATTTTATTTTTTTAGATTTTGAGAAAAATTTTAAATTTTGAATTTGGAATTGGAAATTGGAAATTTTGAATTTTGAAATTTGAAATTTGAAATTGCAAATTTTGAATTTGAATTTTAAATTTGAAATTTTAAATTTGAATTTTGAATTTGGAGAGGGGTGGATTGCCAATTAGGAAATTGACGAGAACCTCCCTCTGATACCAAATTGATGTAGGCCCGCTCTTTCGAGCGTTTTGGTGGCCGACAAATTAACGCGAAGCTCTCGAATAATTCTCACGTTACACTCTAGCATTGAACGTCGCAGCGGTTAATTAATATAATTACTAAACAACCATTACGGAGTGTTCGCAAAGCCCTTCAAGATAGTACCAAGGCGATAGGCCAAGGTCCTCTCAAGCGAAAAGAACCCACACGGTTCGATCGAGCGTGTTGTACCAAAAGAGAAACCACCGAAAACAAAAATTCGGGCAAGGGTGGTTCTCTCCCAACAAAATACAAACGAGGGCCGCCACGCCTCACGAACTTAAACGAAAATACGATAAACAAGACAATAACTAAAATAAAATAAACTACGAAAAAATTAAGCGTTACACAAAATGCGCAATTTGCCAAAGCCACAAGATTTATCTAAGGAAGAGAAACACGTTAAGTAGAGATTTTCGTTACCCAACCTGATTGGATGAATCCGGTTACGCTCAACTAGAATCGTTCCTCAACGGCACCACCAGAGATACGCTGGAGGGAGAGAAATTCGTCGCCTTCTTCGTGTCACGCTGTATTTGGAAAAGTCCCGGCAGAATCTTCTAAATATGGAAACAAATATCTCCAAATAAGGCAGGAGAGAGAAAAGGTGGTGGATTGAGAAATATTTAAGGAATGAAATATTTCTAGTATGGTAGGCTAAGAGCTTAATTTGGAAAGTGATATTTGGATTTAGGATGGGGATGTGGAAGGGGTCGGGCTTGTTGGTGTTAGTGGTTGGCGGCTAATATTTTGTGGTGGAAGGAGGGGCTCGGGTTGTTGGAGTTTGGTGATGGCCGGTTTTGTGAGAGATGAGGTGGCGGCTTGGAGGTTGGAGAAGGGGTCGGGTTTGCAAGGGAGTAGAGGAAAGGAAGAAGGAGGGAGGCCGAGATTGAGAGGAGAGGAGAGGTGGCCGGCAGGCAAAGAGGAAGAAGAAGGAGGAGGGCCGAAACTTGCCTTGGAGAGGAGGGGGATTTCAATTCTTGAAATTGGTTTTCTTTTCATTCATTCACTAATTAAAACATGAAGGATACATGCCTATATATAGGCTACACCACTCAATCTCCCTCCAAACAAACTTCAAAATTCAAAATTCAAATTGAACATATGATGGTTATATGCACCCATCATAGTTCATGAAATGAAATAATTAAAATACTACATGATGGTTATACGCACCCATCATTACACATGAAATGGAAATTAAAAACATGAAATTAAATAACATTGCAAAAATAAAACAAAGCATAAAAATTAATTAATAATTAATAATTATTTATTAATAATAATTATTAATTATTATTAATATGTTGGCTTGCGTTCAGGACGGGTATTATGACGATGGTCCACATGAACATCCGTAAGCACGCCATTGCCGTCTTTAAAATGTTGCGGGCCGTCGTCTCCATCAATCGGGTCACCATCATCATCAGAGGGAGGACGCTCCTTGGCGACATATCGTGGGGAGTCGGCTCCATCAATCGGGTCACCATCATCATCAGAGGGAGGATGCTCCTTGGCGACATATCGTGGGGAGTCAGCTCCATCACTTCTTCTCCTGACCTACTACTAATTTCATGGGGAGCTTTGACAACAACAAATCCACTAGTCTTCTCTTTGATTGTTGACAGAGAAGAACTCCTTCACTCTTTTCATTTTCTTTTGATGTAAAAGGTTTATACAGAACTCCCTTCAAAAGTTTTGTGTTTGGTTTCTGAGACCTTGTCAAAACTCAGTGGTGGCAAGACACCTGATCAAAAAATCTAGTTTGGTTTTTGAGCACCTTATAAAAAGCTCATTGGTGCCCAGGACACCTGATCAACTCATCCTGCAGTGGATTCCTACCTAGGGTGGTAGAATAGTGGATGTACCTAGGTTGATTGGGGAACCACAATAGCTCCTTGTGTCATCTGGTTGTTTGTGTTTTATTTGCTGTGTGCTGTGAATTAGTTTTCTTGCTTTACTTTATTTTGTTTACTGCAAACACAATACACTATAAGTAAATTAAGACTTCCACTGCCAATTATTTTTCAATTTGCAAAATTATTTTAAAATACTATATTCACCCCCCTCTAGAGTAAAGGTAGATCTTACCCTCACTTTCATGGTTGATGAGTCAGATTTATATAGGGTTTTTTGGACTCATCTGTGCAAGTTTAAACGCACTTGCACTTCACTTTTAGTATGTTATCGTTAATATTTTATTTATTCTGCTTATCACGCTAAGTGACTATTTTTGTCCCAAGGTTGTGTAATTGCGCATTCTATTGTCAGGTGTATGCACATGTTGCTCCTCGTTATCTTTCTGTTTAGTTTTGTTTGCATTTTGGCGCTGGAAGCTTGTGCTACAGCCTGGTTTTATTGTGGTGTAGGTAGTCAGGATGTCCCGGATTCATTCTCCAATTCTGTTTAAAATGCACGGTCGTGCGAATTTGTTGCGCACGGTTTCTATGCAATCGTGCGTTTCACACAGCTATTCTGGGGACTTTTGTTTATACACGTGTGTTTTGTTCCCGCATGGTTTCAGCCAAACCGTGCGAGAAGGAATCGCACGGTCTGTATTATTTTCTCTTGATTACTGCATTCTTAGGGAAATCGTGTGTTTCCTTCACGCACGGGTAAACGTGCTCGTGCGTGAGTAAAACGCACGGTTCCCCTGTTTCTCTTATTTTGCTGTGCTCTGTGTTTACCCATGTGATTTCCTTCACGCACGGGCAAAAGTGCACGTGAGCGAGTAAAATGCACGAGTGAACACATCTTTATCATTAAGCTTATTCAGGAAGTAAATAACGCACGGTTAACGCACAGTCGTGCGCCAAACCGTCCATGCCTATTTTTCATACATGTTTCTATTTAGAGCGCAAATTTTCCTCCATTAGGGATAACTAGATTCCAGCTAATCCAGCTACGTTTTAGGGAAAAGTTCTTGCCCTTCCACCTCCATCCTCAATCTTCCACAAAGGGGAGAAGCTCCAGTCATGCTCACGAAACCTATACATTGTCGGTGCTTTCTCTCGGCCTTCTCCTTCATCTTCTAAGCTCTATTTCAAGCTTTGACGCCATAGCTAACAAGCAAAGGGAAGATTGCAACTTTTTTCCAAATCGTGGCACAAAGAAGACGGGTCCATTGGAAGGTAGTGGCAACCCTTCTCTACCCCGGACACAGTTGAGGACCAAGCTAGGACGCGGATTGACAACCCGGCGATTCCTACCGTGAATCCTCAGCAAGACTTCAGATTTGGTTAATCTCTTGACTTGTTCTTCCTTTATTGTTTTTTATGCGCTATTTGAACTTCAATGTTGATGATGTGCTCTTAGTTGTAAACATTATTAGTTTCATATCGTTGTGAACTTGTATTCTTATGCTTAAGTTGCTTGAGTTGCGCCTTTATTTTCCATCCCCCACCTCACAGTGTCGCACTAGCAATTGCTAGTGGCGTGCGTTGCGAAGAGGTGCTTATGACCCTCAAATTCAGGTTCTTACGCTTCCCTACTCGTCCATCTGCCTAGCGATTCAGTGCAGAGTGGCCCGTGTAGTCTTCCATCCTGCATGGCGAAGCATCACATAGTGGCGTTGCATAGGAGTAGTTGTTAGTGTTTTGCTTTATTTTATCGCAACCATCAAAATCCCCCATCGTTAACTCCAACCTAAGGACTTTAATCTCAAGTCCTCCTCGATATAAAATCCCCCCTTACTGTGTTCCTTGAAGAGAACGATACTTGGGGAAATTCACCCATTTTATATTACTTGTGCTACCGGTACAATTGCCGTTCAACACATAGTGTTTTTTGTGTCGTTGCCGGGGAACACAGTCGTGTGAGTTTTTGGAGAGCGAGATAGTAGATCGAAGCCCTTTTTCATTTGTACATTTCATGTTTCTATTTTTCTTTAGCTGTTAGGATTTATATTTATATTTTGCTTATTTCTTTTTGCCTTTTTCTCCTTTTTTGTTTAGATAATAGATCTGTGCTAATTTTATAATAGCTATGTAGCACTTTTAGGTAATTCTTTTTTTTTCGAGATGTATTCTATAGCCGAGTGAAGTCTACTTAATGCTTTGTGCCAATGCCTCGATGCCATGGCTGATATGAAAGCCGAGCATTGCATTAGATGTATGCTATGTCAAGGTGTAGGCCACATGGTGAAGGATTTCCCTCGCTTTTGCGGGACTTCTCCCTCTAAGGGCTTGTGTGCAATAACCTCCCGTTTATTGAAGACTGTTATGGATAGGCCTACCAGGGTGTTGCCTAGCCCATACACTGACATAGCGCACCTTGCTCGTTTTTTGCCCGTTGAGATTACAGAAGAATCTCTCGACGCATACAGATCTTTCATGTGTCCCTTAGTTCAATTTTACGAGCTTACCTTGAGTGATGACGATCACTCTAGTGTTAGCGTGCAAAAAGTGGATCTGGAACTCATGGATACTCCTAAATGGGACGATGAGATTGTTCTGGTCGGTGATGGGGTGGCATCTGCAGATAATTTGGCGATGGGGCCTGCTCATTCTATGCCTTATTTTTAGAGCAGCTTCGCCCCTCCGCAATTTTTGCTAGTGTGCTACGCAATTTTTGTGTGAGTCGGCTAATGATGCAGTATTTTTGGATAATTCAGTGCCTGAGGTTGTGCCGGAGTGGGATGATGATTCCTCAATCTCTGATGGAGAAGGTGTATCTTTAGAACACTTTTACCCACCCCAGTGGGATGTGGAATATTCTCTTTTTGATGCGGTGGTTTGCACCTCTTTATTGGACGAGGTCATTCCTCTTGCCACCGCGGATCTTCAGTTATCGGATTCCCCACGATACGACTTGTATGATACCAAAGATGATCTATACTTGGATCTCGTTGAGAGTGATACCGGGATCACTCTCTTATATTCTGATTATTTTAGTACTTCTTCCCTTTTATTACTTGATCCCCCTTCTCTATCTGAGCCTGTTCCAGCTGAGTATCCACGGGTATGTTGGGATGACGATGATTCTTGTGCCCATGCCATTTCCATCGCTTCCTACAAACCCATGGTTGACGATGCCTTATCTGGCAAGGATTTATTTCCTGATAAGATGAGCGAGGACGAGCGCTCCTCCTCTTCTTATTTCCTATTTCCTCTACCTGTGCTGGGCAGGTATTATTATGTAGGTAGAGGGGTAACTGCACTATCTCTATATCAGTACTCGTTACCGCAACGGATATTAGGCCAGTTGTCTGTGCACTTTTCTTTTCATAGGCCTATTAGTTAGGACTTTTCGGCTTTCGTATAAGTCGTGCTGGGATTATAATAACCACAGTAGTTATCTTTCATTTCCTACATTTTTAATTTTCTTGGTTATCTTAGTTTAGAATTTCTTTGTATTTTGTGTATTTTCTTTTGTTTTTGCGGAGCTCACTCCTGCAGGTATTCATTGTAAATCAGTATTGGAGGGGTTGCGATTCTTCGTTTGGCCGGGCTGCTTCTATTTTTCTAGCGTCTTCTGTTATGCTCACTCGCTGAGCATTGGGTAACCTCTTCCCTTGTCTCTATTTGATTTAAATTTCTCTATCATATGTTGTGTAGTTTAGTTTAAGTCTATGGGAGAGCTAGTAGTTGTTACCTTTGGCATGCGCATATTTTGTTTGCATACTAGAAGTTTTTATTGTTTTATTTTGATGAGTTCATTGCATCGCACACCACTGCACCCACATGAGCGCGTGCTTAGCTGTTAGTGTACTGCGATTTAAAATCATTTCTTTTGTATGATGTGGAAAATTATTGTGCTGACACTGGATTGTGAGACGGAGTAAAATTTTGACCTTGTTGTGCTCCTAGTCGAGTGCTCTCGTCTCGTGTAGAAATTGGAGTAGATTTAATTTTTCCGTATACTTATAGTTTTATATTTTTCTATTTGCGTAAATACTTTTTATTCTACTCAAAAATTGGTGAATCCGTTGTGAATCCGACGATAGCTTAGGGATGTGTGTAGACGGCCGTTAGCTTCATATTGCTCGAGCTGGGAGGATGGATAGTCTTTCTTGGTGCTTAAGAACATGCCCAAATCTATTCTTAAAGCATGTGTATAGATTAGTTAAATTTCATGAGTGTGATGTAGGTCATCATTTTTGCCTGGTTGAGCTTTGTACCATTCCTAATGTCTTATCCTCGCTAAGCCCCATTGTGCCCACCCCTTCTTTTGATTCAGCTCCACCATGATTTCACCAAAGCCTCATTGCCAATCCTAGTCGCACACTTAAGTTGAGCTTAGGTGTTTTACATTTTTATTTTAGGGGTGTTGATGTGGTGTTAGTCCTTGTGAATATGTGGATGTGCTCCAAAGCTTCTATTTACTGAAACTGTTTAAAGAAATGAAAATGAAAAAATGTGAAAAGGAAAAGTAAAAATAAGAAAAAGCATGATTTAAAATCCTATTGGAGAGGTAATTGTATTTTGAGTTGGTTGTGCGCACACCCATATGTTAAAAGCTAAGTGTGGGGTTATGGTGTTTTCGCGTATATTTTGCTTAGCAGAGGGATTCTTTTTAAGATAGCTCATTTGGGTTAGGTGTGTAGCCTTTCTGTTTATCTTTGTTTACCTCACCGAAACCCAAGCCCCATCTCTTCACCTTAAGTCCTACTTATTCGTGTGTGAAACAAACCAATGTCGTGGCGAGAGTGCGAAAAGGCAAGCATATGGTCACCGACATTGGTGGATTCCTTTGGAGGTTTTCCTGAGCCCCGATCTTTGGCAATGCTTGCCTTAGAGATTAGTCTACTTTCTCCCTACGCGTGACCGGAAGATTCACCGTGATTCCATTTTTGAGTAGTAATAAAATTTTGATACGCATTGTGAAAAGTATAAACAATTTTGTAAACTTAAAAAATTCTTTTATTATATTTTTATGCGCGCGAGCATGCGACTTCGCATAATACTGTGTATTTCAATTTCTATGTTAGCTTGTTTATTTTCCCTATCTGCTGAGATTTTTTGGCCTGAGACGCGCAAACAGGTAAGTCTGGAAGTGTGATGAGTCTGATTTTTATAGGGTTTTTCGGACTCATCTGGGCTAGTTTTAACGCACTTGCACATCACTTTTATTATGTTATCATTGATATTTAATTTATTCTGCTTATCACTCTAATGGTACTATTTTGGCCGAAGGGAGTGCCGTTGTGCATTCTATTGTCGGGTGTATGCACATGGTCCTCCTCATTATCTTTCTGTTTAGTTTTATTTGTATTTTGGTGCTGGAAGCTTGTTCTCCGGCCTGGTTTTATTGCGGTGTAGGTAGTCGGGACGTCCTGGATTTATTTTCCAATTGTGTGTAAAACGCACGGTCGTGTGAATTTGTTGCGCACGGTTTCTATGCAATCGTGTGTTTCACAAAGCTATTCTGGGGACTTCTGTTTCTACCCGCTAATTTTGTTCCCGCGCGATTTCGGCCAAACCGTGCGCGATGGAATCGCACAGTTGGTATTTTTTCTCTTGATTCCTGCATTTTGGGGTAAATTGTGTGTTTCCTTCACGCATGGACAAACGCGCCCATGCGCAAGTAAAACGGATGGTTCCCATGTTTCTCTTATTTTACTGCGCTCTGTGTTTACCCTTGCGTTTTACTTCATTCATGGGTGAAAGTGCCTGTGCACGAGTAAAACGCATGGGTCAACGCATCTTCATCATCGAGCTTGTTCTGGAAGTAAATAACACACGTTTAACGCACGGTCTTGCGCCAAACCGTGCATGCCTATTTTTCTTACATGTTTCTATTTAACGCATAGATTTTCCTCTATACGGGACAGCTCATTTCCAACCAATCTAGTTGTGTTTTATGGTAAAGTTCCGCACTTCCACCTCCATCCTCCATCTTCCACCAAGGGGAGAAGCTCTGGCCAAGCTCACAAAGCCTATATCTTGTTGGTGCTTGCTCTCGGCCTTCTCCTTCATCTTCTAAGCTCTATTTTAAGCTTCGACACCATAGCTAAAAAGCAAAGGGAAGATTACAACTTTATTCTGGATCGTGAAACGAAGAAGATGGGTCCATTGGAAGGAAGTGAAAGCCCTTCTCTACCCCGGACGCAGTTGAGGACCGAGCTAGGACGCGGATTGACAACCCAGTGATTCCTACCATGAATCCTCAGCAAGACTTCGGATTCGGTCGATCTCTTGACTTGTTCTTCCTTTATTGTTGTTCATGTGTTGTTAGAACTTTTGTGTTGATTATGTGCTCTTAGTTGTAAACATTATTAGTTTCATGTCTACGTGAACATGTATTATTATGCTTAAGTTGCTTGAGTTGCAACTTTATTTTCCATCTCCCACATCACTGTGCCGCACTAGCAATTGTTAGTGGCGTATGTAGCGAAGATGTGCGTTCGACCATCAAATTTTGGTTCTTATGCTTGCCTTCTCTTCCATCCGCCTAGCGATTCGGTGCATAGCGGCTTGTGTAGTCTTCCATCCCGCCTGGCAAAACATAGCATAGCGGCGTTGCATAGGAGTAGTTGATAGTTTTTTGCTTTATTTTATCGCAACCATCAACACCCCCCATCGTTAACTCCGACCTAAGGACTTCAATCTCAAGTCCTCCTTGATATTAACTCCACCTTACTGTGTTCCTTGAAGATATCGATACTTGGGGAAATTCGAACATTTTATATTACTTTTGAGACCGGTACACTTGTCATTCAATGCATCAGGGGTCTGCATATAACCCTTCAGAACAGCGGAGTTGGCTGTTCGCAGACCCAACTAAGGGAATTTTGGTAATTTCGAGTTGGTTTAGTTTGGTTATTGGCAGTCCAAACTCAGAGGCCAATAAATGGACCAGTAAGGTGCCTGGTATAAGGTTATTGACCATTCTTTTTCTTCCACTAAGGCACAAAGCTCAGCATTGGCTAGGGAGGGGGAGAATTTCTAATTATTCTGGTTAAGAGGTGGGACCCCCGAGCTGAAGCCTACGGTCAGTTTCTTTGAAATTCTCATCCAGGGAGTTGTTCGAGAATAGTAGGGGTGAGCTGGAACATTAGATCCGAGCTTTAGGAGGAGCTTATTTTACTGGCTTCACCATTTTTGTTGCGGTGAGCGTGGAATGCAGCCTATATAGAAGAACCTTGGACCACTTCATAGTAGGAGATCTTGGATATGGAGACGAGAGAGGGTCCCAGAACAAGGGAGAATACATTGGGAGAGAGGAGTTTATGGCATCCATCGGAGGCCTCATGGACATGCTGTAGTAGATCTCGTAGCGAGGTGATTGTGTTACCCCCCTACCATAGGCCTCATGTCTTGCACCTCTTGAGGGGATCATCTCGGTAGGGGTAGGTGAGAACACACTGTGGGGGGCGATCAGGGAAGGTGAAGGTGGTAGAAAGGAACAGCAAGACCTAGAAGGCAGGGAGCTCTTGGCCAGTCCTGCGAGCGTCGTCTCGTCAGGAGATATGGTCGCGCAAGTGGAGGTGGCGAGACCTCCGACGAGAGGGTCTCCTTTTTGCGATTTGATTCTTTCAGCTCCCGTCCCGGGGGTTTCCGTGAGCCAAAGATGATCTAATACATGGGGAAAGACGATGCCCTCCGACCCTTGCAATGGTTCGAAGATGCATTCTCCATCAGGCCGATGACAGATGCATTCAAGTGCCGCCTCTTTGCCATCACCTTATAGGACAATGCTAGGGACTGGTTTCATCAACTCCCGACAGGGTCGATATATTGTTTCGAGGACTTGAGTAGGAGCTTCCAGTTGCGCTTCTCGACCTCGAAGAAGAGGAAGAAGAATACAGAGTCTATTTTTTTGATCAAGCAGAAGGCCGACGAGTCCTTGGCCCAGTACGTGGACCGCTTCCAAAAGGAATTGCTGGACATTCAAGAGGTGCAAGGATTTGCTCTCCAGATGGCCTTCACCGTGGGGCTGAGGGAGGACTTCTTCAAGATGATCTTGACTAGGAAGGTGCCGTTGTCATTTGAAGGGTTGATGGAGAAGGCGGCGAAGGAGATAGCGATGGAGGTAGCAAACCCGGCGTTTACTAGGATGTTAGTGCGGTTGACAAAGGTGGAGTCGAGGGAACTAGGAGGAGCGAGGCAGTAGGAAGGAAGGGGGAGGGAAGAGCCGAGGGGTCCGATACATCAGGAGTTGGGTTGGAGGAAGCCTGGAGGTCCTGTTCAAGAGCAGGGAAGAGATTTTCCCCAAGGGGGAAGAAACTACAAGGGTGGACCTGGGAGATTCAATCAGCTGGGGTGGAGAAATGGTCCTAGACCACTCCCACCCCCACCTCTATAAGCTATGGCCATTGGCCGAGGGCGAGGAAGAGGAAGAGGGCAGGGAAGAGCCGGAGCTAGAGCGGGGAGAAGGAGGAACACCTGGAAGGTAGACGGGAAGGGGAAGTAGCCTTGCCGTATAGTGACTTCGACGTGGAGGAGGGTCACGCAATGGCTACGTGCCTGGAGTTTTTGGAATTGAAGAGGGGTAGAGGAGCAGGTGAGCAGAAGCTACCGTTGTGGATAGTAGAGGTGACTAGGACCGGGGAGGAGGATCGATGTGTGGACCGATCGGATTTGGTATAACGAGGAGGGATCAGGGTTATCCATAGGGGTGAGGATTGAGGCAACTCGCAAGGCTAGCCTTCATACCATGTATAGTCGGAGCGTTACCTCGACGACACAATCCCATCCCCCGGATGAGAAGATCACTTTGTCTAGGAAGGACTTACCGGATCACGAGGATCTATTTTGCGATGCGTTGGTGATTCAGACCGCCATCGAGAACTTCATGCTGTCAAGGATCTTCGTGGATAATGGGAGCTCGGTGAATGTCATTTTCAAGAAGGCATTCAATGAGATGAATGTAGAGTCCAGGTGGGTGTTGGCAGTAGACGGACCACTGTTCGGGTTTTCAGGAGAAAGGAAGGAAGTTGGGGGTGGGGAGTTAGACTTCAAGTGACTCTGGCAGGGCTGTCAAGGAATTGCCTCTTTGTGATAGTGGATGCTCCTAGCAGTTACAAACACCATCTTTGGGCGCCCTTTGATCGTGCATTCAGGTGCGTCCCATTGTCCTTCCATCAATGCTTGAAGCTCAACTCAGGGGGAACTAAGATCAGGGTGCGAGGAGATCTAAAGGCTGGCAGAGAGGGATACATGATAGCGATAAACACCATTTCTTGGCAAGAAGATGCTGAGGAGCTGGATAAGAAGATGGAGCAGTGGGAACAGGAGGTCGGAGGAAAGGTAGGAGTGGAGAGTGGCATTGCGGGGAGCCTTAAATGGCAGGAAAGCAAGTGGTAAGAGGAAAGGTAGGAGTGAAGAGTGGCATTGCAGGGGAGCACGAAATGGCAGGAGAGAAGGAGGTCAGAGGAGACATGGAAGAAGAGAAAAAATCCATAGGAGTGGAGAGTGGCTTTACGAGGGAGGAAGAATTGGTAGGAGAGTAGGAGGTTGGATAAGAGATAGATGACGAGACAGAAGCAGTAGGAGTGGATAGTGGCATTACGGGGGAGCCAGAAACAGCATTAGAGCAGGAGGTAAGAGAGGAGGTAGAAATGGCAAGATAAAGAAAAAGAAAGATAGGGGAAGTGGGGGAGTCATCCAGGAAGGAGTCTGTTGGGTATTGTATCCAGAATGGACCTGATTTGAAGAAGCCCCTGAACAAGCTAAGCTGAATTGACAATGTATTTAATGATCTTCTATCAAGTTGTGCTTGCAGCTATTCCATGCTAAGTACACTCGAATGTGAGGGTACAGTGGGTCAATATACACGGGTCTGTGCAACGTAATCCCTTATTGATTAGATCAGTGTGTTGACTCACGTGTGCTCTCTCTATTTGGAGTGTACTTATTTTCAAGTACAGGGTTAAGGTAGATCAAGAGAAGAAGAAGTAGAAAAGATGGGTCAAAGATTAAGTCTTCAAAGGAAGGAAGAGAAAAATCTACTAAGTAAAAATCGACGGGAATCACTAAGTCATTCCCGCCGACTTTTACGGGAGTCACTTGTGATTCCCACTGACTTCGACGAGAATCATTAATGATTCCCGCCGATTTGAAAAGAATCAGTCTGCATTCCCGCCGACTTGTTCCGGCTGACAGTTTTCCAACAGGAATTCTGCTAAGGCAGAATCAACGGGAATCGTGTGTGATTCCCGCCGACTTCGACGGGAATCACCAACGATTCCCGCAGATTTTCCCTAGGCAAATTTTCTCGTTCGCTGGACCGAACCAACTTGCTGCGCGCTGTTTCGGCCGGGGCTAGGGCTTGTCCTTGTGGGCCCCACAACAGTCGTTAGGGTTGGATCAGGGTATATATACGTGTATTTTGAACCTCTACAAATAGATATTCTCGGAAATCGAAAGCAGCCGACGACATGCCCTAGCCGATCGCGGAAACCACCGATCGCCTGTAGCCCTCGCAAGTTTGTCATCGCCGTTGATCTTAGTGCTTCTTTGATATTCCGACGACAATACCGAGGCAAGCCGAGCGTCTCACGCATCTCTCTTGAGATCTCTTGTCTCTCGATTCATTGAACAAGACTAGTTCTCCATTCCTAATCGGTGGAGACGATTTATCCGACTGAGATCATTGGTAGACCATGCTTGCTTTGTCAAGAAGTTTGGATCTACAAAGTATCGCCGCCGCAATCACTTGCTGCCGCCGATCTTGACAAGATCGTCTCTAAGAGAGAAATCCGGTTGTGGACTCTTCGTAACTTTCAAGAAAGCTTCAACGAACGAAGAAGGACATCAGAATCTCCAAAATCTTTGTTTGTATTTTCTTTTAATTCAATTTTTATTTATTGTAAAGGAATTTTTATTCCTTGTTGTAATGATTGGGTGCAACCCGTGGTGGTGGAGTTATGACTCATTTGTTGGAAGGGTTCCTTCCGTAGTGTGAGGATTAAATTTCAATCCGTTTGGAGAAGTGACCGAGTCGTCCCTTGGTGGGAGATAGGTCGAAGGGGGAAAGTGGACGTACCCAAATCGGGGAACCACTATAATTCGTTGTGAGTTTTCTATGCTCTGTTTGTTAATTTGTGCAGGTAAATTTAATTCCGCAAAAGACTGCACGACACTTATCCCCCCCCCATAGGTGGATTTAGTCGACACTAGATACTTTCAAGTTATATCAGAGGGAGGTTACTCATCAATTAGGTTAACACCTTGAGTAAGATCTAGCGTCTAGTGTCAAGAGGAAAGAAGATCTCGGGAATGGACGTACTCAAGTATTCAGGAAAGATCCCGGTATGCACCAAGCTGAACTTTCCCATCTAGAAGGAAAGGATCAGGTTCTACATGCAAGCAGTCGACCACCGACTCTTCATGATAGTGGAGGTGGGGCCTTATATCCCCACGAAGGCCTCCACCATTGATCCTACAAAGATGGTGTTCAAGAAGCTTTCCGAAATGGATAAGGATGAGATGGTGCTTGTCGGACTAGACAAGAAAGCTCAAAACATCTTAGTAAGCGCCATCGATGATTCCATGATGCAGAATTTCAGCAACTGCAGGACTGCCAAGGACATATGGCACTGCCTGATCATTTTGAGGGAAGGCACAGATGAAGTAAGGGATGATCGAAGATCTCTTCATAACTAGAAGTATGAGGCCTTCAGGCAAGGTCCCAAGGAAGAAATCGTAGTGACATTCGAGAACTTCCTGAAGATCGTCAATGCCCTGAAGGGTTATGGCAGAGTGTTCACTGATGGTGAACTAAATGACAAATTCCTTAGATCCCTTACTAAGGAGTGGGACACCATGATCTGCGCCATCAGAGAATTTGGTAATCTGGCAGAAACTAATCCACAGATTCTGTTTGGGAAGCTTATGTCCTATGAGATTAAGCTGAACACCAGAAAAGCTAAAGAAGAAGCCGATAAAGCCGCTACCAAAGAAAAGACTGTAACCCTGAAAGCCAATCACTCAAGGAAAGGCAAGGGTGCAACCTCGTCTCGCTCCTGGAAAAAGGATGAGGAATAAGACTCTGAGCCATGCTCTTCCAGCTCAGAGCTATCTAAAGAAGAATTCTCCTTCATCACTCGAGAGTTAAAGAAGTTCCTCAAGATGAAGAATCAAAGAAAGAAAGACGGCTCCTCCTTCCTACATCAGAAGAAGAATTACTCTTTTGATAGGTATGAATCTAAACAGAACAAACATCGCTCTGTTGACATTATTTGTTTTGGATTCAATAAGCTAGACCACGTCGTTGCTGACTGCCACCAAAGCAAGAGAGATAAGGGGAAGGGAGAGGAGCACAAGTCGTCTAGAGATAAGAAGAAGGAGAGGAGCTACATTGCTAAAAAGCCAAAGACACCGAGTGAATCTGACTCTTCAGACTCCAGTGATGATGAGGAAGCCTACTTCGGGCTAGTGGGTCGCTCCGACTCAGATGGATACTGTCCCCGATTTAATAAGAAGGTAAAAGATCGCACCTCCCCTCTCTGACTCTGACTCTGACTCTAAGTCTCCTGAAGATGACCATGAGGACAGTCCATATGCCCGTGAGGCTGAACTACTCCAAAAGTATGAGCTTCTGCTCAATACTTTCGAAGAGTGCCGAAAGAGGTTGAGGGCTCAGAAAAAGGAAGTCAAATTCCTTAAGGCTGAGGGTGTGTACCTAAGAGAAGAGATCACTAGCTTAATTTCTCTCCGAGAGGAACACCTGGACTTGACTTCTGAGCACTAAGATTCTTTAAGGCTCCTTGACCAAAAACAGGAAGAAATCAATAAGCTGGAAGAACAGCTTACGACAGAGAGGAAGATTGTCAAAGGCTTCTCTATTCCTAAGATCGTTCTTCCTCTGGTTGATGAATTCTCTGCTCAGGCTATGGGGGTTGGCTTAGGGCTTGTGGTGTGCCTGGTAAATCATCCAGGAGAAACAAAAATCGGAGGAAAAATAAGGCTGCTAAGAAGGCCTCTACTGTAGAAAAGGGAAAGGGCCCACTCGGTCCTGTTTCATTCAGAAAGCCTGGCTTTACTTGCAATGAGCAGGACTTTGAGTCAACCTATGGACACTTCTTCCGGCCCTCAGTTGAAAAGCCCAAGATCCGGTATGATGGTTGGACCTTCCATCACAACTACTGTGAGAGTGTCTTCAAGGCACCTTATGAGGAAATCTAAGTGGAGAATTATGGCCACTTCTCTAGTAGCCATAATAGAAAGCAGGCACCAAAGGCCATGCCTGTCATACTAAAGGAATAGGAAGTGAAGAAGTCGTGTGACTGCTGTCATCATGATGCCTCCACCTCCTGATCCAAGACCCCGGCTAAACCCATCGTTCCAAAGGTGAAGCAGGAGCCTAGGAAACAGTACAACAGGTTTGACTGTTGGTGTTGTGGCAAAGTTTGTCACTTTGTCGTGGAATGCTGGTTTAATCCAAGATACAATGAGACTACTTTTGTTAGCAATGCGAGGCCTACCACTCGTAGGGTTAACAGACCGAGGGGTAGTCTGCTAACAAGGAATCTAGGACCCAAGTTTGATTGGGTTCCTAAGGGAAATTAATTCTGTTTTGCTGGTACGTCCAAATGCCACCAAAACGCCAATCTGGTACTTGGACAGTGGATGTTCCCGGCATATGACCGGGACAAGTAGCCTGTTGCGTGATAACTACCCAGTCGAAAATGGACCCAAAGTAATCTTTGGAGGATCTGATCGACGAGTCACCAATGGTTATGGTATGATTTCCAACGGTGTATTCTCTATCACAGACGTGGCCTATGTTGAAGCGTTAAACCATAACCTGATCAGTGTAAGCCAGTTGTGTGATAAAGGATACGACGTTAAGTTTTGCAAGGATAAGTGCTTGAAAATATCGTGTGCCTCTTCGGAGACGGTATTAACCGGCATTAGGAGCAGAAATATCTTTTGCTTATATTTCCTTAGCTTAGACTCTTCTACCCCCGTGTGCTAGTATCAAAAGGCAGTGCTTCTCTCTGTGAACAATGACACAAGAGATTAACACATATTAATTTCAAGACTATTAATATGTTGTTTTCCAAGAATTTAGTAAGGGATGCCCCTACTATTAAGTGCATCAAAGATAGCCCTTGTCCTGCATGCCAGAAGGGCAAACAGACTCGGGCTACCTTTAAGGGCATTGCAGACAAAGACTCTTCAAGATTTCTTTAACTTCTACATATGGACTTGTTCGGTCCAGTGCAAGTTCATATCTTAGGAGGCAAATCGTATACGCTAGTGATTGTTGATGATCACTCTCGGTTTACGTGGGTGTTCTTCTTGAAACGAAAGTCAGATACGGTTGACATCTTCACTAATTTTATCAAGCAGATACAGAACGAACTTAACTGCTCCGTGGTCAAAATCAGAAGTGATATAACTAGAGTCTTGTGCTATGATAACTTGAGTCTTGTGCTATGATAGAATTCTGTGAAGAACATGGAACATAACTTGAGTCTTGTGCTATGATAGAATTCTGTGAAGAACATGGAATCTTTCATGAGTTTTCCTCCCCACGTACTCCTCAGCAAAACGGATTTGCGGAGAGTAGAAATAGAACGCTCATTGAGGCATGTATTGAAAGTGAGGGGATAAGTTGTAAACTACTCTAGAGGGGGGGTGAATAAAGTATTCAAATTTTATGAACAACTAGTCAGCTCCCTTGGAGTTTATTTGCGGAATAAATAATCTGATACTTGAACCCTAAGAGCCTAACACAGTGAAGTGCACAAGTGATAGAGCTAACTGAAATTTCAGTTTAACTAAAAGCCTATCACAGCAACTAGCAATCCTAGGTAGTTCTATCACAGCCACAGAATAAGCAGTTAAACAAAACAGCCAGAGAGACACAGGATATATAGTGGTTCCCTCTTAATAGGTACTCCACTCTTCTACCACCCTGGTAGGAATCCACTGCAGGTTTTTGCTAAGGTGCCCTGCCACCAATGATCTGATTCAGGTAGATCAAACAAGACCCTTTGAGCTTTTGATAAGGATGCTCAACCACAGGTTGTTGATAAGGTGCCCTGTCACCAATGTTCACTTTTGAAGAGGTGTGAAAACTCTTTTACAAAGGGGTTGAGAGGGTTAGATTGTCTTCTCTGTTATTAATAACAAATTAGAGAAGACTTGTGGATTCTCTAAAGAATCAAAGTCTCCCCCTGGCTCAGTGGAAGTCCAGGGAAAGCCTTTGCTTCAGGATGAAGGAGTTTCAGATATACTGAAACTAAATCCTCAGATATCTGTAGACTGATTTTTATCAGGTCTTCAGATTCTGGAACACTTGAAGTAGAACTGGAGCTGGTCTTTCTGAAGTCTTAAAAACTCTAAGCAGATGCTCAGGAGACTTGAGAAAGAAAATGATTGCTCTGGGCTTTTGCTTCAGGAAAAACTTTTCTTCTCTTCTTGAGAGATGGTGAAGAGCTGCTCTGATGAAGCTTGAGCGAATGAAGCCTTCTTGAAGAAAGTCTCTCTGTGTCTGTAACTTGCTATCACTCTGCTGAGAGAAAAATCTCTTTTAAATATATCTTCTCTTTTTCCCTTGAAACGGCTCTATTGATTTGAATATCTCGAGCCCTGCGACAGGTTATCTCAATATAAAATATAGCAATAGGAATAGAATGAGCTATTAACTCTCTGTCAGTCCCAATAAGGAAATAAATGAATGGGAAAATATCTCAGCATAAAGACTTAACATACTTGGAAATAGCATACAGCACCAACGGCTAGAATACAGCCTGGAAAGATAAAGTCAACATAATTTGTATAATAGGACAAAATACTTTATCAAATACGGAATCCCGTAATTTGTGCTTAACATATTTGGTAATTAATTCATTTGAATTTAAGCCATAAATTAGCAAAAACAACTTCAGAAAATCTCTCTAACCACAAGCTAAAACACTTGGAAATAAACCAAGAAATAGAGTAAATACAAACTGTTAAAGGCAGACAATAATCGTCGAACAGGGGTTCGATGATCGTCGACCTAGCCAACAGATCGTCGACTAAGGCAGAAATCGTCTGGGACAGAAAACGTCGAACAGCTCATGCTATCGTCGACCAACAAAGAATCTGTCGAAACAGAAATCGTGAAGCAAGACTGCGATCGTTGAACTGCTGATGGCAGATCGTCGACCAATCCTTCAGAGCATAATAAACTTGCTCTGAGATCGTCGACCATTGGTCGACGATAATTGTCTTGGCTTCAACTATTTTATAGCCCTGCTATCATCGACCAATGGTCGACGATCGCGAGGCCTCGTTCGACGATGGTCGAACGGAAAATGCCTTAACCATATATTCATTCTACAACTTCTAATCTAAGCTCTAGGTCAGTTATAAACTGCCCTAGGGAGACTAAACAAAGTCTAAGCATGATCATATATAGTTATATGGATCAAGAGGGGCTGGAAAGGGATTACATGAGCCAAATCACATCTAGGGTACCAACAATCTCCCCCTATTTGGGTCATGTCATCCAATCCAATCTAAAAACTAATACAAACAAGAACAAATGCAAAGTTTAACCATAATATCAAAACACAGGCAATACACAGAAAACATATAAATCATAAATCAGCAGAATTATAGAGTGTCAAGCAGATTTATCAGATGGTTTAGCATCAGAGGAGTTCTTTGGGATTACAGCAAGTTTGAAAATGATTTCTCTGTTTAGATTAGCTGCTTGTCTTTTGGACAACATCAGGTCATGTTCACCAATGATCTTCTTTTCACCATAGCTTGGCAGGACTGCAGCAGGATGCAGCTTCATGTATTCTTCAGTATCAAATATTTCTGAGTTGACTTGAATCTTGCTGAGTTCTTTTTCTCTGAATTCAGACATAGTTGAGTATGCTGAAGGGTCCAGTCCTTGAGCTTTGGCTTTCTCCATCATGCTTAGTGCAATTGATTCCTTGAATCTTGCCATAGAGGAAATTCTTTCAGTTTCTGTCTTGTCTGATGGAGAAGGTGGTCTATCAGTATCAGCTTGAGCTGCAATCTCCATATTCCTTTGAAGAGCTGTAGCTAATCTCTTTGAGTTAATAGGAATCTGTACAGCCTTCTTAGGATCAGATTTAGCATATAAAGATCTTGGAGGTGCAAGTTCAATAAATTTCTTGTTGGACTTCTCTGAATAGACAACTCTTTTTCCTTTTGTATCTACTGTCTTAGGACTAGCAGGTTTCCTTGATGTAGAAGATGAACCTCTCCAGGGAGGAGAAGGTTTCCTTTCTGGAGCTTTCCTTTTGAGAGAAGGAGGAGGAGAGAATGTTGGTTGCTGAAAGGTCATCTCCTTTATCTGTTCCATGGGAACACTTTCATTTCTTTGCCTTCCTTGTCCTGATTTATCTTGGCCTCCTTGGCTTTGATTACTTCTTCTCTGGTAGGTCTGAGAAGGGTTGGATCTAGCTGATTGAGCAGATGGAGCAGAAGAAAGATTTCCAGAGGATCCAGCACCAGGAGGTGGAGGAGGACCTTTGGGAGGAAATTTCTGAACTGGAGTATCATATCTCTTAGACTTCTTCCTCTCTTTCTGCTGGTTCTTGGAGAACCACATCCAATGTTGAAATTCCTTTGATTTAGGATCAATCCCTTTCAGAATATAATATGGCGTTTCATTATCTTTACTGGGAGGAGGAGGAGCAACAGCTTTTCTTTTCTTAGGTGCAGCCTTTTTCTTCTTCTTGGTGTTATCAGAATCTTCAGAATCATCATCATCATTATCGGAAGAGTGAGATGAGTTTTTGCCAGCATAGTCATCAAAATCTTGCTCTGAGGGATCCTTGGCAGCTACAGCATGTTCAGCTTTTTCTTTCTCAGGCTTCTCTCTATCTTCCTTTTCTCTTGCCTCCTCAATGGCATCTTGCACAAAGAGGGCATCAAGATCAATATTAGGAGTACTCTTCCAAAGTTCTGATTCAGGATACAAATCAGGAACTGTCCTGTGGACCAGTTCTGCATTTGGGGCTTCAGCTTCCTTTTCTTTAACATATCCTGAAGCTTGCTCTGGAATTAGTTCAGTAACTGTAGGAATGGATAGAGGGTAGGTAAGAATAGGTGGAGAAAAGATGACAATATCTGCAGGGGCAGATGCTTTCTCTAGAGAGATGGCTAGGGAATCCAGATGATAATTAGCCAACTCTTCAATGTACTCAGAGGCAATATTCTCAGCCACAAAGGCTATATATTGTTCAAGGTTTAGAGTACCTGAGCTTGAATCCTTTTTAGTCATCTTGGAAGCATTTTCTGCACTATCTTGCACAGCCTCAACTTCTTCAGCAGCAGCAGCATTGTTGGTTGTGCCTGCATACAAAGAAAGATAGGTTAACAACCAAGTGGGAATAAAATATTCCCCCCAAGGTGAATAACAACAGGTAATTGATAGAATTACCTGAAGATCTACACAGGATACCACTTTGCATCTAGGAAGGATGTTATAATTCCTTCTAGATGTTCAGTGACATCAGGGATAGACACCTCTGCAAGGCATAAGAGGAGTGCCATACAGGAAAGGAAGAGAGAGTCCTTGACCAAGGGGTCATCAAGGTACTCAGGTCTATAAGGAACCATTTTCTCTTGAAGAGGAGGAACATAAGGAGTAGATGTGAGTGTGAACTCACAGTCTGAGTTAAGAAAGGATTCTGAATCTTCATCAGAATCAATGGACTTTGCAGCATCAACTTGCAATACTGATGCAAGATCATCAGCAGCTGTGATGGGTAGGAAGGAATAAGAAATTAACTCAAAGTTGGAGTTTGAATTAATTAGAATCTTAAATAAAACTATACCATCTGGTTGAGCAGCATCATTCTCAAATTTTTGAACCACTACTTCTGAATCAGTAGTGTTTACTGGAACTTTTTCACAAATGTCCATGGGGACTTCCTCATTGTCTTTCTCAGGGACTTCTATTCAACACATAATTGGAGGTGTTCACTGCCTCAGCCCAAAAGGATAGAGGTAGGTGAGCATCTGTCAATAATGTAGTTGCAGATTCAATAAGGGTTCTATTTTTCCTTTCAGCTACCCCATTTTGTTGAGGAGTTCTAGGAGCTGAGAAAGTATGCCTTATCCCTTCACTTTGATAGAACTCTTGAATGAGAAGAGAATCAAATTCTGTCACATGATCACTTCTGATCAGGGCAATGTGAGTGTTGAACTCAATCTGAATGCATTTGAGAAACTCTGTCAAACACTTAAAGTTATCAGACTTCTTCCTCAGAAAGAATACCCATGTGAATCTTGAGAAGTCATCTACAATCACTAAAGTATAGGATTTCACTCCTAAGCTTTGTACTGTAATGGGTCCAAAGAGATCCATGAGTAACAGATAAAAAATCCTAGGTGAATCACTCCTTTTAATTGATTTAAAGCTATTTTTAGTTTGCTTGCCTAATTGACAAGCCTTGCAGAGTCCTTTCTTCTTGTAGGGGCCAGAAGGAAGTCCTCTGACAAGGTTGTCCTTTGATAGCCTAGCAATGGTTCTAAGGTTAACATGTCCTAGTCCCTTATGCCATAGAATATTAGGTCTAGCTATGGAATTAAACAGGCAAATATCTACCTTAGATGAATGAAAGTCTACTAAGTAAATATTACCTTTCCTGTTACCTGTCAACACAGTTGTGTTGTCTTCTGACTTGATCTTGCATATTTCTTTGTTAAAAGTCACTTGATATCCTTCATCACACAGCTGACTAATGCTTATCAGGTTGTGCTTGAGTCCTTCAACATAGGCTACTTTCTTGAAGGTGACTGTCCCAATTTTGACTGCACCATATCCTTTTGTAGTTCCAAAGTTTGAATCATCAAAAATTACTTTGGGTCCAAGCTTGGCTTTAATGGATGTGAAGTTGTCCTTATTCTCTGTCATGTGCTTTGAGCACCCACTATCCAGATACCATAGCTGGTTTGATGTTGGATAGGTCTTCACCTGCACATAAACAGCTTATATATTTTTGACCCAGTTTACCTTGGGCCTAGGTTGATATCCCTTAAATTCAGAAATAAAAGACATCCCAGGTTGATTCTTATAACCTTCAGGATGGTATTTCCTAGGAGGTATTATCTATTTAGTGTAAGGATTAAAGCATTGGGATGAAGCACTTCTAGGATTGAATTGAGATTTGCCTCTGAAAGAAGGTTCAAAGTTCTGAACTCCATTCGACGATCGTCGATCTGGGTTCGACGATCTAGGGTAAAATCATCGAGCTCCGTTCGAAGATCGACTGTGAGGGAGTTCAGAGTTCAGGAATTGTTGAGCTGAGTTCGACGTTTCAGCATGAGATCGTCGATCTCTGTTCGACGATCGTCGACCTCTGCTCGACGTTTTCTGTTGAACTTTGCTTTTCTTAGGTAGATCTGAATTCATCCTAGCTACCTCTACAACACTATTCCCTTTATCAGAAATAAATTTGATTGGGGTTGTTAATACTATGGGTTGGCTAGATGAAGCACCCAAGCCCAGTCTACTGTTTAATCAATAGTTCACTGTGCTTGTGATGTCCATTAATTTGATACTTCTCCCATTGAGGGATTCTTCAAATTGCTTGGCCTTGGATAGTTCACTCTTCAGTAAAGCTATCTCCTCTCTATAGCATTCTAACTCTTCAGAGAGTTTGAGGTTCTCTGATTTTAAAGTGCTATACTCAGATAGTTGTTTTTGAGGGAAGTGATTTCCTTCTCAGACTCCAACAGATCTAGGCATAGCACTTTAAACTCATGTTTAAAGTCCTCAGAACTGAAATCAAATGAATTGATTACCTAATCTTCTTCTAGTTGAGTTTCTGAATCTGATTCTGACTATTCTTCTTCTGAATCTGTTTGAGAGGCATTGATAGCCGTCATGCAAAATTCCTTTTCATCAGCATCATCCTCATCATCACTGGAGCTGGATGAGGCTTTAGAGTCCTCTTCAGTTTCACTCCATGTCTCAGCAACAAATCCCTTCCTTGTATGTTTGTTCTTGCTGGAGGAGGGTTTGTCTGAGCTGTTCTTTCTGAAGTCCTTCTCCTTTCTTCTTTCTCTTCTATCTTTCTTGTCCTTGTTCTTATTTTCTGGACAGTCAGGCACAATATGGCCTGGTTTTCTGCAACCAAAATATATAATTTCTTTATTATTATTTGATTTATCATACGTTGGCTTATCATGTCCCTTGTATGATCTTTTTCTGAAGTCTTTTCTGGCCATCTTGTATAATCTTTTGGCCAGTAGACTTAAGAGCTCATCATTTCCTATAGCTTTATCTTCCGGCTCCTCTTATGTAGCTTTGAAGGCTATGGTCTTCTCTTTCCTTGTGACTGGAGAAGTAGCCTTTTGTTCTTCTTCTCTATTTTTAATGACCAGCTCATAAGATTTGAGCTTGCCCAGGAGAGCTTTAGTGGTAATCTCATTTAAACTTCTGGCATCTTTGATTGGCCAGATTCTTGAATCCCAAGTGCTGGGGAAGCACATTAGGATTTTTTCATTCAGCTCAGTTAATGAGACTTCTTTATCCAGAGTCTTTAACTCATTGACAATCAGACTTAGTCTATTGTACATGTCAGCCACTGATTCAGCTTCTCCCTTTTTGAAATTCTCATATTGGCTTATAAGATGGGATCTCCTGTCTTTCCTTTCATCAGCATATCCTGAGACAATTTCAGAGAGCTTGTCCCAAATTCCTTTGGCTGAGTTATATTCAGCTACCTTCTGAAATATCTCATCAGACATTGTCTGAGCTAAGATGTTCATGGCCTTGGCATCTGCAGTCTTCCACTTCTTTACTTCAGCATCTGTTCCTGAAGGAGGTGGAACACCATTTGTACTTGAGCTTGCTGGTGGACTTGGGCACACTGTCAAAACAGAATTAAATATGTCTTCATCAATAGAGTTCATGTAAAGTATAATCCTTGCTTTCCAAAGTGCAAACTTGGATAGATTGCACACTAGAGGCCTGGTGCTTGCATAATCTTTGTTATGTGCCATGTATTTATATAAAATTAAATATAATGAAAATAACCCACTTAAGAGATTGATCTTATCAAGGATCTTTTGGTTCAGGTGTTAGCCTGTATGAACAACCAACCTCCCTCTGATACCAATTGAAAGTGAGAAAAAGATCTATCTCAACTCTAGAGGGGGGGGGGGGGTGAATAGAGTTTATTTAAAGTAAATTCACAATTTTAAACTAGCAAAACTTTTAAGATTTAACTTATATATAGGTGTAAGGTGCCAGCTATAGAATTAACAAGACAGTAAAAAGAAGAGCACAACACACAACAAAGAAAACACACAAACAAACCAGAAAACACAAGGAGCTATAGTGGTTCCCCAAAAACCTGGGTACATCCACTCTTCTACCACCCTTGGTAGGAATCCACTGTAGGAAGCGTTGATCAGGTGTCCTGGCACCAATGAGCTTTTGATAAGGTGCTCAAAAACCAAATTAGATTTTTTGATCACGTGTCTTACCACCACTGAGTTTTGACAAGGTTCTCAGAACCAGAATCAAAACTTTTGAAGGGAGTTTTAAAAACCCTTTTACAGAGGGAAAGGGAAAAGAAAAAGAGTGAAGTTGTCTTCTCTGTCTCAATCAAAGAGAGAAGCACAAGTGGATTTGTGTTGTCAAATCTCCCCCTGAGATGTTGACTAGTTCAGGAGTGGAAGCTTTGCTTCAGGGTGATAGGTCTTCAGAAGCTTCAGATCTCCAACAGAAGTTGGTTTCAGCAGATGCTGAAAGATGAGTTATCTGGAGTCCTTGAGATGAAGCTAAGATCACTTTTTCAGTATGCAAAAATGATCAACTGATTCTCCAGGGTTGATTACTTGAGTTTTCTTGTGTTGATCAGACTGTCCTGAGAATCACTTGTTCTTTTTCTTTCTTATCTGTGTATTAGAGAAAAGAAGAGAAGCAGTTTTTATTCTCTGAAGATTCTATGTCCAAGATAGCCGTTAACAGACATTAAATGCCTTCCATAAAATTTTGTCTTCTAGAGGAAAGTCCAATAAAACATTCTCAAAAAGAATTTCTTGAAACTTGCTCTAGAATAAATGAAAACGGCTGGCAGATCTCTTGACATAAATACTGAGAGAATTTGAAAAACATTCCAAAGTCTGACTGAATTTGAATCCTCAAGAACGTCGATCTCTCCAGAAAAACGTCGATCTGAGCTAGAAGATCGTTGAGTTGAGCTCAGAGACTGAAAATGATCATCAGTCAGAAAACGTCGAACTGAGCTCGAAGATCGTCGAACTGAGCTCAGCGACCTGAAGAAATAAGTGAAGAAAGATCGTCGACCTGAGCTAGAAGATCGTCGACCGGAGTTCGACGATTTAACATAGTTGAGCTCAGAGATCGTCGAACGGAGTTTGACGTTTCGTCGAACTGAGCTCGATGAAAATTGTCTTAGACTTGGCTCTATTTCCTTGATCTTGGAATGGTCCTGGGGCAGCTTCAAACCTAAGTTCTAAGCCCTAGACTCATTCTAATGTTGACCTTTCCAACTATACATCTAGGTCAAACTGGTTTCCTAAGAAAAACATAGTGATCCTTACCCAAATTAGTAATAGGGTGTTCCAACAGCAGTCTTCTGTATATCCTCCTCTCGGATCCGCAACTTATAATAGCCGATCTCAAGTCCAACTTCGAGAAGAAGTGGGCTACCTCCAGCTGGTCGAACAGCTCGTCTATCCTTGGCAGAGGATAGGTATTCCTGACTGTTAGCTGGTTCAACGACTGGTAATCGATACAATACCTGACTGTTCCGTCATTCTTCTTGACGAACAATACTGGGGCTCCCCATGGAGAAGAGCTCGGCCGGACAAACCCGGCTTCCACCAACTCCTGCAGCTAATTCCGGAACTCTGTCAGCTCCCTTAGGGCCATGCGGTAGGGAGCTCTTAATGCCGGCTTAGCCCCTGACATAAGCAATATCTTGAAGTCCTGCTCTCTGTGTGTGGGTAGCCCTGGTAGTTTCTCCAGGAAGACGTCCGCAAAATCTCGCACCACGGGAACGTCAGATATAGATCCCTTGACCTCCGCCATCTCGAAGAGAATCTTATAAATCTCATCACCCTACATATGGGCCTTGACACCCTGAATAGACGATAAGAATATAAGGGAGGCGGGTCTAATACATTCCATCACGATGAACGAGTCCCCATATCTAAGGGTAATCATCTTGGCCAAGCAGTCAATGTAAGACCCCCTTTTTTTTCTTTTTTAACCATCGGGGTCTTAGCCCAGAATTACCGCCTTGTAGTGGCACCGACTCACGGGAAGCCCGCCACTACAAAACACCAATTCTGCCGGCCCTTTTCGATCACAAAGAGAGAGAAGTAAGTATACATAAAATGTAAACAAGTCTACAGAAACATTTACGAATAGAAAATCACAACCAGTCCATCAATAGATAATAACAGAAAATAGAAGTACTGTAAAGATATAATTAAGATGAAATGTAGGTAAACGATCTCGAGCCCGGTACATCAGAGTCCTCACTACAAATCACTCGTTGAAGAAGCTATAAAAAAACACTAATCACTCACGGAGCTGGTCGCAGGTGCACCGGTGCTAGACTGACCCACCTCCATGCACACCGTACTCCGTTGGTGCTGGTCCCTGGACTGCTGGTCCCTGTCTCCCATCTGGATCTCCTGTAATGTTGTGGTTCGAAAACCATTAGTCATAAAGACTAAGCATTATCATCCCCTACCCCTCCCCCCACGGCTCCTAAGCACCGAGCGGAGAGGAGGAAAGGGAAGCTACAAAGGTGGAGAGTAATCAAGAAGATGATAATGGAGCTAATCTAACAACTATCATGGTGTATAAACAACTATCTAGAATAAAGTACATCTAGCAATTCTACAGTAGTAAGTAATAAAGTAGACATGTAGTAAGTAGCAAATATATAAGAAGGCAGATAGAGAACAAATAAGTAAATAAGTAAGTAACCTTAACTTATATGAATGCCCATACAAACTTATAAGTTAAGGGGTCTTCTACAAGGCTCCCATCGTATAAAAATTCCCATACCGATTTATACGTTGGGGTGTCGGTTGTATGCAAATATGAGTGTAGTGATATGCTATGCCATGATTCATGCAAGTGCAACTCACGCACACGACTCTATGCACACAGACCTTTAGTTCCCCCTGTTCGGGCAGCTATCTTCACTCTCAGGAACCTCCGTAGTGGCAAACAGAGATAGTGGGGCGGCCCCCCCACTCCTAGGCGTGTATCCATACTACCGGGCCTAGCCGTTCCGTATGCCCTAGAAGAACACAACCTAGAGTATCCGCGTACTTATGCTGGCTATATTTGCAAGACTTTCTTTGGCTAAGTGTCCCACACCGCCGAGTCAACGCACCGATGTCGGTGTGAACGACAATCAAATACCGAAGACCCACCACCTTTATTCTATACTCAAACCCTCGAGCCCTCGGCCCCTCGGACTGTCCTGTCCATGCATCTGCCTTCAGAGCTACCGTCTGAATGGCATCCAAACAAACCTATTCTACATCCCTAGCTATCGGGGTGTGTGAAAGTGCAACCCTAGTTATACTAGTTTCTCTTTTCATTTATTATTCCTACGGTTTATGTTAGCCATGGACTGCCCCTGGTATTCCCAGTAAAGGATCTCAAAGGGCACAAGGAACTATGATGGTAGCTAAAGCCCACCGTTCCCTTTCGCAAGGCACTTATTGTAATTGGTTAATCTCCCTTTACCCGATCCCTTTTTAAGTTACTTTAGATCTAGCCCTAGAGTATTAATAGTCTTCCTCTCCTTCCCGGGATGGACGATCTTTCGTCGTTCCCGAACGCCACTTAAACCTAGCCAATCTCACACTCTACTTATCCTAACTTCCAATAATGAACTTAAACTTAACTTGCCCTATCCAAACCAGCAACTACCAAAATTCCATCTCCCCAAGTTCATTACCCACTCTAGTTCAGTTTCTGTGATTTTACTATATGCAGACCGTCCTAAGATACATGAGGTATATATGGGGTGGTACTCCAAATTTTCTTCCGAATCTCGTATAATGTTTACTGGAGGTCTATCATGACACAGTATAACTAAGTTTAAGTTTTCTAAATTTTTCCTATTATCGGGCATCGAATTTATTTATTCTAAGCCTCCCAATGCCCTAGTATGAACAAGAAGTGCACTACTGAGCCAACAATAAATCATCATAAAATCAGTAAAATTCCTATGAGGCATTTAAGCAGTAATTCCAAATTTTGAGAAATTTCAGAGGTGTTTTGGCCTATATTTCCTTATTTATCATTTTTGTCCACTTCTACAATATTATGAAAAAAGTACTGTAAATATGTACCCAAAAATCACAAGAAAATTACAGAAGCTTTATGGTGACCTAAAACTATCAGAAACCAAGTCCCATGATTTTTCTCTAATATTTTGGGCTCTGAATTTATTTAATGTAAAATACTAATTTCCTAGCTTAGTGAAGGAGGTGCTATTTTTAATTATTTAAAAGTCTTGAGAAGATTACAGGGTGACTATCATGGTTTGAAACACCCACTAACAAAAGTTCATAATTTTTCAATTAATAATTGGGCATTATTTGTATTTTTGACTACATATCCCAAATGGTAAGTTAAAAAAGCAAGTACCCAAAATAATTAGACAAAACTCCCAATAAAAATACAAGAAGGTATAACATGCTATAAGACGCCCTAATACAAGATTTCATAACTTTCCAGTGAACAGAAATTCCAGAATCATAAAAATAAATATTGAGGACACAACTCAAGTTGTGAATGAAGTACTGTATAAATTAATCCAAAAATCTCAACAAAATTATATTATGGCCATTTAGACTAGAAAATCACACTGCCTAAATTTTATTTGATTTTTAGTTCATTTGTCAGCATAATAGTTCAAATTAAGATTGGTGCCTTAAACTAGGGTTAGGATTTTAGGTAGCCTAACTCTCTCCAAATCCCCTAAGATTTTGTCCAGAGAACTATAATGGCCATATGGTCCTCTCAACCAAATTTCAAGTCAGTCCAAGGTCATGACCTTCACAACCATACAAATCCCCATTAAGGGACCTACCCTAGGGTTCTAGGTTTACCCTACACCAAACCACCCCAAACACCCTTGGAGGGTTTGTCATGCCCTAAAAAGTCAGTGAAAAAAATATCAGCCGAATTCGCCAATCGTCGAGAATGCCTGACGATTCTCGCCAATCGTCGAGAATGACAGATGACTCCCGCCGAATTTGACTTGTGCATTTTCTTCGCCCAGGCAGATTCGCCGGCTTGTACAGGCTGACCGAACCGGATTTCGGTATTTGCGCTGGATGGTTCCTTGGATCGGGCACGTCAATATGACCAATTATGGGCGGTCCAATGAGGCGTTGACACGTGGCAGAAGATGTAACCTAATACATCAGCTTATAAAAGGGAGTTAAAGTCGAACCCTAGCTTTTGTGCCGATCGACCCTGCCGTCATCGTGGATCTCGCGAAACCAACAAAGCCGAGGGAAGCAGGCAGAGCTCTTGGAGGAGTCCTTCTTTCTCTCTCTCCCTCTCCTTCCTTTGTCGTGAAGAACAACCGCACCAAGCGAGAGATGCCACAAAGAAGAACGACTAGATCCATGGCCGGGAACGGTGGTACCGCTGGAAACGAGGTGAGCTTCCTCCCCTATCCCTTGGTGCTAGATCTGTAGATATATTCTAGGAGAGATATCGACTCCATAGAGTCTTGATGGTGAGGAGGAGATTTCGTAGGAAAGCCATGCCTAGGTTTGTATTCTAGGCTTTAGCCCCCTCAAACCTCTTCATCCTTCAAGTGAAGATGAGAGAAGGATTCGTGGAGAAATATGGCTTCGTGAGGGTGAATAAGGGTGGATGATTTTTTGGAGGAGATTTGGGGAGTTTGGTGCAAGGAGGAAGATGAATGGATGCCGTTAATCTCGCCTTAAGATGCGTGCAGAAATCTATTTTCTGCACGCAGCGACCTTCGTGGCAAATTTCGGGGGTGTTCTGGTCATATCTGGGTTTTTGACTAAACATGAAAGTCGTAGCCCTTGAAATTATCTTTCCAACGAGTGGTTGCACGTTCCCAGCCATTACATGCAGCCACGGGAAAGTCGGTTTGAATCTGCTGCAAGTGGGGGAAATTCCACCCAGGAAATCTGTATCCTGTACGCAGCAGGCTTCAAGTGAATTTCTGGTGTGATGCGATCAAATCTGGGCAAGTTGTAGCCCTTGACATTATCTTTCCAACGAGTTGTTACACGCACTCGTCGGATTTTTAAGCCTCGGGAATCCTTGGTCGAAGTTGCTGCCCGGATTAAGGCTGTACCTAAATTCTGGGTTGTGTAACGTGGAATGCGATGTGGTGGAATTCAATGTTGCGATCCAACTCGAGGCTTGGGTGGACTCTTTGGACATAATCATCATAGTGACGTGATAAGTTGAGGTTATAAATCTAAATTCATATAAAGAGTTGTGGACAAGTTTAATTGAAGGAAAGAACCTGATATAATTTGGTAGATATAATTGGATAAATGTATAAATGATTTAACTATGGCCATCATATATGTTGGATGGATAAAAGGGAATTAGTAATCCAATGCTTAGAGTGTCATCTCCCTACGGGTAGCATTGTGGAAGTAACAAGTTCGGTGTTGACTGTCACCAGTTGGAATGAGATTGAGATGAGTAAAGTTGGACGGTTGGGCTTGGCCCTCGGTGTCCATGTCCCGAGGCTCCTTCCGCATTTGATGGATGGTTGGGCTTGGTCCTCGGTGTTCACGTCCCGAGGCTCCTTCCATGCCACGATATTATGAAATTGCATGTGGTGTGAGTCGACACATGGTGTCGTAATCCCGGGTTAAGGATAGTGTGGCAGGTATATGGGCTTGCCAATCGTCACACCGATGGGAGTTGACAGCTAGACCTTGGATGGTTGGGCTTGGTCCTCAGTGTTCATGTCCCGAGGCTCCTTCCGTACCAAGTGAACGGTTGGGCTTGGTCCTCATGTTCATTTTTGAGGCTCCTTCCGTGTCACGCATAAGCCAGTTCGGGGGTAGGATCTTCGTGCTCACTTACCCAAGAGAACCCGCTGAGCCGTAGTACGCATGTGAGCTCCGCTGTTGTGTCCTGAGCGTTGAGGCGTACAGAGGCCTAGGCCAGGTAGTGTGGAGACCAACCTAGTAGTAGAGATGCCCGCTCTACTGTCACCGTTTGGCCACGACGGTTGACGCCTGAGAGGTTAGCTACCTGCTCGAATAGTGGGAACTATAAGTCTGTGTCGACATAGCGATTGCATGTGCTTGATCATGGGTGTGTCATTGCATTGCAGTCATAACATTACACTTCATTGCATATATAAGACCCTCATCAAATAAGTTTGTATGGGCACTCCTATACAAAGAGTTACTGATTGTTGAACGACCCTCAACTTATATGCTTGTTTGGGCATCCATATAAGTTGAGTTACTTACTGTTATAGCTATATACTCTCTTGCTGTTGTAGATAGTAGATTTGTAAAATAAGAGCTTGTTTATTATACACTACTGCTGTTGTTGCTTATGATATGTATACTCACTTCACCTGTTGTACTACTGCTATTTAAATATTACACCTGTTCCTTTCTCCGCCCGGTGCCGAGGAGTCGCCAGGGGTGCGGATGTGAAGCCACTTAGTCTTGAGGACTAACGGTTGCTATGTCTTCCTTTTTAGGAGGAAACCCCGCAGGTGGAGCTGCATGCAATGCAGCTGGACAGCCAGGCCAGGACGACAGGTCCTGAAGGGCGGTACCGTCGCTACCTTCGGTTACAGATGTGAGTGAGAGAGATTTTGTTGTAGCCCTTCGGGGAAATTATGTTTACGTACTCTGATTATGTAGAAGCTTGTTTAGCTTCTCTTTTGATATGCTTATGTATATATGCTTAGTGTGGATTGACTTTCTTTTATTATTATGGTTGGGTTGGCAATTATGTGTTGATATTAGTTATGACCGGCAGAATAGGCGTCTTGTGGTATAGGCTAGCCCGAGTGCTAGTGTTACCGCAAGGCGGCTGTTCTGGGCATAAGACCCCTCTCGTGCCGTGTCTTGTGTTCCGGGAGGGGGGTCTTACACTACTTATCCTGACTTCCAATAATGAACTTAAACTTAACTTTCCCTATCCAAACTAGCAACTACAAAAATTCCATCTCCCCAAGTACATTACCCACTCTAGTTCAATTTCTGTGATTTTACTATATGCAGACCGTCCTATGATACATGAGGTATATAAGGGGAGGTACTCCAAATTCTCTTCTGAATCTCCTATAATGTTTACTGGAGGTCTATCATGACACAGTATAACTAAGTCCAAGATTTCCAAAATTTTCCTATTATCGGGCATTTAATTTATTTATTCTAAGCCTCCCAATGCCCTAGTATGAACATGAAGTGCACTAATGAGCAAACAATAAATCATCATAAAATCAGTAAAAATCTTATGAGGCATTTAAGCAGTAATTCCAAATTTTTAGAAATTTCAGAGGTGTTTAGGCCTATATTTCCTAATTTATCATTTTAGGCCACTTCTAGCATATTATGAAGCAAGTACTGTAAATATATATTCAAAAATCACAATAAAATTACAGAAGCTTTATGGTGACCTAAAACTATCAGAAACAAAGTACAATTATTTTTCTCTAATATTTTGGGCTCTTAATTTATTTTAATGTAAAATACTAATTTCCTTGCTTAGTGAAGAAGGTAGTATTTTTAATTATCTAAAACTCCTGATAAGATTACAGGGTGACTATCATGGTTTGAAACACCCACTGACCAAAGTTCATAATTTTCCAATTAATAATTGGGCATTATTTGTATTTTTGACTACATATCCAAAATGGTAAGTTAAAGAAGGAAGTACGCAAAATAATCAGATAAAACTCCCATGAAAAATACAGAAGGTATAACATGCTATAAGATGCCCTAATCCAAGATTTCATAACTTTCCAATGAACAAAAATTCCATAATCATCAAAATAAATATCTAGGGCACAACTAGACTTGTGAATGAAGTACTGTATAAATTAACTCAAAAATCTCAACAAAATTATATTATGGCCATTTCGACCAGAAAATAACCCTGCCCAAATTTTATTTGATTTTTAGTTCATTTGTCAGCATAATAGTTCAAATTAAGATTGGTGCCCTAAACTAGGGTTAGGATTTTAGGTGGCCTAACTCTCTCCAAATCCCTTAAGATTTTGTTCAGAGAACTATAATGGCCCTATGGTCCTCTCGACCAAATTTCAAGTCAGTCCAAGGTCATTTGACCTCATGAACTTCACAACCCTACAAATCCCCATTAAGGGACCTACCCTAGGGTTCAAGGGCTACCCTACACCAAACCACCACAAACTCCCTTGGAGAGTGTGTCATGCCCTAAAAAGTCAGTGACCAAAATATCAGCCTCTGTTGAGGTGATACGACCACTCAAATTACCAAGGGGGTGATTTACCCTAATTAGCCCTTTGTGGGGCCAACTAGGGTTGAGTAAAAACCTTATCTAAACACCTCCAAATTAGGTTAAAATTTTTCTAGTGTCCTATTATGTCTTCTAAGGCCACCCACCCAAATTTGGGGGGATTTTGAGGTGTTTTGGACACTTGATTAAAATACACATGATTTATTAAATTTTTCTAAAAACATTAGAAACATGTTTTCCATAAATCCTAATTATTTGACAGCACCTAGATATAGGTAAGATTAGGCCACACCCCAAATTTCAAGTCATTTTGATGACTGGATAAGAGTGGGGAATTTTTTTAAGGTCAGGATAGCCCTATGGATAGACTTCACCAAAATGAGTGTTGAGGTCTATCCAGTAGTCAAAATCACTTGAAATAAATTTTAAAATTTCCTAGACTCATAAGGCTACAATATTGTTGTTGACAAATTTTTCTGTAGAAGCCTCTAAGTATTTTTGGAAATTAATGCAAGTTACAGGCAGAAACATTCCAGAAAATATATAGAAATTACTTTAATCAATATGTTTGCACAGAACTTAAGGGTTGATCCATTGGCTGGGAGGTTGTCTTCAACCTCCAGCTGACGGTCTAGATAACATGCACCTTGGAGCACCTCTCCCTTCCACAGACGGCCGTCCAGCCTCCTCCCTGGTCGGCCACCGCCACCACCACCTCCGTTGAGATGGTTGCCATCGCCGGGCGGCGGCCCGGAGAGGCTTTTTCCGGCGAGCCAGAGACTTCATTTTTGTGGAAAAATCGGGAAGAGAAGCTCTTCCGATCGGGCTCAATTGAGCCCGAATCTTAATCCTAAGGAAGCTAAGATCTACCCGTAGAGAGAGAGAGAGGAGGGGAGGACCTTGTTCGCGGGCTGGAGGCGTGCAGACCGTCGGGATGCCATTGGTGAGGTGGTGGCGTCGCCGGAATTCTTAATAGCACAATGGGAGGCTCGAAAACTTCAGGTAAAAGCTGGGAAAAATATCCTCTTGGGCCTCTGAGGGTGTTTAAAGGCTTGTTAAGGGAGGGGGAACAGCCAAAAGCTAGTAGCCACTAATGGCCCATTATAGCTTGGCTCGGCCATGGTGGTGGGGGGCTGAAACGGCTCTGTGACAGCTAGCTAACGGCTGGAAATTCCTCCTCTTCCCTAGAGGAGTTGAATCCAGCTGTAAAAGGGGAGGGGAAGGGCTGCCAAGGTGTTAAGTGCCATTACTGGCTATGAAGTCCGGGCTCGGCCAATGCCGTAACTACTCCTTTTGCAAAACCGACGGTCCACATGGCACGGCTTCACTTGACCGGTCAACCTTCTTTAAAATAAGACTTAATTGGGTCTTATTAAAAGAAAACTGCGTACTCCTAGACCGGCCCGGTTCAGCTGAACCAGCACCCAGCCCAAAACCAATCTGCTAGAAAAAATTCTAAGTACAATGGCGTTGAGTGAGCTCAGCACACTCAATGCCATCCAAGACTATGGCATTTAGTGAGCTCAGCTCACTCAATGCCATCCGGATTATGGCGTGGTGTGAGCTCTACGCCACCAGAATATGTCCTTTTTAAAAGATGGCGTTGAGTGAGCTTTGCTCACTCAACGCCGTACAGATTAGGACGTTGAGTGAGCTCTGCTCACTCAACGCCATCCAGGCAACACCAAATGGCATTGAGTGCGGTCAGTTCACTCAACGCCATTCAACTTATGGCGTTGAGTGCACTGAACGCACTCAACGCCATCCCGCCTGACAGTTTACGGCGTTGAGTGAGCTTAGCTAACTCAACGCCATCCGGTCTACGGCGTTGAGTGAGCTCAGCTCACTCAACGCCAACAAGACGACACCAGATCGCATTGAGTGCAGTTTATGCACTAAACGCCGTCAAGATTTTTGCTTTGAGTGAGTTAAGCTCACTCAATGCGATCCAGACTACGGCGTTGAGTGAGATTAGCTCACTCAACACCATTCCAAGGTCACGGGCGTGACGGATCGGTCACGGGCGTGTCAGGCCCATGTTGAAATTTCTTGAGCTCGTCAATTGTCTTTCTGAGGTCGACGATCGTCGAAGGGGTCATGCCCGAGGTCACGGGCGTGACGGGTTGGTCACGGGCATGACCACCCCTTGACTCAAAATCTTTGTCGATAAACTTCAATTCCTGGGTTTCCTAGGGTTCTGTTATGACAAAACCACTTCAAGGGGTCTAGCCGGAAATGGGATGTTACAGTCAATCTGGGCATGGTTCTAATGGAGCCATGTCATACCAAGAATCAGATCAAAATCAAGCAGCAACAAATTGTCGCTGGAGCTTCGAAGGGTTTTCCGCCTATCCATGCCTCCAGATCGCAATGGGATGATGCAAACAGCTCCGACCCGTCGGGTAGCTGTATCCGTAACGTCTTTCCTTAGATCCTCTCCACGCCTCCTAACTCTTGGATGAAGGTCTCCAACACAAATAAGTGTGAAGCACCCGTGTCGAAGAGAGTGTGTGTGGGCTCGCTGCAAATGAAGGCGATGCCTGAGATTGTTAATTTACTTAGTGTTCTATTTCTTGTTTTCCTGTCTAGTCTTAATAATTCAAGTTCATGAAACTACTTTCTAGGAAAGAAAAGAACTTAAGTAAAAAGAAAACTTTTCAGTCGTACCTATGATCACTTGCTCCGGGATCCTGGATTGAGCCAGTTCCAGTGCATAAATCTGCAGTCCTTCTGGCCTGTGGTCTCTACCCTGATATCCGCGTCCTTGGCCACATCCTCGACCTCAATAATGCTGAGTCGGTGGGGCAATCTGCGGTGCTAGTGGAGGCATCCCTCTCATTAGACAGTTTCTCTTGATGTTCCCCATCTGATGACAGTGGTAACATTCTGGTGGAGTATAAGCCCCACCTCCCGGTCTCTGCACATCTCGCATCTTAATAGGCTAAGGGGCCAGTGTCACCTGCTCCCTCTGCTCCTGCCTCACCTCCTATCGAGGCTGATCCTCCACCTTTCGTACCTCTAGCGCACGACCTCGCCGCTGATCGTTCCGGGCTCCCCGGCTCTGATCCTCTATTGGCCACTTCCAGCCTCTAGTGGTGAGCCAATCTGCCTCTAACCTTTTTGCCATCTCCAGAATACGAGTGATAGTCTCGTCCGAAATGAAAAGAAGGGCATCCATCATGTCTTTCTGTAAACCTTTGTAGAACCTCTTGGTGTACGCTGCCTCATCTAGCTGGTAAGAGTCTGTAAAACAGGCCAGATGGTTGAACTCTCGATGGTACTCCACAACCGTCCTGCCACCTTGCTTCAACTGCAAGAAGCGGTCCTCCAGCTCGTCTCGGGCCGACTGCGGAACAAAGTGCTCCAACAGCATGGGCCTGAACTCCTCTCATGTCACCTCGGCAGCCTCCATACCAGTAAAGGTAGTCTCCAAAACTGTCTTCCACCACTGCTTAACACGGGACTCCAAGCATGAAACAACCAGTGGCACACTTTCCTCCCAAGGGATCCGTATCACTGTCAGCATCTCCTCCATTATGTCTAGCCACTCCTCTATCCGAACTACCGCCTATGTCCCCAAGTAGGACGGGGGAGAGAGTCCTCGAAAGATGCTGAGCCAGTTGGCTCCCGGGAAAGGCTGCGGAGCCGCGGCCTGTTGGTTCTTCAAGGCTTCCAAGATAGCTGTCAGAGTCTGTCCCATGTGCGACAATAGGAACTGAGTGGGAACCGGTGGCGGTGGTGCAATTTCCGGAATCTACGGGATTCCACCCGGTGGTTTAGGTAGTGCTGGAGGCTGCGCCATAAAATTTTTCGTCAGAAATTTTTCAACTTTAACTGAAATGGACAATTATATATGTGATCCCCACATGGGCACACCACTGCTTCCGCTGCTTAGTTTGTCCGCAAACAAAACTCGTGCGGGGGTGGCCAGGCATTTTAGCAGACAACTACTTGATCGATCGAGGTAACCTCTAATACCAGTTTGTAAGACCCCCTTTTTAACAACTCGTAAAAACCGGGGTATTATGCCCAGAACCGCCGCTTTGCGGTGACACCTTCGCTCCCGAGAAGATCATCACTATAAAACGTTGATTCTGTCGGCCTTATTGATCAAAAAAGTAGCAGTACAAGAGTATAGACATGTAAGTCGGCTGCAAATCACATAAAATAAAATCTTCACGAAGGGAGTGTCCACAGAATAGTAAAAGAGTACAGAAATGAAGGGCTTAAGCCCGGTACATCAATATCCTCACTACAGATCTCTCATGCGGAAGCAAAATAAAACATCTACTATAAGTCGGGACTCACGATCCCGACTGGCTGTAATCCGAGCTAGACTTCCCTGTGTCCAATCGTACCGGTCTCCTGGGCTGCTCCTCAATGCTGGGCTCCACGATCCCCTAATATGATGTGGTTCGAAAACCGTTAGTCTATCAGACTAAGCCTTATCGTCCCCCACCCCTTCCCCCAAGCTCCTAGGCACCGAGCGGGGAGGAAGATAGGAAGGACGTGAAGGTGGAGAGTAAAACAAACAGGTGACAGGGGGGACCTAGCTAGCAATTTATAATTATGTTGTAATAGGTAAAGTAAGAAAGGAATTTAACCTTCACTTATGTGAGTACACATAAGCCAAGGGATCTTCTACAAGGCTCCCATTGTATAAAATGTCCCATACCACTTTATACGTAGAGGTGTCGGTTATCGCAAGCAGTATATATATATTGAAATAACCTTAAATTATAAACTTACCCACACAAGCTTATAGACCAAGGGGTCGTTTGGCAAGTCCTAATGTATAAGCGTCCCATTAAACTTATACATTAGGTGTCATAGGTTATAATGAATGATTATGATATACATCTATATGGTGGGTTCATGTTATGTTCAAGCAGTGCAACTCACCCACCCGACTTTGTGTACAAAAATCTTTAGTTCCCCCTTTCGGAGCCGTTACCTCCCAGGATACCTCCGTAGTGGCAGACGGAAGTTGTGGGTTGGGCCTCGCCCACCTCAAAACTAGTATAGCACTACCAGTCTGACCTATCATACGGCACAATGCTTGGTGCACTAAGCGGACTCCTGCGTACTCTTGCCAACTGGACCGCCGGACTTAAGTTTGGCGAAGTGTAAAACCACACTTGCTGAGTAATCGTACTGGCGTCGGTGCAACGACAATCAAATACCGAAGACCCACCACCTTAGATATTCCTTTTTATGCACATGCAATATTATTAAAAAAACCAACAAGTCAAGCTCCATGACTAAATTGTCCGAATTAACCTCAAACCGATACTAAGCTCCACGGACTAAACTATCTGGCTCAATTTCCAAAATTCATCCCTTTGAATACCGCGGGATGGCGCCCCTTTGAAGACCTCGGGATGACTTAACAATTTCCAAGTCTTTTCCAACTAGTGTGTGCAGTGTGAAACCCTATCTACTAAATTACTCTTTCAATTTGTTCTCTAAGGTTTACGTTAGCCCAGGACTACCTCCGGATTTACCCCGTGAAGGGTTCTCAATAGGCACTAGGAACTGCGATGGTATGACAGACCAAAGTTCCCTTTCGCAAGACACTTATTATTATTGGTTGATTCCCTTACTTCTCCCCCTTTAACATCACATTAAACCTGTACCTAGGGTAGTTTAGACTTTTTACTCTCACGAGAACGACGATCTTTCGTCGAACTCGCGTACCTTCTAACACACATCAACTCGATTCTCACCACTCCTTAGAACTTTCTATGGCGACTCATCAACTTTCATTCAAACAAATCAACACGACTAACTCTTCACTATTCCAACTCTTATCCTAATACCACTTTTCTCCAAATTGCTATTTGCAGACCAACCCATACTAAGTGATTTTCATGATAGGATGTCCTTCAAGTTTTCATCTGAATGACCTAGGTTATTTACTGGAGTCCTATCATGACATAAATGATTTAATTCCAGAATATTGTATTTTCCTCAATTAATCTTCTATTTAAATAATTTCTTAAAAGAGCCAATTATTATTAAGTTGATCATGAAGTATACATTTAAGACATGATTAATGTTTCATAAATTCATGGTAATATTCCATATGTCTACTAGTGACAATTTCAAAATTTGGCATTTTCTACAAACTTTTAAGGGTCCTAAAATTATTTTAGAAGTCATTCCAATATTCCAAGATGTGTAAATAAACTACCTGAAATCATCATCCAAATAATTTGAATTAAATATATTACACTACTACAGTACTAAAATTATTACTGGCCAACTTTCATGATTTTTCACAATTTATTTAATTCTAAATAAATTCAATACAAAAATCTAAAAAGGGCATAATAGTGAATAAATTACTGGGAATATACTTCAAAAATTCATAATTAAATTCCTAACAGTAGATATCATCCTAAAATTATCAGTGGCAAAAATTCACATTTTTACAAGTTAAATGATTCTTTAAATGATTTATTTTCCATGTACTTCTTTTACAAAATTTGTGAAGGAAGCAATATATAAAATCCTTTAAAAATTATAATAAAATTCAGGGACCTTTATTTAGGTCAAAAACCTCTACTGGCAAAATTTTTCTAGATTCTATTTAAATCAAATGATCAAATTAAATCAAATACTAAATTGGACACTTTGATATTTAACAATAGAACTACCATGAATATAATCTATAAAATTCCACTAAAAATATATATGGGTTCAACTCACCCTAAGATTCATTCTACCCCATCTTCACAATTTTTAGATGATGTTAAGTTACTGTTTTGACCTAATAGTGCTTTTACCCTAAAGCTAAGGTTTTACTTTTGTGGTACTAAACTACTTCTAAATTCCCTAACATTTAAACCAGAGGCTTAAATGTACATAATCTATCTCTCTACTAAATTACAAGGCCATACAAGGGCATTTGCCCATATGTCCTTCACAACCCCCAAATTTTCTTCCTTAGGGTTTGAACTTGGGTCCAAGGGTAAATCAACCCTAATTTATCCATCTTCCCTAAGGGGGGGGGGGGGGGGGGTACTTAGGTTAATACTAAGCCAGTGGTCCAAAAGGGCAGTTCATTTAATACTTCATTTTTTGCTATAAGCACACCAAGCCCTTTACAAGCCAACACATGCAATGGGATTTACCCAACTTGCTTTGGTCCATATGGGCTGAAAATTTAACCATACCTTGATAATGTCCCCATGGACAAGCCACCAAAAATTGGGGACTTTTGGAGTTGAACTACTCCAAGAATCACCTAAGCAAGCCTAGGGGTATTTTAGTAATTTCCCCCTAATTTTAATTGTAATTAATCCCATTTTTAGGCAGGTCCTAATAATGCCTTAAACCAATCACTTCCCAAAATCCCAGGTCATTTGGGCCTCTGGATGGGCTTGGGCATCTCTTCCAATTTTTGCATTTTTGTTATTTGCAGCCGAAGACAATTAACATTTTCAGATCTTGCAAGTGAGATATCTCAATATGCAGAGGGCTAAATTGACTACGTTTTCTACCATAGGTGTAATATACACCTAAGGTCAGGCCACCAAAATTTGGGATGTGTTAGAGTTGGTATGCTCCAAAAATCAATATTATTTGATTTATAAAATTCTTACTAAAACTATAGAATATTTTCCCCAAATATTCCCATTTTTAAGGAGGGTCAAGGTATGCCTAATTTAGCTACATGCCAAAAATTTCAGTCCATTTGGACTTAGGGTTTGGTCAGGGCACTCCTTTTATTTTCTGACCTACCCTAGGACCAGACCTAGGAAAATGGCTCTATAGGGCAGTATACTTAACCAAAATTAAAGTGTAATATATCAAATTAAAGGTAACTCAAAGACCTATAACTTTTATGTTAAACACTTTTATGAAAAAGTCCAGAAGTGCCCTAAAAATCAACATGCATAACTCTATCAAAATTACCCAAAATTGTATACTATTCATATATTAAAAATAATAAACTTGGATGGCACGCATCTTAAAGCAATCAGATGGTTGCAGGTCATCTTCTCCAAATCAACTGTATCAGGTCCGATGCATGGTGGTTTTCATGGGGCGGAAATAGACAGCTACACGCGGCGCAACCCCTTGCAAACTTCTCCTCTACCCTCACGGTGGTAGGGGTGAGTCTTTGCCGGTGACTAGGCGGCGAAAGGCGGCGGATCCACCCAACCCGTGACCATTAAAACCGCCATTAATGGAAGAAAACAAAAATTGGGTTCGGGCTCATTCAAGCCCGAACCCTACCCTAAAGATTTCTAAGATCTAAGCATGAATAAAAAGGTGAGGGAGGACCTTCCCGACAGCCATGCGACGTGAGGAACAGAGGGAAACCATTTCAGCGGTGGTGGCGGCGTTTCCATTGGTTTCATAGCTCCTAGCTCCAGGTTCACGACTCCTCTGTTTCTCTTGCTCGGTTCTGGGTGGAATGAGGGTGAATTAAGCTAAGGGTAGTCGGATAGGTTGATGTTGTTAAGAGGTGGCCGATACAAACAATGTAGAGGCAATGACATCAAGGAGGAGCTCGGTTTTCCTTGTTTGTAATGGCCAGCTACATGGGGTGGGCCCCACCGGTTCAAACCTCACCTAATTGAGCTAAAGAGTTCGGCAAAGATGGTCAAGGGCTGATGGGCTAAGTGTGGAAGGAGGAAATGGCTCATATGAATAGGTGGGGTCGGTTTTAGGCTTGGGCTTGTCTCCAAGCATGCAATGTGGGCCCCACTTGCTCCCACTCCTCCTAAATGGGTTAAAGGGGTCGGCCAGCCCATTTGTCGGCTGGTGGCATAAACACAACTGGGCCCAAACTCAATATCACTCCAAAATATCCTTTCTCTCTCCTATTCTATTCAAATTCTCTCTCCCAGGTTAATTCTCAAATTATCCATGCATGAAACCCATTTTTATCCTCACTATGGGGTATGAGTTGTCTTTGACCCATTGGGTAGCATTGGGTTAGTTTGGGTGGACCCAACCCAAGGAATAGGGCTTAGGGTCATTTCTGGCTAATTAGGTCAAAGTGTTGATTGGGGTCAACATGGGTCCTATGGTTGACCCTATGACCTACCCTAGGGTACACTTAGGTTGGACTTACTTGGCCCTCTAATTCTAGGGTTTTTGGGTTTTACTATTTGCAGACCAAGTGACACTCAACTGAAATCCTAGGTTCACTTGGTCCTTCTTGGTTCTCTAACGGTTTGTCCTGACCTAGTTAGGACAAAATCACTACTAGGGGTCTAGTTGGAAATGGGATGTTACACCCGGGGTGGGTGAGTAATGTTGTAATGGTGAAGAAAGGTGAAGTGAAGTTCAGAATGTGTGTTGATTTTCCCCTTTTGAATAAATCATGCCCTAAGGATTGTTACCCTCTGCCTCGAATCAACGCGCTAGTTGATTCAGCCTTCGGATTTTAACTTATGAGTTTTCTAGATGCCTTTTCAGGATACCATCAAATACGCATGCATCCCCCAGACGTCAAGGATGTCACCTTCATCACGAAGGATGGGTGCTTTAGCTATAATATGATGCCCTTCAGGTTGAAGAATGCGGGGATAACTTATCAAAAAATGATGGACCAGATCTTCTAGGAGCAGAAGGGGAGGAACCTCAAGGTTTACGTAGATGATCTGTTGATCAAGAGCAGGGATGTCAGGTCTCATGTCCTAGATCTAGAAGAAACCTTTGGAACTATAAGAAAGTACAAGATGAGGCTCAACCCTCTGAAGTGCATATTTAGGGCTAGCAGGGGAAAGTTCTTGGGACATCTCCTCACCCCCGTAGGAGTAGAACCTAACCCGGACAAAGTGAAAGCGATCTTAGAGTTCGAGTCTCCGAATAATGCCAAAGAGGTCCAGCGTCTCACCGGCAAGTTGGCTGGATTGAGTAGGTTCATCTATAGGGCAGGAGAGAGGTGCTCGCCCTTCTTTCGAACATTGATAGGAGGAAAGAAATTTGAATGGACCCCTGAGTGTTAGAAGGCTTTCCTAGCTTTGAAGCAACAGATCACCCAAACGCCGCTACTCCAAGGGCTGCGAGAGGGAGAGAGTTTGTTCCATTACTTGGGGAGTTTGTATGGGAGAAGTAAGCTCAGTTCTTCTACGAGAAGAGGGTAAGATGAAGTTCCCGATTAATTATTTGAGCAGGGTCCTGAAGAAGGTAAAACTAAAATATCTTATCCTTGAGAAACTGGCCTTCGCCCTCATCATCTCAACTAGGAAGCTCAAGCCATACTTTCAGGCTCACTATATCCAGGTCGTGACAGATCATCCTCTCCGCCGCATCCTAGAAGGGGTGGAGCACTCAGGAAGGTTGGCCAAGTGGTCTATAGAGCTCAGTGAGTTCGATCTAACTTTCATCCCTCGGGTGGCTATCAAGGCGCAAGCGGTAGCGGATTTCTTGGCAGAATATGTATTCGAGGTCGAATAAGCTGAAGCACCTCCTATAGCAGCTTTGGATAGGTTTGTAGATTGAGCCTCAAAAGAAGCTCTTTTGGAGGAGGGATGTTCCTAATGAGTCCCGAGGGGACCAGAATTGAGAAGGCTATGAAGATTCACTTCACCCTCACCAGCAACCAAGAAGAATATGAAGCCATCATTGCAGGGCTCAGGCTGGATCGGAAGCTCGACATACAGGACATCAAGGTCTCCATAAACTCTATTGTTATTGCGGGACACATAAATGGGGAGTTTGAATTGAGGGAGCCCACCCTCCAATTATATCTTATAAAGGTGAAGGGTGTCATCGAGAAATTCCGCAGCTTTTCAATTCAACATGTCCCCCGAGAGGACAATGCACAGGCAGACTTTCTCTCCAACCATGACCCCCGAGCCAGAGGAACCATGATGGAACACTTCAGGACCTCCATAGAAGAGGGAGGGTTCATGGAAGTGGACCAGCAAGGGTCTTGGATGGATCCCTTCATCACATTTTTTTTGTTGGGATGTCTACCCAATAGAGACCTTGAGAAGAAGAGGGTCAGGTACAAATCAGCGTACAACCTACTAAAAGAGGGGACCTTATACCAGATGATGATATCAGGCCTGCTGGCTCGATGGTTATCTGAGAAGGAGGTCTTAAGAGTGTTGAAGGAAATTCTTTCAAGAGAATGTGGGAGCCATTCTTAGAGTCGGACATTGGAAGGAAGGTTGTTGAGGCAAGACTACTTATGTCCTACCCTCAGGAGGGATGTTGAAGAATTTGCAAGGAAATGTAAGAAGTGCCAGGAGTTCGTCCCTCTTCAACTCCTCTAGTCCCAAAGGTTACGCACAATCACGGCTCCATGGCCCTTTTCCATATGGGGACTAGATGTGGTGGACCCATTCCACCAAGCTAGTAGCCAAGGGAAGTTCCTGTTGGCCATGGTGGAATATTTTTCAAAGTGGCTGGAGGTGAAGGCATTGTAAAAGGTGACATCGGAGGTGGTCATGAATTTCATATGCCGAGAGTTCATCTGATAGTATGGGATTCCTTTGACCATCGTCACGGACAATGGACTACAGTTTACTAGTAGGGAATTTGTGGACTTCTTTGTCCAGCTGGGTATAGATCTTCGATTCGCCTCAATTCATCATCCTCGAAGCAATGGCAGGTGGAAGCTGCGAACAAGGTCATCGTGAACCCTTTTGAAGAAGAAGGTAGAGAACTTAAGGGGAAGCTGGGTAGAGCAGCTCCCCTCCGTCCTCTGGGCTTTGAGAACAACACAGAACATCGCCACGGGAGGGATGGCGTTAAAACTTTCCCACGGCTCGGAGGCCATTATAACTGTGGAGTTCGAGGTTGAATGTCCCATTGTTTCAGCGGCAAAGAGAGGAGACGAACGGTGGGGAGCAAGAAATGAGGAAGAGAAAAAGCTCTCCCTTTACTTGGTGGACGAGCTCAGGGAGCTAGCACCAATCTGACAATAGGAAGTGAAGCACCGAATGGCCAAGTTTTTTGACAAGCACATCAGGGTTAGGCAGTTCAAGAAGGGTGACTTGGTCCTCAAGAAAATAGATGTAGTGGGCAGAGGAGTCTCAGCGAGGAAGATATACCCCAACTGGGAGGTCCCTTCATAGTGAGGGAGGCCCTTAAGTCAGGAGGGTATCACCTCCAAGATTTGTACGGGGTACCTATTGATCGTGCCCAAAGCGACAATGACCTGAAGAGATTCTACCCTTGATGTATTATCTTTTTCCATACTTGTTGTTTATCTTTTCCAATACTTGATGTTTTACCTTTTCCAATACTTATAAATTTGGTACGGCTTCCTGATATAATGAAGTTCCAGGTGTTTTCTTCCATGAGATGAGATTTTGATGGTTGAGGAGGAGACCCCGAGAAGACCCGCTGACCAGGCTCTCATTAAGCAGACAGGGCCTTTGGCTTACCCGGTGGTTGGAGTTTGTTTGGAGAGGAGACCCCAAGAAGACCCGCTGACCAGGCTCTCATCAAGGTGGCCGGACTGTAGGCTCACTCGGTTGTTGGAGTTGGTTTGGAGAGGATACCTCGAGAAGACCCGTTTACCAGGCTCTCATCATGCTGGTAAGGCTGTAGGCTCACTCATTAGTTTGAGTTAGTTTTGAGAGGAGAACCCAAGAAGACCCGCTGACAAGGATCTCATCAAGCTCGCAGGGATGTAGGCTAACTCCGTGGTTGGAGTTTGTTTCGAGAGGAAACCCCGAGAAGACCCACTAACAAGGCTCTCATCAAGTTAGCAGGGCTGTAGGCTCACTCACTGGTTGGAGTTAGTTTGGAGAGGAGACCCCGAGAAGAACCGCTGACCAGGCTCTCATCAAGCTGGTAGGGCTGTAGGCGCACACGGTGGTTGGAGTTAGTTTGTAAAGGAGACCCCGAGAAGACTCGCTGACCAGGCTCTCATCAAGCTGGCAGTGTTGTAGACTCACTAGGTGGTTGCAGTTGGTTGGGAGATGATACCCCGAGAAGACCCGCTAACCAGGCTCTCATCAAGCTGGCAGGGTTGTAGGCTCACTTGGTGGTTGGATTTAGTTTGGAGAGGAGAACTCGCGAAGTCCCGCTTACCAAGCTCTCATCAATATTGAAAGGTTGTAGTCTCACTCAGTGGTTGGAGTCAGTTTGGAGAGGAGGCCCTAAGAAGACATGCTTACCATGCTTACTATGCTGGCAAGGTCTTGGCAGGTTAAGTGGCAGAGTAAGCGGTGAGATATCTTAAAGAAACATCCCTACTGGTCAACATACGAGAAAAGTTCAAAAATTGATAAGGGGGGAGGAAAGAGTTGGATCAGTGCAAGTGGGTGCACTCCCAGCCGGTTAGGAGGGTGAAGGTCGCACTTATGGCGAGTAGGCAATCAAGGGGAAGGATGGCCTTGTTTATGAAAGGGGTAGGTTGACCCCTCAAGACCACTCACGCCGGAAGCATCCTAAGGCGAGATGAGAGGGAAAAATAAGTCGATCTCGTGCACAAGAGTGGTGGGGGAAGTGGCGACTCTCACTCTTAGAAAAATACACTCTCCATAAGGTGGCGAGCTGAGGAATGGCCCCTTCTCACAAGTGTGGGCAAACCTAAGAATCGTCTCGCAATAAATGAAATAAAATAATTGAGCAGATATATCAAGAGTGTATACACTTGATCAATATAACTGTTCATTAGAAAAAGAAACCAAGTACAATGTTATAGAAAAGCAAAAAGGGAGAGAGCCCTAATTATTTAATTCCTCCTCGCTGGAAGATGAGTCATCACCCTCCTTGCCATAGATCTCTAGCATGAGATCGCGGGCAGTGACATTTTCAGACTCTTCCATTACGACCCCCAACTCCTTCATCATTTTCAAGAAGAGCTCGGTCGTCCTAATGTTGGATTCTTGGCAGAGCTCTTTGACCTCCTCATATGAATAATGAGGGAGAGGAGCGTGGGGAAGTGTTGAGCGAGAAGATGATGGAGCACTGTCTTGAAGGTGGACGATTTGAGACTTTAAATCTTTGACATCCTCCTCAAGAGCCGCTATGCACGAGTACAGTCGCTCCGCCGTATTGGCATCCTGAAGGAAGCTTATCAGTTAGCCAGAATCAGACGGGAGACAGGCAGACAAAAGGTAATATAAGGCTTACCACACAACCGCCGGGACTTTTCCAGTAGGGCTTGGGCAACCGCTAGGTCCATCTGATATTCTATCCATTAACTATTATTAAAAATTAGGCGGCGCGAGAGCCAGTGCGAAAGATCCAAGATACACAGCTGAGTGTGCGTAGTCTTCAGAACCCGATCTCGCGAGGTTTCCTTCTCGACGGAATCTTACTCTTAACCCCCATAATAGTCGAATCCCAAGGAGAAGGTAGGCCTAGTGGGCTGGTCCTTCTCCTTCCACGAGGGAAGGAGGGTGGAGATTGACACCCGGTTCGCTTCCTTCTCCCATAGTAAAACTGGGTCGTTAACGACATCATGAACCAAGGGGCCCATGTTAAAATTTTGATTAGAAGAGGGGGTTGGGAGACTGTAAGAAATGGCTTCGCGAGATGGAGACCCAGAGGGTTGAATCGAGGTGCTATAAGGTTGGTCAAGCAGTGCCGTCTCGCGGGTAGGCGAGACGGCCTGTTAGGGAGACGACCGAGGAGGTGATCGAGGGAACTGAGATCCTATAGAGATGGGGCTCAGGGACCCCAACTTCTCCTTCTTCTCTTTTGGAGCATTCTCCTTTTTCTATTTGGGGAAGGACACACCCTTCTTCATCTTTTTCTTGGGGCTGGGACGAGACAGAGCGGTGCCTTCAGTGGGCCTTTTCTTGAGGGTGAGGGCCAAGGACTCCTTCGTCGTCTCAGCCGCCATGCTGGTGAGAGCGAGGCCCTTTGATGGCTTAGCATTCCTCTTTTAAGGGGGATGGACGGGGACGTTCCTCCAACCTAAACAAACAACTGGGTGATAATAAGGCGAGATGAAATAATAAATGCGAGACCAAAGGGATGTGAGCATACCTTCTCCATGGAGCACATGAATGAGGGAGTCGAGGCCCTGCCTCATGAATTGAACTTCGAAATTCTTGCCGACGAAGAAGTCGTAGAGGAGCTTGTAAGTGCCGCCAACCTATGGGGACACGTAGAAAACCTCGATAAGCAACACGGGCGCGAACGGGATGCTTTCCATGGTATCTCACATGCCTTGAGACCTTTCCCGGTGAAGTAGGAGACATCGTCATGGTTGGCGTAGTTGACGAACATGTTCCAGAAGACTGTCAATCTTAACTCGATGCGCTCTAGGCGCATGTAGCTGGCGATAGCAACTAACACCGAAATGGCATTCGATTTTAGCTGTGTTGGGACTGCGCCGAAGTACTTCAAGACCTGTTTAACCTCAGGCCAGAGGGGCAGTCTCAGCCCTACCTAAAAGTGTGATACAGGGAAGGCGAGTTCCCCAGGGTAGAAGGTATTGATCGCCTCACCGACCTTTGGGGGCTGCGAATAAAATCCCTTCGTCAAGAACTTGCGGCTAAAGAGGTTGTATTCCTCTTCAGAGATTTTGTGATGGGGGGGGGAGTCCAGGTTCCATAATCGTCTCCCGCACTGGATGCGCCCCTCACCATCGTCAACCTTCTTCTTTCCCATTTAAAGAGAGACGGTCAAAGTGGGTAGCAAGGAGAAGACTCGGCGAGACGGTCAAAGGAGAATGGAGTGAGATGAAGTGAAAGCGAGAGCAATATGCGAGACGGATGGAGCAAAAGGACGAGAGCTGGGGTGCAATGTAGGTGAGAGCGTAGCTCTGATCCGGGGTAAGGTGATATTTATAGCGGATGTGGTCAGTGGAGAAAATAGGCGGGAAAAATATATAGAGGAAGGGGGAGATTCGGCCGACGTTTCATACACTCTCTCCTAACCTCGATTTACGTAGCCCGGCACGGGCTTTCTTAGCAAGGCAGAATAGAAAAAGTAAATAAAGCAAAATTTACTGAGCCTTGCTATGTGATAAATAATAAGAATTTTTTAAGTAAACAGGATAAACATAAAATATATTACAGAATCATGAATAAAAAGAAAAAGGGTGAGACTATCTTAATAGACGAGACGAGGCGGAGGGTCTTAAGTGTTTGTGCCATTTCCAGTGCCCACCGTGAGACCCCGCATAAGGGGGTCGGCTAGAGATATGAAAAGCACGAGTAGCTTTGACTCCACGACGCGCGAGACGAAGTTGCTGGTCGACCTCATTTAAGATGGCCTGAGGGTAGGTCTCATCTATCTCGATGCTAGCGTATATCTTTGAGGACAGGCAAGCATATTCAATTTCCAGCTAGTCGATTCGCCTATCGGCCGCTTGCTTATCTTGTTCAAATTCGCGGATAATATGCGCATACTTCTGAAATATCTCAGCTATCTTACACTTCATCTCTAGGGGTCCATGGGGTCACCCAGGTAGCCTTAAATCTCGTCTATGGGAGGAGGGGGCGAGACGATAAGTTGCATTGAGAATTATTCAGTAGGCGATTCGACCTGGATGCCTGCACAAGGAGCAAAAGGGTTGAGTAAGGGGGGTTCTCGCAGTAGTGTTTGGGAGTAGCTAGCGGGACAGAGGAATGAGAGGGAATGTTTTTTACCAAGATAGCAAGAGGTCCCAGGGCCTGAGAATTGTCATCCTCCCTTATGCTTGGAGGAGTAGATGGAGGTGTGGATGGCTGAGGCGAGTCAGAATTTTGGCGATGGGCGAATGTGTCATCCCGCAGACTTACGGGTCGATGTTGATGTGCGAGATCCCCTTGAAAGTAAATAGTAAATGAAAAGATGCTAATGAAGGAGAAATAGGGATAAAAGGCGAAAGTTCACCTCTTTCTCTCTGGGAGACGCGGGAGGAGGAGTGGAGTTGATTTCCGGGGAAGTGCGAGAGGGCTCCTCTACCGAGGAGAGTGCGTCAGTTGTTTTTGCCTTCTTCCGGTGAAACGATCATGACAGTAAGGAGGTGGGTGCGAACCGAAACCGTGGTAAGAGAGACCACGTTGGCCTTGTTCTTCTTGCGCACCATTGCAATGCATTTGTGGAATCTCTGGTTATGAGACATGATGGCAGTAGACCCACATAAGGACGAAATGTGGAAAGGGGAACTCACCACACGGGATGGAAATCTTATATTTATAGTCTCTGGTGGAGGCCTCCCAAAAAGATTCCGTCATAAATTACTTTAATGACACGAGCCTCAGTTTGAATTTCTTTCCGAGCTTGAGGAAACCTTGAAAAAGATCTGAGATTCTGTACAACCTCGGGCTCGCAGGAGCAGACGACTTAAGGGAAAGAATGTGAGATTAGTTTTAAGGAGGAGGCTATTTACTAGGCAAGATAGGCCCAAGCGAGAGCTGACTCGCTAGGCAAGTGGATCCCGGGGGAAGGGCCACTCGCGGGGTGAGAGCTATTTACTAGGCAAGTGGGACCCACGAGGGTGCCGCGCCATTAGCTAGGCGAATGAATCCAAGGGAAAGGGCCACTCGCAGGGCAAGCGCTGACTCTCTAAGCGAGAGGGCTCAAGAGGGGAGAGCTCTCTCCCGCGAGACAACGCTCTCGCCAAGCGTCGGCTCGGCAAGAGGCTTAGTGCCAGTTCAGTGTTTGGTCAAGGCCGGTTTAGGTGGAAAGCTGTTCACCTTTTTAGCCCCAGGTGATTTTACACTATTTCCATTGGTGGTCTGTATATAACCCTTTAGAACAGAACAGTTTGGCTGTTGGAAGACCCGACAAAGGGCATTTTGGTAATTTCAGGTCGGTTGAGTTTGGTTATTGGCAGTCCAAACTCAGAGGCCTATAAATAGACCGATAAGGTGCCTGGTAGAAGGTTGTTGACCCTTCTTTTTCTTGCTCTAAGACACCTAGATCAGCTTTTTCTTGGGAGAAGGAGAATTTCTAATTCTTCAAGGTAAGAGGTGGGACCTCAAAGCTGAATCCTACGGTCTGTTCCTTTGAGATTCACATACAGGGAGTGGTTCGAGAAGAATAGGTGTGAGCTGCAACTTTAGATCCGAGATTTAGGAGGAGCTAGTTTTATCGGCTTCAACATGGATAGTGGTTGTTCAAAGCATATGACTGGAAACAAGGACAACTTAATCAACTATAAGTCAAAGCTAGGACCCAAAGTAATATTTACTAACTCTAATTGTGGCCAGACTGAAGGATATGGAAAGGTATAAATTGGAGCAGTCACCTTCAGGATAGTTGCTTATGTAAGTGGACTGAAGCACAACCTTATATCCATAAGTCAGTAATGTGATGAAAGGTTTCAGGTATCATTTAACAAAATATTCTGTATTATTACTTCTATAGATAACAAAGTAGTCTTAACTAGTACTAGAGTAGGTAATATCTATGTAGTTAACTTTAGGTCTGCTAAAACTAAAATATTCCTGTTTAACCAAACAAGTAACAATAATGAACTTTGGCATAGGAGATTAGGTCATGTAAACCTGAAAAACATTATTTAACTCTCTAGGGAAGACCTTGTTAGAGGATTGCCTTCTTGCCCCTATAAGAAGGAAAGCCTTTGTTGGGCTTGTCAATTAGGCAAGCTAACTAAAAATAGTTTTCAGTCACTTAATAAGAGTGATTCACCTAAGATACTGTACTTACTCCATATGGATCTCTTTGAACCTATTGGTATACAGAGCCTAGGAGGGAAGTCTTATACCTTAGTAATTGTTGATGACTTCTTAAGGTTCACTTAGGTGTTCTTCTTGAGAAACAAGTTCGATAAATTCTGTTGGTACCCTAGTTTGATTTGAGTTTAGTCCTCTCCTTTGTGCCCTTGACCCAAGAAATATCTATGGTCAATGGTTAGAAGTCTAGCTGTAGGGTCCTCGCTTTTCCAAATTGAGAATTTGGTTAAGTAGGTTTTTCGTTCGACGATAGTCGAACGCCGCTCGACTATCGTCTATCGGCTGATCGACGATCGTCTATCAGTTGGTCGACGCTTTGTCTGCGTTGATAGTTCGACTATCTGTCCTGATAGATCGACTATCTGATAGTTCGACAATCTGTTGATAGGTCGACTATCTGTTCCGCCTTGATAGTTCGACTATCTGTTAATAGATCGACTATCTGTTTCGTCTTGATAGTTCGACTATCTTTTGATAGTTCGACTATCTGTAGCCTTTGATAGTTCGACTATCTGTCCTGATAGGTCGACTATCTGATAGTTCGACTATATGCTGATAGATCGACTATCTGGTTTGTTCTGATAGTTCGACTATCTTCTAATAGATCGACTATCTGTTTTCTGAGGTAGGTCGACTATCTGCTTGATAGGTCGACTATCTCTGTGCGCTTGATAGCTCGACTATCTGTCCTAGATAGATCGACTATCTGATAGTTCGACTATCTGTTCTGATAGTTCGACTATCTGCCGGGGTAGTTCGACTATCTTCTTCGATAGGTCGACTATCTGGATCGTTCGACTATCTGCCCAATAGCTCGACGATCTCCGTGCGTCGTTCGACGATCTTCAAGGGTCGTTCGACGTTTTCTGTCTGCCTTTGTATTTTGTATTTATTTATTATATTTAATTAATTAATACATTTTCTGGCACAGTATTTTAAGCTGTATGATAAAATTTCCAGGCATTATTTGCTCTATTCTTTTTGCCTGAGTTCAAATCTTTTAAGATAAAGTTGTTTGTCTTATTAGCTGTCATTTTAATTTACTTTATCCATTGTCAGCCCTTTATAGCCGTTAGACTGAAAAGTCTTCTTTTGCTATAAAGTGATTATTTCTGATGTGACTTTATTTAGTCCTTCTGTTATCTGATTCAAGCCTGCAGCTTCTTAGAAAGTGATTTATTCCTTTATAGAATGTTTTGCTGCAGAGATATTTCTGTCTTCTTGATATTTACAGCCCAGGTCTCAAGGCTTAGAAGAAGACAAATAATTCAAATGGAAGAGAGCCGTTGCTTGCTGATGAATATATAAAGAACCCTTTGAAGAAGGATTCAAGCCAGTTAATAGAAGCTAATAGCCAACCAGTGTTCATTCAAGCTCTCAAGCCTTCATCTAGTTCAAGCTTCCTGCTCTCAGCAATCTCCATCTAACTGAGAAGTGTTAAGATCTTCATCTCTTCTTCACCTGAGTTCTCCTGCTTTCAGGAAGTTCAACTCAGAGTTCCTTTGAAGAAGAAGAAGAAGATAGCTGCTTGAAGAACTTTGATTTTATTATTTATTTTTCTTCCTGTAGCTCTTTCCTTCAGAACTTTCTGAAGAGTTTCTCTGCACTGAAGCAAGACTTCACCTGGACATTCTTGAGCCAGGGGGAGCCTTGATTCTTTAGAGAATTCTAGCTCAGTGCAAGTTTTTGTGCTTCTCTAATCTATTGTAAAATAGAGAAGACATCTTAAACCTTCTTCCCCCTCCTGTACAGGGTTATTACTCCCTTCAAAAGTATCCCTTGGTGGCAGGGCACCTGATCAAAAACCTGTGCTTGGTTTTTTAGACACCTGATCAAAAGTCTAAAGGGTTTCTGAATCTACCTGAAGCAGATTCTGTTGGTGGCAGGGCACCTGATCAAAAACCTGAGTTTATTCCTACCGTGTGGGTAGAAGAGTGGACGTACCCAAGTTGTTTGGGGAACCACTATAAATTTCCTTGTGTCGTCTGGATTCCACTGTTTAATTCCTGCATTGTGGCTGTGATTAGATATAACTAGGTTGCTAGTTGCTGATTAGGTTTTTCCAAGCTTAACTGTAATTACAGTTAGCTTGTGTTTGTACACATCACTTGTGTTAGGCTTTAAGGTTAAATCAATATCTATAATCTTTTCATTCCGCACTTCACTCCAAGGGAGTTGGGTAGAATATTAAGTTTTGTCTGTGCAAAATTTGATAACTCTATTCACCCCCCTCTAGAGTAGTATCTATCCCTTCACTTTCAATTGGTATCAGAGGGAGGTTGACTGACTTTATAGGCTAACACCTAAGTCACAAGATCCTGATAGATACCAAGAGCTTATAGATATTCACTTTCATGGCCCAGTCTAAGGATTATTCTAGCACCAGACCTCCAGCATGCAACTTGGCAAAGTTTGGCATCTGGAAGGCAAGGATTAAATTATATATGAACTCTATTGATGAAAGCATCTTTGCTTCTATTTTGTCAGGTCCCCCAAGAGCACCTACTGCTGCCACTGCCTCATCATCTGATATGAGTGCAGTGCCTCCTCCAGACTACAATGATGAATACAAGAAGGCCAAAATTGCAGATGCCAAGGCAATGAACATACTGGCTCAGACAATGTCTGATGAGGTGTTCCAGAAGGTGGCTGACTGCTCCTCAGCAAAGGCCATGTGGGACACACTGAACCAGATTGTAGCTGGTTCAGCTGATGAAAGGAAGGACAGAAGGTCCAACCTTATCTCACAGTATGAGAACTTCAAGAAAACTGATGCTGAATCAGTTGAAGCTATGTACACCAGGCTCAGCTCAATCATCAATGAGCTGAGGACCCTGGACAAGGACATATCATTGACAGAGGTCAATGATAAGATTCTTATGTGCTTCCCTAGCACATGGGATCTAAGAATCTGGCCCATCAAAGAAGCCAGAAGTACCAATGAGATCTCAACTGAAGCTCTCCTCGGCAAGCTCAAGTCTTTTGAGCAAGTGCTGAAGACCAGAGAAGCAGAAGCTGAAGCCAAGACCCCCACTCCAACAAGAAAAGAGCAATCTCTTAGCTCTTAAGGCTGCAGATGTGTCTGAAAGCAGCCAATCTAATGAGGAACTTATGGCATTGTTTGCCAAAAGATTTCTCAAGATGGGAAGAAAGGAGTTCAGAAAGAAGTCTTCACGCTATGAAGACAAACCAAGGTATGATCGATCTCCTGCTAAAGAAATCATTTGTTATGGTTGCAGGAAGCCTGGACATATTTTGCCAGAATGTCCAGAGGAGAAAAAACAAAGAAAAGAGAAAAGAAAAGGAACAACACAGGAAGCACTCCAAGCCATCCTCCTACAAAAACAAGAAGAAGGAGAGAGGTTTCATTGCTGAAACCTGGAGTGATTCTGATGAAGAATCCTCCTCATCAAGCTCCAGTGAAGATGAGGAAGAGAAGAAGGCAAAAGAAGTTTGCCTAATGGCAATAGATGCCTGCAGCAACCACTCTGCTGCAGAGAGTTCTGATTCTGATGAAGAGATGCCTACTGAAGATGAGGTACTTTCATCTTATGATTTTACTTCAGAAGAAGTTTAAGTTAGAATTTAAATCTTTGTGTTTAGATTTAATTAGTTCAGAAAAAGAAATAAAAGAACTTAGAAATAGGTTAGCTGACTCAGAATCAATAGCCTCTGAAAACATTAGGTTAAAGGAAGATCTCACTACTTGTAGTGAAGAAATTAAATTTCTTAAAATAGAATTAGCTAAGTCTAAGAGATTAGAAGAATCCCTTAATGGTAGAAGCCTTAAGCTGTTAGAAATTACCAGCATGACTAACACTAGGTCAGGTAATGATAAACTAGGCTTAGGAGCTTCTCCCAGTGAACCCCCAGTCCTTCTTAAAAATAATCTTTCAACTCCAGTGAACTTCATTTCAGCTAGTGGAAAGAAGAACACTGAGCAAGTAAACCTTGTAAATAAAACCCTAAATAAAGCTAAGAGAGAAAAGAGAAAGAAGTTTTTCAAAGAAATGCAAAGAGCGTCGAACGCCGCTCGACGATCGGAAGCTCCATGGTCGAACGAAGCTCGACGATCTGAGCACCCATCGTCGAACGTCGATCGATGATTTCAATATGATTTTCAAAATCATAATCAATCCCATAGAAACCTAAATGAGAATAGAAACCCTAGGTTTGTTGACCCATCATCAGCATGGAGAATCCCACCTAGGAGATCTCACCCACTAGGTTATCACCCTCAGCCTGCATTCTCTTATATTTCCAGTTTTTCTTATGTGAAAAACAAGGGACCCAAGGTTACCTGGGTCCACTCTGTCTAAATAATTGTCTTGCAGGTGAAGGCCTATCCAATCACTCAAAATAAGTGGTATTTGGATAGTGAATGCTCTAAGCATATGACAGGAAATAAAGATCTACTATCAAAATTCAAAGCTAAGCTCGGCCCAAAGGTTATCTTTGGAGACTCCAGCTGTGGTCAGACAGAAGGCTATGGCAAGATCACAATTGGAGCAGTTACATTCAAGAGAGTTGCTTATGTCAATGGACTGAAGCATAACCTGATTTCAGTCAGCCAGCTATGTGATGCTGGCTACCAGGTTTCATTTTCCAACTCATCTTGCAATATTACTTTGAATAATAATGTTGTTTTAATAGGTATTAGAATAGGTAATATATATTTAGTAGATTTTAATTCATCTCACTCTGAAATCTGCCTGTTTAATGAAGTAACCCTTAATAATAATTCTTTATGGCATAAAAGGCTTAGTCATGTAAACCTTCAAGAATATATCTAGGTTATCTAAGCACAACCTTGTTAGAGGTTTACCTTCTTGCCCCTACAAGAAGGAGAGCCTATGCAAGGCTTGTCAGCTAGGCAAGCAAACCAAGAATTCATTTAAATCTGTAAATAAAAGTGATTCTCCTAGAATCCTGTATTTATTACATCTGGACCTTTTTGGCCCAATAAATGTACAGAGTTTAGGAGGGAAGTATTACACTTTAGTAATTGTAGATGACTTCTCTAGGTTCAGTTGGGTTTTCTTTTTGAGAACTAAGTCTGATAACTTCAAAGCCCTTACAGACTTTCTACTTTGTGTGCAGACTGAGTACTCTACTCATGTGGCCTTGATCAGAAGTGATCATGGTACTGAGTTTGACTCTCTTCTCATGCAAGAATTCTGTGAGAGAGAAGGAATCAAACATAGCTTCTCAGCTCCTAGAACTCCCCAACAAAATGGGGTAGTTGAAAGGAAAGAATAGAACACTAATTGAAGCTGCTAGTACATTGTTAGCAGATGCTAACATGCCTCTATCCTATTGGGCAGAAGCTGTTAGTACAGCCAACTATGTCTTGAATAGAAGTTTGATACACAAACTTAAGTGTAAAACTCCTTATGAGTTGCTTAAAGGAAAGAAACCAAAAATTAATTACTTTAGAGTTTTTGGCTGTATTGTTTATATTCATAATAATAATAAAGAATATATTAGAAAATTTGAAGCCAAAGCTTCAATGGGAATCATGCTTGGATATTCCCAAGTAAGCAAAGCTTATAGGGTTTATAACAAATCAACCTGTAAGATAGAAGAATCTGTGCATGTGACTTTTGATGAGCATCAGATGTTTTACAAGGAGAAAGAAAATTCTCCTTCCTCCAGTTCTTTGCAGGTACCTGATGCCCCTCAAGAAATTCTTCAACTATCAACTCTTCAGATCACTGAATCAGACAGTGATAAAGACATTGCTGAAGCTGTTGAAGCTGCTGTTGTACACCAACAGTAGATCAAATTCCTCCTGAGGAATTAATCCCAACTGTTGCTGAAGATAACATCCCACCTGCTGATATTGTCACACTTAGAGATCACCCCACATCTCAAGTGATTGGAGACATATCAGCTGGTGTACAAACAAGACATCAATTAAGACAGGATGTGATGCATGCTTGTTTCCTCTCACAGGTTGAGCCCCTCACCTTTAAAGATGCAGAGCTAGATCCCCACTGGATCATTGCAATGCAAGAGGAGCTCAATCAATTTGAGAGATGTAAAGTTTGGACTTTGGTTCCAAGACCTAAAGGCCAACTGATCATAGGCACCAAGTGGGTGTATAGAAACAAGTTAGATGCAAATGGAATCATAGTAAGGAATAAAGCTAGGCTTGTAGCTCAGGGCTACAGACAGGAGGAAGGTATAGACTATGACCAAACCTTTGCTCCTGTTGCAAGGCTAGAAGCAATAAGGATCTTCTTGGCCTATGCAGCCTTCATGAAGTTTAAGGTGTTCCAAATGGATGTCAAAAGTGCATTCCTAAATGGTGAGCTTAAGGAAGAGGTGTTTGTTGAACAACCACCAGGGTTTGTTATCTTCAACTCAGCCTTCTCATGTTTTTAAGTTGCAGAAAGCTCTTTATGGACTAAAGCAAGCTCCTAGGGCCTGGTATGAGACCTTAGCTAGTTTCCTGTTAGAGCACAACTTTACTAGGGGAGTAGTTGATAGAACCCTTTTTCGTCAAGCATCACAAGGACACAATCCTGTTAGTTCAGGTGTATGTAGATGATATTATTTTTGGCTCCACTGATCCCAAACTGTGCAAAAAGTTTTCCAACTTGATGCATTCTAAGTTTGAGATGAGTAGCATGGGTGTGCTGTCTTACTTTCTTGGTCTCCAAGTTAAGCAAGATGCTGATGGTATCTTCATCTCCCAATCCAAATATGCCAAGGAATTGGTAAAGAAATTTGGGATGGCTGATGCTTCAGCAATGCCTACACCCATGGCTACTAATGTAGTTATTGATTCTGATGATCACGGCAAGCCAGTTGATCAAAAGAATTATAGGGCCATTGTTGGTTCCCTATTATATCTAACTGCAAGTAGGCCAGATATAATGTTTGCTACATGCCTTTGTGCTAGATTCCAGGTCAACCCCAAGGAATCTCATCTGATTCTTCTAAAGAGAATCCTGAGATACCTGAAAGGATGTCCAGATCTAGGACTTTGGTACCCAGCTGAGTCAGAGTTTGAATTAATTGGATATTCTGATTCTGATTATGCTGGTTGCAGAGTTGACAGGAAGAGCACCTCAGGAACTTGCCAGTTCCTGGGAGAGAGATTGGTCTCTTGGTTCTGTAAGAAGCAGGCTTCTGTCTCAACTTCAACTGCAGAGGCTGAATATATAGCAGCTGCCAGTTGTTGTTCACAGATCCTGTGGATTCAAAACCAGCTTGTGGATTATGGTTACTCACACAAGAACACCAAGATCATGTGTGATAGTACCAGTGCTATTTCTATTGCACAAAATCCAGTGCACCACTCTAGAACCAAGCACATTGAGATTAGGCACCATTTCCCGAGAGATAGTGTGGAAAAGAACAAGATCTGTCTTGAGTTCATATCCACTGAGTTTCAGAGAGGTGATATATTCACCAAGCCTTTAGATGAACAGAAGCATCTGTTCTTTTTAGTTCAACTAGGCATGATTAATGGACGAGACTAAGTGTGACTATATCTGCTTTTGTTGAAATCTGCTTGAAGATCGTCGAACGATGATCGAAGATCGTCGAACGGATTGAGCCTATCGTCGACCTCTGGTTAATGATAGCTTATCTGTTTGAAGATCGTCGATCAACGTTCGACCATCGTCGAACAGGTTGAGCTCATCGTCGATCTCTGAACGACGACAGCTTGCTGCGTGTGAAGCCAGAAATAGCCGAACGATGGTTCGACTACTTTGCTTCTGAGCCGATCGTCGAACGGCCGTTCGACTATCGGGTCAAGTATCTTTTTAATAGATCGACTATTTCCGGTCTAATATAAAACCGATAGTCGACCTAGGTTAAAAGATCTTTTGTTTTATCGTCGACGGAGCGTGCCCTTTCGCATTCTGCTTTCCCGCTTGCGATTTCCGGGCGTTTCGTCTTCTTCGTTCTCCGCAGCTTTCTCGTGCTTTCTCCGGCGAATCCATGGCGGTCTCTCCAGCAGTTTTAGCCGTCGTGAAGTTTGATGCAGGATTCAGTGTGGATTTCGAAGCATTCAGTAGCTGCGATGCCGGAATCGTGGAAGTTCTCCAGCTCTGCAGGGATCAGGGTTTAGAAAAGTTAATGTCTGAAAGGATTAAGATCAACATTCCAGAAATCAAAGAATGGGCTTTCACGTCGTCTTCCACAGACGAATCGATGATCGGTACCATCGGCGGAGAAGAGGTTATCCTGACTCCGGCCGTCTTATCTGATGTTTTTGAATTAGTTATTGGTGATGAGGATTATGAGCAAGACGCTCAGGAATTTGGAAGAATGCTAGTTGAGCTGGGACATGCTGAGGGCATTCCCACCAAGCTGCTCAAAGTAAACTTCCCCTTCAAGATCAAGTTCCTCGCTGAGGTAGTAGAAAAAGTGCTCCTGGGTAAGCACTCTGCCCACGACAATATAACAAGGCAGCAATTCGCACTCATGTGTGCAATTGTTAATCGAAAAAGGATAGATTGGGCAGCTGTTTTGTTTGATTTAATCAGGAAGAAGACTGGTAAGAAGGAAGTCACCCTAGGAAGGGTCATTGGAATCTTCCTTAAAGAGAAATACCCCCAGCTGCTAAGTTCAACTGCAACAACAATCAACGCCAGCAAGAAGATGGATCCCCACTTGTTCTCTAAGTGGAAGAGGACGTTTGTGAAATCTGCTCCAGCAACATCTGAGGACACAAGGACTGTATCAGTCGCTCCTCAACCTGTTGAAGCTGGCTCAGCTCTTCCTTCCTCCTCCTCTGCATTACCGTCTGCCTCAGTTGAAGTACCATCAACTTCTGCTGAGGTACGACCTTCTTCCTCTGCTGCTCCTGAAACAACTACGGTTGTTCCTCTGTCTCCTCCAGCCTCTCCTCTACCTGCTCATCTGGCTAGGATATCTGCTCCTAGCTTTGATTTGTTAGGATCAGAGAGAATTCTTACTCCTCCTGTATCTCCAATTCATTCTCCAATTCATTCTCCAATTCATTCCCCAATTCATTCCCCAATAAACTCACCTGCTCCATCTCCTGCTCGATCCCCTGTCCACATCATTTCTCATCCCAGCACCACTACCATATCTGCTGCAGCTCCATCCACCTCTCATCCTTCATCTTTTGAAATCTCTCCAGAGCTTATCTCCCGCATTGTGGAGCTGATTACCCCTCAATCAAAACCATGATTGAAGAGGCAATCGCTCCCCTTGCTACCTCCATTGATCTCTTATCTGCCTCCATCAAATCCATTTCAAAATCTGCTGAGCCATCTTCCTCTAGGGGCCTGGTTTCAGTATCCACTGAAATCAGGCAGGGGGAGATGTTCAATGAAGATGCCTCAGATCATCCTGCCTCTCCTCCAGCTTTAAAAGATTCAGTCATGTCTGCTCAGGAAGTTCCAGATGTTGTCATGTCTGCCCAGGAGGAATCTGCTCCTGCTGAGAAAGAGATAGATCCAGCTGAAGAAGAGATAGCTCCTGCTGAGAAAGTTTTAGCTCCAGTTTTGTCTGAGAAGGAAATAGCAGATGGAATCCTGCTATCTGAGATTGCAGTTAAAGTCTGCTTAGAAGATCTTACCACTCTTATGATTGCTAGATTCCTGGAAGGAATCATAACTTCTTATCTGAATGAATCATGGGAGATGGTTAAATATGAAGGTAACTCTTTCATTCGTTTTGTTGATGAGTCGATTAATTTGATAGTTTGTGAATACCTTGAAGGAATGATTCAAGCTTATTTAGCAGATATGTATTCATAATTTTACAGATATTATTAAAGAAGATTTAACTGCTCAGATCATAGCAGTTGTTTCTGAGGCTGACCAAGTATTTCTGATACTCAAGTAGACCTTGAATTGGAATCCTTCTTAGATAATAAAGAAGATGAGTCTGAGAAAGAGGAAGTCAAAGTTGACTCTCCCGTTCTGAGTTTGGAAGAAGCTCAAGCAAGAGCAGCATGGAATTTAAGAGTTCAATCTTTAAAAGAGAAAGAGAAAGATTTGCAAATTGAAAAGTCATCCATCTGGGATGACTCTCCAGGTTTAGATTTAGACTCCCTTCTGGCTCTGGATGCCATGGAAGAAGAAAAAGAGAAATCTGCTTCAAAGCTTAAAGAAAAGGCTGTCCCAGAAGCCTATGATCCTTATGAGAACCCTCCATCATCCCATTCTGATGATGATGATTCTGATATGTCTGAGAAGTCAAAGAAAAAGAAATCTGCTGCAAAGAAAAGAAAAGCTGCTCCTCCTCCACCTCCAAATAAGGATAATGACACTCCCTATTACATTTTGAAGGGCATTGACCCCAAATCCAAGGATTTTAAGCATTGGATGTGGTTTTCGAAGAATCAGCAAAAAGAAAGAAAAAGAACCAAGAGGTATGACAGTCCTGTCTCAAGATGGACTCCCAGAGGTCCTCCTCCACCTCCTGGTGCAGGAGCCTCTGGGAACCTTTCAGCTCATCCTACTGCCTCCTCTGGAAAATCTGCGTCTGTTCAGCCCCAACCAAGACAAGGTTATCAAAGCTCTCAAGGCAAATCATTTTATGGTTCTCAAAGACAAATGAAGGAGACTGTGGTTCAAAGACCAACCTTTTCCCCACCTCCTTCTCCAAAGAAGAGAATTTCATCTCCAACTCCAGTTCAATCTGAGAAAAGTATTTCAAAAGGTATATAGTTTACTGTGTTTTAAAACCTTCTAGCAAGTCCCTTTTGCTAAGTATACTCTAATGTCTTATCTAGATATAATAGCTGATGCTGCTTCTCCTGAGCCCGTATATGAAAATCCTGAGCTCGATCCTAACTTTAGGATGGCTCGCTTTCAAGAACTTGTAGGAGCAGCCCAAATAAGAAAAGCAAGAGCCGAAGGTAAAGATACGACTGGTTTTACTACCATGTCAGCTTACAGAAAGAAAGAATTTGAAAATTCCAAGTCAATCCTGAGATTTTTGATCCGTCAAAGTACATGGAAAAACATCCTGAAGCTGTTGTCCCCAGAGCTACAGAGCTGAAGATCATTGGTGCTCAGGACCTGAAGATGTCAAAGAAAGAATCAGATGACCCTCTCAGAAAAATTTCCTTTGTTTCTAGTTCTTCTGATCCTTTACCAGACTCTAAAGATTCTTAATAGTTTAATTAAACTGTTGTGATATATTTGATTATTTGTTTATCTGATTGATTATCTGCCAGTTTATTGTTATCTATTTTCTGTATTATTTTAGTTTTCTATTGCTAGCTGTTTTAGAGTTTGAGAGACTTAACTCAAATAGGGGGAGATTGTTGGTACCCTAGTTTGATTTGAGTTTAGTCCTCTCCTTTGTGCCCCTTGACCCAAGAAATATCTATGGTCAATGGTTAGAAGTCTAGCTGTAGGGTCCTCGCTTTTCCAAATTGAGAATTTGGTTAAGTAGGTTTTTCGTTCGACGATAGTCGAACGCCGCTCGACTATCGTCTATCGGCTGATCGACGATCGTCTATCAGTTGGTCGATGCTTTGTCTGCGTTGATAGTTCGACTATCTGTCCTGATAGATCGACTATCTGATACTTCGACTATCTGTTGATAGGTCGACTATCTGTTCCGCCTTGATAGTTCGACTATCTGTTGATAGATCGACTATCTGTTTCGTCTTGATAGTTCGACTATCTTTTGATAGTTCGACTATCTGTTGTCTTTGATAGTTCGACTATCTGTCCTGATAGGTCGACTATCTGATAGTTCGACTATATGCTGATAGATCGACTATCTGGTTTGTTCTGATAGTTCGACTATCTTCTAATAGATCGACTATCTGTTTTCTGAGGTAGGTCGACTATCTGCTTGATAGGTCGACTATCTCTGTGCGCTTGATAGCTCGACTATCTGTCCTAGATAGATCGACTATCTGATAGTTCGACTATCTGTTCTGATAGTTCGACTATCTGCCGGGGTAGTTCGACTATCTTCTTCGATAGGTCGACTATCTGGATCGTTCGACTATCTGCCCAATAGCTCGACGATCTCCGTGCGTCGTTCGACGATCTTCAAGGGTCGTTCGACGTTTTCTGTCTGCCTTTGTATTTTGTATTTATTTATTATATTTAATTAATTAATACATTTTCTGGCACAGTATTTTAAGCTGTATGATAAAATTTCCAGGCATTATTTGCTCTATTCTTTTTGCCTGAGTTCAAATCTTTTAAGATAAAGTTGTTTGTCTTATTAGCTGTCATTTTAATTTACTTTATCCATTGTCAGCCCTTTATAGCCGTTAGACTGAAAAGTCTTCTTTTGCTATAAAGTGATTATTTCTGATGTGACTTTATTTAGTCCTTCTGTTATCTGATTCAAGCCTGCAGCTTCTTAGAAAGTGATTTATTCCCTTTATAGAATGTTTTGCTGCAGAGATATTTCTGTCTTCTTGATATTTACAGCCCAGGTCTCAAGGCTTAGAAGAAGACAAATAATTCAAATGGAAGAGAGCCGTTGCTTGCTGATGAATATATAAAGAACCCTTTGAAGAAGGATTCAAGCCAGTTAATAGAAGCTAATAGCCAACCAGTGTTCATTCAAGCTCTCAAGCCTTCATCTAGTTCAAGCTTCCTGCTCTCAGCAATCTCCATCTAACTGAGAAGTGTTAAGATCTTCATCTCTTCTTCACCTGAGTTCTCCTGCTTTCAGGAAGTTCAACTCAGAGTTCCTTTAAAGAAGAAGAAGAAGAAGATAGCTGCTTGAAGAACTTTGATTTTATTATTTATTTTTCTTCCTGTAGCTCTTTCCTTCAGAACTTTCTGAAGAGTTTCTCTGCACTGAAGCAAGACTTCACCTGGACATTCTTGAGCCAGGGGGAGCCTTGATTCTTTAGAGCATTCTAGCTCAGTGCAAGTTTTTGTGCTTCTCTAATCTATTGTAAAATAGAGAAGACATCTTAACCTTCTTCCCCCTCCTGTACAGGGTTATTACTCCCTTCAAAAGTATCCCTTGGTGGCAGGGCACCTGATCAAAAACCTGTGCTTGGTTTTTAGACACCTGATCAAAAGTCTAAAGGGTTTCTGAATCTACCTGAAGCAGATTCTGTTGGTGGCAGGGCACCTGATCAAAAACCTGAGTGGATTCCTACCGTGTGGGTAGAAGAGTGGACATACCCAAGTTGTTTGGGGAACCACTATAAATTTCCTTGTGTCGTCTGGATTCCACTGTTTAATTCCTGCATTGTGGCTGTGATTAGATATAACTAGGTTGCTAGTTGCTGATTAGGTTTTTCCAAGCTTAACTGTAATTACAGTTAGCTTGTGTTTGTACACATCACTTGTGTTAGGCTTTAAGGTTAAATCAATATCTATAATCTTTTCATTCCGCACTTCACTCCAAGGGAGTTAGGTAGAATATTAAGTTTTGTCTGTGCAAAATTTGATAACTCTATTCACCCCCCCTCTAGAGTAGTATCTATCCCTTCACTTTCAAATTCAAGGTTCTTACAGATTTTCTTAAGACCATAAAGATTGAGTACTTTACTCCAGTTGCATTGATCAGAAGTGATCATGGTACTAAGTTTGAGTCTCTTCCCATGCAAGAATTTTGTGAGAAGGAAGGTATCAGGCATTACTTCTCTTCTCTTACAACTCCTCGACAAAATGAGGTAGCTGAAAGGAAAAACAGAACACTTATTGAAGCTACAGGCACATTACTTGATGATGCTCACTTGCTCCTATACATTTTGGCAGAGGTTGTGAGTACAAAAAACTATGTACTGAATAAAAGTTTGATTCAAATGCTTAAGGGAAAGGCCCCCTATGAACTTCTAAAATGGAAGAAACCTAAAGTAGATTATTTTAGACTCTTTGTTTGTATTTGTTACATTTATAATAAAAACAAGAAATACATTAGAAAGTTTGAAGCCAAGGCTGAAATTGGAGTTTTTCTTGGATATTCCCAAGTAAGCAAGGCTTATAGGGTTTATAATAAGTCATCTATGAAAATGGAAGAGTCTATTCATATTTCTTTTGATGAGACTAATATGTTTTACAAGTAGAAGATAGCTTCTACGAGTGAGAATTTGCAGGAACCTCACCTTTGTGAGAAGTTGGATGAATTTACCCTCACCAATGAGGCTGTTACACATCCTTCTCCACAAGTTGCTGAAGAAAGTGAAGATGATGCCACTGAACTCAGTGAAGGGCCAACAACAACTATAATTTCATAAGAGCAATTAACTCCAAAGTTGTTGCTTAACCAACTCCTCCTACTTAGTTAGTCACACTTAGAGATCACCTTGTATCTATAATGATTGGAAACATCTCAGTGGGTGTGCAGACAAGGAATCAACTCCACCAGGAAAAGATGTATGCTTGCTTCATATCTCAAACTGAACCCCAATCCATTAAAGATGCTATGCAAGATCCATACTTGACGTTGCAATGCAAAAGGATTTCAACCAGTTTGAGAGATGTAGAGTTTGTGATTTAGTTCCAAGACCCAAAGACCCTCCAGTCATTGGAACTAAACGGGTATTTAGAAAAAAACTAGATGCTCAAGGTACTATCATCAAGAACAAAGCCAGATTAGTTGTCTCAAGGACATAAACAAGAAGAAGGCATAGATTATGACCAAACATTTTCTCCTATTGTAAGGTTAGAAGCAATAAGGATATTTTTAGCTTATGCAGCCTACAAGAAGTTCACAGTATACCAAATGGATGTCAAAAGTGCATTCCTAAATGGTGAACTTAAAGAAGAGGACTATGTGGAACAACCACAAGGTTTTATCTCTTCATCTCATCCATCTTATGTTTTTAAACTGCATAAAGCTCTCTATGGTCTAAAGCAAGCTCCAAGAGGTTTGTATGAAACCTTAGCTAGCTTTCTCTTAGAGCATAACTTTTCTAGAGGCATAGTCTATATGACTTTATTTATTAAGCATCATGATGATAAAATCTTATTAGTACAAATATATGTAGATGACATTATATTTGGTTCTACTGATTCCAAACTATGCAAAAGGTTCTCTGACCTTATGCATTGCAAGTTCGAAATGAGTAGTATGGGTGAGCTCTCCTACTTCCTTGGTCTCCAAGTGAAGCAGTCCCCTGATGGCATCTTCATATCCCAATCCAAGTATGCTAAGGAGATAATAAAAATGTTTGGAATGGCTGATGCTTCAGCCAAGAAAACACTTATGGCTAAAAATATTGTGATTGATTCTAATGAACATGGGAAATGTCACAACCCGCATTTTCTCCGAATTAAGAATTATCAGAGTAAGAGAAAACACGCGTCATGATGCCACGTCAAGCAGGGGATAACTGCTGACGCTCAGGCAAATCCAACTACAATCTTTATGCAAGAAAATCCATGTGCTTAATGAATAGAAAATCAGTTATGTTTAGAGTCCGTATCCCTCGGCTCAGTGGATCATCTAGTCCACAAAAGAAAACTATATTTAAACGCTGCGGAAAAATACATTAATTAGGCTTTACACCCTAAAGAGCGCATAAGGGTCCCAAGAGAACCACTCATGCTATGCAAGACACTACACTTAGTTTATATAATATATATAAGAAAACGGTTTTCGTACGTGATTTGGAATATAGTGATTAAGTTTACAAAACATGCTGATCATGAGCTTCATTTATAATAATAATTATAGTTTAAAAATAACTAGCAACCTAGCATAAAACCTTCTCAAAGCAAGTAGACTATCTCCAGAAAAATAAATGGTAGCAGCAATAGTATATATCTAGTACAAGGTAAAAACTACTAGTGGGCGCCAACAACCTGACACGAACCCACCAGCACACATATATGTCTGTAAGAAAGTACTGAAAACAACCTCACAAACAAGGTAAACAAAACTCCAAAGCCCGGGAGTCCACCAACAACAACACCTCCAACTAGCCACCAAACTGGCTACAGCTCAGAACCTGGGGTATTCCAAAAGAAAACAGAATACCTCAGCAAGCAAAAATCAAGGTAAAACTGCATGAAAGAGTCAACCAAAAGGACAAAATAACAGAAAACATGCAGTAGAAAGAGTCACAACTGTCCAAAACAGGACAACAAGAAATGCACAACGTGCAAAGAAACAGCAACGACCCAGCCCAGGAACCACATCCTGCAGGGCCTACTAGACTACCAAGAGTCAGAATGCTGCAAACTACCAAAGAAGAAACTTCTAACACCCTAAACTGCGGGAAGTGATAGTAGCAAAAACAACAACGAGGAACCGGATCGAAGGCAAACGCAGTCCCCCAATCCACCATGTCCAAGTCAAAAGCTCGAGGGTCAACACGTGAAAACACAAGGGACCTTCCACCCGACATGCCCAGCCCGTACCTGGAGCAAGAAACCCATGGGTGGCCTTGGCTATATCACACAACTCCACCCCCATAAAGAGCTACAACCACCACTACTATCCACGACCCACGATTCGGCCTTTAGGAAAATAAAGAAAACGGCCGACAAGGAAAACCCAGAAATACAACTGGAAAACCACTCGGAAATGAAACACAAGGTAAAGGAAGAGTGTTGAAATAAACCAACACGACTAGGCGTTGAGTGAAACCCACTCAGTGCCTACCTAAACTTTGGCCTTGAGTGAGCTAGCCTCACTCGCCGCCAAAATTAAGTTACTACCCACAAACCCACTAACGAAAATGGAGCTCGACGGCAGTCGAACGACCAAGGCAGAAGATCCAGAACTCAAGTAATTGCCTGCCACTTGAGTATCTAAACTCCCGCACTCGAAACCATCTAAATTCGCCTATCAAAAGAAAATATACAAAGCGCACGATCAGTGACGCACGATCAGTGGTCGTGCGCACTCATCGGCTGATGATCGTGCGAAACGAACCTGGAAACCTGACAAAAAACCTAGCAACTGCGCACGATCAGTATCGCACGATCAGTGGTCGTGCGCACTGTTGCCAGCGCTCGTGCGATTGCCCGAGACAGAACTTTGGAAACTGAAATTTATACGCGCACGAACAGAGGCACACGACCAGTGGTCGTGCGCCCTAAAGGTTAATGACCGTGCGCGGCAAACCTGTACCGTTTGGAATTTTCCGAACGACACCGGAACGCGCACACGACTCACGCCACTGCAGAAGCAGTAGACAACTATCACGTCGCACGCTACTACCATATAAACTATGCCTAACCATTCGAATAATACCATAACGAAGGAAATTGGCAACCACACCCCCTCCTAACTCTCCCTCTCGGCTATGCCCGAACCAGAGCATCAATCAAAATTAAAGGAAAACAACGGCTTCGCGCCGACAATTTGGATTCCAAACATCACAACCTAGGGGGGGTTTCAGTAGGAAGAACTAAGCCCTATAGTTAGCAAGAAAACGAGAACAACAAGGCCTCTAACCTGGGCTAACCGGGATTTCAATTTCAGCAAATAAAATCAAAGAAAACACTTGGCAAGGGCAAGAATACCACTTGCCTCAAATCTCAGCGAAGCTTTGGACTGCTTTCCTCCTCTTCGCACGGATCAAGACGGCCGCAACACCTAGAACAAAGACTCGGCCATTAATGGCGGAAAACTTCCAAAACTGAAAATTCCAATCCTTCCAAAACTCCACGAAAATCGAATTTCTTACCGCAGGAATGAAGGTCTCGACGAGAGCAATCCGTATCCACTCTCGGAATCGAATTCCGTCCACAAACGCTCCGGGAATCGGCGTCCGAAGGGAAGGCTCGGCGGTTACTCGCTTCTCTCGTACAAGGGGCCGGCGGTTTTCTTACGTGAAGAAGAAGAAGATCGGCCCTATTCATTCTATATATATATATATATAATTATATTATTATATTATTAATTACAAAATTACATAAAGCACCAAATTGACGCGAAAACCGATTCACCTCGGAATTCGACGAAATTCGCACCGTAGCTAAATACCCACGCTACGAACACAACGGCGAAGTCGAAATTAACTTTCGACGAACAGAACTCGAGTTACACCCAAACGAAGCCAAACACAAACATCCCCCGAGAGGCCACACCGGGTCACCAGAACGACTCGGTTTGCTAGGGAGATCTTGCCAACAGGCTACCAAACAGGGCACTCAGTTCCAAGGAGCTAAACCATACTCCACACATGGCACAAGCCACGGAAACGCGTCATCGTAACGCCAAATGAGAATAAAAATAATCGCTGAAAAGACGGGGCGTTACAGTCACTCCCCCTAAAAGAAAGTTTCGTCCCGAAACTTTACGCACAACCCTCCTACAAAAGAAGGAAAAAGTAACAAACAGAAGTTACAAAGGGAAACATACCGATCAAATCAGAGAAACAGGTGAGGGTACGCCCTCCTCATGGCCGACTCTAGCTCCCAAGTCGCGCTCTCCAAATCCTGATTTTTCCATAGAATTTTCACCATCGGCATGGACTTCTTTCGCAGCACACGCTCCTGAGATTCCAAAATACGAACTGGCACCTCAACGAAAGAGAGGTTGGGCTCTAACTGGGGCACAACATCCAAGAGTTGCCCACTGCTGCGCACACACTTCCGCAATTGGCTAACATGAAAAACATTATGAACACCAGGGAAGTTCGCTGGCAAATCCAATCTATATGCAGACACACCAATCCGCTCCAAGACCTCAAACGGGCCCACATACCTTGGGTCCAATTTCCGATTTTAACCAAATCTCTTCACACCAACCATTGGAGAAACCTTGAGGTATACATGATCCCCTACTGAAAACTCCAAAGCAGACCTACGCCGATTGGCGTTCTTTTCATACCTCTCCTGGGCTAAACGAAGCTTCTCCCGAATAAGCTTCACGGCGACTTCCATCTCTTCGAGAGCATCAGGACCCAACAAAGGCTTCTCACCAGCCTCAGCCCAAAACAACGGAGTCCTACAGCGCCTCCCATACAAGGCTTCGAACGGAGCCATCTGCAAGCTTTCCTGATAACTGTTATTGTAAGCAAATTCCATGAGTCGCAGACGCTCATCCCACGCTCCACCGTGGTCTAAAATATAGCACCGGATCATATCCTCAACAATCTGATTGACCCGCTCCGTCTGCCCATTGGTCTGAGGGTGGTACGCAGTAGAACACCTCAGATCCGTACCCAAACCCTCCTGCAGACTCTGCCAAAAACGAGAAGTAAACCGGGAGTCTCGATCAGAAATGATGCTAACTGGCACACCGTGGAGTCGGATGACTTCATTCAAGTATAACTCCGCTATCTTCTTCATCGGGTAATCAATCTTATAAGGCACGAAGTGAGCACACTTCGTCAATCTATCCACTATAACCCAAACAGAATCAAATCCTCTCGGGGATTTTGGCAAACCCGTAATGAAGTCCATAGATATACTCTCCCACTTCCAAGTCGGGATCTCTAGCGGAGTCAACTTACCACCAGGCCTTCCATGATCGGCCTTCACACGCTTGCAAGTGTGACACTCAGCAACATATCGGGCTATATCTCCCTTCATACCATACCATCAAGCAATTTGCTTTAAGTCACGGTACATCTTTGTAGATCCTGGATGGTAGGCAACGCTGGAACCATGAGCCTCACTGCAAATCATACTCTTAATGTCCCCAACAGCGGGAACGCAAATCCTGCTGCGGTACTTCAAAGTACCTGCATCATCAATAGAAAAATCTGGCAACTCTCCCTTCTCTGTCCTGGTAAAAAGGTGCAACAGATCCGGATCGTCCTTCTGATGCAATCTAGTCAAAGAAATCCAGGACGGCTCTTCCACTGATAAGCTACTCTGTAAACTACAGCATCCGACTGAAATATCCATAAGGAGGAACTCCTCAACTAATCGATCGGCGGAGAGGTTAAAGATCTTTCCCGTCTTTCGGCTCAGGGTGTCGGCCACCACATTGGCCTTGCCCAGATGATACTGGATTTCCACATCATAATCCGCCACATACTCAAGCCACCGCCGCTGACGCAGATTCAACTCCTTCTGCGTGAACACGTACTTCAGGCTCTTATGGTCAGTAAAAATTTTGCACTGAGCCCCATAAAGTAAGTGCCTCCACAACTTCAACGCATAGATAACCGCTGCAAACTCAAGGTCATGCGTAGGATAATTCCGCTCATGAGTTTTCAACTGCCTTGACCCATAAGCAATTACTTTTCCATCCTGCATTAATACGCATCCCAGACCTATATGCGAAGCATCCACATACACATCATAATCCACGCCCTCAGTAGGAAGGGTCAGAACGGGAGCAGTACACAATCTCCTCTTTAACTCCTGAAAAGCTTCTTCGCACTTCTCGCTCCAAACAAAAGCCACATTCTTCTGAGTCAGCTTGGTCAATGGTGCGGCTAGAGAAGAGAAACCCTCCACGAATCTCCTGTAATAGCCAGCCAACCCTAAGAAACTTCTGATCTCCTTAGGAGTATTCGGCCTACTCCAATCCGTCACTGCTGCAATCTTTTCTGGGTCAACCGAGATCCCATCCTTGTTCACCACGTGGCCTAGAAAAGAAACCTGAGGCAACCAAAATTCGCACTTGCTCAACTTGGCGAATAACTTGTGGTTCCTCAACTCTGATAGGACCAAATGCAAATGCTGCTCGTGCTCCTCAGCACTGCGAGAATAAACCAACACGTCATCAATGAAGACCACAACGAACTTGTCTAGGAAATCCTTGAACACCCGGTTCATCATATCCATGAAGGCTGATGGTGCGTTGGTCAGACCAAACGACATCACCAAAAACTCAAAGTGCCCATGCCTCGACCTAAACGCAGTCTGTGGAATATCTGCCTCACGGATCCTGAGCTGATGATAGCCCGAACGAAGATCGATCTTGGAGAACACCGTGCTACCACGCAACTGGTCAAATAAATCATCGATCCTCGGCAGAGGGTACCTGTTCTTGATAGTGACCTTGTTCAACTCTCTATAGTCGATGCAAAGCCGCATCGACCCATCTTTCTTCTTTACGAACAAAATAGGAGCACCCCAAGGCGACGAACTTTGCCTGATAAAACCTTTAGCCAATAACCCATCTAACTGAATTCACAACTCCTCTAACTCACGAGGGGCCATCCGGTACGACGCCTTAGCAATAGGATGCGTACCCGGCTCCAAATCAATAACAAACTCCACATCCCGCTCAGGAGGGATACCAGGAAGATCATCAGGAAAAACATCGGCGAAACCACGAACAATAGGAATCTCCTCCAAGCGTGGCATGCTAACAACGGTTCCAACCACCGAGACTAAACAAACACAACAATCAGAAAGAAACTATCTCTGAACACATACCGCAGAGAGAACAAGAGAATCCTGACATGGATCAGCATACACGCTGCCGGGCTGACCGTCGTCCCTGATGAAGTCCAAGCGCTTTCCCTTGCACTGAATGACCGCATCATACCGAGAGAGCCAGTCCATGCCCAAAATGACATCGAAGTCCTCTAGATCAATCATCTTCAGATCCGCCTTCGCAAGAAAATCCCCCAACAAAACCGGGCAATCCAAAATACCCAAACCTGACAACACAGATTCACCAGAGGGAAACTTGACACGGAAGGAATCCCGAACACGATCTAGAGACAACCGATGACGCTCCACAAAGGCTCTAGCCACGAACGAGTGGGTAGCGCCGGAGTTAAACAGGACACGCGCCCAGCGGTTCTTCACCTTAAATTTCCCTATAGGAACGCACAAAGCTAAGGAACTAGCACAACAGTACCGCAAACAATCTAGCAACTAAACTACCAGGCTAGAAAGAAAACAACAAACTACTAACCTGAGATCACCTGGGCCGAAGTCTGAGCCTCCTCGGAAGAAATCACGTTCAGCTTCCCTTTTCCCTTGTCCACACGCTGAGGTGGAGGTAATGCCTGCAATGGAACTGCAGGAAGAGCTGACTGGACCTGAGGACACCTCGACTTAACGTGACCCTTCTGCCCACACTGATAGCAGACTCTTTCCCTGGACCAACACTGGGCTGCATCATGCCTGGATCGCTTGCAAACTGAACAGGAGACATCTCTCCCAAGAGCACCCTGAATAGCATGAACCTGCTCCTTCTTCTGAGCTGCCGCCTTCTTGAAACACCTCTCAACAGGATGGCCTGACCGACCACAAAAACCGCACACCACCCTGCTCCTCTTTCCCGGAACAGCATCAGGTACCAGGGGTTTCTTCTCCTCTACCAACTTCCTCTTATCCTTCCTCAACTGCTGGCCTCTGCTCTTCGCCGTCTCAATGGCCTCAACCTTAAGAGCAGCCTCTACAACTCCAGCATAAGTCACTGACCCATAAGCACTGGCCAACTGCTGCACCTCACTCCTCAAACCACCGAGGAAGCGCTTAACTCGATCAGCCTCAACGCTGACCAATCCAGGGGCAAAACGGCTCAACTTACTAAACTCTATCTCATACTCACCCACCGTGAGCTGCCTTTGCTTCAGATAGAGGAAATCATTCATGAGGCGGTCACGCTCGACCGAGGGTAAGAACTTCCTCAACAGCATCTCCTTGAACATCTCCCACGAGCATCCAGCCACTAAGCTCTCCTTCTCTCTCAGCCACCAACTCTTAACCAATCCTTTAAGCTGATATGCGGCTATCATCACCCTCTGATCATCTGCAATTCCTGAGTACGAGAACATCTCCTCCATGGAGATCAGCCAATCGTCTATCACCATGAAATCTGCCTTCCCATCATAAGTGGGAGGGCTCAGCCTCTGAAACTGCGAGATGAAGGCCATCTCTGCTGGCACCACCACTGGAGGCCTCAAGGGCGCAGGAGGAGGAGGAACAGCTAACCCCCCTGCAGGAACTTGCGCACCCTGAGCCTGCCCCAACTGCCACCAAAGACTGAAACTGGGCTTGCACTTCCTCCAACTGCCTCCCCATAGCTTCGCTACTCTGACGCAGACCCTCGATCACCGCATCGTTCTGAGCTCCAGAAGATTCACCCTCAGACAGGGGAGTCGATCGAGTCGCAGGACGCCTAGCCATCCTAAAAAAAATCAATACAACGCAAAACAGAACCAAAACCCACGACTAGAACCGACTACCAGTACAGACAATACATATGTAGATATAGACTTAAAGCTGCTAAACTTGCTCTGAGAGTTTATCTTCTTCACAATAATTAGATGATATGCCCTAACCTAGGATGGTTAACCACCACCTCACTAACTCTTGTGCCTAGATCGGATGTATGAACTTATGTTAGTTTGAAAACTTATGTGTGTACATATGTCAACCTGCAAATCTTTAGCTCGGCGCGTTGTGCTTATGCAATGATATGATATGCATGATTGTGCTATGCATTCTAAAAAGAAGGCCCTAATGCATGATATGAGCGACGTACACATGAAAATGTTATGCATCCCATACTACATAACATTTCCATGCAACGAAAAAGAAACGTGCTAGTCGCAGTCATGTGGTGAGGTTATGCATCCCATACTACATAACCCTCACATGTAGCCCCTATGGTGGATCCATATACGAACACATATTATGCATCCCATACTACATAATATGCCCCGTATACTTCATGTTATGCTATGAGTGTAGTGTTCGTGCCTTTGCCAAGACGTGCTGATGACATATCGGTGTGTGAATGACATAATGCTGAACTACTAACAGCATCCAAGGAAGGTTGCCCAACTAACTTGTCAAGCAACCTCCCTCTGATACCAACTGTCACAACCCGCATTTTCTCCGAATTAAGAATTATCAGAGTAAGAGAAAACACGCGTCATGATGCCACGTCAAGCAGGGGATAACTGCTGACGCTCAGGCAAATCCAACTACAATCTTTATGCAAGAAAATCCTGTGCTTAATGAATAGAAAATCAGTTATGTTTAGAGTCCGTATCCCTCGGCTCAGTGGATCATCTAGTCCACAAAAGAAAACTATATTTAAACGCTGCGGAAAAATACATTAATTAGGCTTTACACCCTAAAGAGCGCATAAGGGTCCCAAGAGAACCACTCATGCTATGCAAGACACTACACTTAGTTTATATAATATATATAAGAAAACGGTTTTCGTACGTGATTTGGAATATAGTGATTAAGTTTACAAAACATGCTGATCATGAGCTTCATTTATAATAATAATTATAGTTTAAAAATAACTAGCAACCTAGCATAAAACCTTCTCAAAGCAAGTAGACTATCTCCAGAAAAATAAATGGTAGCAGCAATAGTATATATCTAGTACAAGGTAAAAACTACTAGTGGGTGCCAACAACCTGACACGAACCCACCAGCACACATATATGTCTGTAAGAAAGTACTGAAAACAACCTCACAAACAAGGTAAACAAAACTCCAAAGCCCGGGAGTCCACCAACAGCAACACCTCCAACTAGCCACCAAACTGGCTACAGCTCAGAACCTGGGGTATTCCAAAAGAAAACAGAATACCTCAGCAAGCAAAAATCAAGGTAAAACTGCATGAAAGAGTCAACCAAAAGGACAAAATAACAGAAAACATGCAGTAGAAAGAGTCACAACTGTCCAAAACAGGACAACAAGAAATGCACAACGTGCAAAGAAACAGCAACGACCCAGCCCAGGAACCACATCCTGCAGGGCCTACTAGACTACCAAGAGTCAGAATGCTGCAAACTACCAAAGAAGAAACTTCTAACACCCTAAACTGCGGGAAGTGATAGTAGCAAAAACAACAACGAGGAACCGGATCGAAGGCAAACGCAGTCCCCCAATCCACCATGTCCAAGTCAAAAGCTCGAGGGCCAACACGTGAAAACACAAGGGACCTTCCACCCGACATGCCCAGCCCGTACCTGGAGCAAGAAACCCATGGGTGGCCTTGGCTATATCACACAACTCCACCCCCATAAAGAGCTACAACCACCACTACTATCCACGACCCACGATTCGGCCTTTAGGAAAATAAAGAAAACGGCCGACAAGGAAAACCCAGAAATACAACTGGAAAACCACTCGGAAATGAAACACAAGGTAAAGGAAGAGTGTTGAAATAAACAAACATGACTAGGCGTTGAGTGAAACCCACTCAGTGCCTACCTAAACTTTGGCCTTGAGTGAGCTAGCCTCACTCGCCGCCAAAATTAAGTTACTACCCACAAACCCACTAACGAAAACGGAGCTCGACGGCAGTCGAACGACCAAGGCAGAAGATCTAGAACTCAAGTAATTGCCTGCCACTTGAGTATCTAAACTGCCGCACTCGAAACCATCTAAATTCGCCTATCAAAAGAAAATATACAAAGCGCACGATCAGTGACGCACGATCAGTGGTCGTGCGCACTCATCGGCTGATGATCGTGCGAAACGAACCTGGAAACCTGACAGAAAACCTAGCAACTGCGCACGATCAGTGTCGCACGATCAGCGGTCGTGCGCACTGTTGCCAGCGCTCGTGCGATTGCCCGAGACAGAACTTTGGAAACTGAAATTTATACGCGCACGAACAGAGGCACACGACCAGTGGTCTTGCGCCCTAAAGGTTAATGACCGTGCGTGACAAACCTGTACCGTTTGGAATTTTCCGAACGACACCGGAATGCGCACACGACTCACGCCACTGCAGAAGCAGTAGACAATTATCACGTCTCACGCTACTACCATATAGACTATGCCTAACCATTCGAATAATACCATAACGAAGGAAATTGGCAACCACACCCCCCTCCTAACTCTCCCTCTCGGCTACGCCCGAACCAGAGCATCAATCAAAATTAAAGGAAAACAACGGCTTCGTGCCGACAATTTGGATTCCAAACATCACAACCTAGGGGGGTTTCAGTAGGAAGAACTAAGCCCTATAGTTAGCAAGAAAACGAGAACAACAAGGCCTCTAACCTGGGCTAACCGGGATTTCAATTTCAGCAAATAAAATCAGAGAAAACACTTGGCAAGGGCAAGAATACCACTTGCCTCAAATCTCAGCGAAGCTTTGGACTGCTTTCCTCCTCTTCGCACGGATCAAGACGGCCGCAACACCTAGAACAAAGACTCGGCCATTAATGGCGGAAAACTTCCAAAACTGAAAATTCCAATCCTTCCAAAACTCCACGAAAATCGAATTTCTTACCGCAGGAATGAAGGTCTCGACGAGAGCAATCCGTATCCACTCTCGGAATCGAATTCCGTCCACAAACGCTCCGGGAATCGGCGTCCGAAGGGAAGGCTCGGCAGTTACTCGTTTCTCTCGTACAAGGGGCCGGCGGTTTTCTTACGTGAAGAAGAAGAAGATCGGCCCGATTCATTCTATATATATATATATAATTATATAATTATATTATTAATTACAAAATTACATAAAGCACCAAATTGACGCGAAAACCGATTCACCTCGGAATTCGACGAAATTCGCACCGTAGCTAAATACCCACGCTACGAACACAACGGCGAAGTCAAAATTAACTTTCGACGAACAGAACTCGAGTTACACCCAAACGAAGCCAAACACAAACATCCCCCCGAGAGGCCACACCGGGTCACCAGAACGACTCGGTTTGCTAGGGAGATCTTGCCAACAGGCTACCAAACAGGGCACTCAGTTCCAAGGAGCTAAACCATACTCCACACATGGCACAAGCCACGGAAACGCGTCATCGTAACGCCAAACGAGAATAAAAATAATCGCTGAAAAGACGGGGCGTTACAGGAAACCTGTTGACCAGAAACTGTATAGGGCCATTGTTGGGTCCCTATTATATCTCACAACAAGTAGGCCAAACATTATGTTTGCTACTGGTCTTTATGCTAGGTTCTAGGTGAACCCTATAGAATCTCACCTTATTTTCTTAAAAAGAATTTTGATAATTATAAAGAGTTGCCTAAATTTAGGACTCTGGTATCCAACTGAGTCAGATTTTGAGTTGACTGGATACTTAGATGCTTACTTTTTTGGATGTAGAGTGGATAGAAAAAGCACCTCAGGGATATGCAAGTTCCTTGGTGCTAGACTTGTGTCCTAGTTTTGCAAAAAGCAGACATCTGTGTCTACTTCAACTGCTGAATCTGAATACATAGCATCTGGTAGTTGTTGCTCGCAGATACTGTTGATTCAGAACCAACTCCTAGATTATGGTTTCAACTTAAATAATTCAACTCTTCTTTGTGATAAAAAAGTGCAATTTCTATTGCACAGAATCTAGTGCATCATTGTAGAACTAAGCATATACAAATAAGACATCATTCCATTAGAGATTGTGCTGACAAAAAGAAAATTAATCTTGTCTACATCAACACTGATTTTCAAAGAGCAGACATCTTCACCAAACCATTAGATGAGAGGAACCATTTTTTCTTTCTCAATCAGCTAGGTATGATCAATGGAGAAGCATTAATTTAATTTCTATCTACGGTCGAAGAATTTGTCACAGTTTGTCGAATGGTGATCGACAATCTGAGGGCAGTTCTTGAGATTTTTCATCAACCTAAGATCGACGAACTCTGTATAAAAAGTTTTATTTGTCGACCGGAGAATGACGATACTGCTTCAGAAAATTTTTCGTCAACCTGAGAACGGCGAAAAGTTTTCCCTTCTTCAAACTGAGATTGACGAACTCTTTTGTCAATAAAATATTTCATCGACCACAGATCGAAGAGTTTTGTTTATTTCGCAGGACAGAGACTGATGCTTCATATTCTAAAAACTCTATATTTTGGTTTTCTTCGAGCTCCATCCCGTGCTTTCTTTGCCCCTTACACTTGATCTCTCTGTTTTCTTTTGCAGGCGATCAATGGCGATTCCGACGAGCTCTCTTACTGCATTAAAATTATACATGGGATTCAACATCGACTTCAAATCATTCCAGCATTCTGATCAAATTTTCTTGGATATACTGACATTATTTGAAGAACAACAATTAAAGAACTTCATGACTACTATGATTAAGATTGTTGCTACAAAAATATGATAATGGGTATTCACCTCCTCCACTGTAGATGCCGACACAAAGACGGGAACCATTTATGGTAATCAAGTCTCTTTAACCCTCGCAGTTTGACTGAAATTTTCTGATTGCTTTATGGTGAATAAGAGTTAGAAATAGATAACTCTGAGTTTGATGAAATGTTGATTAAAATGGGTCACACTGGAGAGAACTGGAATGCCCCGAAACTCAAAATAGTGACGGGTGGCGTTTTGAGGAAAGTCTGGGATTTGGTAGAGGTGACACTGCTTGGGACACGAGCGTATCCTAGGGGCGTGTCATTCTCGGGTTCGCGCTGGTCGTGTGGTCGACGAAATTTCAGTAAACGTTCGTCAGGGGGCGGGGGGGGGGGGGGGGGGGGACACGGCCTGGGACACGGGCGTGTCCCAGGGCATGTCAGTCACTCAAAGCCTTTCACTCAACGATCGTTGAGTGAGGAAGCATGACCTAAGCCCAGCCGTGTTCGGGTCCGACACGGGCGTGTCAAATTCGACACGGGCGTGTCAAATGCCCGTGTCCTGCTTGGGTCATTTGAAAAGTTGTGCTAAAGCAGCTACACGGCCTACGACACGGGCGTGTCCCAGGGCTTGTCTTGCACACGGTATGTGACACGGGCGTGTCACATGGCCGTGTCGTGCTCCGGACGTTTTGTTCCTGTGTCGTTGGAGGAACACGCCCAGCTACACGGGCGTGTACTGGCTGACACGGGCGTGTTAATCCCGACACAAGTGTGTCGTGTGCCCGTGTTCTTTTTGGGATGAGACGGTTTCGACGGCGAATGAGTGACACGGCCTTGGACACGGGAGTGTCGCAAGCCGTATTCGACCAAGTAAGTATATTTTATGGGCACATTGTGGCCGTTCGTTTCCTTATTTTGGGATCCGATGGTTCAGGTTTTTCCTACCTTAGGGTTAAGGCTGGTTTTGGGGTTAGAAACCCACACTTTTTGTTTGGCTATCTCTTTCTAACTTTTAGAGAGAGGGGAGAGCAAGGAGGAAGAAGGAGGGAAGATCGGGTCGCCGGAGGAGATTCGGAGAGCCAAATCCCAAACCAAGACCAGATCTGCGGAGGCAAGATCATCGCGGGGCTTTTCATCCGCATAGTTTTCCATGGATTCGAGGAGAAACGCTAGGGTAATGATTCTCATCTTGAGAGGGTGAAGCTCTACTTATTTTGCATATGGAAAATCCTCTCCCGCGAGTTTGTAGTGAGTTGCGATGTTCCTTAGGGTAGATATGTAAAGTCCCCCTTGTTTGCATGTAGAGTCTGAAATCGAAACAAACATAGGCCTGGTGTGTGAAGCCTACCCGAAAATGTTGGTCTGGATCGGTGATGTTTTGCTATGCATTGTTAGCCGAAGAAGACTCTGTGCCCTTTTGTTATTTTCGGGTTTCTATGTGGTAGATTGCAGCAGGGATCCTTGGGGATTAACCCCAAGGCGCACCCAGAAATTTGGGCAGAAACGTGATTCTGCCATCATTGGTGTCCCGGGAGCCATATTTGTACATAACCGGGTTATGTACTATTGTTTGTTCGTTTACTGGTTAGGGAAACTTAGCTCGCGCCTGGTGGTCGCTAAGGCTCGAAGAAAAAAAAAAGCAACCGAACTAGCAATCCAATGAGGCAAGTATACCTATCGAACTGTAGCTAGGGGACACAAGTGACGTATTGAAATTCTGGAACTATTGAATAAACTTACTCACACGAAGGCTATTATTTAATCGAAGGAAAAACTAGGGTTTGAGAAACTAAGTGCAATTAAAGAAATAAAGCTATGCTAGAAAGAGAACAGATGCAGTTAATTAAAGAGCATAAAGTAAGCGATTATAAAAAAGGGCTAAAACAATGAAATGGAAATGCACTCGATCAAGATCACCTCGGCTAAAGACGACTAAGAAAATGCGATAAAAACCAAAACTTAATAGGGTAAAGGTCCTTGACCGTGGAGGTTCCTAAATCTTGAACTCGCTTCTCTCGAAGTCGTGCCCAACTTGGTTTAGGAAGGTCTGACCGACTCTCATTTAAATCAGAGGCCTAAATCTCACTTTATGCGGTGAACCCAACAATTGGATTTTACTCCAATCCGGGAGATTTTGACGTCTACCTATCTCGAGAGGTGCGTACAACTCCCTTTACTCTTGAATTCTCACTTCATTCTATCAGCCTCTCAGCTAGCCCAGAATGAAAGCAAAGGTGGAGAGTATATATCGATAATATACCTCCAGTCCATGAAAAATCAAGAGTAATTCAAGCCCTAAAATCAAAAATGAAAAGGTAAATACGAGGAGGATTAGTTAATCATAATGGAGTGGAGGAGGGGGGATGAGTAGTAATGAATTAAGAACATAATGAAGAAAAGAGGACTTTTATATTAATGAAAAAGAGAGCTACACTTGCATGAAAATGAAATTATAATTGCATGAAATTTAAAACCAATTCTAGCCCCACATTAACCAACAAAAACAAGTGCATTAATTATAATAAAATATTAAACAAACTAAGACCTAAGCTAGGGTTAATAAAATTAAAAAAAGAGAAAGGGAGAAAGAGAGAAAAGAACATGAAAAAAACAAGAAACAAAGGGGCAGCACCTCCTCCTCACAGCCAAAGCTTGCTGAAATTGAAGGGGGGTCTGAATTTATAGGAAACGCTCACGGGTTTGTCACGCGCTTAAACACGCCCTAGGGGGCGTGTTAGGGGGCGTGAAAGGTACGGGTTTTGACCTCAGGCTCTGGATTCTGGCGGGAAGGATGATTGCTTCTGTACATCGGTGGACACGTCTTTGGTCACGCCCGTGTAATAGGGGCGTGACTTGCACGTCGCGTAAAAATCATTCGTCGGAAATCCGTCAGTCATCAGAAAAGGATGGGTCACGCTCGGTGTCATGCCCGTGACGGGGGGGGAGCGTGACAGTACTGTTTGCGTGCTGAGACAAAATGGCATTTAATACGACGGCAGGCTTTGGGCAGAGGGCGACACGCCCCGGGTCACGCCCGGGGACACACCCGGGGAGGTCGTATCAGGGGGGCGTGACATCCGTTTTTCCTGGTATTTTCCTCTTGCTTCTGGAATCCTCTAAAAAAGGTGACACGCCCTAGGTCACGCCCGGGCAGGGCGTGACAATGGGGCGATTCAGGTAAATTTTGACAAATTTTCAGAAAAGCTGCAAAAAGAGAGGAAAAAGTTAGGGGCAATAAAATTAACATAAGAAAGATAAAAATAATCCTTAAAATACAAGATTTATAGAATATACACTAGAAAAATACGATAATAGTTTAGGCTACAAAATATATTATCAAATTCCCCCAAGCTTAAGCTTTACTTGTCCCCAAGCAAAAATATAAAAACTAGATAATCATAAAAAGGACTAATCAAAAAGTTCTAATTATGCCCACACAAGTACTATGTGAAATTCTAAGTAGGGAAAAGGTGAAATGTAAATCTAAAACAATTATTTAGGTACAGTATAACGTTTATGAACTTTACTTAATAAAAATAAATCATCCAAAATTTTGATGAAATTCTTTAAATAGATTTAAGCAAAGCAACGAAAATGAAAAAACACATTGAGTTGTTACTAGATCCAAACAACGCATGATAATTATATCAATTCAATTAACAAAAATCTATGTTTAAATCCAAAACTAAAACTTATTTACTTTTCTTCTTTTCTTAGTTATTCAATAAAATTCCAAAGGCGGGAATCAAAATGACTTAATTAGGACAAAAACATTTCGTTTAAGAATATGATCAGGAGTGGAAATCAAAGATAAATGTGAAGGCTTAAAATCACACTAAACCAAAACAAAGAGTTTCAAAAATTTTCAATAAAAAAAATATTTGTTTTTCTTTCGTTTTCTTTTTTTCCATTTTTTTCATTTTCTTTTTTAAAATCAAAGGCCATATATATTTTTATTTTCATTTTGAATTGGCCAAACAAAAACAAACATCACTTTTGAACATACTTTTTTTCAAAACCTTCTCCCAAGAATATCACAAAATAAACTATCAAAATCATGAAAATATTTTATGAAACTCAAAAAGGCTAGTGTGATTAGATAGGTTGGAAATTTTGGCTTTGGTGAAAATTATATGAAAAGTGGAGCTATCAAATGAATTTGGAAAATGGCTCAAAAGCGGCTAACTAGTGGTCAAAGTTTTTAGGTTGGCAGGAAAGCTCAAACAAAAACAAAAACGGCCTAAATCATTTTCACGCTTTTAAATTTATTTGAAACAAAGATTTGAAAATTTTCAAAAAGCAAGTCCTAGATAATAAAAGAAGATTGATGAAATTATCTTGAAAATAGAAATAATAAGTGACTTGGATCGTTCACATCTACTACGTTATTCAAAAGTTGACCTTACAAAAGTTATCTAAAAACGAAAAGGAAATTAGTGGATGATGATTTTTTGAGAAAACAAAGAAAATAAATAAGGAAAAACCATAATAGAAATGCGAGTTTTAGAAAAAAATTTCACTTTAACATGCTACTGTGAATTAGAAACACGGCATTGCCAACATTTTACTTGTGAAACATAATTAAAAAGGACCTTTAGAAATACTATAATTAACAAAGTTGTTTATAGGAAATTTTGAGTAAAACAAAACAAAAACTAGGGGTACTATTGAGATACCAAAATGTCTAAACTATAAAAGTAAGAACAAAAAAAACAAATATTTGTTTAATTTTTGAAATATTCTCTTTTTTTGTGGATTTTGGAAATATATTCTTTTTTTTGGAATTTTAAGATATTCATTTTTTTGGGTTTTTTGAAAAAAATATACATAAAAAGAGAAAATATTTGCACTAAGCAAAAAGAAGGATGAAGTCCTCCCCCAAGCTTAAAATGGACATTGTCCTCAATGGAAAAAGAAGGGGATTGGAGAAGGAGAGAAAATTAAAGTATAGAATTGAAAGACAGAATTGAATAATGGGTACTTCCCCTGATTTATTTGCTGCGAAAGTTGAGTGATGCCGCTCCCCCAAATGTCTTCTTTGGACTTTATGATGGATTCAGCAACATTGGAGCAGGCGATCGTACAAGCATCAGCTTATCGGAGCCGTCCGGGGCAAAAATTGTAAAATAGAGAAAAGAAAAAAAGATAACTTGGGTTGCCTCCCAAGAGAGCCCTTTGTTTAAAGCTTCGTTGAGCTCGACGCATCAAAAAATAATATTGTCTAAAAATATTGTTGTCTAGAAATAAAATAGTTTTTAACAAAAAATTAAAGTTCAAAGTTAGAGTTCGTGTAGCAGATACTTAATAATGTTTGGACTGGAATCATCATCACCAAAGAAATTAAGTTTTAGACGCTGACCATTCACTTTGAAATTACCCTTTTCAGGGTGCGAAATTAAAACAGTTCCATAAGGAAAGACTTGCATAACAGAAAAGGGCCCCGACCAACGAGATTTTAATTTGCCCGAAAAAAAACGTAATCGAGAATTATATAGAAGAACATGGTCGCCCGGCTTTAAGGTTTTCGGATGCCTTAAGTGCTTATCGGGTAAACGCTTCGTCCGCTCTTTATAAAGTTTGTTATTTTCGTATGCATAAGAGCGCCACTCGTCGTGTTCATTGAGTTGAAATTTTCTAAGGTTGCCGACTGAATGGGGATCGAAGTTTAAAAATCTTAAGGCCCAAAAAGTGCGGAGTTCTAATTCTATGGGTAGATGGCACGATTTTCCGTAGACCAGCTGATACGGCGTACATCCGAGGGAAATTTTGTACGCAGTTCGGTAGGCCCACAAAGCATCGTCTAATTTGGCTGACCAGTCTTTTCTAGAAGTTGAAACAGTCTTTTCTAAAATTATTTATTTTTCTCTATTTACTACTTCGACTTCTCCGTTAGTTTGGGGGTGGTAGGCAGTTGAAAGCTTATGTGTAACGCCGTATTTGGTAAGGATTTTTGAAAATTTTGCGTTACAGAAAAGGGAACCCCTATCGCTAACGATTACGCGCAGCGTATCGAATCTAGAAAATAATTTTTTCAAAAAGGTGACTACAACTCCGGAGTCATTCGTAGAAAGAGCTTGGGCTTCAGCCCATCATGAAACATAATCAACGGCAACTAAAATATACTTGTTTCCGGAGCTAGAAGGAAGGGGCCAACAAAATCGATTCCCTAGAGGTCGAAAACTTCGCACTCAAGGAAATAATTTTGCTGCATTGAATTTTTATTTGAAATGTTGCCCGACCGTTGGTAACTATCACACCTAATCACAAAGGCTTACACGTCTTTAAAAAGGCTAGGCCAATAAAAACCCGGGCAAAGCACCTTGTGAGCGGTGCGAGCGGCTTGATAGTGCCCACCTGTCGGACCTTCATGTAAATATTTTAAAATATCAACTCCTTCTTCTTAAGAAACACATCTCCTTATTACTTGGTTCGCATAGATTCTGAAAAGATGAGGGTCTTCCCAACAATAGTTCTTCAGCTCAGAAAAGAATTTCTTCTTCTGCTAAGAGGAGAACTCTTTTGGGAGCACCCGGGCCACTAAATAGTTGTCGATTTGTGCGAACCAAGGAGAAGTAGAGTTGTTAATTATGAGCAGCTTCTCATCAGGAAAATAATCATTAAAAGATTTATCATTTAATTTTTCTATAAACGGATTGTCTAATCTTGAGAGATGGTCGGCGGCCAAGTTCTCGGCTCCTCACTTATCACCGATCTCTAAGTCAAACTCTTGGAGGAGTAAGACCCAGCGAATCAAGCATGGCTTGGCATCCATTTTGGCAAGAAGATATTTGAGGGTCGAGTGGTCCGTAAAAACAATAATTTTCGAAAGTGTAATATAAGAACGGAATATATCGAAAGCGAATACTACAGCTAGGAGCTTTTTCTCGGTCGTGGTGTAATTTTCCTGTGCAGATGTGAGCGTTTTACTAGCATAATAGATGGGTGGAAGTTTTAGATATGCGTTGACCTAATACGTCTCCCACCGCGAAACTACTCACATCACACATTATCTTAAATGGAAGGTCCCACCCCAGAGCTATCATAATCAGTGCGTTAATTAACTTTTCTTTAATCAATTCGAAAGCATAATGACAAGAGTCATCAAAAATGAATGGGGCGTATTTTTCTAGTAGATGGGTAAGGGCCTTGGTGATCTTGGAAAAGTCCTTTATGAAGCCGCCGTAGAAACCAGCGTGACCTAAAAAACTTCTTATAGCTTTTATATTCGTAGGCGGCGGCAGCTTCTCGATAACTTCTATCTTCGCAATATCTACCTCAATACCTCTCGTAGAAATTTTTAACCCAAAACTAACCCTTTCCTCACCATAAAATTGCATTTTTCCCAATTTAGGGCAAGGTTAGTCTCTTCACATCATTCTAAGACTTTTTCGAGATTTTCTAAACATCTATCAAAGGAATCGCCGAACACGGAGAAATCGTCAATAAATACCTTCATAATGCTTTATACGTACTTGTCAAAGATAGCTAGCATACAACGCTGGAATGTTGCTAGCGCATTGCATAATCCAAACAACATTCTTCGGTAGGCGAAGGTGCCGAAGGGACAAGTAAACGTAGTTTTCTCCTGGTCCTCGGGAGAGATGGGGATTTGAAAATACCCCGAGAGGCCATCGAGAAAACAATAAAAGTTATGGTCGGATAACCGTTTAAAAAATATGTTCGATAAATGGCAAAGGAAAGTGGTCCATGCGAGTGGAGTAATTAAGCTTCCTATAATCTATACACATACGCCAAACCGCCACCGTCCGTGTCGGGATTATTTCGTTATTTTCATTACTAACTTCTATTATCCCTACCATCTTTGGTACTACCTAAACAGGGCTAACCCACTTACTATCTTATATAGGGTAGATAATTCCTGTGTCTTATAATTTCAAAACCTCACCCTTAACTACTTCTTTCATGTTCGGGTTTATACGGCGCTGAGGTTGAATGGAGTTACGCGAATAATCTTCCATTAAAATTCTATGAGTGCAGAAGGATGGGCTTATGCCCTTGATATCAGATATCTGCCAAGCAATAGCTCGGCGATGTTTACGTAAAACTAAAAGGAGTTTTTCATTTTTAACATCCATAAGGTATGGCAAAACTATAACTAGCAGCTTGGAGTTTCTTTCTAGGAAGGCGTACTTAAGATGTTCAGAAAGTTTTTTAAGTTCTAGGGAAGGGGGTTCTTCATAAGAGGTTTGAGAAATTCTTTCTTTTTTAAATACTATATCTTATTAGATTTTTTTAGATGGAAAATTTAAAGGGGTGGAGCTACTGGACAAGGCGGCTTCTTGTAGTGATTTAGTTGGAAAAGTATAAGAGGAACAAAAATTAGAAAATTCTTTTTCAAAATCAGACAAAAGATAAGAGGATTCTACACTCTCTTAAATTAGGTGTAGCAATTCAGTTGGAAAAGAAGAGGAGGAACAAAAAGCAGAAAATTCTTTTTCAAATTCAGATAGGCAATAGGAGCATTCATCACTCACGGCATCTACAAAAAAGCAGGAGTCATCATTTGCTAAGGTATTTTTAATCGAAGGTGTGATAGATAAAGTGAATTAGTCATCGCCTACTCAAAGGAAGAGCTTACCATTGCAAACGTCAATGATAGCTCGGGAGGTGGCAAGGAAGGGTCGACCAAGAATCAGGGGAACCTCCACTTCTTCTTCGATGTCCAAAATGACAAAGTCCACCGGTAAGATGAACTTGTCGACTTTTACTAGAACATCCTCCACTATTCCTAACGGGTACTTAATGAATCTGTCGGCGAGCTGGATACTCATGCATGTGGGGTTGAGGCTACAAATTCCTAACTTTTTAAACAATGAGAGGGGCATCAGGTTAATACTTGTACCTAAGTAGGCTAATGCATTCGTGACAAAAAGATTAACAAAGACACACGGAATAAAAAAAACTACCCGGGTCACTGATTTTCTTTGGTAAGCCGCTTGTCAAAACCGCGGAGCACTCGACGTTTAACGTAAAGTGCGAAAGGTTCTCTAACTTCTTCTTTTTTGTCAGGAGGTCCTTAAGGTACTTGGCGTACTTCAGCATCTGTGAAATCGCTTCATGGAAAGGTAGGTTTATGTGGATTTGCTTGAACATTTCTAAGAAATGAGAGTACTGATCGTCCTGACATTGTTTATTAAGTTCAGAAGGGTAAGGCGTATTTGGATTATTTTTAAAGATGGGTGGTGGAGTGAGATCATTTTCTAAAACGGTTGTGATAACTTCTTCAGTAAATGGTGGAATTTTTAAAATGGGGGCGGAGCTTTAATTTTTTAAAGCGGGGGCAGAGTTTGCCTCGGGCTCTTCAATAACCATACCGAGAACTTGCTTCCCACTCCGAAGAGTTATAGCTTTCGCTTGCTCTCTCGGGTTGGGCTTGGTATTGGAAGGAAGAGAACCATCGGGTCGCTCAGAAATAATTTTAGCAAGTTGACCTACTTGATTTTCTAGCATTTTTATGCTTCCAGTTAAGGTTCTTAACGTAGAGTCAATTGTTGCGATATATTTGGAAAGTAACTCCTCCAAGCTTGGAGGTTTTGGATAACTTTGAAGAGGTGGTGGTGGTGGTGCAAAAAAATATTTTTTGGTGGCGGTCGCATAGCATTCGATGGATTACTCCATAAAAATTCGGATGATTTCTTAAGGCAGGATTATAACTATTTGGAAAATTAAAACCAGGATGATGAAAATTTGCAGCAGAAAAATAATTAAAAGCATTTCTAGGCATATTGTTAACAAAATCTAATTGTTCTGGTGCAGGAGTTCCAGATTCCCATACCTGAGGGGCGGAGGCAGCAGTCATCTCTGTTATCTTTTTGCTTAATATTTCAACTTGTACAATGAGCTGAGAGATGTTGTCCACTTAAAAGATACCTGCAGTCTTGTTCGGGTGGGACCTAGGCACATTCCACTGATAAGTGTTCATGGCCATGTCCTCAAAAAGCTCAAGAGATGCTTCCGGGGTCTTATGATTTAAAGTACCGCCAAAAGCTGCATCTATAATTTGCTTTGTGCTTTGATTTTGCCCGTTATAGAATGTCTGCACTTGTAACCATACAGGCAGCGCGTGATGTGGGCATCGTCTTAATAATTCTTTAAATCTTTCCCAAAGTTCATATAAGGTTTCGGAGTCTATTTTCCCAAAGACAGAGATGTCGTTCCTAAGTTTTGCTGTTTTAGCTGGCGGAAAATACTTCGCCAAAAAATTTTCAGTTAATTAATTCCAGGTGGTTATGTTATTCTTAAGTAGATTATTCAACCACTGCTTAGCTTTAGTTCTTAAAGAGAAGGGGAAGAGTCTTAGCCTGATTGCATCATTTGTGACACCATTTATCTTAATGGTGTCACAAATTTCAAATAGCTTGTTATATGTGCGTTCGGATCTTCATCTTGAAGTCCGTCAAATTGCACATACTGCTGTACAAGTTGTATTATGCTAAGCTTTAAATCGAAGTTATTAATTTCTATAGCAGGGCGGACTATGCTAGATTCTGGTCCCTCGAGATTCGGCCGTGCATAATAAGACATAGTCCTTTGCAAGGCTTCATCTACGTTGGGTTCTTCCATTCTTAGAGTAGAGAATGACTCGGAGTCCTCAACCGGTATTTGGGAAGTAGGGCCTTGAATTCGTGATCTTCTCCGAAGAGAAAGCTCAATTTCGTGGTCCAAGTCCAAAATAACCGACGGACTCCCGCGGGTCATTCACTAAAATAAGAGAAGAGAAGAAAGAGATATAAAATAAACTAGAAATAAAAGCTATATTTTTTTAAATAGATTTTTTTAATAGATTAACTCCCGAACTTCCCAAGGACTACCCGGTGAAGGGTTCACAAGGTACTAAACAAGATAGTGACACATAAAGCCGCTTTGTGCTTTTCGAGAGAATTTGGTGGCGTAGAAAAATTGTGAAGTTGGTTACTATTAAGAGCGGTAATAAATTTTTTTTGATTTTTAAAATTTTTTATAAGGAGGGTAAGAAAGAGAAGAGATAAAATTAATAGGTTCGTGTTTTCAATAAATCAACAAAATTTGGTCACCGGCAACGGTGCCAAAAACTTGGTGGTCGCTCAGGCTCCACGAAAATAACAGCAACCGAACTAGCAATCCAATGAGGCAAGTATACCTATCAAACTGTAACTAGGGACACTAGTGTCGTATTGAAATCCGGGAACTATTGAATAAACTTACTCACACGAAGGCTATTATTTTATCGACGTCAAAACTAGGGTTTGAGAATCTAAGTGCAATTAAACAAATAAAGCTATGCTAGAAAGAGAATAGCTGCAGTTAATTAAAGAGCATAAAGTAAGCGTTATAACGAAGGGCTTAAACAATGAAATGGAAATGCACTCGATCATGAATCACCTCGCCTAAAGACGATTAAGAAAATGCGATAAAAACCTAAACTTAATAGGGTAAATGTCCTTGACCGTGGAGGTTCCTAAAGCTTGAACACGCTTCTCTCAAAGTCATGCCCAACTGAGTTTAGGAAGGTCCGACCGAATCTCGTCTAAATTGGAGGCCTAAAGCTCGCCTTACGCGGTGAACCCCACTATTAGATTTTACTCCAATCCGGGAGATTTGAACGTCTACATCTCTCGAGGGGTGCGTGCAACTCCCTTTACTCTTGAATGCTCACTTCCTTCTATCGGCCTCTCGGCTAGCCTAGAATGAAATCAAAGGTGGAGAGTATATATCGATAATATACCTCAAGCCCATGAAAAATCAAGAGTAATTCATGGCCTAAAACCTAAAAAGAAAGGGTAAATTAAAACATCATAACTTTATTGCTCGAACCTCGGATCATCAATATCGAGTACAAGGAGGATTAGTTAATCATAATGGAGTGGAAGAGGGGGGTTGAGTAGTAAAGCACTAAGAACACAATGAAGAAAAGGGCACTTTTATATAAACGAAAAAGAGATCTACACTTGCATGAAAATGAAATTACAATTGCATGAAATTAAAAACCTATTCTAGCCCTGCATTAAGCAACTAATACAAGTGCATAAATTACAATAAAAGCTTAAACAAACAAAGACCTAAGCTAGGGTTAATAAAATTACCAAAAGTTAAAGAGAGAGAGAGAAAAGACATGAAAAAAACAAGAAATAAAGGGGCATCACCTCCTCCTCACAACCAAAGCTTGCTGAAATGGAAAAGGGGGCATGAATTTATAGGAAAAGCTCATGGCTTGTTCACGCCCTTCGACACGCCCTAGTGGGCGTGTCAAGGGGCGTGACAGGTACGTGTTTTAACCTCGGGCTCTGGATTCTGGCGGGAAGGATGATTGCTTCTGTAAGTCGGTGGACACGCCCTTGGTCATGCCTCTATAGTGGGGGAGTGACACGCACGTTGCGTCGAAATCATTGGTCGGAAATCCGTCAGTCATCGGAAAAGGAGGGTTCACGCCCGGTGTCACGCCCGTGATGGGGGCGTGATAGTACTGTTGGCGTGCTGAGACGAAATGGCATTTAATGCGGCGGCAGGCTTCAGGCAGAGGGCGACACGCCTCGGGTCACGCCCGGGGACAATCCCGAAGAGGGCGTGTTAGGAGGGCGTGACAGCCGTTTTTCCTGTTATTTTCCTCTGGCTTATGGAATCCTCTTGAAACGGTGACATGCCCTAGGTCATGCCCGGGGAGGGCGTGGCAAGGGGGCGTGTCAGGTCATTTTTGACCAATTTTCAGAAAACTGCAAAAAGAGAAGAAAAAGTAAGGGGCAATAAAATTAACATAAGAAAGATAAAAATAAACCCGAAAATACAAGATTTGTACAATATACACTAGAAAAATACGATAATAGTTTAGTCTACAAAACGTATTATCAACGACGATGATTTTTAGTGTCGTGGCAGTGTGAGCAGCAAGTTGAGTTAAACTGTACCTGGTCTATGTGGTTCGGTTTAGTGGCCTGCCTATGGCATAGTGGGAGGGTCTTCGGCTTAAGCCATGAAGACTTTATTGTTTACGAGATTGCCATCCGGGGATGGTGGGGGACTGAGTCCATCGTGTAACTGTCCTGTGAGTACGGGGTGTGCAACCGTGTGTGCTTATACCTGTGGTGAAGTGTGATTAAATTATACTTTCGCAATCCTGTTTGATTATACTAATACAAGTGCAGGGAAGGAGTTTTGCCGCCCCGAGTTTGTGGGCTAAATCATTATAATTAGGTCAGCTTTAGCGGACCGTTATTCTTGTTTGCCTCCGTTGCAGTGATTTGTGCTTGCAGGTGCTGCGGAGCCGAGCGACAAATAGCGGGCCAAAGCCTAAGTTGCTGAGCCGGCCCTCGAAGGCCTATTTTGTTTACTTATTTAAAATCATGTGTGGCCGACCTGCGAGCCGAAGTTTGTAAGACATTATTTACTTAAGTGAACTATTTTAAGGCCATAAGGCCATCAATCTTTGGTACTTTATATTTAATTCCTGTTTGGTTTACTAGTGGACATTCATGCTTGTTTGCAGGGGTCTTATTATTGCAACTTAACAAATTGCTTTTGCTAGATGCTCTGTGTGGGACGTGTGTATTGGTTGAATTGTTTCATTGAGTAACCCATCGGTCTGTCTTTGGTATATGGCGTTGGGCCGCGAGCAGACCTACTAATATATTCTATGTGACAGATAGGGGTGTTACAATTTGGTATCAGACTACCGATTTCGATCAGGCTTAAATGAATTCGTGGGTGAATTCACTTTAATGGGTGTTGAGCACATGTGTGTGCGTCATCATTATAACATAAAAGGAACACATGAATGTCCACTTTGGAATGAAAATACACATGTTTGAGGAACCCGCGTGTTCCTATAATTGCTTTTTGTAATTTTGTTTGGTCTCTTATTGGTGTTTTGTACGACAATATGTGTCCGAGAAAGGCGTGTGAAAGTATGAACGCACACTTTCTGAGAAAAGTACTACACCCAGCGACGTGCCTTAGACCCCTCCTTTTATTTATATCATAAGAAGGGTAGTAGAAGCGGTGTTCGCTGTGATCAACGCACAACATGCATGAAATGTGCAACCTTATGTCCCTGAGATGGCCCCAGCACCGGGCAGTTTGATGGAGCAAATGGCATTTAGAGGCCCATTAGGGCAGCAGATGAACATGATTTTTTTGCAGGGAGCGCACTCAGTTGACGAATATTTGCAGACGTTCCTTATTATAAGACGCTACACAGGCTTTGAGTGGGAAAGTGAGCAGTCCATAGTCGATAGATTTTATAATGGTCTACGCAGCGAGTTGCGTATCCTACTACTAGGACCAAAGCTATTAGGATTCCAAGCCTTGGTGGAGTCGGCAAGAACTTTGGAAGTACAGTTGGGGAAAACTTATTAAATACCAGTGAGTAGGGTACTAAACCCTGCAGATCTTGTAAAGGCTTCTTACCATAGCACGGTGAGAAAGAAGGCTAAAGTATCAACTCGCAAAGCTACTTACACTTATCATAATTATGTCAAGAAAGGGAACTTTGCCCGAGATTGTCGGGAGGGTGCTCAGACGACAAAAGAAGCTATGTAAGGAGCAGTTGAAGTCTCTGGTGCTAAGAAGTCCGAGTTCAAGGTGCCGACTTCGAAGTCCGGTTTCCAAAGGAGGAATAAAAAGGCGAGGAATTTGGGTGCAGCCCCTTCATCTGGTGCTTCGGGGGCGACTACAGGTCATGCACCGGGCGCATTCTTTAATTGTCGTATGTCGGGACACTATGCCCAGGATTGTTGGAGGGATGCCCAATGTCTGAGAAGAAGCCGGGGGCAACATCTGAGGAGAAGGGCAAGGCGGTGGAGTCCACCACATCATAGTATACTCTAGTCCAACGAAGAGTGGACATCCATGGCCAGCAGGAGGTCTTGCGGCTGACAGTCGGGATGTCAGGTATGGTTTATGTTGGTACCCTAGATGTGATTTGGCTCATGTAATCCCTTTCCAGCCCCTCTTGATCCATATAACTATATATGATCATGCTTAGACTTTGTTTAGTCTCCCTAGGGCAGTTTCTAACTGACCTAGAGCTTAGGTTAGAAGTTGTAGAATGAATATATGGTTAAGGCTTTTTCCGTTCGACCATCGTCGAACGAGGCCTCGCGATCGTCGACCATGATAGCAGAGCTATAAAATAGTTGAAGTCAAGACAATTATCGTCGACCAATGGTCGACGATCTCAGAGCAAGTTTAATATGCTCTGAAGGTTTGGTCGACGATCTGCCATCAGCAGTTCAACGATCGTAGTCTTGCTTCTCGATTTTTTTGTTTCGACAGATTCTTTGTTGGTCGACGATAGCATGAGCTGTTCGACGTTTTCTGTCCCAGATGATTTCTGCCTTAGTCGACGATCTGTTGGCTAGGTCGACGATCATCGAACCCCTGTTCGACGATTATTGTCTGCCTTTAACAGTTTGTATTTATTCTATTCCTTGGTTTATTTCCAAGTGTTTTAGCTTGTGGTTAGAGAGATTTTCTGAAGTTGTTTTTGCTAATTTATGGCTTAAATTCAAATGAATTAATTACCAAATATGTTAAGCACAAATTACGAGATTCCGTATTTGATAAAGTATTTTGTCCTATTATACAAAATATGTTGACTTTATCTTTCCAGGCTGTATTGTAGCCGTTGGTGCTGTATGCTATTTCCAAGTATGTTAAGTCTTTATGCTGAGATATTTTCCCATTCATTTATTTCCTTATTGGGACTGACAGAGAATTAATAGCTCATTCTATTCCTATTGCTATATTCTATATTGAGATAACCTGTCGCAGGGCTCGAGATATTCAAATCAATAGAGCCGTTTCAAGGATAAAAGAGAAGATACATTTAAAAGAGATTTTTTCTCTCAGCAGTGACAGAAAGTTACAGACACAGAGAGATTTTCTTCAAAAAGCTTCATTCGCTCAAGCTTCATCAGAGCAGCTCTTCACCATCTCTCAAAAAGAGAAGAGAAGTTTTTCCTGAAGCAAAAGCCCAGAGCAATCATCTTCTTTCTCAAGTCTCATAAGCATCTGCTTAGAGTTTTCAAGACTTCAGAAAGACCAGCTCCAGTTCTGCTTCAAGTGTTCCAGAATCTGAAGACCTGATAAAAATCAGTCTATAGATCTCTGAGGATTTAGTTTCAGTATATCTGAAACTCCTTCATCCTGAAGCAAAGGCTTTCCCTGGACTTCCACTGAGCCAGGGGGAGACTTTGATCCTTTAGAGAATCCACAAGTCTTCTCTAATCTGTTATTAACAACAGAGAAGACAATCTAACCCTCTCAACTCTTTTGTAAAAGAGTTTTCACACCTCTTCAAAAGTGAACATTGGTGACAGGGCATCTTATCAACAACCTGTGGTTGAGCATCCTTATCAAAAGCTCAAAGGGTCTTGTTTGATCTACCTGAATCAGATCATTGGTGGCAGGGCACCTTAGCAAAAACCTGTAGTGGATTCCTACCAGGGTGGTAGAAGAGTGGAGTACCTATTAAGAGGGAACCACTATATATCCTGTGTCTCTCTGGCTATTTTGTTTAATTGCTTATTCTGTGGCTGTGATAGAACTACCTAGGATTGCTAGTTGCTGTGATAGGCTAATAGTTAAACTGAAATTTCAGTTAGCTCTCTCACTTGTGCACTTCACTGTGTTAGGCTCTTAGGGTTCAAGTATCAGATTATTTATTCCGCAAATAAACTCCAAGGGAGCTGACTAGTTGTTCATAAAACTTGAATACTCTATTCACCCCCCCTCTAGAGTAGTTTACAACTTATCCCCTCACTTTCAATTGGTATCAGAGGGAGGTTAGCTGTTCATACAGGCTAACACCTGGGTTAAAAGATCCAGTGATAAGTTGTTTCCTGATACCATTCACAAACACTTTCACACATGGCCCAGTCTAAGGATTATTCAAGCACCAGACCTCCTGTATGCAACTTGTCCAAGTTTGGCATATGGAAGGCCAAGATAAGACTATACATGAATTCTATTGATGAAGATATCTTTTCTTCTATTTTGACAGGACCACCTGCTAGGCCTGCTGCTACTTCCACTTCTGCTGATCTCAGTGCTGTGCCACCACCTGACTACAATGAAACTTACAAGAAGGCAAAAGCAGCTGATGCAAAAGCAATGAACATCCTAGCTCAGACAATGTCTGATGAAATATTCCAGAAGCTTGCTGAATGTACCTCAGCCAAAGCTATGTGGGATTCCCTCAACCACATAGTTGCTGGCTCAGCTGATGAGAGGAAGGACAGGAGATCCAACCTCACTTCTCAGTATGAAAATTTCAAGAAGGATGATGCTGAAGACATTGACACAATGTACACAAGACTCAGTTCAATAATAAGTGAACTGAGGTCTTTGGATAAGAGGATAACTTTGACAGAAGTCAATGACAAGATCCTGATGTGCCTTCCCATCTCTTGGGACTCAAGGATATGACCCATCAAGGATGGCAGAAACACAGTGGAACTCTCCACAGAAGCTCTGTTGGGAAAGCTCAAGTCATATGAGCAAACTTTGAAGAGCAGAGCTGCTGCAACTGAAGTAAAAACTCTTACACCTACAAAGAAAGAGCACTCTCTAGCTCTCAAGGCTGCTGAGACGTCTGAAGGAAGTCAATCAAATGAGGAGTTGTTGGCACTCATTGCCAAGAGGTTCCTCAACATGGGAAGAAGAGACTTCAGAAAAAAGTTCTCCAAGTATGAGGATAAACCAAGGTATGACAAGACTCCTTCTAAAGAAATCATTTGTTATGTTTGCAGCAAGCCTGGACACATTGCTCCAGATTGTCCAGAGAAGAAACACAAGGAGAAGAAAAATGAGAAAGAGTACAGGAAGCACCACTCCAAGTCCTCCTCACACAAATACAAGAAGAAGGACAAGGGGTTTGTGGCTGCTACCTGGAGTGAAACAGAAGAGGATACCTGCTCCTCTAGCTCCAGTGATTCAGAAGAAGAAGAAGAGAAGAAAGCCAAAGAGGTCTGCCTCATGGCTATTGATGACTGCAACTTTCTGTCAGCTGCAGAGAATTCTGAAAAAGAAGGAGACAATGAAGAAGATCTTCCTATGGAAGACCAGGTAATCAACTCATTTGATTTCTCATCTCCTGAGTTCAAATTAAAATTTAAAACTCTATGTTTAGATTTACTATTATCAGAAAAAGAAATTAAGTCACTTAGATTAAAGATAATGGAACTAGACATGGAAAGTACTGAAATAATTAGATTAGAAAAGGAATTAGAAAGCTCAAAAGAAGAAGTAATATTCCTAAAATTAGAACTAGCTAAATCTAAGAGGTTAGAAGAAAAATTAAATGGCAGAAGCCTTAAACTATCTGAAATAACCAGTATGGCAAACACTAGGGTTGGTAATGATAAACTAGGCCTTGGGGCTACACCTAGTGAACCCATCCTCCTCACAAAGGAGAGATTTAGCACTCCAGTAAAATTTATTTTTGAATCAGGAATAAAGAATACTGAGGAAATTGAAAAGTATAAGAAAATTCGTAATAAGATCAAGAAAGGGAACAGAAAGAAAAAATTTCTAGCTTTACAGAAATCGTCGAACATTAATCGACGATCGTCAAACCAATCGTCGAACATCTATCGACGATCGCTGAACTCCTACACTGAGTATGATAGCTTTGGTGCAGGAGGTCGACGATCTCATCTTGAGTCGTCGACCAGTGATCGACGATCGTGGAATCCAGAACATCGTTCTACCATAAATGATCGACGATATGGTTTGCGATCGTCGACCATTGATCGACGATCTGGACTTAAGCTGGAAAATAAAATTCAAACTTCCAGAACTACAAATCCTAATCACTACCCTAGGTTGTTTAATCCTTCAACTGAATGGATTATCCAACCTAGGAGATCACACCCTTTGGGATATCAATCTAAGCCTGCAAGATCTTTTATATCTAGCTTTTCTTTTGTGAAGAATACTGGACCCAAGGTAACCTGGGTCCACAATGTATAATTGATATCTTTGCAGGTGAAGACCTATCCAGTCATACATGACAAATAGTATCTGGATTGTGGATGCTCAAAGCATATGACAGGAAAGAAGAAGAACCTGTCAGGTTTCAAAGCCAAGCTGGGACCAAAAGTTGTATTTGGAGATTCCAGCTGTGGACAGACTGAAGGGTATGGCAGCTTCACCATAGGAGCTGTAACCTTCAAGAAGGTAGCTTATGTCTCAGGACTAAAGCACAACCTAATCTCTGTAAGCCAAATGTGTGATGCTGGGTACAAGGTATGGTTTACTGACACTGCTTGCAATATTGCCTTAAATAATATTGTTGTGTTAGTAGGCATTAGAATTGGTAATGTTTATGTTGTAGATTTTAATTCATCCAAATCTGAAATATGCTTATTTAATGAAGTAACCAGTAATAATACCCTTTGGCATAAGAGACTTAGTCATGTTAATTTGAAAAATATTTCTAGGTTGGCTAAACACAATCTTGTAAGAGGCTTACCTTCTTGCCCCTACAAGAAGGAAGGCCTTTGCAAAGCTTGTCAATTAGGTAAGCAAACAAGGAATAGCTTTAAATCAGTTAATAAAAGTGATTCTCCCAGGATCCTGTACTTGCTACATTTGGACTTATTTGGTCCTATTGCTGTACAAAGTCTTGGAGGAAAGTCTTACACTCTAGTAGTTGTAGATGACTTCTCTAGGTTCACTTGGGTATTCTTCTTGAGAACTAAGGCTGATAACTTCAAGGTTCTTACAGATTTTCTAAAGTATATACAGAGTGAGTATTCTACTCAGATTGCCTTGATCAGAAGTGATCATGGTGCTGAGTTTGAGTCTCTTCTTATGCAAGAATTCTGTGAGAAGGAAGGTATCAAACATAGCTTCTCTACTCCTAGAACTCCTCAACAAAATGGGGTAGTTGAAAGGAAAAACAGAACCCTAATTGAAGCTGCAAGTACATTGTTGGCAGATGCTAACATGCCTCTGTCCTTTTGGGCTGAAGCAGTTAGCACAGCTAACTATGTATTGAACAGAAGTCTGATACATAAACTTAAGGGTAAGACTCCCTATGAGTTACTTAAGCAAGTGAAACCTAAAATAGACTATTTTAGAGTATTTGGTTGTGTAGCTTTTGTTCATAACAATAACAAAGAAAACCTTAGAAAATTTGAGGCAAAAGCTTCAATGGGAGTTTTTCTAGGATACTCTCAAGTAAGCAAAGCCTATAGGGTCCTTAATAAATCTTCTTTTAAGATAGAAGAGTCTGCACATGTCTCTTTTGATGAGACAGTCATGTATTATAAGGAGAAGGATTCTTCTTCTAATAGTATAGTGCAAGTCCTAGAGTTAAGTAAGGATTTGGAAGGTTTGAGACTCACACAGGAGAATCATCCCCAACAAACTCCTCAGGTTGCTTCCTCAGATTCTGAATCTGATGTAGAACTTCTTGAAGTTAAAACACCTGCTCCAATAGTTGATCAAATTCCACATGAGGAATTAAATCTTGAAATTGTTGAAGATCAGATCATTGTTGAACCTACTGATCTTGTCACACTTAGAGATCACCCTGTATCTCAAGTGATTGGAGACATTTCAGTAGGAGTCCAGACAAGACATCAACTCAACAAAGATGTGATGTTTGCTTGTTTCCTTTCTCAGGTTGAGCCCCTAACCATTAAAGATACTGAGCTTGATCCACACTGGATTATAGCCATGCAAGAGGAGCTTAACCAATTTGAAAGATGTAAAGTTTGGACCTTGGTTCCAAGACCAAGAGGCCAACTGATCATAGGCACCAAGTGGGTGTTTAGAAACAAGCTTGATGCCCAAGGCATAGTAGTTAGGAATAAGGCTAGACTAGTAGCTCAAGGCTATAGACAGGAGGAAGGCATAGACTATGATCAGACTTTTGCCCCTGTAGCTAGATTAGAAGCCATTAGGATTTTCCTAGCCTATGCTGCCTATAAGAGATTTAAGGTCTTCCAAATGGATGTGAAGAGTACCTTCCTCAATGGAGATTTAAAGGAAGAAGTGTTTGTTGAACAACCACCAGGGTTTGTTTCTTCAACCTTACCCACTCATGTGTTCAAACTCCAAAAGGCTCTATATGGACTTAAGCAAGCTCCTAGAGCTTGGTATGAAACCTTAGCAAATTTCCTTCTAGAACACAAGTTTGTGAGAGGTGTAGTAGATAGAACCCTGTTTATTAGACATCATAAGGACTCACAACTGTTAGTTCAAATCTATGTAGATGACATTATATTTGGCTCCACTGATCCCAAACTATGCAAGAGGTTCTCTGAACTAATGCACTCCAAGTTTGAGATGAGCAGCATGGGCGAGTTATCCTATTTCCTTGGTCTCCAAGTGAAACAGAGTGTTGATGGTATCTTCATTTCTCAATCAAAATATGCCAGAGAGCTGGTTAAAAGATTTGGAATGTCTGATGCTTCATCAATGAGCACACCTATGGCCTCAAATACAGTTATTGATTCTGATGTCAATGGCAAGTCTATTGATCAAAAGAATTATAGAGCCATTGTTGGTTCCCGGCTGTATTTGACTGCAAGTAGGCCTGACATAATGTTTGCTACATGCCTATGTGCTAGGTTTCAGGTCAACCCAAAGGAATCTCACTTAACTCTTCTCAAGAGGATCTTGAGATACCTTAAGGGATGCCCTAACTTAGGACTGTGGTACCCAGCTGAGTCAGAATTTGAATTAATTGGATATTCAGATGCTGATTATGCTTGTTGTAGAGTTGACAGGAAAAGCACCTCAGGGACTTGTCAGTTCCTGGGAGAGAGACTTGTCTCTTGGTTTTGTAAGAAACAGGCATCTGTGTCTACCTCAACTGCTGAGGCTGAATATATAACAACAGCTAGTTGTTGTTCACAGATCCTGTGGATTCAAAATCAGCTAGTGGATTATGGGTACACATACTCAAACACAAAAATTCTGTGTGACAGTACCAGTGCAATATCAATTGCTCAAAATCCTGTGCACCATTCCAGGACCAAGCACATTGAGATTAGACATCATTTTCTGAGAGATAATGTGGAAAAGAACAAGATAATTATGGAATTTATATCCACAGACCTGCAGAGAGGAGATATTTTCACTAAGCCCCTTGATGAACAAAAGCAATTGTTCTTCCTGAACCAGCTTGGTATGATTAATGGTTCAGAGTAGTGAAAATTAGGATAGATCTGTTTTCTGTCTAAAATCGTCGAACAACTACTCGACGATCTTCGACCAGGTCAGGACTATCGTCGACCAGTGGTCGATGACAGTTCGTTCTGTAGTAAGGCAGAAATCGTCGACCAACTGGTCAACGATCTCTCCTTAGGTATCTATCGTGGACCAATTGGTCGACGACAGATTTGTTGTGCTGTGTGGTGAATCGTCGACCAACATATATTGATCGACGATCGTGGTGTATGCTTGTAGTCGGTCGATGTTTGACGATTAGTTAAATATTGACTATCGTCAGAAATTGTTCGACTACCGATTTTAATCGGTGTTCGACGATCGTAGATTTTTTTATCTAATAGTCGATTTAGGTCTGGAGATCGTCGTCCTTCAGTTTCGCCTTTTCATATTCTGTCTTCTGGCTTAGAATTCACTCTCGAACTCTAATCCCGCGCGATTCTCTTCTCCCCTTGCTTTGCATCTCGATTCGCCATTCTCTCTCAAATCAAATGGCGATTCTTCCAGCAGTTCTTTCCGGGATGAAGTTCGACACGGGATTCTGTGTCGACTTCGATTCCTTCTGCCTTTGCGATCAATCAATCAGAGACATGTTGCAGATATGTGAAGATCAAGGACTGAAGAAATTTATGTCATCCGCGCCCAAGATCAATATACCAGAGATTAAAGAATGGGTGTATACTTCGTCTTCCAGCGACGAAGCAATGATGGGAAAGATTAATGGAGAGGAGGTCATTCTGACTCCTGATATTTTGACAGAGCTGTTTGATTTACCAATTGGAACTGAAGAATATGAACAAGATACAGCGGAGTATGGCCACATGCTAACAGTGATGGGCCATGCTGATGGTATTCCGGCAAAGCTGCTGAAGATCAACCTGTCTCCAGAGTTTAAGTTTCTGGCAGACCTGGTGGGCAAAGTTGTTTTGGGTAAACACTCTGCTCATGATAACATCAACAGGCAACAGTTTGCCTTGATGTCGGCTTTGGTGAACAAGACTCAGATAAATTGGGGAAAAGTTTTGTATGAATTGATAAGGAGAAAGAATAGCAAGAAGGAAGTAACTCTTGCCAGAGTATTGGGTGTCTTTCTATCTGAGAAAGCACCCCTGCTGCTTGTATCTACATCCTCTGCAGTCAATGCAAGAAAGAGGTTGGACCCCTCCCTCTTCAAGAAATCCCAAAGGGTTATCAAGAAGACAGTCAGGGTTGATCCTAACCCTTCATCAGACACCAGGGCTGATTCAGCCACTCTCCATCTTGCTGGGGAAGGCTCAGCAATCCATCCATCTTCACTCATCATCACTGCATCCCAGTCACCAACACCACAACATATGGCAGCTTCAGCCAGTGTTGACATGGTGACTGAGAACATCCTCACCAACCCATCTCAACATGGAACCCAAACTCATGTTGATGTTCCCCTATCTCCACATGATTCATTTGATCATGTGGCAGATCATACTGATATCATTCCATCACTACCTCACCTTGCATCTCACAGTCATCCATCCACATCTACACCCTCAGCATTTCAGATCACCCCTGAATTGCTTGCACACATTGTGAAGCTCATCACCCCATCCATCCAAACCATGATTGAGGCAGCCAATGCCCCTATCATTGCATCCATAAATGCACTTACAGAAGCCATTAAATCCATTCCATCTTCTGCTGAGCCCTCTTCAGTGAGGTGCATGACTCCAGCCCCAACTGAAGTCATGCAGGGGGAGATGTCGTTTGAAGTGGTCTCAGGTGATGCCTTGACCCTTCAGGAAAACCCTTCCCTTCCTTCCCTTCCAGCCATTGCAGAAGAAGATCAAGAGCTACAAGAGGAAGAAATTCCTGAGAAAGAGTTGGAAGATAGTGCAGCTGTTGAAGATCAACAGGCTGATCTAATTCTAGATGATATTCCAGTGGACACTACCGATCTTGCAGTAGTGGTCCCAGAAGTCAACAAAGATTCAGAGCAACCAGAAGGTAAAACTTTTCTCTAAAGACCATACTCAGGACTCTAAATTGATATTTTTATTTAACAAAGACATTCACTCCCTAGTGAATCTAGCTTCTGAGGAGGAAGTCCCTGAGAAAGACAATGAGGAAGTCCCTATGGACATTTGTGAAAAAGTTCCAGTGAACACTACTGATTCAGAAGTAGTGGTTCAAAAATTTGAGAATGATGCTGCTCAACCAGATGGTATAGTTTTATTTAAGACTCTAATTAATTCAAACTCCAACTTTGAGTTAATTTCTTATTCCTTCCTACCCATCACAGCTGCTGATGATCTTGCATCAGTGTTGCAAGTTGATGCTGCAAATTCCATTGATTCTGATGAAGATTTGGAATCCCTTCTTAACTCAGACTGTGAGTTCACACTCACATCTACTCCTTATGTTCCTCCTCTTCAAGAGAAAATGGTCCCTTATAGACCTGAGTACCTTGATGACCCCTTGGTCAAGGACTCTCTCTTCCTTTCCTGTATGGCACTCCTCTTGTGCCTTGCAGAGGTGTCTATCCCTGATGTCACTGAACATCTAGAAGGAATTATAACCTCCTTCCTAGATGCAAAGTGGTATCCTGTGTAGATCTTCAGGTAATTCTATCAATTACCTGCTGTTGTTCACCTTGGGGGGAATATTTTATTCCCACTTGGTTGTTAACTTATCTTTCTTTGTATGCAGGCACAACCAACAATGCTGCTGCTGCTGCTGCTGAAGAAGTTGAGGCTATGCAAGATAGTGCAGTCAATGCTTCCAAGATGACTAAAAAGGATTCAAGCTCAGTAGCTGAACTAATTCCAGAGCAAGCTTCAGGATATGTTAAAGAAAAGGAAGCTAAAGCCCCAACTGCAGAACTGGTCCCCAGGACAGTTCCTGATTTGTATCATGAATCAGAACTTTGGAATAGTACTCCTAATTTTGATCTTGATGCCCTCTTTGAGCAAGATGCCATTGAGGAGGCAAGAGAAAAGGAAGATAGAGAGAAGCCTGAGAAAGAAAAAGCTGAACATGCTGTAGTTGCCAAGGATCCCTCAGAGAAAGACTTTGATGACTATGCTGGCAAAAACTCATCTCACTCTTCTGATAATGATGATGATGATTCTGAAGATTCTGATAACACCAAGAAGAAGAAAAAGGCTGCACCTAAGAAAAGAAAAGCTGTTGCTCCTCCTCCTCCCAGTAAAGATAATGAAACGCCATATTATATTCTGAAAGGGATTGATCCTAAATCAAAGGAATTTCAACATTGGATGTGGTTCTCCAAGAACCAGCAGAAAGAGAGGAAGAAGTCTAAGAGATATGATACTCCAGTTCAGAAATTTCCTCCCAAAGGTCCTCCTCCACCTCCTGGTGCTGGAGCCTCTAAAAATCTTTCTTCTGCTCCATCTGCTCAATTAGCTAGATCCAACCCTTCTCAGACCTACCAGAGAAGAAGTAATCAAAGCCAAGGAGGCCAAGATAAATCAGGACAAGGAAGGCAAAGAAATGAAAGTGTTCCCATGGAACAGATAAAGGAGATGACCTTTCAGCAACCAACATTCTCTCCTCCTCCTTCTCTCAAAAGGAAAGCTCCAGAAAGGAAACCTTCTCCTCCCTGGAGAGGTTCATCTTCTACATCAAGGAAACCTGCTAGTCCTAAGACAGTTGATACAAAAGGAAAAAGAGTTGTCTATTCAGAGAAGTCCAACAAGAAATTTATTGAACTTGCACCTCCAAGAACTTTTTATGCTAAATCTGATCCTAAGAAGGCTGTACAGATTCCTATTGACTCAAACAGATTAGCTACAGCTCTTCAAAGGAATATGGAGATTGCAGCTCAAGCTGATACTGATAGACCACCTTCTCCATCAGACAAGACAGAAACTGAAAGAATTGCCTTCATGGCAAGATTCAAGGAATCAATTGCACTAAGCATGATGGAGAAAGCCAAAGCTCAAGGACTGGACCCTTCAGCATACTCAATTATGTCTGAATTCAGAGAAAAAGAACTCAGCAAGATTCAAGTCCTGCCAAGCTATGGTGAAAAGAAGATCATTGGAGAACATGACCTGATGTTATCCAAAAGACAAGCAGCTAATCTAAACAGAGAAATTATTTTCAAACCTGCTGTAATCCCAAAGAACTCCTCTGATGCTAAACCATCTGATAAATCTGCTTGATAATCTATAATTCTGCTGATTTATGATTTATATGTTTTCTGTGGATTGCCTGTGTTTTGATATTATGATTAAACTCTGCCTTTGCTCTTATTTGTATTAGTTTTTAGATTGGATTGGATGACATGACCCAAATAGGGGGAGATTGTTGGTACCCTAGATGTGATTTGGCTCATGTAATCCCTTTCCAGCCCCTCTTGATCCATATAACTATATATGATCATGCTTAGACTTTGTTTAGTCTCCCTAGGGCAGTTTATAACTGACCTAGAGCTTAGGTTAGAAGTTGTAGAATGAATATATGGTTAAGGCTTTTTCCGTTCGACCATCGTCGAACGAGGCCTCGCGATCGTCGACCATTGGTCGATGATAGCAGGGCTATAGAATAGTTGAAGTCAGGACAATTATCGTCGACCAATGGCCGACGATCTCAGAGCAAGTTTAATATGCTCTGAAGGTTTGGTCGACGATCTGCCATCAGCAGTTCAACGATCCTAGTCTTGCTTCTCGATTTTTTTGTTTCGACAGATTCTTTGTTGGTCGACGATAGCATGAGCTGTTCGACGTTTTCTGTCCCAGACGATTTCTGCCTTAGTCGACGATCTATTGGCTAGGTCGACGATCATCGAACCCCTGTTCGACGATTATTGTCTGCCTTTAACAGTTTGTATTTATTCTATTCCTTGGTTTATTTCCAAGTGTTTTAGCTTGTGGTTGAGAGATTTTCTGAAGTTGTTTTTGCTAATTTATGGCTTAAATTCAAATGAATTAATTACCAAATATGTTAAGCACAAATTACGGGATTCCGTATTTGATAAAGTATTTTGTCCTATTATACAAAATATGTTGACTTTATCTTTCCAGGCTGTATTCTAGCTGTTGGTGCTGTATGCTATTTCCAAGTATGTTAAGTCTTTATGCTGAGATATTTTCCCATTCATTTATTTCCTTATTGGGACTGACAGAGAATTAATAGCTCATTTAATTCCTATTGCTATATTCTATATTGAGATAACCTGTCGCAGGGCTCGAGATATTCAAATCAATAGAGCCGTTTCAAGGAAAAAAGAGAAGATACATTTAAAAGAGATTTTTTCTCTCAGTAGTGACAGAAAGTTACAGACACAGAGAGATTTTCTTCAAAAAGCTTCATTCGCTCAAGCTTCATCAGAGCAGCTCTTCACCATCTCTCAAAAAGAGAAGAGAAGTTTTTCCTGAAGCAAAAGCCCAGAGCAATCATCTTCTTTCTCAAGTCTCCTGAGCATCTGCTTAGAGTTTTCAAGACTTCAGAAAGACCAGCTCCAGTTCTGCTTCAAGTGTTCCAGAATCTGAAGACCTGATAAAAATCAGTCTACAGATCTCTGAGGATTTAGTTTCAGTATATCTGAAACTCCTTCATCCTGAAGCAAAGGCTTTCCCTGGACTTCCACTGAGCCAGGGGGAGACTTTGATTCTTTAGAGAATCCACAAGTCTTCTCTAATCTGTTATTAACAACAGAGAAGACAATCTAACCCTCTCAACTCCTTTGTAAAAGAGTTTTCACACCTCTTCAAAAGTGAACATTGGTGACAGGGCACCTTATCAACAACCTGCGGTTGAGCATCCTTATCAGGAGCTTGTTTGATCTACCTGAATCAGATCATTGGTGGCAGGGCACCTTAGCAAAAACCTGCAGTGGATTCCTACCAGGGTGGTAGAAGAGTGGAGTACCTATTAAGAGGGAACCAATATATATCCTGTGTCCCTCTGGCTATTTTGTTTAATTGCTTATTCTGTGGCTGTGATAGAACTACCTAGGATTGCTAGTTGCTGTGATAGGCTTATAGTTAAACTGAAATTTCAGTTAGCTCTCTCACTTGTGCACTTCACTGTGTTAGGCTCTTAGGGTTCAAGTATCAGATTATTTATTCCGCAAATAAACTCCAAGGGAGCTGACTAGTTGTTCATAAAATTTGAATACTCTATTCACCCCCCCTCTAGAGTAGTTTACAACTTATCCCCTCACTTTCAGTTTAATTGATAGCAACTTAGCTTTTTATACCTGTTACCTTATGTACGTTAGCTTAGGACTTGAAGTTCTAGGCTTTGTTTTTGTAATCCAGCGAGGGAATAGTTTCGATACAGGAACTTCGCACTCCTTTTGTCCGAAGGATTTGTATCGTGCATCGGAGTACCTCCTTCGATGGTAAAGTACAAATTGGATGTGTTGTTGCCTAATGGTTGTTCAATACGCATAGTGAGAGAGTTAGTGTTGTAAAGAGGTTACGGTTTGAGAGTTAGGAGTTCGACTTGCAAGCGTCGTTACGACCACCATGGGAGGCTTCGAAGCCTAAGCCTACAATGGATAATATCTCGGGTGTATCCAAATATCCTTTTGTGTTTCCCTGAGAATCTCCATGAAGCACCACTGTAGCGAGAGATCGATTTCACGATTGAGTTAGTGCTAGGTGCCAAACCCGTATCACGCTCTCCAGATAGGTTAGTACCTAAGGAAATGACGGAGCTAAAGGTTTAACTCGAACAGTTATTGGAGAAGGGTTTTTTGCGTCGAATTTTGTCACCATGGAGCGCACCGGTCCGTTTCATTAAGAAGAAGGACGGGAGTTTGCGACTCAGTATCGATTATGGAGAACTGAACAAGTTAATGGAAAAGAACAAATACTCGATCCCATGGATTGATTATCTTTTCGAACATTTAGTCGGTTCATCAGTATACTTAAAATTAGATCTGAAGTCCGGTTACTATCAGTTGAGGATAAGGGAGAGTTATATCCCAAAGAGAGCATTCGGCGCAAGGTATGGACAATTCAAGTTTACGGTCATGCCGTTCGGGCTGACTAATGCGCCGTCAGTGTTCATGGATTTGATGAACAGATCATTCAGGGAGTAGCTAGACCATTTTGTGGTCGTCTCCATCGATGACGTATTGGTGTACTCGCAGAGCAAGAAGATCACTTCAACCATCTGCTTTTGGTGTTGAAAACACTAAAGAGGAACCATCTCTATGCCTAGTTCTCCAAACGCAAGTTTTGCGTTATCCTAGGTAGCATCCCTCGGTTATAAAGTTAGTAGAGTGGGTGTTGCAGTGGATCCAACGACGATAGTTATGAAACGCGAGTGACCTGTGTTGCGTTCGGGAGCAGAAGACAAGAGTTTTCTGGGGCTGGTCGGCTACTACCGGCTCTTCGTAGAAAACTTCTTGCGGATATAGTTTCCCCTTCAGGACTTTGACGAGGAAAGATAAAAAGTTGTTTGGACGCCTGCGTGCGCACAAGCTTACGAGGAACTGGGGAGACCGTTTACCACAGCTCCTATTCTAAGTTCGCCGAGTGGGACTGAAGGTTTTGAGATATACAGCAATATCTCACGCAGTGGTTTGGGCTGCGTGCCGCTGTAGTATGGTAGTGTTATTGCGTATGGCTCGCGTTAGAAGAAAGTGCACGAAAGGAATTATCTGGTCCACGACTTAGAGTTATCGGCCGTGATTTTTGCACTAAAGCTGTGGAGGCACTATTTGTACGGCGTAAAGGTCGATATTTATACTGACTACAGGAGACTTAAATACCTGTTGGATCAGGAGGATCTGAACATGAGTCATCGAAGATGGATGGAGTTCCTGGGGGACTATACATTCAAAATTCTTTATGTGCCCATGGAAAGGCAATATAGTTGTGGATGCATTGAGTCACAGGGTCCCCGTCCAAGCCAATTTGTTGTCGATTCTTGATGAGCGGTTGATTCGGTAGTTGGAAGCGTTAGTCATCTGCTATGTTGACAAGAAGACTAGCGCCGAAGCGTTGTTGAATATGATAGAAGTTCAGTTTGACCTGGCTGATCGGATTTGGCAGGCTATGGAATTGGATAGCAGTATGAAAGAGATCATGGTTGAAGCTTCAGATGGGTCAAACTCCTAGTTTTCAGTTGAAGATGGACTGCTAAGGGAGGACATTCATTTGTGCATCCTAAACGTGGGAAATATACGGGCGGAGTTGATGAATGAGGCTCATCATACCAATTACTCAATTCACCCAGGGAGCAAAAAGATGTACTGAGATATGAAGAAGTTGTTCTAGTGGCCAGGAATCAAGAAGGATGTGGCACTATTTGTGGCTAAATGTCAGACTTGCGCCTTAGTGAAGGTAGATTGCCAAAAGTCAGGGGGTTTCTTGAAATCCTTGCCTATTCCGGAGTAGAAGTTTGACGACATTTCGATGGACCTTGTGCATGGCTTGCAAAGGTCGTAGAAGGGAAACGACGCCATCTGGGTGGTCGTACATCGGTTAACAAAAGTGTTGCACTTCATTCCCCATAGGAAGGATGATTTTGTGGAGAAATTGGCTAAGTTATATGTGGATAATATTGTGTGGCTTCACGATGTGCCCTGTAACATCGTGAGTTATCGAGATGGGCGGTTCACATCCAATGTCTGGATGTTGGTGTAGCAAATGCTGGCGACTAAGTTGAAGTTTAGCACAGCCTTCCACCCATAGATATATGGGCAGACCGAGAGGGTCAACAGGAAGATGGAGGGCATGCTTCGCAGGTGCGTTCTGGACTTAGAAAAGTAGTGGGAAGATATTCTGTATTTGGTGGAGTTTGCGTACAATAACAGCTACCAAGCTAGCATACAGATGGAGCCCTTCGAGATCTTATATGGTAGAAAGTGTCGCACGCCGTTGTACTGGCTAGAAATGTGTGAGGCAAGGTTGTATAAGAAGCAAGGGGTGGAAAGCGCAACTTCATTGGTACGAACAATTCGGGAGAGTTTGCTGATTGCTCAGGATAGACAAGCTAAATACTACAATGTTAAGCATCGAAACGTGTAGTTCTCGGTTGGCGATTGGGTGTGTTAAAGTTAAAGTCGTTTAAGGGTGTTTTACGAGTTCGACACTTGAAGAAGCCGAGCTTGAGGTACCTTTGACCATTTGAGGTCCTGGAGCGGATCGGTAAAGCAGCTTACCGTCTGAAGTTGTCAGTGGAGTTGAGTGGTCAACACGGCATATTCTACATATCAGTGTTGTGGAAGGCAGTGTAAGAGCCTTCGTAGGTGATCACAGTTGATCAAGTATCGGTGGATGAAGGGTTGATGACAAGGGTCAAGCCTGTTTGTATTCAGGACTCTGAAGTCAAGCGACTTCGTAACAAGGAGATCAGAATGGTCAAGGTCCGTTGGGACATTTGCGGTCGTGAGGAGCTCTCTTGGGAACGGGAGAAGACCATGCTTGAGGAGTACCCAAAGTTATTTCAATCTGGTATTGTTTTTGGTTTTCTATTGTGTTTTCCTTTGGTAATCTCGTAGACTAAATTCTTTTTAGAGAGAGAGAGTTGTAACGCCTCGAAACTCAAAAGAGTAACGGGTGGATTTTTGAGCCAAGTTTGGGATTTGGTAGAGGTGACACGGCCTGGGACCTATGACACAGGCGTGTCACAGAGGCATGTCATGCTCGGGTTCGGCGCTGGTCGTGTGGAAGATGAAATTGCATTCAATGGTCCTCAGGGGGGGGGGTGAACACGGCCTGGGACACGGGCGTATCCTAGGGCATTACAGTCAGTCAAAGCCATTCACTTAACGATCATTGAGTGAGGACACACGGAGTGAGCCCAGGCGTGTTCGGGTCTGACACGGGAGTGTCAAATTCGACACGGGCATATCGAATGCCCCTGTCCTTCTCGGGTCATTTTACGAGTTGTGTTAAGGAAACTATTCATACTGGGACTCGGTCGTGTCCCAGGGCGTGTCTAGTACACTGCTTGTGACACGGGCGTGTCACATGGCCGTATGGTGCTCTGTACATTTTGGTCCTGTGTCGTTAGAGGAACACGCACAGCTACACGGGCGTGTACTGGCATACACGGGCGTGTCAATCACGACACGGGCATGTCTTGTGCCCGTGTTCTTTTTGGGACGCGATGGTTTGGAGGGCGAATGAGTGACAAGGCCTTAGATACGGGCGTATCTCAATGCGTGTTCGGCCAAAGAAGTTTATTTTCTGGGCGCATCGTGGTCGTTCGTTTCCATATTTTGGGAACTGATGGTTTAAGCTTTTCCCACCTTAGGGTTAAGGCCGGTTTTGGGGTGAGAAACCCTCACTTTTCCTTTGTATATCTCTTTCTAACTTCTAGAGAGAGGGGAGAGCATGGAGGAAGAAGGAGGGAAGATAGGTTTGCCGGATGATATTCAGAGCGCCAAATCGCAAACCAAGCACAGATCTGCGGTGGCAAGGTCATCGCAGTGCTTTTCATCCGCGTAGTTTTTCAAGGCGCCGAGGAGAAACATTAGGATAACGATTCTAATCTTAAACATGTGAAGATCTTCTTCTTTTGTATAGGTAAAACCCTCTCTCGCGAGTGTGCGGTGAGATGCGGTGTTCGTCGGGGTAGATATTTAAAGTCCCCCTTGTTTGCATGTAGAGTTCGAAATCGAAACGGACATAGGCATGGTGTGTGAATCCTACCCGGACATGTTGGTCTGGATCGGTGATGTTTTTTATGCATTATTTGCAAGAGAAGACTTCGTTCCCTTTTGTTATTTTTGGGTTTTTACGTGGTAGATTGCAACAGGGATCCTTAAGGATTAACCCCAAGGCGCACCCGAAAATTTGGGCAGAAGCGTGATTCTTCCATCATTAGTGGCCCGTGAGCCATCTTTGTACATAACTGGGTTATGTACTATTGTTTGTTCGTTTACGTGTTACGGGGAAACATAGCTCGTGCCGATGATTTTTAGTGTCATGGCAGTGTGAGCAGCGAGTTGAGTGAAACCGTACCTGCTCTATGTGGTTCCGTTTAGTTGCCTGCCGATGGCATAGAGGGAGGGTCTTCAGCTAAAGCCATGAAGACTTTAGGGCTCACGATATTGCCATCCCGGGGACTGTGGTTGATCGACTCCACCATGTAAGTGCCCTGTAAGCACGGGGTGTGCAGCCGTGTGTGCTTACACCTGTGTTGAAGTGTGCTTAAATTGTACTTTCGCAATACTGTTTGATTACACTAATACAAGTGCAGGGAAGAAGCTTTGCCGCCCCGAGTTTGGGGGCAGAATCGTTATAATTTTGTCAGCTTTATCTGACCGTTATTCTTGTTTGCCACTATTGCGGTGATTTGTGCTTGCAGGTGCTGCGGAGCCGATCGGCAAATAGCGGTCCAAAGCCCATGTTGCTGAGCCAGCCCTCAAAGGCCTTGTTTGTTTACTTATTTTAAATCATGTGTGGCCGGCCTGCGAGCCGAAGTTTGTAAGACACTATTTATTTAAGTGAACGGATGTAAGGTAATAAGGCCAACACTCTTTGGTACTTTGTATTTCATTCCTGTTTTGTTTACTAGTGGACATTCATGCTTGTTTACAGGGTTCTTATTGTTCCAACTTATCAAATTGCTTCTGCTAGATGCTCTGTGTAGGACTTGTGTATTGGTTGAATGGTTTCTTTGAGTAAGCCACCAGTCTATCCGTGGTATATGGCGTCGAGCCCCGGCCTGACCTACTTCTATATGCTATGTGACGGATAAGGGTGTTACAAGAACCCTAATAAGCTTTTAAAGAATCATTTATCAACTGAATATAAATTTTTAGCTGATGTGGTGGGTAAGGTATTGTTGGGCAAGCATACTGCCCATGATTATTTTATCAGACAACAGTTTCTAATAATGTGTGTAGTGGTAAATAAGAAGCCAGTAAACTGTGCAAAGATCCTGTTTGATTTTATTTAGAAGAAGAATAGTATGAAGGAAGTGTGTTTTGGAAGGATCCTTGGAATCTTCCTACAGGAAAAGGGTGTTGAATCCCTAGTCTCACAGAGCATATTAATTAATGCCTCCAAAAGTCTAACATGTGCCTTATTTGGAAGGTGGGAGAGGACTATCTCAAAGCCTTCCAAGAACTCTTCCTCTTCTAGAGCATCAGAGGATACCAAAGATATCACTTCTGATCCCCCACCCCCTGAAGATGTCCCTCCATCAGCATTCAATCCACCAAGATTCAAACACCTCCATCTCAAAAACCTACACCTTCACAAATTTAAATTCCTTCATCAACCCTCCAGCAACAATCCACATTTCAAGTTCACATTCCAACACCACATACATCTCCAGTCCATCAACCCTCACCAATTCAATGTCCTTAACATCTACCAACACCAGCTCAATCTCAAGGGCATACCACACCACCTCAATCCCCACGTCCCCATTATCTTGTTGACATTCATCTCCACAACCTCTGATCCATTCCATCTTTTGATCTTATAACATCATCTCCCATCAATACTCCAACTCCTCATGATGAGCCAATGCCAGACACCATTTCTTTCCCTTCATCATCCACCCTCCATCCTTCTGTATCCACTCACACACCCCATGAGTTTATACAAATTGATTCCCCTTCCATTCCCTCCCTTCTGGAACTCATCACAACACTTCTCAAAGATCTTATAGCAAAGGTAATAAAACCTCTTACTGAATCTATCTCATCCTTATCTGCTCTCAGTTTTGCTGCCCCTACTTCTGAGGGCCTTGCTTTTGGACCCTCTGAAGCATGGCAGGGGAGATATCCTATGAAGAAGCTCCAGTCTCTCCTCCAGAAGAAGCACAAGCAGCAGTAGTTTTCAGATAGTTGAGCAAGCAGATACAGATGCAGATGTATATATGATTACGAAAATTGATATAGTTGATTTTTATTTATTGTGTACAAATGAACCAGTTGATCTGCCAGAAGTTTTGACTGTTGGTGATTATTTTTTCAATCCCACAGTAGATTTATTTGGGTTATTAAAGTCCATTGATTCATATATATATTATCTTCCAAAAGTTTTTAAAGAGCAATCCATGGCCATAGCAGGTTATACTTCACCAATAAGCCCTGAAGTTTTTTATCAACTAAAGGAAAGTTTTGTTGCTCAAATGATTTGGGAACCATTAGATGTTACAACTGATAAAGCTGAGCCAAGATCTTCTTGTCCAACCTATATCTTGGATGAAAGTCCAATTCCCAATTTGGATGATCTAATTGCACAAGACATTGCTCAAGATCTACAAAATGTTCAGAATGATCCTGATTTGGATGAATTTTTATTTTCTGATTTAGAAGTAGAAGATTAAATGATGTCTACTGAAATTGATGCTCCTGAAGTTACTGAACCTCAAGGTCTTCCTCAAGCTGATAAGCAAATCTCAAAGGAAACATTGATGGAAATAGTTTCTTTATATGAAGACCATCCAGAATCCTCTGATGATGATGAAGAAGATTCTGATGAATCAGATGATCCAAAAGCTAAAAAGAAGGTTGCTAAGAAAAGGAAAGCTGTTCCAAAAGCTGTTCCTAAACTAAACCCTACCCATGATACTCCTTTTTATATACTGCACAATATTACTCCTTATCAGGGTATGACACAATGGATGTGGTTATCAAAGAATGAGAAAAAAGAAAGGAAGAAGAGGAGAAGGTACAAGACTCCTAAGAAATTCAGGAATGACCCTCCTCCTCCTCCTCCTCCTCCTCAATCTTCTAGGGCCTCTGGAAGTTTATCTCAAAGATCAACACCTATTACTAAAACCTATCAGAGACACTCCAAGCCAGGAAACAGCCAGCAGTCCTCTCAAAGCAAGCCTCCTCCAGCTACAGATAACAGAAGAAATTCAGTTTCTATTGATGATTCACAGAAGAACTCCAGTCCTATACGACAAGAATCTCCACCTATTCCTTTTCTAGATCCAGAACAGGAAACATCTGCAAAAATGGCAAGGTTTAATGAGAGGATAGGACTTTCTCAGATCAATAAAGCTAAAGCTAGAGGAAAAGATCCTTCCCAATACTAAACTATGTCATCATATAGAAAAGAGTAAATCAAGAGGTATGCTAAAGCTAACAAGTTTTTCAATGTTGGTTATTATATGAGCTTACATCCAGAAGCAGTAGTTCCAAGAGCCACCTCTTGCAATATAATTGGAGCATCAGACATGTCCATGATAAAAGGAGAAGCTTGTAATACAAAAAGAGAAATTACATTCAGACAACCTTTTGATAAAGCTGTAAAGGAGAGACAAAAGAAGAACAAGTGACTGTTGTGTTTAACTCTTATTTTTCTGAACTCTATTTGTTTAATCATGAAGCACTTATTGTAAATATCTACTGAATGTGTGTATTTTTGCTAGATCTATGTTTTTATGATTTATGATTGTATTCTTTTATAAGTGACCTCACCCAAATAGGGGGAGATTGTTGGATCCCTAGTTTGGATTTGGGCTAGGTTCACTAATGTAAGTGTTAAATTGTCTACCTAAATCACCTACAGGGGGGTGAATAGGTGAATTGTGCGTCTATTTGCAGAATAAAAAATTTAACGAACTTACACAAGATCAATCAAGCAATCACAAGCGACAAGAAGATTTATAGTGGTTCCCCAACATTGGGTACGTCCACTTTCCCTCACCGATCTAGTAAATCACTAGACTCGGCTACTCCACTATCTCCAATTGAAAACAAATCCTACGACTTGGAACCATGTTCTAACAATCTTGATCCAAAGGGATCTACACTCGGAAGATGAAAACTTCCTACAACTCGGAGAACAACGCTCCAACACTCAGAGAATAATCTCCTACAAAATTACAAAGAGATATGAAATACAAACAGAGATTTGTCTAAGATCTGGAAAAATTTATCTCTAGGTCTTCTTCTTGAACTTGTCAGCTTTTTCAGATTTTGTTGAAGAAGAACCTTTATAGATTTGATCTAAGAAACCTTTGACCTACTTAATCCAAAGGCACTTAAGATTATACTCGAGAGTTAAGCGTTGAATCGACTCCAGAACTAAATTCGCTTCTCGAGAACTAAAATAACATTAATCGAGAGCTAAAACTTGTACTCGAAAACTAAGCTGACTTCTCTAGAACTAAAAGCTAAGTTCTCGAGAACTATAACCAGCTTCTCGAGAGATGGACTTAGAAAATTTTTCAAGGCTTTCTTTGGCTACTCGAGAAATATAAGAGGTGACTTCTTGAGAACTAGGCTAAGCTTCTTGAGAACTTTAATGATGTTACTCGAGAACTAGTCTAGGCTTCTCGAGAACCAAGTGAACTTCCCGAGTCTGCTAACTCTACTTCTCGAGAACTATACAAGACTTCTCGAGAAGTGGACTTATGTTGGAACACCCTATTACTAATTTGGGCAAGGATCACTATGTTTTTAGGAAATTAGTTTGACCTAGATGTATAGTTAAAAAGGTCAAGTTAGAATGAGTCTAGGGCTTAGAATTTAGGTTTTAAGCTACCTCCAGGACCATTCAAGGATTCAGACTTAGAGCTGAGACAAAGACAATTATTATCGAGCTTAGGTCGACGAAACGTCAAACTCCGTTTGACGCTCTCTGAGCTCAACTCTACTAAATCGTCGAGCTCCGGTCGACGATCTTCGAGCTCAAATTGACGATCTGCCTTCAGCTTATTCTTCATATCGCTTAGCTCCGGTCGACGATCTTCGAGCTCAGGTCAAATTTTTCTGTCTGATGATCATTTCAATCTCTGAGCTCAGGTCGACGATCGTAGAGCTCAGATCGGCGTTTTTCCTGAGAGATCGACGACTTTGAGGATTCAAATTCAGTCAGCTTTTGGAATGTTTTTTTTTAAAATTCTCTCAGCATTTATTTCAAGAGATCTGCTAGCCGTTTTCATTAATTTTGGAGCAAGTTTCAAGGGATTTATCAGAGAATGTTTATTGGACTTTCCTCCAGAAGACAAAAAATTTATGGAAGACATTTATTGACTGCTAACGGCTATCTTGGATAGAGGATCTTCAGAGAATAAAACATCTTACAGCAGATCAAGACAATTAATCTATCACTCAATACAGACATACACAGATAGTCAGAAAACTTAGAGAAAAATCAAGTGATCAATCCTGAAAAGTTTTGATTGAATAATGACATACTTAAAAGTGATCATAGCTTCAACATCAAGGACTCAAGACCATTCATATTTCACCCTCTGCTGAAACCATCTTCTGCTGGAGATCTGAAGCTTCTGAAGACCTATCACCCTAGCAAAGCTCTCATCTCTGAACCATCTACATCTCAGGGGGAGATTTGACAACACAATCAATCCACTAAGTCTTCTCTCAGTGATTGAGACAGAGAAGACAACTTCACCTCTTCCTTTTTCTTTTCTTGCTATAAAAGGGTTATCAAAACTCCCTTCAAACGTTTTGAGTCTGGTTCGGAGAGCCTTGTCAAAACTCAGTGGTGGCAAGATACCTGATCAAAAAATCCAGTTTGGTTTTTGAGCAACTTATCAAAAGCTCATTGGTGCTCAGGACACTTGATCAACTCATCCTACAATGGATTCTTAACAAGGGTGGTAGAAGAGTGGATGTACCCAGGTTTTTGGGGAACCACTATAGCTCCTTGTGTTCTCTGGTTTCTTGTGCATATTCTTTGCTGTATGCTGTGGTTTTTATTTTTACTGCTTTAGTTTTATTTCTACATCAAAGCACCTTACACCTATACATAAATTAAGCCTTTGCTGTTGAAAGTCCACCTAGTGCCAACTAGCTTCACCTATGGGGGGGGGGGGGAATAGGTCTCTTGTAGCGTTTTTGCGGAATTAAAGTTTTACCTGCACAAGTAAATCAAACAACACAGCACAGAAAATACCCAAGCAATTTATAGTGGTTCCCCGATTTGGGTACGTCCACTTTCCCCCTTCGACCTATCTCCCAACCAGGGACGGCTCGGTCACTTCACCAACAGGATTGAAATCCAATCCTTGCACTAACGGAAGGAACCCTTCCACACGTAGGAGTCACTACTCTCACACGGCGGGTTGCACCCAACCCTTACAACTAGGAACCAACCGTTCCTTTACAATGAAAAAGGAAATAGAATGTATAAGAAATACAAACAACTTGTGGAGATCAAGGTGTCTCTCTTCATTAGACGACGTGTTCTTGACGTCGACGAAGAGTCCACGACCGTAGATCTCTCTTGGAAAGGATCTCCTCTAGATCGACGTCTTCAATGAAGGAGGCGGTGATGCTATGTAGATCCAATCTTCTTAGCTAAGCCGGCAAGGTCTACCAACGGTCGATCTTGGATCAATCGTCTCAATTGATTCGGATTGGGATAGTTTTCCCGATCTACAAATCAAAAGACAAGGGTTCTTAAGAAGGACACGCGAGACGCGTTGCGATGGAGAGCTTCTGTCGCCGGGAGATGATGAGGAAACCTCAATCAGTGGTGGCGACCACCTAGCACGAGCGGCGCAATAGTAGGACAGAGCTCCGCGACCTAGGTTTTGACAGCTACTCGTTCTTTTCTTGGCTTCTCTATTCGTTATCGTACTGTTCAAAAATACCTGTGTATTTATAAATTAGGTCATCAAGATGACTGTTGTGTGCCCCACCAAAGAGAAGCCCTAAGACCGGTTCGAAATACCGCTGGTAACATGGACCGGTCCAGAATGTGTCGGAAATTTGCCCAAGTCAAATTCGGCGTGAATCGTAGGTGATTCTCGACGAATCGGTGAGAATTACCTACGATTCTCGCCGAATTCTACTTAGCAGAATTCTGGCTGCACTGATATAGAAGCGGGGAGAATCAGCGGGAATTACACTTGATTCTCGCCGAATCATCGAGAATGTAAACTCATTCTCGACGAATCGGCGAGAATCACTCAGTGATTCTCGATGATTCTGCCTTAGAGAAATTTCTGGCGGCGTTGAGACTGCCGGCTCCAACCGGCGAGAATCATCTAGTGATTCTCGACGATTTGGACTTAGACGATTTCTCGTCTTTCCACCCGTGGGCTGGTCTTTGGCCCATCCTTGCTCCTTGTCTGCTCTTGATCTTTCATGACCCTGTGGTTGGAAGTAAGTACACTCCAATAGAGAGAGTACACGTAAGCCAACACACTGATCTGCTCAACGAGGGATTACATTGTGCAGACCCGTGTATATTGACCTACTACACATTGACATTGGTGTGTACTTATCGATGAATAGCTGCAAGCACAACTAGAAGGATTTCATCAAATACAATGTGAATTCATCTTAGCTTGACAGGAGGCTTCCTAAAATCCTGGTGATTGTGGATACAATACCCAACAATCTCCCCCTATTTGAAGAAGCCAAAATCCTACTAGCTAAGATGAATTTCAACAACTAAGATAATAAGTGCATTAAACCAAGAGAACAATAATGAGAGCAATCAGACTAATATGAGAGCCAATCAACAAATCACATATATATATATATAGATATCCACATTAAATGTTCACAATTTTACATGATAGTGAAAATCAAAACGTAAGGAAGGCACTAGCTAACACCCTAGAGTTCTTTATCCTTAGCTATCTCTTCTTTAAGCTGCTGAGCCAAGAACTTTCTGCTTTGCCGCTCAAAATATTCTTTGGGCTTTGGATAGTATCTCGGAGGGGGAGCTTTGTTTGCCACCGTATTGGTCCTGACGAATAGGTTTCTTTTGGCTTCATACATTTTGTGCAGCTCCCACTCGTATTAACTATACACATCATTCCTTTTAACTTTCCCCCCTTGGTGTAGTGCAAAGGTGTCCAATATGATACTTTTTGAGACTGGGCTCCACCTTTCATTACACACTTCATCTTACTTCAGTCTGATCTTCTTTTCTGTTGGTGTTTCCTTTGAAGTTCCTTCTTGGATTTGCCTTTTGCCTTTAGCTTTTATGAGTGCTTCCTGATCAAACCAGCTTCTTCGCTCATCCCTTGCAGCAGCCTTCTTTGACTCGGCTTCACTCAGTGGTACTTCTTCAGTCCTTATTTCTTCCTTAGCAGCATCAGCTAAGCCCTCATCCTCTGGCGGGGCAACAGGGACATGTATGCCCGATGCCTGCCATACGAGCCAGTGGGCCGTTTCAAACACATACCTATTAGACTGAGCAAAGTTTTCGATTATCAATTGTTGAAGCCCCGCCATCTTAGCTTTATACTCCTCCTCCCCCTTTTTGGCTTCGGCGGCTATAGAGTTTGCGTAAGAATGTAGGGATGTATCAATGTGCTTCACAGTTTTACCAAATTCATCCAGCAGTGTCTTCTGATTTTCGTTCAGCGTCACCATGTTGGCATTAAACTTTTGGCTGTTATCTGCCACAACATGTGTATTATTATTGACCACTGCCAGGTCATCAGTGTTCTTTTTCAGTCCTTTCATTAGAAGAGAGACTGTTGTGCCTGCCTCTGTATATTTTTCTTCAAATTTCTTCTCCATCTCATCTAGATTATGATTGATTTGTACTACATTCTTGAGCATGAGATCCTCAGATTTCTTCATTCTCTTCAGCACTTTGTTTTGGGCTTTCTCAAACTTATCTTTAAGCTCATCCAGCATCCCTTGGACAATGTTTACCGTATGATTTGCTATACTTGCTTGAAGTGGAGGAACCTTAGGCACGCCCTGGTCTATCTCCTCAGCGGAGGCACTGGGTGAGCTGGACACTAGAATAGATTCCACGGGGGGAATACCGGCATCCACTATAGGATGTTCCGGATTGTTCACAGAGGGTTGCTGGGAGGGCTCCCCCTCCATTCTTGCATCCAATCTCTCAGGAGGTTGTTCCTCAAATGGAACATCAGCATCCTCCCGAGAATCCACCCCTTTCTCCCTCTCAGGTACTGCTTCCACCTCCTCAGTTTCCATGTTCTCAGTCTTATCGGCCATATAATTCATATCTTCCTCTTCTTCCTCTTCCTCCTCCTCATCAGCCACTTCATCTTCCACAACCTCCCTCTGATACCACTTGAAAGTCCACCTAGTGCCAACTAGCTTCACCTATGGGGGGGGGGGAATAGGTGTCTTGTAGCGTTTTTGCGGAATTAAAGTTTTACCTGCACAAGTAAATCAAACAACACAGCACAGAAAATACCCAAGAAATTTATAGTGGTTCCCCGATTTGGGTACATCCACTTTCCCCCTTCGACCTATCTCCCAACCAGGGACGACTCGGTCACTTCACCAACAGGATTGAAATCCAATCCTTGCACTAACGGAAGGAACCCTTCCACACGTAGGAGTCACTACTCCCACACGGCGGGTTGCACCCAACCCTTACAACTAAAAACAAACCGTTCCTTTACAATGAAAAAGGAAATAGAATGTATAAGAAATACAAACAACTTGTGGAGATCAAGGTGTCTCTCTTTTTTAGACAACGTGTTCTTGACGTCGAAGAAGAGTCCACGACCGTAGATCTCTCTTAGAAAGGATCTCCTCTAGATCGATTGCTTCAATGAAAGAGGCGGTGATATTATGTAGATCCAATCTTCTTAGCTAAGCCGGCAAGGTCTACCAACGGTCGATCTTGGATCAATCGTCTCAATTTATTCAGATTGGGATAGTTTTCCCGATCTACAAATCAAGAGACAAGGGTTCTCAAGAAGGACACGCGAGACGCGTTGCGAGGGAGAGCTTCTGTCGCCAGGAGATGAGGAGGAAACCTCAATCAGCGGTGGAGACCACCTAGCACGAGCGGCACAACAGTCGGACGGAGCTCCGCGACCTAGGTTTTGACGGCCGCTCGTTCTTTTCTTCGCTTCTCTATTCGTTATCGTACTGTTCAAAAATACCTGTGTATTTATACATTAGGTCATCAAGATGACCGTTGTGTGCCCACCAAAGAGAAGCCCTAAGACCGGTTCGAAATACCGCTAGTAACATGGACCGTTCCAGAATGTGTCGGAAATTTGCCCAAGTCAAATTCGGCAAGAATCGTAGGTGATTCTCGACGAATCGGCGAGAATTACCTACGATTCTTGCCGAATTCTACTTAGTAGAATTCTGGCTTCACTGATATAGAAGCGGGGAGAATCGGCGGGAATTACACTTGATTCTCGCCGAATCGTCGAGAATGCAAACTCATTCTCGACAAATCGGCGAGAATCACTTAGTGATTCTCGACGATTCTGCCTTAGAGAAATTTCCTGCGGCGTTGAGACTGCCGGCTCCAACTGGCGAGAATCATCTAGTGAATCTCGACGATTTGGACTTAGATGATTTCTTGTCTTTCCACCCGTGAGCTGGTCTTTGGCCCATCCTTACTCCTTGTTCTATCATGTTCCTCTAGGTAATCTTCTTGCTCAGAACTAGATAGCTGCAGGCATTGGGTCAGCTTCCTTGCAGACATCTTAATCTTTGCCCCAGCAACCTTACTCTTGATGTATGTGTCTTCATTTCAGAGTTTGGTTGTCGCGAAGAACTCCATGACTTCCTTGTCCAGGATTTTGCAAGGGTGCTCCAGTACGAAAGTGAGTCCCGCTTCCTCAAGCATAATGATGATATTTCTGAATTCATCTGAGGCATGGGAGAACCCGGTTCGCACCAACTCGCATCTGGTGACCAGGCCGGCAGTAGTCCTTGGAGCCATTGCAAACCTAGGGAGGGATTTCCCAAGTCTAAGTATAATCCGAAACCACGAGAGTGAATACCAAAGCTACACTAAGCTTAAATCACTACAATGGACAAGAGAAGGTTACCTAATGCGGAGAGGAAGAGGGAGTTCCGGCTGCTTCACCAGAGAGACGACGGACCACCCGAAGAAACTCGCGACAATGCTCCGCGGCGAAGCCAGGACGAACACACTAGTTACGAGCGGGAAGGCCTACGGGATTCAGAGTTAGGTCAACACCGGCTCACGAAGATGGAAATCGTCGGGAGGAGAGGATCGGTGGGATTCCTGCGGGGAGGTCTCGGCGAATATCGGAAGTCAAAGAGTCGGCGGGAATTAGACTTGATTCTCGCCGAATCGTCAAGAATGCAAACTCATTCTCGACGAATCGGCGAGAATCACTTAGTGATTCTCGACGATTCTGCCTTAGAGAAATTTCTGGCGGTGTTGATACTGCCGGCTCCAACCGGGGAGAATCATCTAGTGATTCTCGACGATTTGGACTTAGACGATTTCTCGTCTTTCCACCTGTGAGCTGGTCTTTGGCCCATCCTTGCTCCTTGTCTGCTCTTGATCTTTCATGACCCTGTGCTTGGAAGTAACTACACTCTAATAGAGAGAGTACACGTAAGCCAACACACTGATCTGCTCAACAAGGGATTACATTGTGCAGACCCATGTATATTGACCTACTGCACCCTGACATTGTTGTGTACTTAGCGATGAATAGCTGGAAGCACAACTAGAAGTATTTCATCAAATACAATGTGAATTCATCTTAGCTTGACAGGAGGCTTCCTCAAATCCTGGTGATTGTGGATACAATACCCAACAGCTGCTGTGTATTTTTAAATTGTAAATTTACTTTAAAATACTCTATTCACCCCCCTCTAGAGTTAAGATAGATCTTACCCTCACTTTCAATTAGTATTAGAGGGAGGTTGGTTGTTCATACAGGCTAACAACTGAACCAAAAGATCCCTGATAAGATTAATCTTTTAAGAGGTTTATTTTCATTATATATAATTTTATATAAAGACATGGCACAGAACAAAGATTATGCAAGCACCAGGCCTCCAGTGTGCAATCTATCCAAGTTTGCACTTTGGAAAGGAAGGATTAGACTTTATATGAACTCTATTGATGAAGACATATTTAATTCTGTTTTGACAGTTTGCCCAAGTCCACAAGCAAGCTCAAGTACAAATGCTGTTCCACCTCCTTCAGGATTAGATGCTGAAATAAAGAAGTGGAAGACTGCAGATGCCAAGGCCATGAATATCTTAGCTCAGACAATGTTTGATGAGATATTTCAGAAGGTGGCTGAATACAACTCAACCAAAGGAATTTGGGACAAACTTTCTGAGATTGTCTCAGGATCTGCTGATGAGAGAAAAGATAGAAGATCCCATCTCATATCCCAATATGAGAATTTCAAGAAAGGAGAAGCTGAATCAGTTGCAGACATGTACAACAGACTAAGTCTGATTGTCAATGAGTTAAAGACTCTGGATAAAGAAATCTCATTGACTGAGCTCAATGACAAAATCCTAATATTCTTCCCCAGCACTTGGGATTCAAGAATCTGGCCAATCAAAGATGCCAGAAGTCTAAATGAAATTACAACTGAAGCTCTCCTAGGCAAGCTCAAATCTTATGAGCTGCTCATTAAAAATAGAGAAGAAGAATAGAAGGCTGCCTCACTAGCCACAAGGAAGGAGAAGACCATAGCCTTCAAAGCTACAGAAGAGGAGACTGAAGATAGAGCTACAGGAAATGATGAGCTCCTAAGTCTACTGGCCAAAAGATTCTACAAAATGGCCAGAAAAGACTTCAAAAAGAGATCATACAAGGGACATGATAAGCCAAGGTATGATAAATCAAATAACAACAAAGAAACTATATGCTTTGGTTGCAGGAAACCAGTCCATATTGTGCCTGACTGTCCAGAAAACAAAAACAAGGACAAGAAAGATAGAAGAGAAAGAAGAAAGGAGAAAGACTTCAAGAAGAACACCTCAGACAAACCCTCCTACAACAAGAACACACATACAAGGAAGGGATTTGTTGCTGAGACATGGAGTGAAACTGAAGAGGATTCTGAACCCTCATCAAACTCCAGTGATGATGAGGATGATGCTGATTAAAAGGAGTTTTGCATGATGGCTATCAATGCCTCTCAAACAGATTCAGAAGCAGAAGAGTCAAAATCAGACTCAGAAGTTCAACTAGAAGAAGATCAGGTAATCAATTCATTTGATTTCAATTCTGAGGACTTTAGACATGAGTTTAAAATATTATGCCTAGATCTGTTGGAGTCTAAGAAGGAAATCACTTCCCTCAGAAAACAACTGTCTGAGTATTGCTCTTTAAAATCAGAGAACCTCAAACTTTCGGAAGAGTTAGAATGCTATAGGGAGGAGATAGCTTCACTGAAGAGTGAACTATCCAAGGCCAAGCAATTTGAAGAATCCCGTAATGGGAGAAGCATCAAACTGATCGATATCACAAGCACAGTTAACTCTAGACTTAATAGTACACTGGTCTTGGGAGCTTCATCCAGCCAGCCTATAGTTCTGACAACTCCAATAAAATTTATCTCTGATAAAGGGAAGGAAGTTGTAGAGGTAGCTAGGAAGAATGCAGATTTGCCAAAGAAAGATATAGTTCAACAGAATGCGTCGAACAGAGCTCGACGATCGTCGAACGTTGCTCGACGATCCACGAAACGATCGTCAAACTCAGCTCGATGACACCTGAACTCTGAACTCCAGGATAGTCGATCCTCGAACAGAGATCGATGATCTGACCCAAGATCGTCGACCTCAACTCGACGATCATCGAACAGAAATCAGGACTTTGAACAATCCTTCAAGGGTACATCTAGATTCAATCCTAGAAGTCCTACATCCCAAGGTTTCAACCCCTATACTGAATGGATAGTACCTCCTAGGAGATACCATCTTGAAGGTTATAAGAGTCAACCTGGGATGTCTTTCATTTCTGAATTTAAGGGATATCAACCTAGGCCCAAGGTAAACTGGGTCAAAAACCTATAAGCTGTTTATGTGCAGGTGAAGACCTATCCAACATCAAACCAGCTATGGTATCTTGATAGTGGGTGCTCAAAGCACATGATAGGGAACAAGGACAACTCTACATCCTTTAAAGCCAAGTTTGGACCCAAAGTAATTTTTGGTGATTCAAACTTTGGAATAACAAAAGGATATGGTGCAGTCCAAATTGGAACAGTCACCTTCAAGAAAGTAGCTTATGTTGAAGGACTCAAGCATAACTTGATAAGTATCAGTCAACTTTGTGATGAAGGATATCAAGTGACTTTAGACAAAGCAATATACAAGATCAAGACAGAGGACAACACAACTGTGTTCACATGTAAAAGGAAAGGTAACATTTACTTAGAAGATTTTCATTCATCTAAAGTAGATATTTGCCTGTTTAATTCCATATCTAGACCTAATATTCTATGGCATAAGAGACTAGGACATATTAACCTTAGAACCATTGCTAGGCTATCCAAGGACAACCTTGTTAGAGGACTACCTTCTAGCCCCTACAAGAAGGAAGGACTTTGCAAGGCTTGTCAATTAGGCAAACAAACTAAAAATAGTTTTAAATCAATTTACAAGAGTGATTCACGTATGATTTTATATCTGTAACACATCGATCTTTTTGGACCCATTATAGTACAAAGCTTAGGAGGGAAATCCTACACTTTAGTGGTTATAGATGACTTCTCAAGATTCACATGGGTGTTCTTTCTGAGGAAGAATTCTGATAACTTCAAGTGCTTGACAGAGTTTCTCAAATGCATACAGATTTAGTTCAATACTCACATTTCCCTGATCAGAAGTGATCATGGGACAGAGTTTGATTCTCTTCTTATGCAAGAGTTCTGTCAGAGTGAAGGGATCAGGCATACATTCTCAGCTCCTAGAACTCCTCAACAAAATGGGGTAGCTGAAAGGAAAAATAGAACCCTAATTGAATCTGCAACTACATTATTGACAAATGCTCACCTTCCTTTATCCTTTTGGGCTGAGGCAATGAACACCTCCAATTATGTGCTGAATAGAAGTCTAATACATAAACTGAAGGGCAAGACTCCATATGAATTGCTCAAAGGGAAGAAACCTAAAGTAGACTATTTTAAAGTTTTTGGTTGCATTTGCTATATTCACAATAATGACAAGAGATATTTAGCAAAATTTCAAGCAAAAGCTGATGAAGGATTGTTTCTGGGATACTCCATGATTAGTAAAGCTTATAGGGTTTATAATAAAACTACTTTAAAAAAAGAAGAATCTGTTCATATATCTTTTGATGAAACTAATATGTCTTTCAAGGAGAAGAATGCTTCTACCATAGAACAATTGCAGGTACATTCTCTAGCTGAAGACTTGGACAGATTGCAAGTTACTCAAAAGGATGAAAGTAGTGAAGATGAAGAAGCTGCTCAACATCTAGAAGAAAATCTTCTTGAAGAGCCAGTTGCTGTTCCATAAGAGGAAACAACAACACAAGTTGGTGAACAATAAACACCCCCTGTTGATTTAGTAACATCAAGAGATCATCCAATCTCCCAAGTGATTGGAAACATCTCAGCTGGTGTGCAAACTAGAAATCAGGTCAACCAAAACCTGATGCACACTTGCTTTCTCTCTCAAATTGAACCTCAATCCATTCAATATGCAGAGCAAGATCCACACTTGATCATTGCAATGCAAGAGGAGTTGCATCAATTTGAAAAAGAAACAAAGTCTGGGAACTAGTGCCTAAGCCAAAGGATCATTCAATTGTTGGAACAAAATGGGTGTTCATAAACAAATTGGATGATCAAGGAATTATTGTAAGGATTAAGGCAAGGCTAGTTGCTCAAGGATATTCTCAAGAAGAGGGGATAGACTATGACCAGACCTTTGCACAAGTTGCAAGGTTAGAGGCCATAAGAATCTTCCTGGCTTATGCTGCTCACAAGGGATTCAAAGTCTACCAAATGGATGTGAAGAGTGTTTTTCTCAATGGGGAGATCAAAGAAGAAGTCTATGTCAGACAACCCCTAGGTTTTGTCTCTCCAACTAATCCTGATTATGTTTTCAAACTTCATAAAGCATTATATGGTCTAAAGCAAGCTCCTAGAGCATGGTATGAGACCCTAGCATGCTTTCTTTTGGAAAATGATTTTATTAGGGGGAGAGTAGACCAAACTCATTTTATTAGAACCCATAAAACCCATACCCTACTAGTACAAATTTATATAGATGATATTATATTTGGTTCTACTGATTCAAACTTGTGCAAAAAGTTTTCCAAGCTTATGCACTCTAAATTTGAAATGAGTAGCATGGGTGAGCTATCCTTCTTCTTAGGATTGCAAGTCAAAAAACATGATGAAGGCATATTTATTTCTCAAACCAAGTATGCAAAAGAACTGGTTAAGAAATTTGGTATGTCTGATGCATCATGTATGAAAACACCCATGCCTACCAATGCTGTATTGGATGCTGATGAACATGGGAAACCAGTTGATCAGACAACATATAGAGTAATGATTGGCTCTTTATTGTACCTTACAGCTAGTAGGCCTGATATAATGTTTGCTACATGCATATGTGCTAGATTCCAAGTTATCCCTAGAGAGTCACACTTTACTTTAGTAAAGAGGATTCTTAGGTATGTTAAAAGCTGTCCAAATCTAGGACTCTGGTATCCAAAAGATTCAGCATTTGACTTAACTGGATTTTCAGATGCTGATTATGCTGGATCCAGAATAGACAGGAAAAGCACCAGTGGAACTTGTCAGATCTTGGTGATAGACTTGTCTCATGGTTTTGTAAGAAACAAACATCTATGTCAACTTCAACTGCTGAAGCTGAATACATGGCTGCAGGTAGTTGTTGTTCACAAATCTTGTGGATTCAAAATCAACTCCTAGACTATGGTTACAACTTAGAGAAGTCTAAAATATTTTGTGACAACACCACTGCTATCTCCATTGCACAAAATCCAGTCCTCTATAGTAGGATAAAACACATAGAAATTAGGCATCATTTTCTAAGGGATAATGTTGAGAAAAATTAAATTGAACTTCAATATATCCCAACTGATTTGCAAAGGGGAGATATTTTCACCAAGCCTTTGGATGAAAAGAAACACAACTTCTTCCTCAATCAGTTAGGCATATTAGATGGAGGAAGCCTAAAATAAATTACAAGATTTTGAAAAGCTAAAAATAGACCAAGATTAGGCTAAAAACTCATTTCTTTTTGTGTCTGTAGGATTGGTTCTGTCTCTGAACTGCGCTCGACGTTTTCCCCAGAAATCGTCGACCGTCGATCGACGCTTTCCCAAAAAACATCGATCGTAGATTGATGTTTTCCTAATACGTCGACCGGAGTTTAGAGCTTGTCAGATAGTTGTATACTATCTCCTTCAGGCCTTCGATCGTCGACCTGAGCTCGACGTTCTCTAGATCGTCGAACTAAGATCTACGATGTTGAAGACCTTTCCGCTTCCCTTAGGAGTCCTGATCGTCGAACCGAGATCGACGATCCTTCCTTTTTCGCGTCGAACCCTAATATAAAATCATTTTTCGGCCGCCGCTCGTCGTTTACGCTTTCATACTCTCTGCAAATTTTTCTCTTTCCCTCCAAACTCTCTACACTTGGTCGTGTTTGTTGAATCCTTGCAGGTACAGATGGCAATGTCGGTCGCCGCTCTCTTCAAAATGAAATTTGATACAGGCTTTGACATAGATATGAACTCCTTCGATGGCAGCGATCAGCGGTTAAAAGATAATCTGAATCTCTTCCGCGAACAGCAATTAGTTCAGTTGATGACCACGAGAATAAAAATTGCAGCAGATGAAGTAAAAGAATGGGTTTTTACTGCCACCAATGAGAATGAAAACTCTATAGTCGTCACCATCAATGGAACTAAGGTACCAATGTCCCCCGCTCTTTTGACAAGAGTATTCGCCTTAAGTACTGGGAATGACTCCATCGATTTGCCTGGAGAGGAATATGATTCGTTGTTAGATCGAATGGGTCACTCTGCTGTGAACTCTAATAAACTGCTGAAAAAGAATTTATTTATTGAATTTCAAGTTTTGGCTGATGTTGTTGGGAAAGTGCTTCTGGCAAAGCACTCAGCTCATGATACAATCTCAGGTATCAGATATGCTTAATGGGAGCTTTAGTTGATAAGAAACATCTGGATTGGGGATCAATCTTCTTTAATTTGATCAAGAAGAAAATTAATAAAAGTTGTGTCAGTTTGGGGAGGATTATAGGGGTTTACCTACATCACAAGTGCTCTGATCTGCTGGTCTCAAGTGGGATGCACATCAATGCATCCAAAAGGCTCACCTGTGCCCTTTTCAGCAGGTGGGACAGGCAGATTATCAACCCCAACAGGGCTGTTGTAGCAACATCCGCTTCAGGTACAAGGACTGCCTCAGTCACTCCTCCTCAGGTCTCTGCTCCAGCAAAAGATTTGCCTGCTTCTCCTCCTCCTCCAGCTGTCTCTGCTTCAGTCTCAATATCAACCACACCAGTAATATCAACCACACCAGTAATATCAACCACACCACTCATCTCAACCATAGCCATATCTTCCACCATTATAATCTCATCACCCATTTCACCTCCTCAGGCCACTACCTCAGAACCATTCCACCCTCTGTACTTTTATCCACCTATCACCACTCCATCATTTCATCTTCTGGATGACTCCTTCATGGATGATTCTCCTCCTACTCCTCCTGATATTCCATCTACATCTTCCTACCAACAACTTCTACAAGACATACTCTCTCAATCATCCTTCACACCATCGCTTTCCTCTCCCTTATCATCCATCTCCACTTCAGTAACATCCATCTCAATAATTCCTACTACTGAGCCATCCATCCCTATGCCTCCTACCTCCACACCATCCATTCCATCTGTCCCAGCCAACATCATTCCAACTATATCAACTCCTACCTCTACTCAAGCCCCTCTTGAGCATGTAGATATTTCAGCCTTGACAGACAGGTTGTATGAGCGGCTAGCCCCCAGGCTAACCTCATTGCTGGAGACCACCTTGGCTCCACTTTTGAAAAATGTTCAGGAGCTGTCTACCAGGCTATCTCCCTTCCTCTCCTCTCAGGCAATCCCTTCCTCTGGGTGCCTTGATCCAGTTTTCACTGAATCGAAGCAGGGGGAGATGCCTAATGAAGCTCTTGTTTTGCCTGAGACTGCTGAAGTTTCAGAACCAGCTCCAGTATTTGCAGTGGATCTTCAGAGCCTGCTGTCAGTTTTTGATACTTTGTACTTCAATTCTCTGCCAGTTCAACAAGTTGAAGACCTTACTAAGGCCATTGTGCCTATTTTAAAATGTGATCCCAGCCTGATTGCATCATATGTAAATTCTTTCAAGGCTGAGGATGTTGTTACTTCTATTTTTACTGCTGCTGTTGCTACTGTTGTTACATCTCTTGGATCCTCTGATATTGAAATGCTGTCTGTTGTTGCTGATGCTGCTGCTGTTGATGAACTTGCCTCTTATCTGGAAGAACCTGAACCTTCTTCTCCAATTACTTCTGCTCCTATTGCTGCTTCAATAAGTTGTGTTTTTGCTGCTGCTCCTGCTCTCACTCCTGAACAACTGAAACAAAAAGAGAAGTACATCAAAAATATTGATGATCTGTATGATAGACCCCAGATCTCAGAAAGTGATCAGTTTTACACTGACTCTGATGACTCTTCTGGAACCATTGCAAAGAAAAGGAAGGCCAAAAGCATGGCCATGATGAAGGTCCCTCCTGCTAAGGCCAAGGATTATAATGATATACCCTACTATATTCTTCATGATTGCCAGATAACTGAACCAAGGATGCAATATTCTAAAAACCAACTAAAGGCCATGAAGAAGAAAAGAAAGTTTGATAAGTATGAGAAAGGTTCATCCCAGTTTTAGCCTCCTCCTCCTCCTTCTCCAGATTCAGGATCAGGTGGAGGCTCAGCTTCTCAAACCTCAGCTCCAAAGCAATGTTCCTCCCAATCCTCTCAAAGATATCATCCCAGGGGGCAATATCAAAGGGGTTATCAGTCTAGAAGGGGACAATATAGAGGAAATCAAAGAGAACATAGATTTTAAGATGGGGAAGGACAAAGGCACATGGACTCCACTAAATGTCCTTTCCCTTATAAACTCAGAGAAACTGTTGATACAAGAACTCCTACTACTTCAGAAACTATCAATAGATATGAGCCTGCAGTTCCTTTTGAAGATCCAAAGAACAATCCATTATCATGGACTACTAGGATGAAAGAATTGGCTGCCATAGATCAACTGAAGAAGGCCAAAGAATAAGGGAAAGACACTTCCAACATTACAACCTTCTCAGATCAAAGAAAGGCAGAACTGGAAAGGTAAGCATCAAGGAAATACTTTGACCTAGTGGACTACATGAAGCTGCATCCTGAGGCTGTGGTTCCCAGGGCTAGATCTCAAACCTCCTTAGGTGTAGAGGATGATAGAAGGTCAAAGAAAGAAGCTCTTAATCCCAACAGGGAAATCTTATTTAAGAAGGGAAGTGAAAAGAAATTACATTTGTAAGCAGACCGTATACTCATTTTTGAACATTTGCTGATATTCCATCTGATTGCTGCTATGTTGCATGATCTGCTCTATTGTGTTAGATTTTTGTTTTTCTATATGTTGATTTTGTATTTATTACTGAGTTCTGTAAATAGTAATCCTAACCCAAATAGGGGGAGATTGTTGGAACACCCTATTACTAATTTGGGCAAGGATCACTATGTTTTTAGGAAATCAGTTTGCCCTAGATGTATAGTTGAAAAGGTCAAGTTAGAATGAGTCTAGGGCTTAGAATTTAGGTTTGAAGCTGCCTCCAGGACCATTCAAGGATTCAGACTTAGAGCTGAGACAAAGACAATTATCGTCGAGCTTAGGTCGACGAAACGTCGAACTCCGTTTGATGCTCTCTGAGCTCAACTCTGCTAAATCGTCGAGCTCCGGTCAACGATCTTCGAGATCAGATCGACGATCTGCCTTTAGCTTATTCTTCAGATCGCTGAGCTCCGGTCGACAATCTTCGAGCTCAGGTCGACGTTTTCTGTCTGATGATCATTTCAATCTCTGAGCTCAGGTCGACGATCGTAGAGCTCAGATCAACGTTTTTCCTGAGAGATCGACGACTTTGAGGATTCAAATTCAGTCAGCTTTTGGAATGTTTTTTTTTTAAATTCTCTCAGCATTTATTTCAAGAGATTTCCTAGCCGTTTTCATTTATTCTGGAGCAAGTTTCAAGGGATTTATCAGAGAATGTTTTTTGTACTTTCCTCCAGAAGACAAAACATTTATGGAAAACATTTATTGACTGCTAACGGCTATCTTGGATAGAGGATCTTCAGAGAATAAAACATCTTTCAGCAGATCAAAACAATCTATCTATCACTCAATATAGACATACACATATAGTCAGAAAACTTAGAGAAAAATCAAGTGATCAATCTTGAAAAGTTTTGATTGAATATTGGCATACTGAAAAGTGATCATAGCTTCAACATCAAGGACTCCAGACAATTCATATTTCAGCCTCTGCTGAAACCATCTTCTGCTTGAGATCTGAAGCTTCTGAAGACCTATCACCCTAGCAAAGCTCTCATCTCTGAACCATCTACATCTCAGGGGGAGCTTTGACAACACAATCAATCCACTAAGTCTTCTCTCAGTGATTGAGATAGAGAAGACAACTTCACCTCTTCCTTTTTCTTTTCTTGCTGTAAAGGGTTATCAAAACTCCCTTGAAAAGTTTTGAGTCTGGTTCTGAGAGCCTTGTCAAAACTCAGTGGTGGCAAGACACCTGATCAAAAAATCCAGTTTGGTTTTTGAGCACCTTATCAAAAGCTCATTGGTGCTCAGGACACCTGATCAACTCATCCTGCAGTGGATTCCTACCAAGGGTGGTAGAAGAGTGGATGTACCCAGGTTTTTGGGGAACCACTATAGCTCCTTGTGTCTTCTGGTTTCTTGTGCATATTCTTTGCTGTGTGCTGTAGTTTTTATTTTTACTGATTTAGTTTTATTTCTACATCAAAGCACCTTACACCTATACATAAATTAAGCCTTTGTTGCTGCGCATTTTTAAATTGTAAATTTACTTTAAAATACTCTATTCACCCCCCCCCCCCCCCTCTAGAGTTAAGATAGATCTTACCCTCGCTTTCAACTTAGAAAAAATCTTTAATCTTAGAAACTTTTTCTCTACAAGAATCTAATCTTCATTCAATGGTCCAAGTGCTTGAATATGATGTGGGTACCAATAGAGAGGTTACACATGAGTCAACACCTTGGATCACACAGTGAGGGATTACAATATATAGTCCTGTGTTCATGACCCACTGTAGACTGACATTGGTCTACACTTAGCAATGATGGCTTGCAAACACACAACTAAATAAAGATATTAAATACAACTTAATTCATCTTAGTTCAAGGGTGACTTCATGCAAATCTTTGTTATTGTGGATGTAATACCCAACAATCTCCCCCTCTTTGTAGAAGTCAGAACCCTCGATACTAAGGTGAATTATACCAATAAAGAAAGAACTGTAAATGAATAAAAGATTCAAATGCAAGAACGAAAAATTAAACACAGAATTAGCAAAACCAGAAATTATATATATATAATGTTTTAGATTTCCAATCATCATCCATTTCATCCATAATCTCAAAAACAGTTATCAACAGAAAGTCATTCCTTTCTCAGATGTTTCCTGTCATACTTCTCTTGTAATCTTCTCTAGTAACTGTCAGGCTTTGGGTAGTACCTTGGAGGTTTTGGAGGAGCCTTAGGATTGTTATAGCCATACTCTCTGTCATAGATTCTCCTGTTAGTCATGGACTTCTAATAGAGTTCCCACTCAGAAGAGCTGTAGTGGAGATTCCTGTTTTTTTTGTAGTCCATTACTAATTTGAGAGTATCAAGAATTAAAGCTTTAAAGGTAGGACTCCAGACTTCAGCAAATTCCCGTACTTTTCTTTTCTCTGTGTCTGGCATAGGAATAGTTTTTCTAGCAGAGGGGCCTTCCCCATACTTCTTCTTCTTAGAAGTTTTGATTTCAGGTAAACCTTGAGGAATAACATCATCCCATACTTGGTCATAAGAAGCAGGAGGAGGATTTTGATCTTCTGGCCTTAGAGAGAAGCATTGCATCTGAGTTTGCATCTGAGCAGGTATCTGACTTGACTAACCTTCAGCAATAGGGTTTAGGTTATGAGGAATGACATTAGGATCAACCTGAAATTCAGGGAATATCTTGTTATGTATCCAGACTGAGGTGTTATAGGTATGAAATTTCACAGACTGAATCTGTTCTAAAACATTCTTATTAAATTCAGTTATCTTGTTAGACCAGACTGTGTTTGTAGCAGCAATAAACTTGTCCACAAGCTTTTCCACATGTTCTTTCACCAAGATCTCCCCCTTTTTGAATTCTATAGATAGTGTATTTATAGCATCTTCTTTGAAAGTACCAACCTCTTCCCAGATTTTCATAACATGTTCTTGGGCTTTCTTCTCAAAAAACATTTGATTGTTAACAAGAATTACTGTTTGATCCATGACCTGACCAACACTAGTGATAGTGTGGTCTATAGCTTTACCACCAATCTGAAATAGTTCTTTGAGAGAGTCAGTATTGTGCTGAATTTCTGCAAATCCTCTGCTCATCTCTTTCTCTAGAGCAGTGACTTTGTCTTGGACTACTTTGAGGGATTCTTCAAAATATTTCCTTTGTTCAGACAACATAACTTCAATCTTACTTAGTATATCAGAACTTACAGGGGTAGCAGTAACAGGAACAACAATATGAGGTGGAGGTGGAATTGCCCATTGAGGGATATCTTCAATAACTACAGAGCTTTTAGCTCTGGTAGTATGAATAACTATATCTCCTTCTTCATCAAGGAAGGTACGAATAGAGAAATCAAGTCTCCTTAGAGGAGATTCAACTGCCTCAGGTTTTAGCTCATCCTCTTATGATAGAAAGATGGTATCTGGTTGAGGTGAGTATTTTCTTGGAGAAGGAGAAGGAGTTGCTTTGGGAGAAGGTACTGGAGATGGAGAAGGAGCTGGATATGGATCTTTGAAAGTTCTTCAGCAGTTTCTGTGTGGAGGGGAGGAAGAGGTTTCATCAGAGGTGAGTTATTTTATCATATTTTCTATATCTGATGCAATAGAGTTGATGGTTTTCTAAGCTTTCTCATATAAGAATGTCTTATCTGGCAAGTCTGCCATTGGGGACCTAACTGAAGATTTGATAGGACTACTGACTGGACATCTGACTGGACTTCTCACTAGTGATCTAGCTAGTGTCCTGGCTCGTGAACTTACTGTACTTCTGACTAGAGATCTGGCTGGAGGAGGAGATAAAATTCTATCAACTTTAATAGAGGAAGCAGGCTCCCCCTCAGTTGCAGTAACAGATGGTTCAGCAACTTCATTAGAGGAGGGATATGGAGTCCTGACCTCTGAAGCAGGGGATGCAAGCTCTTTAGCTATCTTCTTTGGATTCTTCAGTTTTAACTCCCACCTTTGAATGGAAGCTTAGGAGATCTTCTTCAAGTGATGAATTAGTGTACCTTTTGAAGTCTTGAAGACCACTAGATCAATCCCATGAAACATCAAGGAGATTATCCTGGCAAACTTTGGTTCTTTAATGCTATCCCTGATCAAGTCAAAAATCATCAAACCATATGTAAATTTCTTCCTACAGACTATGGCTGTACTGACATTGTATAGGTCATTGGTTATGAAACCTATAGACCCTGACCTGCACCAAAGAATTTTCCCAACTATATCCACTAGAAGTTTGCTAACATCATTCAGAGTAGTTCTCCTTAGAGAGTTAATGTCCACAGGAACTCCACAGAAATAACAGGTTCTGTCATTGTCTTCTTGAGTATGTTCCTCTTCATCATCTACAGTAGGCAATCTTAGAAGTCTGGACACTATGGTAGGGCTTAACTTAATCTTAACTCCCTTGACCTTAGATTTAAGTACAGTTCTATTCCTCCTTACCTTGAAATTTCTACAGAACTCCTCTACTTCTGGAAATAGAATCTTACAAGTTTCTGAAAGAACAAAGTTCAAACCTGTGATTTCTAGCAGTAGAAGCAAATTCTCGAAATCTTCTGAAATATTTGCAATCCGTACGATCACAAGTTCACTGCCGACTCCGATTCTGGACTACTGATCCATTGAGACTGATGACGGCGATGGACAGAGTGCGAGAAAGCGGCGGTGACAAAGCTCTGGTCGGCGGAAGGCGAAGAGTTTTCGAGAGAATGGATTTTTAAATGTCGGTTGATTTGAGATTTCTAAAGTTTTATATATATATATATAACCCTAGTAATGTTGATTAGGAATCTATTTAATCTAAAATAACCCTTGGATTAAAGCTCAAATCGATCTGATTTTGAAATAGAGGAAATGAAAAGAAAACAAAAGTAGAGGGCATTTCTCGAGAGGTAGGGTTAGTTCTCGAGATACATGGTTATAGTTCTTTAGAAGTATATTTCTTGATTTCGAGAACTTATTGTACTTCTCGAGAGATAGATCTTTTGTTCTCGAGAAGTGGAATTAAGTTTTCGAGAACTAGTTATGTACTTTTTGAGAAGTAACTGTATTTCTCGAGAACTGCCTTTCACTTGAGAAATTTCTGACCTTTTTGTATTATCCTCGATTCCTGAGCTTTGAGATTATCTCTTTTGGTCTATCCTTCTCTGTTCAGCATCCCAAGTTTAGTTTTGAAGAAATTGAACTTGGTCTCGTCCAACGGGTTTGTGAAAATATCAACAACTTGTGGATCTGTTGGCACGTACTGCAGATCCACATCCCCTTGCTCCACATGCTCCAGGATGAAGTGATATATGAGCTCGATGTGCTTTGTACGGCTGTGCGAGACTGGGTTGTTGTGTAACGACCCCATCCATTACATGACGTATAATAGAAGGTCCGGCCGGGGCCCCACACTATATGCCACAAACAGACGGTGAGGTCACAGGATAATACAAAACTATACACGAATCCTAACTCAGAGCATTCTAGCGGAAGCTTTAAGTTGTAATTTGAACTCTAACCAGGAATGTCCAATATATAAACCACTGGTATATATATAACCACGGAATGTACAATAAAGGTTTGGCCTTAAGGCCTTACAGTTCCTCTTTCCATGCAACATGGATTACAAACCTCGGCGCGCAGGCCGACCATACATGAGGAAACAAAATAAACAAAACCATTTGCTCAACCTTCAAGAGCTAGCCGCAGCAGCAGCAGCAACAGCAGTAGGGATTCAGCCCTTCACTTACCACTTGGCTCTCCAGCACCTGCATAGGGACAATCCACCCAACCGATGGCAAACAATGCAACGGTCAGCATTCAGCTGACCCAATTATAACAATCCTACCCCTTTCTCGGGGCATTAGCATTCTTTCCCTGCATAGCATGGCATCATCATATAGAAACTATGTGCGCGCAGGCACATTCAAGCCATCACAACCATCGGCCACACGGCCCGATAGTCCGTGCACTCAGCACACATTCCTTGTGTACCGGAATACCAGGGTCAACACCACCGTCTACACGGTATTTGAGCATTCTAGTCTTTCCGGCGCGCGGGCCTAAGACTCTCATTAGGCGCTCCAACAAAACCCATAACCAGGCTTCCAAGTCGGACGGACCTAACGCAGGTACGGATCAGCCACCCCCTGTTGCTCATGTCGCCGTGCCACCTCGAATACGGAAGTATCCATGGCTATTTATAGGCGCGGGTCGGTTTCACCTTTCCTGTTCGGCAATCTGCCTTTTCATCGAGTTGCAGCCCAACGGCTCAACCGCTCATAAAGTGGCAACGCACGGCCACAAGAGTTGCATCCAACCCTCTTCATTTCCTGGACTTCATCCAGTACTTCCTGCCGCACCAAGCAACAGGTAGGCACAAGGCAACACAAGCCATAATCACGGAGCCTTCTCTGATATGCAAACAAGCATCACCAATCCAGACCATGTCCAGATGGGCTTCACACAGCATGCCTAGATCCGTACTCCAATTCCGGCCTCTAACAAGGGGGACTTCACATATCTACCCCAAGGGACACCACAACCCACCGCACACTCGCGGGGAAGGGTTTTCCCTATGCAATGCAGAAAAGAAGGACTTCACATGTCCAAGAAGGGAGATTGTTACCCTTGTCGATCTCTTGGAAGCCATCGCAAACTAGCCGGTGAGAAAGAACCACAGCAGCTTTGCCTTCACAACGCCGGCTTCGGATCACGAATCGGACCACGGGAACTCCGCCGGTGGCTTGATCTCCTCCTGCTTCTTCTTCCTCCTCTCTCTTTCTCTCTTCCTTAATCAAATGAAGAATGAATTCTTCCTCAGCCTCTGCTGATTAAATCCAGCCAGGAATCACCTGAGCCCTTGGATCCCAAGAGAGAAATCTGAACGGCCACGATTTGCCCAAAAACTCACTTTTTTGGCTGACACGGCCTGTGACACGCCCGTGTCATAGGCCGTGTACCCTTAAGCGGCACACGCAGTATTCGTACCGACTGAACTTTACCAGAACACGGGCATCGACACGCCCATGTCGAACCTGACACGCCCGTGTCATTCCGGAGACACGCCCGTGTCACCCCTGCCTCATCGAGCTGCAAGCAGTACACGGGTAGGCACACGACATCGGACACGCCCGTGTCCAACCTGACACGCCCGTGTTCAAGGCTTGGTTCTAGGCCGTGTAACCTTCTGACTTAGAACACATTTTATTTGCGTGACACGCCCTGGGACACGCCCGTATCCCAGGCCGTGTACCCCCGACACGCCCTGGGACACGCCCGTGTCCCAGGCCGTGTAACATGACCTGCACATCAAAACCATTTTTGAGTCTTTTTGGGGTGTTACAATCCTGCCCCCCCCCCCTTAACAAAATTTCGTCCCGAAATTTGCACGGTAAGGAAACAAGAACCAACAATGCTATAACTTGAGAATTCTATTATAACAAGAGGTACACGGTCTACAGCTTATCCAAACAACTCGGGAAATTCAGCTCGCATGGTCTGCTCTCGCTCCCATGTTAGCTCTTCACGGCCACAATTGTCCCATCGGACCTTGACCATCCCGATCACTTTGTTCCGCAACTATTTCTCGGCTCGATCCTCGATCCGAAAGGGTCTAACTCTCGTCGTTAGCCCATACTCGACCGGTAATCGATCATTCTCCACTACTTGAGCTGGATCCTTCACCGCCTTACGAAGGACTGAGATGTGAAATACATCATGTAATACACCCAAGTCTGCTGAAAGTGCTAGTCGATAAGCAGCTTCCCCAACTCGCTCCACCACCTCAAACGGACCAAGATACCTCGGACTTAGCTTTTTCAAACGCCGAATCCTAGACACACCTTTGAAGGGTTTGATCTTAAAATATACCCAATCACCCACCGCGAACTCCACGTTCCGGTGTTTGGCATTGTAGTACTTTGCTTGACGATCTTGGGCTATCACTAGCCTCTTCCGAATAGAGCGTATGAGCGAGGTAGCTTCTTCGACTTCCTTTTTCCCACTCAGCTTAGATTCGCCTGCTTCTGCCCAAGCTAACGGTGTACGGCATTTACGACCATATAAAGCCTCAAATGGTGCCATACCGATGCTCGCTTGGTAGCTATTATTATAGGCAAATTCGACACGAAATATATAATCTTCCCATCTCTTACCAAAGTCTAGGGCGCACATGCGGAGCATATCCTCCATCATCCTGTTGGTTCGTTCAGTCTGGCCATCCGTTTGGGGATGAAAGGCTGTACTAAACGCCAATTTTGTACCCAACATTTGATGAACTAGCCGCCAATCATTCGATGTGAATCGCCCATCACGGTCACTAAGGATGCTCTGAGGAACACCGTGCAGTCGAACAACCTGCTCCACATAGAGCTTTGCCAAGGTTTCCACTGAATCGTCTCTTCTGTTTGGAAGGAAGTGCGCCACTTTTGTCAACCGGTCCACAATCACCCAGATTGAATCATGACCGCGTTGAGATCTCGGCAACCCGTGCATGAAATCCGTCGAAATGTCATCGAACTTCCACTCCGAAATAGGTAACGACTTCAGGAAACCGCCAGGCTTCTGGCATTCTGCTTTCACCAACGCACAGGTATTGCATTCCGCAACATACCGTGCTACATCTTTCTTTAATCCGGGCCACCAGAACAGCTTTTTCAGATCTCTGTACATCTTTGTGCTCCCTGGGTGAACTGAGTACTTTGCAAAGTGAGCTTCGTACATCAACTCTTCCCTCAATTTACCCATATTCCGGTACACCAAGAATGTGCCCTGAGTGCACGGACTGTCGGGCCGTGTGGCCGATGGTTGTGATGGCTTGAATGTGCCTGTGCGCACATAGTTGATATATGATGATGCCATGCTATGCAGGGAAAGAATGCTAATGCCCCGAGAAAGGGGTAGGATTGTTATAATTGGGTCAACTGAATGCTGACCGTTGCATTGTTTGCCACCGGTTGGGTGGATTGTCCCTATGCAGGTGCTGGAGAGCCAAGTGGTAAGTGAAGGGCTGAAGCCCTACTGCTGTTGTTGCTGCTGCTGCGGCTAGCCCTTGAAGGCTGAGCAAATGGTTTTGTTTGTTTTGTTTCCTCATGTATGGCCGGCCTGCGCGCCGAGGTTTGTAATCTATGTTGCATGGAAAGAGGAACTCTAAGGCCATAAGGCCAAACCTTTGTTGTACATTCCGTGGTTATATATATACCAGTGGTTTATATATTGGACATTCCTGGTTAGAGTTCAAATTACAACTTAAAGCTTCCGCTAGAATGCTCTGAGTTAGGATTCGTGTATACTTTGGTATTATCCTGTGACCTCGCCGTCTGTTTGTGGCATATAGTGTGGGGCCCCGGCCGGACCTTCTATTATACGTCATTTAACGGATGGGGTCGTTACATTTTGGTATCAGAGGGAGGTTTCGATCCTCCGACCTGTGGGTTTTGCGGTGTTACAGCTCAATTGGTGATGAAGGTTGAAAGAACTCCATAGTTAAGCGTTCTTGGGCGAGAGTAGTACTGGGATGGGTGACCTCCTGGGAAGTCCCCGTACGGCCCAACTTAACGGTCGAGTTCGCTCATCAAAGGGAGGCTGTGGCCACCAACAACCCGCCTGTGGAGGGAGAGGGGTTGGGGTGCTTGGGCTGCAGCCCGGTAGCGATGCCTGGAGAGCGGAGCCGTAACGCTGTTACGTACGCGCCAGGTTCGTTACAATAAAAAGTGCACTTTTTATTGTAACGACCCGGGATTTGGCCCGAAGCCCCCCATGGCATCGCTACCTGGCTGCAGCCCAAGCACCCCAACCCCTCTCCCTCCACAAGGGGTTGTTGGTGGCCACATTCTATCTTTGATGAGTCAAACTCGATAGTCAAGCCCGCACTACGGGGACTTCCCAGGAGGTCACCCATCCCAGTACTACTCCAGCCCGAGCACGCTTAGTTGGTGATGAGAGTTGAAAGAACTCCATAGTTAAGCGTGCTCGGGCTGGAGTAGTACTGGGATGGGTGACCTCCTGGGAAGTCCCCGTAGTGCGGGCTTGACTATCGAGTTTGACTCATCAAAGGGAGGCTGTGGCCACCAACAACCCGCCTGTGGAGGGAGAGGGGTTGGGGTGCTTGGGCTGCAGCCCGGTAGCGATGCCATGGGGGGCTTCGGGCCAAACCCCGGGTCGTTACATGTTGGCAATTGCTATTACGCTGGAGGAGTCACAAAACAATGGAATGTATTTAACCTTCTTGTTGTAATCTTCTAGCTGGTTCTTTAGCCAAAGAAATTGTGCACAATAATTGCCGGAAGAAATATATTCTGACTCGGTCATTGAGATTGCGACATAATTTTGATTTTTGCTGCTCCATGAGATAAGTCTTCTTCCAAGGAACTGAAATGTCCCGGAAGTGCTTTTTTTGTCATCTTTGCTACCAGCAAAGTCTGCATCTGAAAATCCAATTAGTTTGCTGTCATTACTTCTTGGGTACCATAAGCCAAGATTTAGTTTACCTTTAAGGAATCTCAAGATCCTTTGTGCATCAGCATAGTGAGATTCCTTACAGTTCACTTGGAATAAAGCACAGACACATGTAGAGAACAGTATGTCAGGTCTACTGGTGGTAAGGTAAGGCAAGGATCCAACTATGCTTTTGTACTTAGTTTCATCAAAAGGTTTCCCTTTCTCATCCTTGTCCGGAGACATAGCTGAGGCCATTGGAGTCCTTATAGAGGTTGCACTCTCCATTCCGAATTTCTTAATCAACTCCTTGGTGAACTTCATCTGTGAGATGAAAGTTCAATCTTCAGATTCTTTCACCTGAAGTCCTAAGAAAGACTCAGCTCTCCCATACTACTCATTTCAAACTTCCCTTGCATAAGTTTAGAAAACTTTTTGCAGAGGTTGTCGTCTGTAGAACCAAAAATAATGTCGTCGACATAGATTTACACTAGCAAACTATTGCCTTTAATTTCCCTAAGAAATAATGTCTTATATATCTTTCCCCTTGTGAACATGTTCTCGAGGAGAAAGCTAGATAGCATTTCATACCAAGCTCGAGGAGCTTGTTTCAAACCGTACATCACTTTCAATAATAAATAAACATATTCAGGAAAGTTAGGATCCACAAAACCTTGGGGCTATTCCACGTACACTTCTTCCTTTATGTCACCATTAAGGAAGGCGGATTCAACGTCCATTTGATAGATAGTGAAGCCCTTCAGTGCATCATAAGCCACGAATAGTCTGATGGCCTCCAGCCTTGCAACTGGAGCGTATGTTTGGTCAAATTCGATTCCTTCATCTTGACGATATCCTTTGGCGACGAGTCTAGCCTTGTTATTTATAATTGTCCCATCCTCGTCCAAATTTTTCTTGTAGACCCGCTTTGTCCTGATGACATTCTTACCTTTGGGTCTTGGAACTAGCTTCCAAACTTTGCAGCACTTACACTGGTTCAGTTCTTCTTCCATGGCTAACATCCATGATGCGTCTGAGTTTGCTTTCTCAAACTTCATTGGTTCAACCTGTGAGAGAAATCTTAAATATAAATTCTCGTTAGTTGTACCTCGATGAGTTCTAACACAATACTGGGGATCTCCTATGATCTGGTCCAATGGATGATCCTTCAGATGTCTGAGTTCTAGGTTCCTAGCACCTGGAACTTCTTCAGCCACTGGACTGACTTCATCAACTTGGATGGTTTCTTCATCTTGATCGTCTACCTCTTAAATGGGGGTTGGAGTAGTGATCTTGATGAACTTTTCTTTTTCACCTTCAGTCGGTTCATCCAAGCTGATTTATTTTCGCCTTGTAACTGCATCTTCTACTAGCACACTTGACGATTTGCTTTGTAGCAAGCTCGTCTCATCAAATACAACATGTATGGATTCTTCTATAACAAGAGTTTTCTATTGAAAATCCTATTTGCCTTACTATGGCTACTATATCTACAAAAATACCTTAAAAACTTTTATCACTAAATATGGTAGTATGATACTTACCATTATTAAGAACGAAGCATTTACAGCCAAAAATTCTAAAATATTAAATAGGTAGTTTCCTGCCTTTTAGAAGTTCGTAAGGTATCTTATCATAAATTCTTATTGATGAGTGCTCGATTTTGCATGTGGCATGCAGTATTGACGGCTTCAGCCCAGAAGTACTCTGGTAGTGAAGCATCACTCAATATAGTTCTGCATGCCTCTATGAGTGTTCTGTTCCTTCTCTCAGCTACTCCATTTTTCTGTGAAGTGTGAGGAGAGGAAAACTCATGAAAGATACCTACGCTTTCACAGAATTCTGTCATGGCCCCAGACTTGAACTCTGTTCCATTATCACTTTTGATTTTGACTACAGAATTGTTTTGTTCATTCTTGACCTGCCTGAAAAAATTAGTAAAGATGTCGAATTCATCTGACTTGTGTTTCATAAAGAACACCCACACAAAGCGCGAGTAGTCATCAACAATAACCAATGAATATTTCTAACCTCCCAAGCTTCTAATTTGCAGTGGACCGAACAAGTCCATATGAAGTAGATGTAGACATCTACTTGAATTTTTGTCAATAATGCTTTTAAAGGTAGCCCTTATTTGCTTCCCTTTTAGGCATGCATGACAAGATCTATCTTTGACGTACTTGACATTAGGGGCATCACGAACTAATTTTAGGGAGAATAATTTATTAATAGTTTTAAAATTAATATGTGCTAACCTCTTGTGCCATTTGTCACCAAGAGACGAAATATCTTTTGCTAAAAAGCACACTGGTGTAGAAGAATCTATACAAATGAAATTTAAATAAAATATATTCCTGCTTCGAGTGCCAGATAGAATTGTTTCCATATTGTCAACAGACTTTATCAGGCACTTATTAGCGAGGAATTCAACAATGTATCCTTTATCGCATAGTTGGCTATGCTTATAAGAATATGTTCCAATCCCTCAACATAAGCTGCATCCGAAAAGGATACACTACTGTTAGTGATCATACCGTAGCCTTTGGTTACCCCTCGGTCTAAACCTCCAAAGATGACCTTTGGTCCATTCAACACTGAGAATAATTTTGAAGTACGCTTCTTGTCCCGGTCATGTGCCGAGAGCATCCACCGTCCAAATACCAGATTGGGGTTTTGGTGGCCTTTCGAAATCCCTACAATCATAATCAGTTTTCCTTTGGAACCCAAACATGTTTGGGTCCTTGGTATCGTGTTAGAACACTCCCCCTACGAGGAGTAGCATCTTGAGTGGTAATTCTCATGTTTCCAACTTGAGGAGTTGCAACATTTCTTGGATTAAACCAACAATCGATGGCAAAATGACCAATTTTGCCACAGCACCAACAGTCGAACCTAGTGTACCTGTGCCTTAGGTACTCCTGCTTGATCTTCTGAGATACTGGTCCAGCAAGGGTAGCATTCTTGGAGGAAGAAGCTTCATGATGATGGCAATCACATTGTTTCTTCTCCATCACAGGCTTTTCTACAATGGACTTTACTTTTGGTGCTTTCTTAAAGTTATGACCATGATCATAAGGACCATAGTCCTGAAGAATGACTTCTTCATAAGGTGCCTTAAAGGTACTCTCACCAAAGTTTCTAGTGCGTGTCCATCCTTGGTAATCAGACTTTGGCTCTACATAAGTAGGCCTTGTCAAGTGGTCGTTGGATGAGTTAAGATCAAACTCATTAGTTAGAAATATGACTTTCTTAAAGATAGTCTGATCTTTAGGGGCTTTCCCCTTTGCTTTGTCCAAGGCCTTCTTGGCTGGCTTATTCCTTCTCCTAGCATTTTTCCTCCTAGAAGATTTACGAGTAGCTTCTACATGGCCTAGCAAAGCACCCTTGCCTGAGCAAGGAACTTAGAAATAAGAGGAAGAACTACCTTGGGCTTAGAGAAACCTTCAAAAAGTTTCTTTTCAGCTTGTAGTAAGTCTTCCAACCCCTTGATGATTTCATCCTTCAGATCAAGGTGCTTAATAGCCTTGTTGAACACATCAACAACAGTATCTAAGTCTTCTCTTAGTGAGTCCATCTTAATGACTTCCTCCCTAAAAGAGCTTTCTATGGCCTTTAGAGACTTAATCTCTTTTTCCTGAGTTTTCACGACCTTTCGACATTTGTTATAAGCCATGATCAACTCCTTATACTGGGCCATGTGTTCAGACTCATCGTTAGAGGAGCTATCCTATTGATCATGATCAGAATCTTTAGATTCTGAAAGAGGGGTGTAAGATTTTACCTCCCCAGTGAACTGGGGCTCTTGTTTATCATCTGATTGAGCCATAAGTCCAAAGTAGGCTTCCTCTTCATCACTTGACTCAGATGAGTCAGAGTCACTAAGAGTCTTGCCCTTCCTAGCTATCAAGCTCTTCTCTGTCCTCTTCTTGTTCTATGAGAATTTCTTTTCTTCTCTCCTACCAACCTCCTTCTTCTTGTGGGGGCAGTAAGCTATGACGTGACCTGGCTTGTTACAACATCAGCAAACTATGTCAGTCGAAATATGTTTGTTCTATTTAGAACCATACCTATCGTGGCTGCTTGAGCCATTTATGTGTCGATCACCGTCATGTCGTGATCTTCTGTGAGAGGCATCCTTGCCCTTCCATTGCTTTTTCTTATTCAAAAATTTCTTGAACTGTCGTGAGAGTAAGGAGAACTCTCCTTCAGATAGTTCAGATACCAAGGTTCTTGGCTCCGAGTTTTCTTCTTCACTAACTTCTTGTGCTGGGGTTGGAGAGGTATCCTTTGAATTCCTGGAGGTGTCTGCCATTAAAGAAATACACTTCTCTTTGGATACAGACCTTCTCTTCTCTTCTTCAGCTTTCGTTGTGTTGAGTTGAAGCTCATATGACATTCCGAAGAGATTTTGAGGATCTGTCTCAGCTAGATTTCAAAATTCCATGGTGGCACAGACCTTGTTGTCCTATTCCTTGGTTAAGGATCTTAGGAACTTGTCATTTAGTTCTTCGTTAGTGAATACTCTTCCATATACTCTGAGGCCGTAAACTATCTTGAAAAAGTTCACAAAAGTATCTGCAATGGTATCTTTGTGCCCTTGTCGGAAGGCTTCATATTTCATATTCAAAAAGTATCTTCTGTCATCCCTTACTTCTTCTGTACCTTCCATCAAGGTGATGAGGGACTGTCATATCTCCTTAGTAGACTGGCAGTGGATCAGGTTTTGCATCATAGAGTCATCAGCTGCACTTGCAATTATATTTTTGGCTTTCTTGTCTAAGGAGACAAGTGCAATCTCATCTTTATCTAGATCCATCAGGTTCTTTGGGACTTTATTTGTTGAATCTATAGTTGAGATAGTCATAGGAATGTGGGGACCTTCTTCAACAATCATGAATATCCGAGGATCCACAGCTTCCATGAAAAATTTAATTCTCTCTTTCCATATGGGAAAATTTTTCTTTGTGCATAGGGGAAGCTTGGCAAAATCTTTAGCCTTCCATTGCTTGAAAATTCTCAAGATACAACTTAGAGAGGAAATTGATCAAGGTGTTAACCTTTTAACGACCAACCTCCCTCTGATACCAATTGAATGTGTTCAGTTTTCTACCTAAATCACCTAGAGTGGGGGTGAATAGGTGAATTGTGCATCTATTTGCGGAATAAAAAATATAACGAGCTTACACAAAAACAATAAAGCAATCACAGACGACAAGAAGATTTCTAGTGGTTCCCCAACCATGGGTACGTCCATATTCCCTAACCGATCTAGTAAATCACTAGACTCGGCTACTCCACTATCTCAGATTGAAAAACAATCCTACGCCTCAGAACCATGTTCCTATAATCTTGATCCAAAGGGATCTACACTCGGAAGATGAAAACTTCCTACAACTCAGAGAACAACTCTCCTACACTTAGAGAATAATCTCCTACAAAATTACAAAGAGATATGAAATACAAACATAGATTTGTCTCAGATCTGGAAAAATTTATCTCTAGGTCTTCTTCTTGAACATGGCGACTTTTTAAGAATTTCTTGAAGAAGAACCTCTGTAGATCTGATCTGAGAAACCTTTGACCTACTCGATCAAGTAGAAGATGAAGATTCCTCGAATAGCAAGTCATTCTTGATCGAAAACAGTCGAGTCGATTTTTTTCCTGAGCGGAGGCGGCTTCTGTAAACTTTTTCTTTGAGAGAGACGGCCGATTAGAAATAATAGATTGTACAGATTCCGCTTAGGGTTAGTCTAAATGAAAAGACATTATATATGATTTCCCCTAACGGTTAGAATTGACATTAATGATGACACGTGAACCTATCACGTCAAGTCATTTGAAAATCCCATCGATCTGGACATATGTAAATTTTCTGAAAAAATGAACTGCTATTCTCGAGTAGTATGAATAAGTTCTTGAGAACAAGGCTGATTTCTCGAGAGATAAACGTTCTGGGCTTAAGATAGTACTGGAGAGATAAGCTTTGTGTCAACTCAATAACTAAATTTCACTTCTCGAGAACTAAAATAACATTACTCGAGAGCTAAAACATGTACTCGAAAACTATGCTAGCTAATCGAGAACGAAAAGCTAAGTACTCGAGAACTATAACCAGCTTCTCGAGAGATGGACTAAGAAAATTTTTCATGACTGTCTCTTGCTACTCGATAAATATAAGAGGTGACTTCTCGAGAACTACGCTAAGCTTCTAGAGAAATTTAATGATGTTACTCGAGAACTAGTCTAGGCTTCTCGAGAACCAAGTGAACTTCTCGAGTCTGCTGACTCTACTTCTCGAGAACTATACTAGACTTCTCGAGAAGTGGACTTAGAAAAAAAATTTAATCTTAAAAACTTTTTCTCTTCAAAATCCAATCTTCATTCCATGGTCCAAGTGCTTAAATATGAACTGTGTCCCAATAGAGAGGCTACACATTAGTCAACACCTTGGATCACACAGTGAGGGATTTCACTGTATGGTCCTGTGTTCATGACGAACTGTAGACTGACATTGGTCTACACTTAGCAATGATGGTCTGCAAACACATAACTAAACAAAGATATTAAATACAGCTTAATTCATTTTAGTTCAAGGGTGGCTTCATCCATATCTGGGTTATTGTGGATGCAATACCCAACAACTAATTAGGTTGAGTTTGACCCATCTTGTATAGCCAGGGTCAAGTATATGAGTCCTAAAGTTTAGGATAGTCATTAGTTTCAACCTTCATGGACAAGCCAGCAGAGGACCTCAGTAGACTCGAACTTTGAAGAATTCACAGATCAAAATTTTTAGTTCGAAATTCTTCGAGCTCAGCTCGATGATCGTCGATCTCAGATCGACGAACTCAGAAATCTTTCTTTGAGTTGAGCTCGATGATATTCGAGCTTAGTTCGACGATCTCTTCATTCAGATAGATTCTCAGCTCGACGAACTTAGAGTGCAAAATTGGCAAGTTATTCTTAGTATTCAGTTCGCAGAGCTCAGGTCGACGAACATGGAACTGCAGTTGACAAAAAATTTTCAAAGGTCGACGATTTCTGTCCCGAGCCAAAATGAGAAGTTTTCCTTACCTCTGTCCCTTATTTATTATATTATTTAGAAGTAATTTCCTGAATAATTAATTCTCATATTCTCCTGAATATAGTCGTTATTGGCAGCATTAATTATGGTCTTCATCAGGGTTAATTACTTACTTATTTTTATTGGACAGTTTGGGAAACTCACTTAAAGCAAATATTCCAGCCGTTTCATTCTCTAGATCAGTCAGCAATTAATTGTTGGAATTCAAATTTCAAAGGAGAATTTGGATAGCAGAATATAAAAGAGATTTACTCATTTTCAGGTGGAATCAATCCTTGAATACACAAACAATATAGTATAGATAATACAGAGAAGAAATACAGAACAACAATATACAGAACTTTTTCTCTCTGTGCAGAAAACATCTTGTTTTCCCTAGATCTTACTGAAAGCTGAATAAGAACAATAATCATATTTCGAGAGTCTTCTTCAACTTCTCCTCCAGGAACATTCAAAGACAATAACTTTAAATAAGTCAGAAAGTTCAAGGATCTCTCAATATAAGGTTGACGACCTATACCCAAAGCAAGGCTCCTAGTCTTCTGAACCATCTCTATATTTCATAAGGAGCCTAGACAACATAATCCACAAGTCTTCTCTATTGTATAGGGAAAAGAGAAGACATCATTACCTCTCTCTCACCTCCTGTAAAAGAGTTTATTAACTCCCTTCAAAAGTTTATTCTTGGTTTTTGGCTCCTGATCAAAAGCCTAAAGGGTTGTGAGATCTCCGTAAAAAAAGATCTTGTGGTGGCAGTAACCTGATCAAAAACCATAATTGTTAATAGGGTTGACCACTTTATATAATAGGTGTCGGGGGTTATCTGCAATGATGATGAGATTACATGCAAAATATGCTATGATGTGAACATGAAAGTTAAACTCACCCACACGACTCTGTATACACAGAACTTTAGTTCTCCCTTTCTAGAGCCTTACATCACAAGATACCTCTGTAGTGTAAAAAGGATGTGGTGGGTTGGGCCTCGCCCACCTCTAAACCGTTAATTGCACTACCAGTCAGACCTATCGTACGCCTCGATGCTGGTGTAGTAAGCAAAGCTCCGACGTACTCTTGCCAGCTGGCGCACTAGACTAAATTTAGCGAAGTGCAAAACCACACTTGCTGAGCCAAAGTATTTACGTCGGTGCATAAACCCTCCAATACCGAAGACCCACCACCTTATACTTTATGCACATGCAACCATATTTATCAACTACCGAACCAAAGCTCCCCGGACCATCCCGCCCGTCACAACTAACAACCGAGCCAAAGCTCTCTGGGACAACTTGCCCATCACCAGATCAACCGAGCCTACATCTCGAATAATCCAATCTAACATCCCGAGACATTGATGTGAGTGAAAGTGAATCCCTATTTATGCTAGTTACTCTTGTAGATTTTTTCCTACAGTTTAGGTTAGCACAAAACTGCCCCCGGCATACCCCGTGAAGGTATCTAAATGGGCACTAGGAACTATGATGGGTTGAAGCCCAAAGCTCCCTTTTATAGGGCACTTATTATTGGTTAATACCCAATTCATGATCCCTTTAGTATTACACTGGTTCTAACCTAAAGTGTTTATACCTTCTCTCTCCCTCCACAGGATAAATGATCTTTCGTCGATCCCGAGTACCACCTAAAGTTATACAACTCAACTACCTATTCTTCCCAAATTCAATGGTATACTCCAATCCACGTACCCAAAATCAGTAAACCACAATCCCATCTCCCAACGACCATTCCCCAAGTTAACTCGATTTCCGCAGCTTTACTAAATGCAGGCCATCTTATGTTATATGACGTGCCTGATAGGAGGTACACTAAATCATCATCTAAACAACCTAAGATAATTAAAGGTGACCTATCATGACACTTATTGACTAAATCCATAAACTTGGAATTTTACTAATTTATCTTACATTTTTTTATTTCTCCTAAAAAATACAAATGCCCCTCTTTGAATATGAAGTGGCCCTTATAGTCCTGCAAAATTCTCCATTAAATTAAGATAAATACAAGATGACTATTTAATGGTAAATTCCAAGTCTCCCAATATTTCAGTAAGGTTTAGAGCTCTAAACTTAATTTTGAATATAACTTACATTAATCATTTTAAAGAGACAAGTACTGCTGAAATACTTCCAAAATTTCAGAGAAAATCCAATCATGTATATAATGACCTACAAACACTCCACGTCATGTTTCATAATTTTTTAGTGAGTAGTGAACTCTAAACTTAATTTTACACAATAATCAAAATTGTTAAATTAATGAACTAAATATAGAAATTGTCTATCTAAAAATTACAATAAAATTCCCACATGAGCAAATTATCCTAGAAACACTTTTGAGCAAGTTTCACATTTTTTTTCAATGAGTGCATGGCTCTGAATCTATTATTGATCATATTCCCATATTTATAAACTTGTGAAGTAAGTATTGGTAATTTAGATCTAAAAATTACATCAAAATTCATGTATGATTATAATTGTCTAAAACTACCATTGCACCAATTTCATAACCATCCAATGAACAGGGAGGTCATAATAAACAAATAATTAATAAGGTCTAACAAGTGGATCGCAAAGGAGGTACTAAAATTATTATTCCAAAATTTCCAATAAAAATAGCAAAGTCTCATACCAACCCTATGACCACACTACCCAAGTTTCATTACTTTTCATTATGTTTTGGTGGCCTATCTTACATGTATAAGGGTTGTGCCCTAAACTAGGGTTAATGATTTGAGGGGTTTATGCATCTCCAAATCCTCTAAGATTTTTACTAGAGGACCCTAGCTACCCTAGTGTCCTCTCTACAAAATTTCAAGTCTATAAAAGAGTATTTGACCCCATGCCCTTCTCAAACCCCAAAGTTCAAACCTAGGGTTTGAACTTGGGTCCTACGTCAATCCTACCCCAAACCACCCCATAACCCATATGATGGTGTTAAAATTCATGCCAAACCAGTTGCCCAAATTTCACCCTCTGTTGAGGTTGTTTGGCCACCCAATCCCACAAGGTGCACTTTTGACCTAAATACCCCCTTTAGGGCAAAACTAGGGTTTTCTCATTTCCTAACAAAATTAACTCAAAATGATGTGAAAATTTACATAGGATCATGTAATGACCCTAAGGACCACTCACCAAAATTTGGGAGAGTTTGGAGGTCTTTAGGTCCCTAAATTAATTTACCCTAGGATTATTAAATAATTTCTAAAACTATGGAAATATTATCTCCAAAAATTCCCATTTTTGGATAGGACCTACGTATAGTTTAGTGTGACTCCCTGTCCAAATTTCAGGTCATTTGGACTTGTGGTGAAGTAGGGGCACACATTTTAATTTCTGTCTAGCCCTAGGTATAGACTCCACTAAAATGAGTGCACTGGTCAAACCAGGCATACAAATTGGTTCAAATAGATTTTAAAATAAAGTACGCTCCTAGGGCTACAACTTTGATATTCATAACTTTTTCAATAGGTGTCCCTAGATATTTTTAATAAATAGAAACATTAAATACAATTTATATGACAGAAATGAAATATTATGAAAATTTAACCTATAGTTTAAATCATATCTAGCACGAATCTTAAAGCGCATCCAGCGGCATCTGGTCGACTTCAAGCTCCAGCCGATGGCTGGGATCATCCCATCTTGGATCCTCTTCGTGGCAAAATTCCCGGCCATCCGACCGCCTCCCTGGTCGGCCACCGCCACAACCACCTTTGTCGAGGTGGTGGTTATCGCTAGGCGGCGGCCCAACCGCCGGAGGGGAATTTTCTGGCGATCCCGACAAGAGGAATTTTACCTGAAATACATGGTTTAGAAAGTTTAGATTAGGCTCAATTGAGCCCAAACCTTGACCATAATTAGTTGTAAGATCTACCAATGGAAAAAGAAGAAGGGGAGGACCTTGTTTGAGGGCTGGAGGCACGGCAATCGTCGGGATGCTATGGTGGTGGTGGCGCCGCTCGGGTTTCTGCAACTACATAGTGGACTAACTCAAAATCCCCGGGACAAGAGTGGAAATAACTCATTGTAGTCCAGTGAAGATTTTAAAACAATAAAATGGGGGGAGGGGATGGTCATGGCATCAATGCAATTAATGGCGAAGAATGAAGATTTCAGCCAAGTGGTTGGGGGGGGGGGTTAACCAACCTTGGCATGGCCGGGAAATGGCTGTAAACTTCTAATCTTCCCCAGAGGAGTTGAATCCAGTCATTAAAGGTGTCCCTTGGCCTCCCTAAGCCATGAATGGCCTCTTCCTTCCTCTTTCTCTCTCCTCCATTAAAGAGGAATTTGGGGTTTTCTCTCTCCTGCCCCTCATGGCCGAATTATGTCATGGCACTAGCCTAAATGGATCCCACTAAGCTAATATAATGTGGTTATGAGGTGGTTAGCACAAGTGGCTAGGGGCTTAAGCTTGGGTAAGCCCCTTTTGAGCTAAGTTTGACTTGACCTAGCCTAGGGTTGACTTTGGTCAAATTGACCTTTTGTGTCACCATCAATGGGTCCTTGGTGACCTATTGGCCTCCCCTAGGGTCTAGATAGGGATGGATAGGGTTCACTTGGCACCTTGAAGGTCACATAACCCTTATTAAGGGCACTTTGACCATTTTGGGGTTTGAATTGACTTGGGTCAAGTTAGCTACTAGGGTTGACCCCAATGGCTCCTTGGTGACCGTTTGACCTCACTCTAGGGTTAGGAGGGCTTGGATAGGGTCCACTTGGCTAATGGAAGGTCAATTGACAATATATAGGTCGTTTGACGCATTTAGGGTTAGGGTTGACTTAAGTCAACTTAAGCTCTGAGGTTGACCCCAATGGATCTTTGGTCACCCATTGGCCCCATTCTAGTTATAGGGAGACCTTGGTTGGGTTGGTTGGGCTCATTAGGGCACACTGCCCTTAGCTAGGCCATCTTTCCATATGTAGGCCTAGGATGATCCTACGTCAACTTGGTCATCCTAGGTTTTCTCAAATGGACCCTTTCGTCCTTTCAATAGATTGGTGAGGTCATGGTGGGGTCTTGGATTCTCATGATAATCCTAAACTAGGAATTAGGAATCTACTATTTGCAGACCATAATGATCTCACCTATATTCCTAAGTCCACTTGGTCTTTTTAGTGTTCTAGGGTTTTGTCATGACCTAGTCATGAAAAAACCACTCCTAGGGGGTCTAGTTGCCTGAGGGATGTTATAAATCCCAATACATAAACAAAAAATTTCGTCCTCAAAATTCTAGTTAGGTGTACAGGGTTTCAAATATGAAAAGTAAATTGTAACATCCCGAGAGGTTGTGAGGAATACTTGTCTGAAAAGCTCTGGGTACCTTTATTGCATCAGATCCTGCAGCTCCCAGGTGTTCTCCTCCTGATCGTGATTCCTCCACAGGACCTTGACCAATGTAACCTTCTTGCAATGCAAGACTCGTATCCCCTTTTCATCAATCCGGACCGACACCAAGTTGACTGACTTATCAGATGCCACCGGCCCATCCGTGGTTGTAATCTGCTGCTCCGGGAGCAGTAGAGCCCTCCTAAGAGAAGATACGTGGAATACATCGTGCATAGCCCTAGCTCTGGTAGCAGCTCCAGCTTGTATGCTAAGGGACATAACCGCTCAGGGATCCTATAAGGACCCATATATCTCAGGATAAGCCTCTTATTCCGACCAAGCACCTGTAAAACCCCATGCATCGGTCGGATCTTCAAGAATACACGGTCACCAACCTAAAACTCCACCTGACGATGTCAAGCATCGTAATACTTAGCCTGTCTGCTCTATGCCTCTAACATCCTGTCCCGTATCATCCTCACCTGAGCCTCGGTGTCCTAAACAAAATACGAGACCAAGACTTCTTGATCCTCGTCATGTATCCATGATAGCGGATTCCAACACCTTCGTCCGTATAGGGCCTCATAAGGTGCCATCTCTATGCTGGACTGGTAGCTATTATTATATGAGAACTCGATCAGTCGAAATTTCTTCTCCCAAGTATCTCCGCAATCCAGAATGCATAGTCGCAGTAGATCCTCCATTGTCTGATTGGTGCGTTCTGTCTGCCAGTCAATCTGGGGATGAAAATCTGTACTGCATATCAGCCGAGTGCCTATGTAAGTCTGCACTGATATCCACACCCTAGATGTAAACCATCCATCTCGATCTGATACGATCGTCCTGGTTATACCATGATAACAGACGAAATACTCCACAAATTTCCAAACCAACACACCAACTGAGTCATCTTTCCTGATCGGGATAAATCTGGCAACCTTCGTCAGTCGGTCGACGATTACCCAGATTGAATCTTTTCACGTCCGTGATCGGGGAAGCCCAGGTATGAAGTCCATCGTGATATCCTCAAACTTCCACTCCGGCACTGGGAGTGGTTGCAACAATCCTGCGGGGTTTCTGCACTCCGCCTTCACCAGCTGGCATATCTCGCAGTGGGTCATGAATTAGGTGATATCCTTCTTGTTTCCTAGCTAGTACATGGTCTTTTTTAGATCCGCAGTCATCTTCGTAACTCTCGGGTGTACCGAATACCGGCTGTAGTGGGCCTCCGTCATGATATCCTCCCGGACCTATCCTCCCTCTTAAATATAAACCCGTCCTCTGAAACACACAAGACCATCCATTAGTGTGAAATCTCCCGCAGTACCTGCCTCCAAGGCCCGAAATATCGGCTCCAGCTTGGCGTCCTGCCTCTGCCCATCTCTGACTCGATCTCGAATGTCATCTGTGCACTCATCACAGCTAAATACTCCTCATAAAGCTCGGGGTCATCAAACGATACTAGCGTGATGTGCATATCCTCTAATCTCTGTACTTGCTCCATTGACATAATCTGGGTCTCTGCTCTGGAGGTGGCGGCTCTCCGACTCAGCGTATCGGCAACCACGTTCTCCTTCCCGGGGTGGTAATGCATCTCATACTGATAATATGCTAGAAATTCCCCTCATTGCCTCTGTCTGATGTTCAGCTCTTTCTTCGTGTCCACATACTTCAAATTTTTGTGATCAGAGTATATGTCGCAGTGGACGCCATAAAGGTAATGTCACCAGGCCTTCAGAGCAAATACGACCTCTCCCATCTCTAAGTCTTGAGCAGGGTAGTTCTGCTCATGCTTCTTCCGCTGGCGGGAATCATAAGTAATCACGTGGCCCTTCTTCAGTAGCACTACACCCATGCTCTGGTAGGAAGAATCGGTGTAGACCTGGAATCCTTCTCTCCCCGAAGGAAGTGCAAGAATAGGATCTGAGGTGAGTTAATCCTTCAGCTCCTTGAAAGCCGTCTTGCACTGCTGGGTCTAGACAAAGGGCACATCCTTCCTCATAAAGGATGTGAGTGGGAGGGCAATTTGAGGGAATCCCTCCACGAACTTCCGGTAATAACCGACAAGTCCTAGAAAATTTCGCACGCCCGTGGCTGCCTTCAACTGCGGACAATCACGAACTGCCTGAATCTTTATCGGGTCTACTGCCAACCCAGCTCCACTTATAATATGGCCTAGGAAGGTCACCTCCTTCAACAAGAACTGGCATTTGCTGAACTTCGAATAAAGGTGGTGCTCTAGTAGTCTCTCTAGAGTCTGTCACATGTCGTGTGTGTTCCTCCTCTGTACCTGAGTAGATGAGGATGTCATAAATAAACATGAAGACGAACACATCCAAATAAGCCACGAACACCCAGTTCATTGGGCTCATGAACGCCGATTGTGCATTCGTGAGACCGAAGGGTATCACGGTAAACTCGAATAACCCATATCTATTATTGAAGGAAGTCTTCAGAAAATCCTCCTCCCGAATCTGTAGTTGGTAGTAGCCCAACCTCAAATCCAATTTCGAGAAGAAATGCGCCGCCTCCAGCTAGTCAAACAGCTCATCTATCCTTGGCAGTGGATAGGTATTCCGGACTGTCAGTCTGTTCAGTGCTCGGTAGTCGATGCATAATCTGAGTGTCTCGTCCTTTTTCTTGACGAACAACACCGGGGCTCCCCATGGTAAAGAGCTCGGACGGACAAATCTGGCTTCCACTAGCTCCTACAGCTAGCATAAAAACTCTGTCAACTCCTTCGGGGCCATCCAGTAAGGGGCTCAAGATGCCGGCATAGCCCCCGACACCAACTGTATCTGGAAATCTTGCTCCCGGTGCTGGGGTAGCCATGACAGCTTCTCTGGGAATACGTCAGCAAAATCTCGCACCACCGGGATAACAAAGATGGAATCTATAGCCTCGACCATTTCAAACAGCACTTCATAGACTTTCTCTCCCTGTAAGTGAGCCTTGATAGCGTGCACGAATGATAACAAGAGAGGGGGAATAGTTCTAATACCTTTGATGACGACATGGGAATCACCATGCCTTACGGTGATCCTCTCTGACAAGCATTCAATCTCGAAATGGTTCAAAAGAAACTTCTCATACCCAGGATCAGATCATAGGCTGGCATCCTTAGGATCATTGCGTGTGCTTCGAATGCCTTCCCGCCAATCTCCGCCACCATGTTGTAGTGGGCAGATGTGAATAGATCTGATCCGTTGGGTAGTCGTATCCTCATCATCAAGCCTGTGAATCGCTTAACGCCTTCAAACCATTCTACGAAGTCCTCTGACACGAACGAGTGAAAAGAACCTGTATCGAACAGCATATAAGCGGGCTTGCCACTAATTAATACTATGCCTGGGGTTGTTAAATTTCTTAGAAATCTAGTTATGATTTTCTTTCCTTGTCTGTCAATTCCATATCCACGAGTCTAATTATTTAGGAAAGAAAGAACTTAAAATTTACTGACGTACTTGTGATCACTTGCTCCGGGTTCCGAGGTTGAGCAAGATCCAGTGCATACACTTGATCCCTCTCATGCCTGCGATCTCTGCCCTAGTATCCACATCCTCGGCCACATCCTCGGCCTCCAAAATACTAAGCAGGCGGGGCAACCTGTGGTGCTAGTCGGGGTGCCCCCCTCATTGGGCAGTTTCTCCAGATATGCACTACCTGATGACAGTTGAAGCACTATAGCGGGGGATATGCAATACCCTTGGGTCTTTGCATCTCCCGCATTTGGAGAGTTTGAGGAGCCATTACCACCGGCTCCCTCATCTTATTTCTCACCTCCTGACGAGGCTGGTCCTCTTCTCTGCTCCCATCTCTCCCATCAGCAATGAGGACCGTCACTAATCATTTCTTGCTCCCCGGCCCTGATCCTCATTTGGCCGCTTCCGACCATGAGTAGTGTGCCAATCTGCCGCAATCATCTTTGTCATCTCCAATATCGGAGGAATAGGTCTGTCGGATACGAACAACAGAGCCTCTCTCAGAACCTATCGCAGGCCCTTATAGATCCTCTTGGTGTATCCTTCCTCATCCAACTGATAAGAATCCGCAAATTGGGCTTGATGATTGAACTCCCGGTGGTACTCTACAACTATCTTGTTGCCTTGCCTCAATTGTAGAAATCTATCTTCCAGCTCATCTCTGGCCGACTGCGGAACAAAATGCTCCAATAGTGTGGCCCTGAACTCCTCCTAAGAAAACTCTGCCTCCTTTCTATCATCAAACGTCGTGTCCAACAATGTCTTCCACCATCTCTTAGCATGGGTCTCCAAGCAAGAGACCACAAAAAGGTACCCTCTCCTCCCATGGACACCGTATCCCAGTAAGCATCTCATACATGATGTGCAGCCACTCCTCTGTCAAAACTGCCGACTTTATCCCTAAGTAAGACAGGGAAGAAGGCTCTCGGAAATACTCAACCAATTGTCCCCCAGGTTTGGCTGTGGAGCCGGAACCTACTAGGCCCTGAAATCCTCCAGAATAGCTGTCAGGGTCTTCCCCATCTCCGACTGTACAAATAGAGTGGGAGTCGGCGGAGGTGGTGTAATATTCAGAGCTTTCTGGACTCCGCCCTGTGATATGGGATGTGTTGAAGGCTACACAACAAGGACCATCGTAAGTAAATTTCCAAACCTAATTAAAAGTGGACAATATACATTTGATACCCCATATGGGCACACCACTGCTTCCGCTACTTAGTTTGTCCCCAAACAAAACTCGTGTGAGGGTGACCCAGGGATTGTGGACTGCTACTTTTTCGATAGAGGTTTCCTCTGATACCACTTGTAAGAGCCCATTATTTTCTTTTTAAACCAACGGGGTCTTAGGCCAAGAATCGCCGTTTTGCGGTGATACCTTCACTCCCGGGATGGTCGCCTCTACAAAACACTGATCCTGTTGGCCAAATCGATCACAAAAATGCAGCAAATAGTAAAAGGCTAGTCCACAGAAATCACATATATAGTAAATAATCTCCACGACGGGAGTTTCCACGGAAATAATGAAGGTATAGAAAATAATGTTCTTGCCCGGTACATCAATATCCTCACTACAAATCACTCAGCACGGAAGTAAAAGCTAAATATCTACTAACGATAGGGACTCACAGACCAATCTGTCTGAACTCCGATGCTATACTGTCCCATCTCGCAACCTAGCCGACCTCTAGGGCTGCTCCTCCATTCTGGGCTCTACGGTCCCCTAAAATGATGTGGTTCGAAAACCGTTAGTCTAAAAAACTATGTCCTATCATCCCCTGCCACTTCCCTTATGCCTCCTAGGCATCGAGCTGGGAGGAGGAAAGGAGAGGAAATGACGGTGGAGAATAACAAAGTACAGGTGATGGCGGAAATAAACTATCCGTTCTAAGAGTATATGTGACAGGAATGAAATTATGAAAGATTGAATATATAATATGTAACCTTAACATATATGAAAACACATAAGCTAACAGATCTTCTGCAAGGCTCCTATCATATATATAGTCTCATACAAATTTATACGATATGGTGTGAGTTTTCTAGCAGTATGTATATATCTACAGAGAAAAATACTTAACTTATAAGCACGCTCACACGAGCTTATAAGCCAAGGGGTCATTTTGCAGTGCCTATTGTATAAAGCTTCCCATACCACTTTATACAATAGGTGTCGGGGGTTATATGCAATGATGATGATATGATATGCAAAATATGCTATGATGTGAGCATGCAAGTGAAACTCACCCACTCGACTCTGTGTACACAGAAATTTATTTCCCCCTTTCTGGAGCCTAACCTCACAGGATACCTCCGTAGTGGAAAACAAAAGCGGTGGGTTGGGCCTTGCCCACCTCTAAACCGGTAATTGTACTACAAGTCAGACCTATCGTACGATTCAATGCTGGTGCACTAAGCGGAGCTCCGACGTACTCTTGCCGGCCGACGCACTAGACTTAATTTTTCAAAGTGCAAAACTACACATTTTGAGACAACATATTGACGTCGGTGCATATACCCTCCAATACCGAAGACCCACCACCTTATATTTTATGCACATGGAACCTTATATATCACCTACAGAGCCAAAGCTCCCCGGACCATCCCGCCAGTCACAACCAACAATCGAGCCAATGCTCATCGGGGCAACCTGCCCATCACCAGATCCACCGAGCCTACACCCTGAATAACCCAATCTAACATCTTGAGACATCGATGTGAGTTAAAGTGAATCCCTAGTTATGCTAGTTACTCTTGCAGTTTATTTTTCCTACAGTTTAGGTTAGCCCAGGACTGCCCCCGACTTACCCTGTGAAGGGCTCTCAATGGGCACTAGGAACTATGATGGGCTGAAGCCCAAAGCTCCCTTTTGCAAGGCACTTATTATTGGTTAATACCCGATTCATGATCCCTTTAGTATTACACTGTTCTAACCCTAAAGTGTTTTGACCTTCTCTCCCTTCACAGGATAAATGATCTTTCGTCGATCCCGAGTACCACCAAAACTTAGACAACTCAACTACCTATTCTTCCCAAATTAAATGGTATACTCCCATCCACTTACCCAAAATCAGTAAACCACAATCCCATCTCTCAACGACCATTCGCCAAGTTAACTAGATTTTTGCAGCTTTACGAAATGCAGGTCATCTTATACTATATGACTTGCCTGATAGGAGGTATACTAAATCCTCATCCAAACAACCTAAAATAGTTAATGGAGACCTATCATTACACTTGTAGACTAAATCTAGAAACTTGAAATTTTCTTATTTTATCTGACATTTTATTTATTTCTTGTAAAAAAATCCAAATGCCCTAGTTTGAATATGAAGTGGCCTTTATTATCAGGTAAAATGCTCCATAAAATTTAGATAAATATAAGATGACTATTCAATAGTAAAGTAAATATCTCCTAAATTTTCAGCAAGGTTAAGACCTCTAAACTTAATTTTGAACATAACATATATTAATAATTTTAAAGAGACAAGTACTGCTAAAATACTTCCAAAAATTGAGAGAAAATCCAAGCATGTATATAATTACCTAGAAACACTATAGGTCAAGTTTCATAATTTTTCAGTGAGTAGTGAACTCTAAACTTAATTTTGCACAATTATCCAAATTGATAAATTAATGAACTAAATACAGAAATTGTCTATCTAAAAATTGCAATAAAATTCCCACATGAGCAAATTGTCCTAGGAACACTACTGATCAAGTTTCACATTTTCTTCAATGAGTGTGGGGCTCTGAATCTATTATTGATCATTTTACCATATTTATAAACTTGATAGTATAATGGTCTAAAACTCCCTCTGCACCAATTTAATAACCATCCAATATACAAAGAGGTCATAATAAACAAATAATTAATAAGGGCTAACACATGGATAGCAAAGGAGGTACTAAAATTATTGTTTCAAAATTTCCAATAAAAGTAGAAAAGTCTCATACAAACCCGATGACCATACTACCCAAGTTTCATTACTTTTCATTAAGTTTTGGTGGCCTATCTTACATGTATTAGGGTTGTGCCCTAAACAAGGATTATGGTTTTGAGGCGTTTATGCATCTCCAAATCCTCAAAGATTTTTACCAGAGGACCCGAGCTATCCTAGTATCTTCTTTACCAAATTTTAAGTCCATACAAAGGCATTTGACCCCATGCCCTTGTCAAACCCCAAAGTTCAAACCTAGGGTTTAAACTTGGGCCTTGGGGCAATCATACCCCAAACCACCCCATATCCCATATGAGGGTGTTAAAATTCATGCCAAACCGGTGACCCATATTTCAGCCTCTGTTGAGGTGCTTTTGCCACCCAATCCCCCAAGGTGCACTTTTGACCTAAATAGCCCCTTTAGGGAAAAACTAGGGTTTACTCATTTCCCAACCAAAACAACTCAAAATGCGGTGAAAATATATACGGAACCTCATGATGACCATAAGGACCACTCACAAAAATTTGGGAGGGTTTGAAGGTCTTTAGGTCCCTAAATTAATTTACCCTAGGATTATTAAATAATTTCTAAAACTATGAAAAACTTATCTCCAAAAATTTCAATATTTGGACAGGAACTCGGTATAACTTTGTGTGACTTTTTGTCAAAATTTTAGGTCATTTAGACTTGTGGTGAAGTGGGGGCACACATTTTTATCTCTGTCTAGCCCTAGGTATAGGCCCCACAAAAATGATTGCCCTGGTCAAACCAGACACCCAAATTGGTTCAAATCAATTTTAGAATAAAGTACACTCCAAGGCTACAACTTTTAATATTCATCACTTTTTTTGTCGGTGTTCCTAGGTATTTTTAATAAATAGAAATATTAAATACAGTTTTTGTAATAGAAATGAAATATTATGAAAATATAACCTATAGTTTAAATCATCTTTAGCACGAATCTTTAAGCGCTTCCAGCGGTATATGGTCGTCTTCAAGATCCAGCCGATGGGATGGATCATCCCGTCCTGTAGCGACTTCCCAGCCAAATTCCCGGCCATCCGGCCGCCTCCCTGGCAGGCCACCGCCACAACCACCTCTATCGAGATGGTGGCTATCGCCAGGCGGAGGCACAGCCGCCGTAGGGGCTTTTTCCGGAGATCCCGACAATCGAAAGTTTTCCCGAAATCCATTGTTTTGAAATTTTAGATCAGGCTCAATTGAGCCCGAACCTTGGCCCTAATTAGTCCTTAGATCTACCCATGGAAGAAGATGAAGGGGAGGACCTACGGGCTGAAGGCGCGCCAATCACTGGGATGCCATGGTTGTGGTGGCGCCTCTCGCGTTTCTTCTACTACATAGTAGAGTAACTCAAAATCGTCGGGGAAATAGTGGAAACGACTCCTTGGAGTACAGTGAAGCTTTTAAAATTATAAAATGGGGGACGGGGTGATTATGACAGCAATGCCATTAATGGCCAAGAATAAAGCTTTCAGCCAAGTGGTGGGGGGGGGGGGGGGTGAACCTGCCTTGGGGTGGGCGGGAAATGGTATGAAACTTCTCCTCTTCCCCAGAGGAGTAGAATCCAGTTATTAAACGTGACCCTTGGCCTCCCTAAGCCATGAATGGCCTCTTCCTTCCTCTTTCTCTCTCCTCCATTAAAGAGTAATTAGGTGTTTACTCTCTCCTTCCCCTCATGGCCGAATAATATCATGGCACTAGCCTAATTGCAGCCCACTAAGCTAATATAAAGTGGTTTATGCTAAAGATCACGACAGTGAACCGATCGCACAAGTAATTTAAAATGGGCGAGTTTTACCAAGTATCGATCTCTCAAGGAACACTGTAAGGTGGAGTTAATTTCAAGGAGGGCTTGAGATTTAAGTCCTTAAGTCGTCGTTAACTAAGGGGGGTTTTGATGGTTGCGAGAAAAGAAAGTAAAACTCTAACAACTACTCCTATGCAACGCCGCTATGCGATGCTTCTCCAGGAAGGATGGAAGACTAGTCGGGCCGCTATGCACCGAATCGCTAGGCGGATGGGCGACTAGGCTAGCGGATGAGGTGGAGAGAATGGAGGAAATACTACTATGCAGGACGCTATGAACTACTTCACGAAGCATGCCACTAGCAATTGCTAGTGCGGATCAAAACACATCCACACCACAAAAGCACACCTCAAATCGATAAGCAGGAATACAAAATCACATAGACAAGATTAACTAAAGATGCTAAAAGTCCAGATACACTTCATCAATGCAATGAAATCTACAATGCTATTAATATAAGAGGAGGTGAGTGTGCAAAACCAACCATATCCGAAATCTTATTGAGGATTCACAGAAGGAATCAACGGGATGTCAATGCGCATCCAAGCTCGGTCCTCAACGGCGTCCGGGGTAGAGAAGGTCTATCACCACCTTCCAATGGCCCATCTTCTTCATGTCACAACCTGGTGGAGAATGGCACAAACTGCTCCAAGCTTTGTGAAAGCAAGGTAGAGATCTTCTTCTAGCTCGTGGATGAAGGAGGAGGCCAAGAGGATGCTCCGGCTTTGATTTGGCGGTGAAAGCTTGCCCGGAGCCCCCCCTATGGTGTTGGATGAAGGGAAATGGTGGAACCCTTCGTTGGAGACGAAAAACGGTGGAGGAAATCGATCGATCTGGAATTAGGGCGGGACCTGCGATATTTATAGAAAGCAGAATTTAACAATGCGCACGATCACGGGCGCACGACCAGTGGTCGTGCGCACTATGGCCAGTGATCGTACGTATTGGCATGGCAGAATAAAGAGAAGAACTGGGGTAATGCGCACGAGCGATGGCGCATGACTGGTGGTTGTGCGCACTATGTCCAATGGTCATGCGATAACCCCAGACAGAACTCTAGGAAAAGAGGAATCAATGCACATGATCAGTGGCGCACGACCGGTCATCATGTGCATTATTTCCAGTGGTCGTGCGATTACCCAAGGCAGATTCTGGAAATAAGGGTACATTGCGCACGATCATCGGCGCACGACCAGTGGTCGTGCGCACTATATCCGATGATCGTGCGTAGTATTCCTGCTTCCAAACGTCCCAGGAACAGGCACACAACCCCTTAACCCATCAACGATGTGTGCAGACATTCCAGACAATCACAAAAAAAGAGTACAAACAACAAAAGCAAAAAAATACACAACCACGGGCCTAAATGTGCACTTCCTATGTTAATAAAGATAAGATGAAAAATATACGATAATGAACTAAAAGTGAAGTGCAAGCAAAGGAAAACAAGCCCAGATGAGTCTGAAAATAGGTATATAAAATGGAATCATTACATCCCAAGACATAACTGTTTGCGCGTCCCGAGAAAACAAAATCTAAGTAGATAGGGAAAGTTACTAACTAACAAAGAAATTTGTAAATAGAGTACAATGCGAAGTCGCATGCTCGCGTGAGTAAAAATACGATGGAGAAAATTTCAAAGTATGAATAATAGTTTATATTTTTCACAATGTGTATCAAAATTTTATTACTACTCAAAAGTAGACTCACGGTAAAAAATCCGGTCATGCCTAGGAAGAAAGTAGGCAAGCCACTAAGATGAGCTTTGCCAAAGATCGTGGCTCAGGATCACCTCCAAAGCAATCCACCAATGTCGGGTACCATACACTTTCCCGTTCACACTCTCTCGACGACACTTGTTCGACTCAAGCACGAATCCGTAGGACTTTAGGAATAGAGATGGGGCTTGGGTTACGATGAGTTAAACAATGATAAATAGGGAGCCTAAGAACCTAACCCAAATGAGCTATAATATACAGAAATCCAACCGCTAATCCAAAATACAAACGAGTGCACCACACCCCTAGACTTAACTTTTAACATATGGTTGTGTGCACCGCCTACTCCAAATATAATCACATCTCCAAAAGATTTTCAATTTAAACTTTTTCTTTTCACTTTTTATTTTTACAAACATTTTTTTTTCTTCTTTACAAATATTTTTTCTTTTTCATTTTTATGTTCCCAAAATTAGCAAATATAGACTTGGGAGCACTTCCACATTTTCACAAATAATAACACCACATCACAACCAAACATGAAAATAGGAAAAACTAAATCTCGACTTGGGCGTGCGACTAGGATAGGCTATGAGGCTTTGGTGAAATCATGGTTGAGCTGAATCAAAAGAAAAGGGTAGGCACAACGGGGCTAGAGAGTATATGACGTTAGGAACAGTACAAAGCTCAACCGGGCCAAAATGATGTCCTACATCACACTCACGCTAGACTAACCATGTATCAATACTTTGAGTGTAGCTTGGGGCAAGTTCTTAGCCACCGAGAAAGATAATCCTTCCTCCCGACTTGAGCAAAATGAGTCTAGTGATGGCTACACACATCCCTACACTACCGTTTGATTCAAACCGGATTAACCAACTTTTGAGTAGAATAAAAAGATTTTACGCAAATAAAAAAATAGAAAACATAGAAAAATAAAATCTACTCAAATTTCTACATGAAACGAGAGCAGTTGACTAGGAGCACAATAAGGTCAACATTTTACTCTGTCTCACAATCCTAAGCCAGCACCAAAAGTTTCCAAAATCTAACAAATAGACAAGTTTAACTCGCAACACGCTAACAACTAAGCACACGCTCATATGGGTGCATTGGTGTGCGATGAAATGAACTAAACAAAAAAATAACAATAAATGCTTCTATTATACACATGCAAAAGCTAACAAACATAAGCTCTCCCCCAGACATAAACTAAACAACATATCATATGATAAAGAAATTAAAATCAGAATGAGCTAAGGGAAGAGGTTACCCAATGCACATCTAGTGAGCATACCAGAAGATGCGTGGAAAAAAGAAGCAGGCCCGCCATACGAAGAATCACAACCCCGCCAATACGAAATTGACATGAATACCTGCAAAGGCGAGCTCCGAACAAACAAAGGAAAATATATAAATACTAAATACTACTAAAACTAAAATATGCATGAAAATAAAAATACAGAAAATGAAAGATAAGTACTGGGGTTATTGTCATCCCAGTAAGACTTATTCGATTCTATATAGTTCCAGCTAATTGGCCTATGAAAAGAAAAATAAACATGTAATTGTCCTAATATCTGTGTTGGTAACGGGTACCGATACAGTGATAGAACAGTAACCCCTCTAGCAGAATAATAATACTTGCGACGCACAGGTAGAGGAAACAAAATGTAGGATGAGGAGGAGGACTGGTCCTCACTCTACTCATACAAAAAATCCTTGCCCTGCAAGGTATCATCCTTAGCAGGGAGACAACAGGAGGAGATAACAATCAATGGAGCTTCCTCAACAGAGGAGGAATCAACCTCCTCGCAAAAGAGGACGCTATCATCGATGACTGGAGCATAAAACTCCAATTCCTCCTGAGGCACCTGCGAAGGCTCGACCCGCACGGGCTAAGATAAAGAAGGGGGGTCAAGAAATAAAACATACGATGAATATAAGGAAATAATCGGGGGATTGATCCCGGTTTCACACCTAGCAGGCTCCGAACAATGATCATTGTCGACGTCATATGAGTCATGACGAGGGGAATCCGAGAGCTGGAGATCCTAAGTGGTGGTTTGGATCTCCTCATCTAATAATGAAGCAGAAACTTGCTTATCAAAAAGGATCACCTTATCAACAAACCTCGGTGTGTCACAATGTTCCAAGACGTAATACTCTCCATTGATGAGAATAATGTCCTCGTAACACCATGACGCAAACTCAGACTCCAAATCATCATCAAGCATAACATCATAAACCGATTCACTAAAAAGAGGAGTAGATGATTCTAGCAAAGAAGGCGGACGAACAACAACATCAGAGAAAATATGTGCAGGTTCTTCTGGGGGTGAATCAACAAGAGGGGAAGAGGGCATGGGTAGAGATGGCGCCACAATGTCGTCATACCGATTAGTAGATAGTCGGATGGTCATATCCACAGCAGTCCGCCATAGATAAGGTGGTGCTGCTAATATATCATTAGAAGCAGAAGGAGAGGCCATTTGAGTGGGTGATAGAGTGAATCGGATACCCGGTTCATCATTCTCCTCTAAATGGCGCTGAAATTCTGCGTAATCTTTCTACACGTTGTCGGTGCTATGAAAACACAAACATTTTTTTCCATTACTCCTTGGTCCAGGTGGGACCGAAGAGAAATAAGAAAAAGGTGAATATGTAGAAGAGGAGTGACCATAAGGCCTGGGTTGGGTGTATGAAGTACCATAGGAAGGCGGTGCTCCATACACAGAACTACGAGAATTATGCTCCCAATCTTCAATGGGGCACTCATCACTACTATGCCTATAATCCACAAACCATTGGCAACAGATATTCATAAAAGAATACATGGTGCAAGTACTAATAATTCACCAACAGAATTGTCTAAGCAAAGAATTAACTACACACAAGAAATAGAAAATGAAAAACTACTACAGAAAGTATAAAAACTAGAAAAAGTATTAAAGAAATTTAAAACAACAGAAGCTAAAAATCAAAATAAAGATAAAACAGGTTATATGAAAATGAAAGAAAGGGCTTCTATCTCATGACTCCCTCTCTAGAAACTCACACGACTATTTTCCCCAGCAATGGCGCAAAAAACTTGATTCTAAAGATCACGGTAGGGAACCAGTGGCACAAGTAATACAAAATGGGCGAGTTATTGTAAGTATCGATCTCTCAAGGAACACAGTAAGGTGCAGTAAATTTTGAGGAGGACTTGAGATTGAACTCCTTAAATCGGCGATAACTAAGGGGGGATTTGATGGTTGCGATAAAAGAAAGTAAAACTCTAACAACTACTCCTCTGCAACACCGCTATGCTATGCTTCGCCAGGCGAGATGGAAGACTAGTCGGGCCACTATACACCGAATCGCTAGGCGGATGGGCTAATAGGATAACAGATGAGGTGGAGAGAACGACGTAAATCCTACTATGCAGGCTACTATGCACTGCTTCACGAAGCACGCCACTAGCAATTGCTAGTGCGGCACAAAACACATCCACACCACAAACGCACACCTCAAATAGATAAGCAGGAATACTAAATCACATAGAAATGATTAACTAAACAAGCTAACAGTCAAAATACACTTCATTAATACAAAGAAATCTACTATACTATCAATATAAGAGGAGGTGAGTGTGTGAAATCAACCGACTCCGAAGTCTTATTGAGGATTCACGGAAGGAATCACTAGGTTGTCAATCCGCGTCCAAGCTCGGTCCTCAACTGTGTCCGGGGTAGAGAAGGGTTGTCACCAGCTTCCAATGGCCCTTCTTCTTCGTATCACAACATGGTGGAGAATGGAACAAACTGCTCCAAGCTTTGTTAAAGCTAGGTCGAGATCTTTTTGAAGCTCGTGGATGAAGGAGGAGGCTGAGATGATGCTCCAGCTTTGATTTGGCAGTGAAAGCTTGCCCGGAGACCCTCCTTATGGTGGAGTATGAAGGTAAATGGAGGAACCCTTCGTCGGAGATTAAAAATGGCGGAAGAAATCGATCGATCTGGAATTAGGGCGGGACCTGCGATATTTATAGAAAGCAGAATTTAACAATATGCACGATCACGGGCGCACGACCAATAGTCTAGCGCACTATGGCCAGTGATCGTGTGTATTGGCATGGCAGAATAAAGAGGAGAACTGGGGTAACGCGCTCGAGCGATGGCACACGACCGGTGGTCGTGCGCACTATGTCCAATTGTCGTGCGATTACCCGAGACAGAACTCCAGGAAAAGAGGAATCAATGCACACGATTAGTGGCGCACGACTTGTGGTCGTGCACACTATGTCCAGTGGTCGTGCGGTTACACCAGGCAGATTATGGAAATCAGGGTACATTGCGCACGATCATCGGTGTACGACAAGTGGTCGTGCGGACTATATTCAATGATCGTGCGCAGTATTCCTGCTTACAAACATCCCCAAAACATGCGCATGACCCCTAAACACATCACCGATGTGTGCAGACATTCCAGAAAATCACAAAAAAGGAGTACAAACAACAAAAGCACACAAACACACAACCACGGGCCTAAATGTGCACTTCCTATGTTAATAAAGATAAGATGAAAAATATACGATAATGAACTAAAATTGAAGTTCAAGCAAAGGAAAACAAGCCCAGATGAGTTCGAAAATAGGTATATAAAATGGACTCATCAGTGGTTTGGAGGTGGTGAGCCCAAGTGGCTAGGGGCTTAAGCTTGGGATAGCCCTTTTTGAGCTAAGTTTGACTTGACCAAGCCTAGGGTTGACTTTTGTCAAATTGACCTTTTGTGTCAACATCACAGGGTCCTTGGTGACCTATTGGCCTCCCCGAGGATCTAGGTAGGGATGGGTAGGGTTTACTTTTACCTTTTTGGGGTTTGAGTAGACTTGGTTAAACTTAGCCGCTGGGGTTGGCCCCAATGTGTCCTTGGTGACCCTTTGACTTCACTTTAGGGTTAGGAGGGCATGGGTGGGGTCCACTTGGCTAAGGGAAGGTCAATTGACCCTATGTATGTCAGTTTGACCCATTTAGGGTTAGGGTTAACTTAGGTAAACTTAAGCTCTGAGGTTGACCCCAATGGATCTTTGGTGACCCATTGAGCCAATTCTAGCTCTAGGGAGACCTTGATAGGGTTGGTTGGGCTCATTAGGGCACATTGCCCTTAGCTAGGGCATCTTGCCCCATATTGGCCAAGGATGATACTAGGTCAACTTGGCCATCCTGGGTTGACTCAAATGGACACTTAGGGCCTTTCAATAGATTGGTGCGGTCATGGTGGGGTCTTGGAGTCTCATTATCGTCCTAAACTAGGGTTTAGGAATCTACTCTTTGCAGACCATAATGATCTCACCTATATTCCTAAGTCCACTTTATCGTCTTGGGCTTCTAGGGTTTTGTCATGACCTAGTCATGACAAAACCACTCCTAGGGGGGTCAAGTTGCCTGAGGGATATTACATATTATCTACATCATAATTGAAAGTGATCGGGTTTAATAGGATTAAGGATGAGTATGTTCATTGTCCGGATTTCAAGGAAAATTATTTATCCATTCAAAGCAACTCTCCCTCTACCATTTTAGCCTATTACATTCAAGATGGCTCTTAATTTAAGAACGTGAAGCTATGTATCCCTAATTTTTCCCTACATCCTTTCATCGTGTGGGAATTATATAGCAGTGGTTTAGGTGGCCTTTTTGGTCGTGGCAAGACCATTACGTTACTGGAGGATAATTTTCATTACCCTAGTCTCAAATTGACGGTGAACAAAATTGTGAAGAGTTGTCGTGTGTGCCAGTTAGCTAAGGGTAATAAAATGAATGTAGGTCTTTATACCCCTCTTCCAATTCCTTCCATCTATTGGGAAGATGTTAGTATGGATTTTATACTCGGCCTAACCGACGAGTTTAGAAGTCATGATTCCATCTTGATGGTAGTAGATTGGTTTTTGAAAATGGCTTACTTTATTAATTACAATAAGACCGACAATGCGTCTCATATTATGAAATTATATTTTAAGGAAGTCATTGCGCAACGGGGCGTTCCCAAGATTATAGTCACTGATAGGGACGTGATATATACTAGTTATTTTTGGAAGACCCTTTGGAAGATTATGGGCACAAAACTCTTGTTTTCTTCGGCCTACCATCCACAGATGGATGGAAAAATAGAAGTGGTAAACAAAAGTTTCGGAATATTACTTCGTTGTCTTATGGGTGACCATATGGGTTTGTGGGAACTAATCCTTCCCCATTCTCAGTTAGCGTACAATAATTCGAAAAATAGGTCCACATGTTTATCACCAAATGAAATCGTGCACGGATATAAATTACCAGTGCCCTTGACTTAATTTTGTTACCTCCATCTTATAATTCAAGTCAATTTTAACAAGAATTTGCCTCTCATGTTCATAATTTAGATAAGCACATTAATGAAGCGCTAACCACACAATATGCATCTTATCAATCTCATGCTAACTTACATAAGAGTGAGTCTCACATTAATGTTGGCGATTTAGTCTTGGTGCGTCTCGTCCCTAAACAGATGACTTGGGGCACCATAAAAAATTTTGTGAATCTGCGAGCTTGTCCTTTTCGAATTTAAAAGAAATTAGGAGAGAACACATTTCTTGTGGAGTTACCCACTGATTGGGGAATTTCCCCTATTTTTAATGTTTCAGATTTAACTCCATATATTTCTCCACCACATGAATTATATATCTGTCAGTTTGGTTCCACTACATTTTTTGATGGGTTTAAGGGTGAGCTTGTTTTTGGATTGCTCTCTCCATAATTCTCCACTGGAGGTACGTTGAATGTTGATGTAAAAAAAATTTCTCCTTCTTTGCCTAATGCTTTTCCAAGGTTTCCCAGGACCACCTTTGTGCTAGATAGGATCCTCAAAGATGAAGTTCTCTCCTCTCCAAGTGGTGATATATGCCGCAACTTGATATGATGGCGTGATCGTCCGGCCTCCGATGACTCTTGGCTTCCCGAATATGATGTGGCACTTTTGAATGATGCTCTTCTGTAGTGGTACATTCAGGACAACTAATCGGTGATGAGTACTTTGAGAGGGAGAGGATTGATGGACACAGTGACCTCCAACATGTTGAAGATGATGCCGATATGATTACGGAGGATTGATCACTCTCTCGAATCAAAGACTTGGGGTGCAGTGGTGACCTATTGGAGCGATGCTACAATCTCTTCCCTTGACGCAAGAAGACATATTAATATTTCGTTAAATTCCTTTGTTATTTTTGTGTACACTTTTATTTTCATGTTGTGTTAAAATTTATGTTTGTGTTTTAAATTAATTTTTGTTGCATATAGCTGGATGTATTATAAGCCTATATAAGGCCTTGATGTTGAAGATTTTATTAAGTTGAATGAAATTGAAAACCTAAAATCTAAATTAAGATTTTCCCCCTTTCTCTCTCCCCTCTCTCTTGCCGTCGGCACCCCTCCCTCCCCCTTTGAGAATTCTGCCACCCACCCCTCTCCCAAATCTCTCCAAGACACTAGCCTCCCCTAAGTCCCCTTAGGGTTTCGGCCAACTACAAGTTGCCGCCCCTCCTCTTTCCACTTTGGAAAATTCGACCGACCTCCTCCTCGAAGATTTCTGCCAAGGAGCAAAGATGTCATCTCGTGAAATCAATTCTGACATAAAGCGAAGAAGGCGAACGAGTTTCTCTCCATTCACCGTCATATCGGCGGTGCCATTGAATAACGAACAAATTTAGTATATCAAAATCATCTATTTCGATTAGGGTAAAAAAAATTCTACCTTTTGTGTGTTTCCCTCTAAATTTTCTTGTGGTAGAATTTCTTTAGGGCGATTTCTTGATAGCATTGGATTTATTATAGTTTTCTCCGATCAGATTATTGTTCATCTTAATTTTATTTAAGTTCAAGAGGATTGGAGAACTTCATTTTTTTTGTTGGGAGAGATCTACCTTTTGCCAAATAATAATTTTTGGTGGATCTCTTTTGGTACAACATTCGCTCGATCGGATAGGGTGAGTCCTTTTAACCTGAGAGAATATTGGCCTATAGCCTATATTCGATCTCAAATGGTGTGGCTACTGATGTGCGTAAAATACGACAAGCGTACCGGTCGCACAAGTAATAAAGTTGGGAATGAATCCCCGGATGTCGGTCTCTTGAGGAATGCAATTAGCGTCGAACAATTTAGACTCTAAAACTATTGTTATGAGAGTTAATTGAAATAAACAGAAAAAGAAGGGGCTTTGGTTGGTGGTCTTACGATCGATTATACTAACGTAAACTATGCGGGTCGCAATCACCGCTTCTCAAGGCGAGATGGATGTAGCGGCCGCGATGCCGTACTTCGATTGGTTAGTGGACGGAAGTCTAGCGAGTGAGGTGATTAGTGCGGAGTGAAAATGAGTGAAACGAACATGTGGAGTGGAGCGAGATGGAGTGAGGCGCATCAAAGAATAATTATCATAAGCAAGATGAAACACAAATGATCAAATTAACACTAGAAATTGATGTTCATTACATGCATAAACATTCCATGCAACAAGAAAAGATAGAAAATGCAAAACCACGAGATTGAAGATCCACCGCGGTTTTTGGCCGGAGGTGCGGGTTGTCAATCCGCTTCCAAGTGCAGTCCGAGGAGGGCTTCTGGTACCACCGAGCTGTCACCTCGAGGGCCTGCAATTCCGTTCTCTAGGTATGCTTCATCTTCTTCCTTGGTGGAAAGCTCGGAGAAGAATGCTTCAATGGCCGGGAGGATCACCGGAGGATGCGGAATGCTTCGGAATCACCGGAGAAGGTCCTCCCGATGGTAGGGATGAAGGTGGAGGCGAATGGAACTGCTGGAGGGCAAAATGGCGGACTGGCGGAGGTTTCGTAACAACGTTCGTACCCTAATTCGCGGGACAGGGCTTTTTATAGCTTGCAGAATAAATAGGGCGCACGACCACTGGCGCACGACCAGTGGTCGTGCGCGGCCAAGGTCAGCGCCCGTGCACTAGCAACCAGAAGACCTGCATCAAAAAATCAATGGTCGCACACGATCAGCAGCGCACGATCAGTGATCGTGCGAGGCAATGCTGATGATCGTGCGAAAATAGCCAGGCAGAACTTTGTAAAATGGGTATGACTGCGCACGATCGGCGGTGCACGAGCAGTGGTCGTGCGCGGTATGGCAAGTGATCGTGCGGAAGGTTCAAGACAGGGATTTCACAAATGGGTCCGGGCTGCGCACGATCAGTGATCGTGCGCCAGGAGGTCGATGGTCGTGCGTGGGTAAAAACGCACGACCACTGACTCCTTTGCCAAAAATAGTGAAACGCCTATCCCGAATGCCCTCACGATCCCCAAACCTGAAGGAAAACTGCACGGGACATCGATCGTGGAAGCCTCAGCAAACAATAATAATCATAGCAAGAATGTAAATGCACACAAGCACAGAAATGGGCTAAAAAGGTGCACATGGCGTGGAATGCCGTAGCTAACCAAAAGGAGTACTAATGGCGCTTAAAGATAGTGTAAAGCTGTGGAAAAAGGCCTAGATGAGTCCAAAATAAGGTATAAAATAGGGACTCATCACACCCCCAGGCCTAACCATTTGCACGTCCCGGGCAAATAATCACCTTGTGGGCTCAAAAATGGCTAGCTGACGTAGTAATTTCAAAATACAGTAGGACGAGAAATCGAGAAACACAAGTGCATAGAAAATATAATAGAAGGAGTTTTTAATCATGCTATGCAATTTATAATTTTCGATAAACGTAAATAAATACTGTCACTACTCAAAGATAGAATTTTCGGAGAATCGCGCGGTCATGTGTAGGAAGAAAATAGGCAAGTCGGATGGTGGAGCATTGCCAAAGAGCGGGCTCGTGATCACCTCCAATGGAATCCACCAATGTCGGGGACCATATGCTTGCCCGTTCACACTTTCTCCACGATGCTAGTTCGACTCGAGCATAAATCCGTAGGACTTTAGGTGAAGAGTTGGGGCTTGGGCGTAGACGTAGGTATGAATAAAAAATGATGAAAACGAAGGCTACGCACAACCGAACGGAGCTCGCACAATTACAGATTTCCCACTAGCAAAATGAATGCGAGTGCACCACACCCCCAGACCTGGTTTTTACAACATGGGTGTGTGCACCGCCTACCCCAAAATAGATTTCTCAAAAATAGATTTTCATTTATACTTTTTATTTTCTCTTTTTCGTTTGTTTTTCACAATTTTTGCTTTTATAAATTTTTTATTTTTCAAATTCTTGAATTTCAGCAAATATAACAAGATGGCAAATCCACATTTTTCACAAAACCACTTCCCACATCAACAACCCAACGAGAAAATGCTTGGAACTAGAGCTCGACGCGGGTTTGCGACTAGGATTGGCTTGAGGCATTGGTGAATTGAGTGCGGAGCTGAAACAAAAGGAAGGTAGGCTCAACGGGGCTAGCGAGGGCTATGTTAGGACGGGTGCAAGGCTCAACCGGGCCAAAGTGATGGCCTACGTCACGCTCACGCTCGACTAACCGTGCACCAATGCTTCGAAAGTAGCCTGGGGCAAGTTCTTAGTCACCGAGAAAAGTGATCCGTCCTCCCGACTCGAGCAATACAAAGCTAGCGATGCCTACACACATTCCTACACTACCGAGTGATTACTCCGGATTCATAGATTTGAGTAGGACAGACAGTATTTACGAGTGCAGAAAAAATTTAAATTGCAAGCATAAAGAAAAACTAAATCTATACAATTTCTACACAACGTGAGCACTCGATTAGGAGCACTGCACGAGTTTCGAACTACTCTAAATCAAAATCCTACGTCAGCACTATCATCTTAAAGTTTACACGAAATAATACATCAACTCGAGCCGCACGCGTGGTCAAGTGCGTGCTCATGTGGGTGCCAAAGTGTGTGCAGCAGGAGTCAAAAACAATGAAGCAAAAAGGAAAACTACTGGCATGCGAAATTAAATGTGCTCGTGGAGTGCACAAGCGGCTCTTCCCCCCAGACTTGAATGAAAACATAAGCAAGTAAAATAGACATTCAACCAAGGAATGAAATCTGAAGCGAGAGAGAGTAACTATTCTCCAAAGATGGGAGCATGCCAGAAGATTGTGTGATGATTAGCGGGAGTTGTTGCTTCGCACAAAAGATAAGCTGAACCTGCGAATTAGGCCGAACAACAGAAAATACAAAAAAATAGAAAACATAAAATAAAAAGCATAAACAAGGGTACCAAAAGGTCCAAGCTTGGGTTGTGTCCCGAATAGCCCTTTTGTTTACCGTCCTTAAGGTGGACCAAATACCTGTATTAGCAGTTGTATATAATGTTTTTGCAGCAAAATAAAAGCTACGAAATAGAGAGCGAAATAAGGTCCCAAAGAAACTTGGAAAATAAGCAGGAAAAGCGAGGTAGAGCGGCAAAGAAGCAATCAGCTATATGCCGATTTGTGGTAAGTCTTTCCGGTGGAGAGCGAAGGAGAAGCAGAATTTTTCATAGCATCCTGAGAAGGGGATTTCCCCTTCCTCAGATGGTGCGTGTCTTCGCGCTGAAAGGAAGAATAATGCTTATCGCGCAAGCGCTTGGCCTCCTTCAGCTTCTCAACCGATGGAGACTTCCAAGGAGTGGATTCCACAGTTTTCCCAGATTTTATGATCGATGGCGTCATTTCCGGCACCGCGACAGCGATCGGATCAGCCCAAGCGACAGAACGCTTAGCACAGTCATGAATATTATTACAAGAATAAATGTCTAGGGATTTCTCCCGCATGGAACTAGGAATGTCATGCTCAACAACAGCATCGGTGGGAAATGGCATGGTCGCCGTGTCTTTGGTGCACTCGAACATCTTCGTGGTCAATAAGTCATTCTTCTCATCAGTCATCTCGGTCAATCCTCCCTTTGTTTTGTCATCCGTAAGGGTTTCCTTCAAATCTTGGATTCCAGAATCTTCCTTGAAATCTGCACTACTCATAAAAACGTCGTTTTGAACAATAGAGGGGTGTACGGAAGTATCATCGAGGGCGAAATCATCGGCCGGCCAGGTGATGCGTCCTTTGGAAAAATCCAGGGATGCGCCACTGGCCGTTAGGAATGGGACACCAAGTATCGGAATGGAGTCATTTTCTTTTGGTCCCATGACCTGAAAATCAGTGGTAAAATGTTTGTCGTTAACCTCGATCTCAACTTCCCTCACACCACCTTCAGTATCAACCACATTTCCATTAGCTAAAATAAGTGATTTCCGGTCTTCGGTGTTTATTTGCAATTGCATCTTCGCGACATCCTGCAGAGTGAGGATGTTGCTAGATGCTCCGAAATCACATAAAGCAGTGGTTTCAACATTGTTGATCATACAGCTAATCACGAGTTCGTTGTTATTCCCCAGCCTTTCCTCCCCAAGGCTTTTCCCTTGTTCGTGGGGATTTTTTCGGTGTTGCTTGGGAGAGTACCATGAGTGCGCTCGGAGACCATTTGAGCCAATTGGCCCAACTGTGCCTCAAGCTTACGCATTGAAGCGGCTTGGTTTGTCATGTTCGTCTGGGAAACTTCAACAAATTTTTCAAACATTTCAGCCAATGAATTGGTTTTTACGGCGGGGGGTCCTTGGGGGTAATTCGGGTGAGGCGGCCGCGGTTGGCTTCCGGAGGCGGAGGCATCATTTTGATGCTGCCCCGGTTGCCATCGTTGGCCCGGTGCGTTTTGATTCCACGAGAAGTTCGGGTGATTTCTCGCACCCGGATTATACGTATTTCCATAAGGCGCGCCCCTGTTTTGATTCGCGATAAAATTAACAGTTTCATTGGAAAAGGCGGAGTCATACGTTACCTCCGCTCCAGGGCACTCAAAGCTATGATGATCGGCTCCTCCGCATCCTTGACACGAAATGGCCAACACCGGAGCAGCAGCAGCGGCCCTTGATGCTTCCACATCAAAGACTCCACTTGTCCCACGGGGGGTATTCCTTCCTGCGGTCCAAAAGGCGCTGTGCGTGGCGGTGTCCTGCAAAACTCTCAAAGCATCCTCAGGAGCAAGGTTCATAATTATTCTACCAGAGGCGGCATCAATCATGGCGCGGTGTTGGGGTTCGATGGAGAAGTAGAAGCTTTCCACGAGATTCCACGTTTGGAATCTGTGGTTGGGGCACTTCCGCAGCAACTCATTGAAGCGCTTTCAAACTTCCGCTAAGCTCTCTTGGTCGTTTTGCCTGAAATTGACGATGACACGTCTCAAGCTCACGATACGGTCGACCAGATGGAATTTGGCTAGAAACTTTGTGGTAAGAGCCTCCCAGGTTGTGGCAGTTCCAGGAGGAAGGGCATGAAGCCATGACTTGGCTTTATCACGTAGAGAGAAGGGGAAGAGACGGAGCTTGACCGTATCATCAGGAATCGCAGTATAGCGGAAAGTAGTGCAGATTTCCGAAAAGTCTGCCAAGTGAAGATGGGCATCCTCCGTGGCCATTCCGGAGAACTGTGCGTTGTTCCGGATGATGTTAAGAATTGCTGGTTTGATCTCGAACTGCTGGTTTGCGATCGCCGGTCCGAACACAGTGTAAATGCTCCCTAGAGTGGGAGTGGTGTAGTCTCTCATGGTTCGGACATGTGGTGGATTCACCTCATTCTCATCCCCGTTCCGGTTATCATGGAGGTTCCCTCCAACACGAACTCCGTTGTCATTGTTCAACTGATCTCCCATTGTGATTGGATTGATAGCAGCGGCACGCCTTTGCGCACGAAGAGTTCGCTGGATCTCAGGATCGTAAGTAACGAGATCTCTTGCAGCACATCCCTGCATCCACTGAAGCAACAAAACAAAGAAACAAAAATCAAAAAGCACTAACTCTTATACCAATACTTCCAGAAATCATAATCGTTCAACAGTTATTGTAACACCCCAGAAATCTCAAAAGACTTTTGAAAACATATTTGAGATGGAGGTTGTTTGACACGGCCTGGGACACGGGCATGTCCCAGGGCATGTCAGGGGTACATGGCCTGGGACACGGGCGTGTCCCAGGGCGTGTTCAGCTGGTCGACGATCGGTGGTCGAGTATAGTCGATCGTGGGACACGGCCCTGGACACGGGCGTGCCCCAGGGCGTGTTATACCCAAGAGTAGCCAGACTGAGTTAGAGAAGTACACGGCCTGGAGCCTAGCCGTGTTCTGGAGAACACGGCCGTGTCAAGTTTGACACGGGCGTGTGTTTTACCCGTGTCCTTCCCTGTTTATTTTGGAGATCGTTGAGTACCGTGTAACGGGGGTGACACGGGCGTATTACATGACTGATACGGGCGTGTCAGGTTCGACACGGGCGTGTCGATGCTCGTGTTCTGGTAGATTTCAGTCGGTGTGTGTGCCGCGTGTGCCTCTTAAGGGTACACGGCATGTGACACGGGCGTGTCACAGGCCGTGTCGGCCAAAAAATAGTGTTTTTCAGGCAGATCTTGGCCGTTCATTTTCCTTAAAGAAGATCCAGTGGCTGGGGCTAATTCCTGGTTTGATAAGGCCGGGAAAGGAGAAGGCTAAGCTCATTTTTGAGTTCATATTCTCTTTCTAAATCTAAGAGAGAGGGGAGAGCAAGGTGAGGAAGAAGAAGTGGAATCCGGCTGCCGGTGGTGCTACGGTGGTCCAAATCGCGAGCCGAGTCGGATTTGCAAAGGCAACGCTGCTGCGAAGGCTTTCATCCGTCTCAATTTCTCTTCATGGCTCCTAAGCGAATTCCTAGGGTAACGATTTCCTTCTTGGACATGTGAAGTCCTTCTTTCCTGCATTGCATAGGGAAAACCCTTCCCCGCGAGTATGCAGTGGGTTGTGGCGTCCCTTGGGGTAGATATGTGAAGTCCCCCTTGTTAGAGTCCGGAATTGGAGTACGGATCTAGACATGCTGTGTGAAGCCCATCTGGACATGTTGGTCTGGATTGGTGATGCTTGTTTGCATATCGGAGAAGACTCCGTGATTATTGCTTGTATGCATGATGGATAAAATACTGGAGGAAGTCCAGGAAATTGTGAGAGTTGGGTTCAACTCAAGTGGCCGTGAGTTGCCACTTTGTGTACGGTTGAGCGTTGGGCTGCAACTGTATGAAAAGGCTTCGTACCGAACAGGCAAGGTGAAACCGACCCGTGCCTTTAAATATGGCCTCAGGTAGGATGTACTTGGTTGGGAAGGCGATTTGAGCAATGGGGGGTGGCTGATCTATACCTGTGTTATGTAGGCTGGACATGAGAGCGCCAAGGCATTGGGCTTTCGTCAGCAGCATAATGAGAGTCTTAGGCCAGCGTGCTGGACTAAATGCTCAATGGTGAGATCCTGTGTTTCCGTTGCACCCGAGTGTGCCATGAGTGCACGGAACGTCGGGTCGTCGTGCCGGCGTTTGTGATATGTGACTGTGCGGTCGTGCACGTCTTGCTTGAATTGCTATATATATCATACTGGACGATTGCTATGCAGGGATGGAATTCCGCTGCCCCGTGCCAGGGGCAGGGTCGTTATAATTGGTCAGCTGAATGCTGACCGTTAACCTGTTTACCACCGCTTAGTGGATTGGTTCTTACAGGTACTGGACGTGCTGGTCCGAGCGGGACTTAGCGGGCTAAAGCCCAAGCTGCGTTGCTGCCCTTGAAGGCATTGTTTTGTTTCTTTTTGTTCATGTGTGGCCGGCCTGCGTGCTGATGTCTGTAATCCACACCTTGTTAAGAGAAACTTGTAAGGCCTTAAGGTCGGACTCTTTGGTTGTTTGTAGACATTCCTATGTTATAGTGGACAGTGTTCTTTATCTTGAGTTCAAAGTTTTAACCGTAAAGCTTCAGCTAGAATGCTCTGTGTTAGGATGCGTTCGTTTTGATATTAGTTCGTAGAGTCTCCGCCTGTTTGTGGAATATGGTGTGGGGCCCCGGCCGGACCCTCTATTATATTCTTCTTGACGGGTAGAGGTGTTACAATTTGGTATCAGCTTGTTGGTCGATCTCTTCCGAATTCGCGGATGAATTCTTTTGCGAGGTGGCGAGCACGTGTTAGTGCTGTCGTTCTAACCTTAACTTGAACTCAAGATTGTCCACTTAGGAATGCAAGTACACTTGTTTGTTGAACTTGTGTATTCGTTTTGTATGGTTGTCGTTTTCCTTGGTCGCTAAATGGTGTATTTGACACATATAGGTGACATGAAGTGTTGCGGGTCAATCCGAACCACAACGTTCTATTGAAAGTACGGCACCAGCTGAGGTGCCCACAACTCCTCCATCCGCTGAAATAGTCCGTCTCATCACGGAAACGGTACTTGCTGTTATGAATGCTCAGCAAGCTGGGCAGGCACGTCCTGCAGTGGTGCCAACGCAAGCTGGGGTACGGCAAGAACTGGTAGAAGACGAAGTTGATCCGCGGGTAACAGATCAACAATGGAAGCAATTCTTGAGCTTCAACCCTCCGCAGTTTCATGGGGCGGGTACACCGGCCCAAGCAGAGGATTGGCTTGTAAGGATCAAGAGGATTATGAGAGCTATCAAGGTTGAGGAGTAACAAAAAGTCATGTTAGCCACTTTCCTACTGGAAGGAGAGGCGCGATTGTGGTGGGATGAGATTGAAATGCATCACTTGGCCGGCAGGCAATTGGCAGAGATTACAATGGAAGAATTTTCTCGATTGTTCTTAGCACAACATCTGCCGATGGAGCAAAGGATATCAATGGAAATGGAATTTCGACGGTTAGCATAGGGAGATCAAAGTGTGGATTACTACCTGCATGAGTTCACCCGTTTGGGCGGATATGCAGGCACGATCTTCGCCGAAGAAGAGCGTAAGACTAGTAGGTTTTATGCGGGACTGCGAGATGAGCTGCGGTATTTGCTCTCGATTTCTGTGAGTCAGGGATTTCAAGCCTTAGTCTGTACGGCTCGGTCTTTGGAGACGGACATGAAACAGGGGAAAGCAAAGGGAAACTTGGCTGGTACGAAGCCAGAGTTGAAGCCGCCGCGTCCGGAAAAGTTTGGCTACCAAAAGAGATGGAATAAGAAGTCTAAGTCTTCTGGACAAGCCCCTTCTGCGACTGTGTCGGAGACATCTAGGTATGGATCTCGTGCTTGTTTTACGTGTGGGAAGTTGGGACACTTCGCACGTGAATGCCGATCTGGTCCTCCAAAGGGTGATAAGAAGACGGGAGCGTATTATGCGGAGAAGGGGAAGGTTGTGGTGGAGTCTTCTGCCTCGCACGCGCATCCCAGGGTCTTCAACCTTGGACAACAGGAGGCCATTAAGCAGGCGGATGTCATCACAGGTGCGCGTAGGTTTTAATGTTCTTTTGTTTGGTGTGCTGTGCTTGTATTAAGTATACTGTTATAGGGTTTGTCCTTATATGAGAGTATCCGGCACGAGCACTGTTCGACACAGGTGCTTCACATTCGTTTCTGTCTGAGGACTTTGTCTTTCGTGTCGGGGTGCCTATCCGGATCACGACAGACAGTTTAAAGGTGTTGTTGCCTAACAGATGTTTGATGTGCGCGGATCGATCTTGCGGTCTTGAGGTCAAGATAGGGAGTCGGGAGTTCAAGGTGGAAACATTAGTATTACCGATCAAGGAGTTTGATATAATCTTTGGTATGGATTGGCTTTCAAAGCAGCGTGCCTGTATAGATTGCACTTCAAAAGAGGTCACACTTGGGCAAAATACCGAACAAGAGACCAAGTTCATTGGTATGCAAGGGATTAGTGGGATGTTGTTATCCGCTCTCTAAGTTGTTAAAGCAGTTCGGAAGGGTGCGGAGTTGTTCTTCACACTCATAGTGGCGGTGACGCCAAAGGCCAGTGTGAGTGAAGTGCCAATTGTATCGGATTATGCTGATGTGTTTCCAAAGGACCTTCCGGGGTTACCTCCCCAAAGGGAAATCGACTTCGCTATCGAGCTGGTGCCGGGTGCGAAACCTGTGGCCCGTTCGCCGTATCGGGTAGCGCCAAAAGAAATGGCCGAACTGAAAGTTCTGTTACAAGAGTTGTTGGAGCAGGGATACATACGCCCAAGTATGTCACCTTGGAGCGCGCCTGTTCTTTTTGTGAAAAAGAAAGACGGTGGTTTGCGGCTATGTATTGATTATCGCGAACTGAATAAGCTGACGGAGAAAAACAAGTATCCGATTCCACGGATCGATGACTTGTTTGATCAGCTAGCAGGCTCAACCGTCTATTCGAAGTTGGATTTGAAGTCCGGGTATTACCAGTTATGGATTAGGGAAGGTGACATTCCCAAGACAGCGTTTGGCACACGCTATGGTCATTATGAGTTCACAGTGATGTCGTTCGGCTTATGTAATGCGCCTTCGGTATTCATGGATCTCATGCATAGAATGTTCTGCGAACACCTGGATCTGTTTGTGATTGTGTTTATTGATGATATCCTTGTATATTCACAATCAGAGGAAGATCATGCAAACCATTTGCGATTGGTATTGCATACCTTGCGAAGGAATAAGCTGTATGCCAAGTTCTCTAAGTGTGAGTTCTGGCTCTCGTCGGTGGCTTTCCTAGGCCATGTGGTAAGTGGAGAGGGCATATCGGTGGATCCGGCAAAGATAAGTGCCATTCGTGATTGGCCAGTGTTGTCTTCGGTGGCCGAGGTCAGGAGTTTCCTTGGACTGGCGGGCTACTATAGACGGTTCGTGGAGAACTTCTCCCGGATTGCTTTGCCTCTGACTACGTTGACGAGAAAGGATCAGAAGTTCGTTTGGACGCTGGAGTGCGCACGAGCTTTTGTGGAGCTGAAGAGTCGTTTGACCACGACGCCCGTTTTGACGCCTCCATGTGGTACAGATGGTTTTGAGATATACAGCGATGCGTCAGGAAGAGGCTTAGGTTGCGTTCTCCTGCAGTTTGGCAAGGTGATCGCTTATGGCTCACGTCAATTGAAAGTGCATGAGCGTAATTACCCCGTCCATGACTTGGAGTTGGCAGCGGTGATCTTTTTGCTAAAGTTGTTGCGGCACTATCTTTATGGCGTGAAGGTAGATATTTATACAGATCATAAAAGCTTAAAGTATCTGCTCGATCAAAAGGATTTGAATATGCGACAAAGGAGGTGGATGGAATTCCTTGGGGATTATACCTTCGACATTCACTATGTTCCCGGAAAGGGAAATGTGGTCGCTGATGCCTTGAGTCGTCGGACTCCGGTACGGGCAAGTTGGTTGCGGATACATGATGAGCGGCTAATCCAGGAGTTGGAAGCTTTGGAGATATCTTGTGTGGAATGAAATTCTTCGACCAATGCATGCTTGAACTGGCTGGAGGTTCAATATGACCTTGCTGACAGGGTTCGGCGAGCAACGGAGTTGGATGAAAGTCTCCAACGCTATGCAAAGGAGGGGTCTGGTGACCAATTCTCCTGGGATGACGGGTTATTACGGAAGGATGGCCGATTGTGCGTCCCTTGTGCGGGTAAATTACGAGAAGAATTGCTATATGAAGCACACTTTACAAAGTACTCAATTCACCCTGGGAGCACAAAAATGTACAAGGACATGAAGAAACTGTTCTGGTGGCCAGGTTTAAAGAAGGACATAGCCGCGTATGTGGCTAAATGTCGTACTTGTGCTTTGGTAAAGGCAGAATGTCAACGGCCGAGTGGTTTCCTGAAGTCGTTGCCGGTTCCGCAGTGGAAGTTTGAGGATATTTCTATGGATTTCGTGCACGGATTGCCGAGATCTCAGCGTGGTGAAGACTCAATCTGGGTGATTGTAGACCGGTTGACAAAGGTGGCTCACTTTTTAACAAACAAGCGGGACGATTCAGTGGAAACGTTGGCAAAGCTTTATGTGGATCAGATTGTTCGATTGCACGGTGTTCCCCAGAGCATCGTAAGTGACCGAGATGGGCGATTTACTTCGAAAGATTGGAGACTAGTTCATCAGATGTTGGGCATGAAGTTAGCATTCAGTACGGCCTTTCATCCGCAAACGAATGGCCAAACTGAACGAACCAACAGAACGATGGAGGATATGCTCCGTATGTGCGCCCTGGACTTCGGTAAGAAATGGGAAGAGCATCTTGTTATGGTGGAATTTGCCTATAATAATAGCTATCAAGCGAGTATAGGCATGGCCCCGTTTGAAGCTCTGTATGGTCGCAAGTGCTGTACACCGCTAGCTTGGGCGGAAACTGGCGAGTCCAAAATTTTGGGACAAAAGGCAGTCGAGGATGCTACCTCAACAATACGCTCTATTCGAGAGAGGATCCTAATAGCCCAGGATCGGCAAGCCAAGTATTACAATGCTAAGTAACGGAACGTGGAGTTCGCGGTGGGTGACTGGGTCTATTTGAAGATTAAACCCTTCAAAGGCGTATCTCGGATTCGGCGGTTGAAAAAGCTAAGTCCGCGATACCTTGGTCCGTTTGTGGTGGTGGAACGAGTTGGGGAAGCTGCCTATCGGCTAACTCTTTCATCGGAATTGTGTGGATTGCATGATGTGTTTCACATCTCGGTGCTACGCAAAGCAGTCAAGGATCCAGCTCAAGTGATTGCGAATGATCGAGTGCCGGTTGAGTATTGGCTAATGACAAAGGTGAGGCCTATACGGATCGAAGATCGAGCCGAGAAACAGTTGCGGAACAAAGTAATCGGGATGGTCAAAGTCCGATGGGACAATTGTGGCCGAGAAGAGCTAACATGGGAGAGCGAGCAGACCATGCGAGCCGAGTTTCCCGAAATATTTTCGTAACTTGTTCGCTCGTTGTATATGTAAAAGAAATATATAAGTGTTTTGTTGTTTTCTCCCTGCTGTCTTCAAATTTTGGGACGAAATTTTATTGAGGAGGGGAGGATTGTAACACCCCAGAAATCTCAAAAGACTTTTGAAAACATATTTGAGATGGAGGCTGTTTGACATGGCCTGGGACACGGGCGTGTCCTAGGGCGTGTCAGGGGTACACGGCCTGGGACACGGGCGTGTCCCAGGGCGTGTTCAGCTGGTCGACGATCGGTGGTCGACTATAGTCGATCGTGGGACACGGCTCTGGACACGGGCGTGTCCCAGGGCGTGTCATACCCAAGAGAAGGCCAGACTGAGTCAGAGAAGTACACGGCCTGGAGCCCAGCCATATTCTAGAGAACACGGCCGTGTCAAGTTTGACACGGGCGTGTGTTTTACCCGTGTCCTTCTCTATTCGTTTTGGAGATCGTTGAGTACCGTGTAATGGGGGTGACACGGGCGTGTCACATGACTGACACGGGCGTGTTAGGTTCGACACGGGCGTGTCGATGCCCGTGTTCTGGTAGATTTCAGTCGGTGCGTGTGCCGCGTGTGCCGCTTAAGGGTACACGGCCTGTGATATGGGCGTGTCACAGGCCGTGTCGGCCAAAAAATAGTCTTTTTCAGGCAGATCTTGGCCGTTCATTTTCCTTAAAGAAGATCCAGTGGTTGGGGCTAATTCCTGGTTTGATAAGGCCGGGAAAGGAGAAGGCTAAGCTCATTTTTGAGTTCATATTCTTTTTCTAAATCTAAGAGAGAGGGGAGAGCAAGGTGAGGAAGAAGAAGTGGAATCCGGCTGCCGGTGGTGCTACGGTGGTCCAAATCGCGAGCCGAGTTCGGATTTGCGAAGGCAACGCTGCTGCGAAGGCTTTCATCCGTCTCAATTTCTCTCCATGGCTCCGAAGCAAATTCTTAGGGTAACGATTTCCTTCTTGGACATGTGAATTCCTTCTTTCCTGCATTGCATAGGGAAAACCCTTCCCCGCGAGTATGCGGTGGGTTGTGGCGTCCCTTGGGGTAGATATGTGAAGTCCCCCTTGTTAGAGTCCAGAATTGGAGTACGGATCTAGGCATGCTGTGTGAAGCCCATCTGAACATGTTGGTCTGGATTGGTGATGCTTGTTTGCATATCGGAGAAGACTCCGTGATTATTGCTTATATGCATGATGGATAAAAAACTGGAGGAAGTCCAGGAAATTGTGAGAGTTGGGTTCAACTCTTGTGGCCGTGAGTTGCCACTTTGTGTGCGGTTGAGCGTTGGGCTGCAACTGTATGAAAAGGCTTCGTGTCGAACAGGCAAGGTGAAACCGACCCGCGCCTTTAAATATGGCCTCAGGTACGATGTACTTGGTTGGGCAAGGCGATTTGAGCAACGAGGGGTGGCTGATCTGTACCTGCGTTATGTAGGCTGGACATGAGAGCGCCAAGGCATTGGGCTTTCGTCAGCGGCATAATGAGAGTCTTGGGCCAGCGTGCCGGACTAAATGCTCAATGGTTAGATCCGGTGTTTCCGGTGCACCCGAGTGTGCCATGAGTGCACGGAACGTCGGGTCGTCGTGCCGGCGTTTGTGATATATGACTGTGCGGCCGTGCACGTCTTGCTTGAATTGTTATATATATCATACTGGATGATTGCTATGTAGGGATGGAATTCCGCTGCCCCGTGCCAGGGGCAGGATCGTTATAATTGGTCAGCTGAATGCTGACCGTTGCCCTGTTTACCACCGCTTGGTGGATTGGTTCTTACAGGTACTGGAGGTGCTGGTCCGAGCGGGACTTAGCGGGCTGAAGCCCAAGCTGCGTTGCTGCCCTCAAAGGCATTGTTTTGTTTCTTTTTGTTCATGTGTGGCCGGCCTGCGTGCCGATGTTTGTAATCAACACCTTGTTAAGAGAAACTTGTAAGGCCTTAAGGCCGGACTCTTTGGTTGTTTGTAGACATTCCTATGTTATAGTGGACAGTGTTCTTTATCTTGAGTTCAAAGTTTTAACCGTGAAGCTTCCGCTAGAATGCTCTGTGTTAGGATGCGTTGGTTTTGATATTAGTTCGTAGCGTCTCTGCCTGTTTGTGGAATATGGTGTGGGGCCCCGGCCGAACCCTCTATTATATTCTTCTTGACGGGTAGAGGTGTTACAGTTGCATTCCACGGCAATGGCGCCAAAAACTTGATGCTCGTAAAATTAGGCAAGCGTACCGGTCGCACTAGTAATAAAGTTGGGAATGAATCCCCGGATGTCGGTCTCTTGAGGAATGCAATTAGCGTCGAACGATTTAGACTCTAAAACTATTGTTATGAGAGTTAATTGAAATAAACAGAAAAAGAAGGGGCTTTGGTTGGTGGTCTTACGACTGATTACACTAACGTAAACTATACGGGTCGCAATCACCGCTTCTCAAGGCGAGATGGATGTAGCGGCCGCGATGCCGTACTTCGATTGGTGAGTGGACGGAAGTCTAGCGAGTGAGGTGATTAGTGCGGAGTGAAAATGAGTGAAACGAACATGTGGAGTGGAGCGAGATGGAGCGAGGCGCATCAAAGAATAATTCTCATAAGCAAGATGAAACACAAACGATCAAATTAACACTAGAAATTGATGTTCATTACCTGCATAAACATTCCATGCAACAAGAAAAGATAGAAAATGCAAAACCACGAGATTGAAGATCCACCGCGGTTGTTGGCCGGAGGTGCGGGTTGTCAATCCGCTTCCAAGCGCAGTCCGAGGAGGGCTTCCGGTACCACTAAGCTGTCATCTCGAGGGCCTGTAATTCCGTTCTCTAGGTATGCTTCGTCTTCTTCCTTGGTGGAAAGCTCGGAGAAGAATGCTTCAATGGCCGGGAGGATCACCGGAGGATGCAGAATGCTTCGGAATCGCCGGAGAAGGTTCTCCCGATGGTAGGGATGAAGGTGGAGGCGAATGGAACTGTTGGAGGGCGAAACGGCAGACTGGCGGAGGTTTCGTAACAACGTTCGTACCCAAATTCGCGGAACAGGGCTTTTATAGCTTGCAGAATAAATAGGGCGCACGACCACTGGCGATCGACCAGTGGTTATGCGCGACCAAGGTCAGCGCCCGTGCGCGAGCAACCAGAAGACCTATATAAGATAATCAATGGTCGCGCACGATCAGCAGCGCACGATCAGTGATCGTGCGAGGCAATGCTGATGATCGTGCGAAAATAGCCAGGCAGAACTTTGTAAAATGGGTATGACTGCGCACGATCGGCAGCGCACGAGCAGTGGTCGTGCGTGGTATGGCAAGTGATCGTGCAGAAGGTTCAAGATAGGGATTTCACAAATGGGTCCGGGCTGCGCACGATCAGTGATCGTGGGCCAGGAGGTCGATGGTCGTGCGTGGGTAAAAACGCACGACCATTGACTCCTTTGCCAAAAATAGTGAAACGCCTATCACGAATGCCCTCACGATCCCCAAACCTGCAGGAAAATTGTACGGGACATCGATCGTGGCAGCCACAACAAACAATAATAATCATAGCAAGAATGTAAATGCACACAAGCACAGAAATGGGCTAAAAAGGTGCACAGGGTGTGGAATGCCGTAGCTAACCAAAAGGAGTACTAATGGCGCTTAAAGATAGTGCAAAGCTGTGGAAAAAGGCATAGATGAGTCCAAAATAAGGTATAAAATAGGGACTCATCAGCTACCCGTACATTAGCACTTCATTGATAAAAAAGAATAACGTGTGTGCTACGCTGAATGTTTTGTGTGAAAGTAGATTTGGGACATATAGAGGAATTTGTGTTTGTTCGTAATTTTTTGGTGTCAAATTGTGTGAACCTATATCACCTGCTAATCTCAGCAAAAGACAAGTCAAAAGATGGTAAATTAACATATAACGCATGTAAATTAAGAGAACTCGCGAATACCTTCTAATTTCTATAATAGAGAAGTCAAAAGAAGGTTAGTTAAAATATAACGTGAGTACCTTAAGAGAAATCATGAATACAATCTAATCTCCGTAAAAGAGAAGTCAATAACATATTAATAAACATCTAAGGCGAGTATTTGAGGTGAACTCGCGAACACCTACTAATCTACGCAAAAGAGAAAAAAAAAAGCAGGTAATTTAACATATAACGTGACTACCTGATGAGAACTTGTAAACACCTACTCGTCTCTTCAAAAGAGAAGTCAAAAACAAGTAAATAAACATATAACACGAGTACCTGTGGTGAGATCGCAAACACCTACAAATCTCTACAAAAAAAGAAGTCAAAAGGAGGTAAATTAACATAATACGAGTACCTGAAGAGAACTCGCGAACACCAACTAATCTCTACAAAAGAAAAGTCAAAAACTGGTAAATTAACATATAACGTGAGTACCTTAATAGAACTAGCGTATACCTTCTAATCTCTGCAAAAGTGATGTCTAAAGCAGGTAAATAATAATATAATGCGAGTACTTGAGATGAACTCGTGAACATCTGCTAATTTGTACAAAAGACAAGTCAAAAGCACGTAAATTGACATAAAACATGAATACCTAATGTGAACTCGTGAACACTTGCACATCCCTGCAAAAGTGAAGTAAAAAGCTGCTAAGTAAATATATAACATGAGTACCTGATGTGAACCCGTGGATGCCTGCAAATCTCTGCAAAAGAGAAATCGATGGAAGGTAAATTTAAAATAAAATGCGAGTACCTGAAGAGAACTTGGGAACACCTGCTAATATCTGTAAAAGAGAAGTCAATATCAGGTAAATAAACATATAACGCAAGTACTTGCGATGAACTCATGAACACATGCTAATTTCGGCAAAAGAGAAGTCAAAAGAAGGTAAATTGAAATATAACGTGAATACCTAGAAATAACTCGCGAAAACTTGCTAATATCTGCAAAAAAAAGTAAAGAAAAGGTAAATAAACATATAAAACAATTACATGAGGCAAACTCACGAACACCTTCAAATCAAAGCAAAAGGGAAGTCAAAAGTAGTTAAATTAACCTGTAACGAGAGTACATGACAAGAACTCGCGAACACCTACTTACCTCTGCAAAATATAACTCAAAAGCAGATAAATAAACATATAACGTGAGTACCTGAGGTGAACTCGCCAACACCTGCAAATCTTTACAAAATAGAAGTCAAAAGCAGTTAAATTAACATATAATGTGAATATCCGAAGAGAACTCGCAAACACCTGCTAATCTCTACAAAAAGGAAGTCAAAGAAGGTAAATATACATATAAAGAGAGTACTTGAGGTGAAATCACGAACACCTACAAATCTCAGGAAAAGATAAGTAAAAAATAGGTAAATTATCATATAACTCGAGTACTTGAAGAAAACTTGTGAAAGCCTACTAATCTTTACAAAAGAGAAGTGAAAACCAGGTAAATAAACAAATAACATGAGTACCTAAGGTGAGCTCACGAACAGCTGCAAATCTCTATAAAAGAGAAATCTAAAGCGGGTAAATTTTAAATATAACGCGATTACTTGAAGAGAACTCACGAACACCTACTAATCTCTACAAAAAGAGAAGTCAAAAGAAAATAAATAAACATATAATGATAGTACCTGAGGTGAACTCGCAAAAACCTTCTAATATATGCAAAAGAGATGTCAAACGAAAGAATATTAACATATAACGTGAATAACTAAAGAGAACTTGCGAACACCTGCTCTCCTCTCAAAAGAGAATTAAAGATAAGGTAAATAAACACATAACATTAGTACTTGAGGTGAACTCTTGAACACCTGATTTTTCTCCGTAAAAGAGAAGTCAATTGCATGTAATAAACATACAACAGGAGTACCTAAGGTAAACTCGCAAACACTTGCTAATTTCTGCAAAAGATAAGTCAAGTAGGTAAATTAATATATAACTCAAGTACCAGAATTGATCTCACGAACACCAGCTCTTCTCTCGGAAAGAGAAGTCAAATGTAGGTAAATAAACATATAACGCGAATATTTGAGGTGAACTCGCTAACACCTGCTAATATCTCTGAAAGAGAAGTCAGAAGCCAATAAATAAAATGTAACAAGAGTACTTGAAGAGAACTCGCGAACACTTTCTCGTCTCTGCAAAAGCAAAGTCAAAACAGGTAAATAAACATATAATACGGGTACCTGTGATGAACTCGCGAACACCTGCAAATCTTTGCCAAAGGGAAGTCAAAAGCAGGTAAATTAACATATAATGCGAGTACCTGAAAAGAACTCTCAAACACCGGCTAATCTCTTCAAAAGAGAATGAAAAAATAGGTAAGTTAACATATAATGCGAGTACCTTAATAGAACTCGCAAACACCATCTAATCACTTTAAAAGAGAAGTAAAAAGAAGGTAAGTTAACATATAACATGAGTATCTGATGTGAACTCGCTAACATCTACTAATGTCTCGGAAAGAGAAGTCAAAGTAGGTAAGTTAACATATAACGTGTGTACCTTAATAGAACTCACAAACATCGTCTAATCTCTGCAAAAGAGAATTCAAAAGTAGGTAAATAAACATATAATGCGAGTATCTGAGGTGAACTCACTAACACTTGCTAATCTCTCCGAAAGAGAAGGCAAAAGCAGGTAAATAAAATATAGCATGAGTACATGAAGAAAACTCACAAACAACTGCTCATCTGTGAGAAAGAGAAGTCAGAAGCAGTAAATAAACAAATAACACGGGTACCTGAGGTAAACTCGCGAACACCTGTAAATCTCTGCAAAAGAGAAGTCAAAAGCAGGTAAGTTAACATATAACTCGAGTACCTTAATAGTACACGCAAAAACCGACAAATCTCTTCAAAAGAGAAGTCAAAAGCAGGTAAATAAACATATAACGCGAGTATTTGAGGAGAACTCGCTAACACTTACTAATCACTCTAAAATAGAAGTCAAAAGCATGAAAGTTAACATATAGCGCGAGTATCTTAATAGAACTCGCAAAAACCGTCTTATCTCTTCAAATGAGAAGTTAAAAGTAGGTAAATAAATATATAACGCGAGTATCTTAGGTGAACACACTAACACCAGCTAATCTCCCTGAAAGAGAAGTCAAAAGAAGGTAAATAATCATATAATACGAGTACCTGAGGAGAACTCGCTAACACCTACAAATATCTGCAAAACAGAAGTCAAAAGTAGTAAAATTTAAAATATAATTTGAGAACCTGAAGAGATCTCGCGAACTCGTGCTAATATCTGCAAAAGTGAAGTCAAAAGAAGGTAAATTAATATATAATGTGAGTACTAGAAGAGAACTCATGAACACCTTCTAATATCTACAAAATAGAAGCCAAAAGATGATAAATTTAAAATATAACACGAGTATTTGAAGAGAACAAGTGAACACCAACTAATCTCAGCCAAAGAGAAGAAAAAATAGGTAAATAAATAACATGAGTACCTTAATAGACCACACGAACACCTGCTAATCTCTGCAAAAGAGATAAGAAAAGCAGGTAAATAAACATATAACACGAGTTCTTGAGGTGAACTCGCTAACACCTTCTAATCTCTCCAAAATAGAAGTCAAAAGCAGGTAAATAAACATATAACGCGAGTACTTGAGGCGAACTCGTAAACACCTATTAATATCTATAAAAGAGAAGTTAAAAGCAGTTATATTTAAAATTTAATGTGAGTATTTAAAGAGAACTCATGAACACCTGCTAATATCTGCAAAAGAGAAGTCAAATGCAGAAAATTAAACATATAATGCGAGCACCTAATGTCAACTAGCGAACACTTGCTAATCTCTGTAAAAGAGAGTAAAAATAGGTAAATTTAAATATTTTTCAAAAAGTGTTCGCATTATAGATTGTTGGGGTTGTATGATCCTCGGATCAACCTTTCTGAAAGCCTGCGTTAGTGGGCAAATTGACCTCCTGTGCCAGTTGAAGGCGATGGTCACATAGCCTGGCTAGACTCATAATGCATACAGCCAACCGCCGCAGGAGGCCATGGAGGTGGGAAGAGGAAGAGGAGGAAGAATTCGGGGAGCCGGAAGAAGGGGAGGAGGAGAAAGTGATCAGAGGGGTCAGAAGAGCTGGACTCCTGAGAAGATGTCGCGAGGAGGCCGGTGGGGCTGGCAGAGCAGGTGCCAACAGAGCAGAGGAAACTGCGCTTCGAGGAACACTGACGACGATGGTGGCGCGACACGAACAATGGAAGAGGAAGAGGAGGATGAATAGTAGTGGCCAAAAAGGGCGACAAAATCAGCTTCCTGGAAGCTTGTATTTATAGGCAAAAATTCGGGAGTGACACGCCCTAGGTCACGGGCGTGACAGGGGGGGCGTGTCACTACTATTCATGAGCTGATCGAGTGATTTGACTGCGGGCTGAAGGGTCCAACTATTTTTCATCAGATATTCCTCAACAAATTCAAATCTCTCTATTGAATCTGATCTCTCAAGAGGAATCTACTAAAATTTCAATCTGCTTAAAGTATCTCATATAAATTGGAATCATGAAAATACAGTTCACGCAATCAAAGACCCGTACGAGCTGTAAAGGGGATAAAGCTCGGCAGCCCCTGACACTCCTAAGAAGGGTGGAGCCTTGAGGGGCAAGCAGGGCAGGAGGGCCCGTACTCGCCCCAGGGGGGCTCGGAAGCGACATGCGATAAGGGCCAGCAGGGCCCGTATTCGCCAATTCCCAGGGAGAGACGGCGAGTGCCAGCTTCATCGAGCAATCGCCGCCCCGGGGAGTGGGGGTCTCAGGGACCACTCGCCCCGTGGTTTATGCGGTTCTTTTACTATTTTGCCATCATTGGCCTTCCCATAGTTGTTCAAAACAGCAGTGTTTGGCTGTTAGCAGACCAGCCCCGGGTAATTTCAGTAATTTTTGGGTAGCAGGATTGCGCTATTTGCAGGCCGTTCCTAGAAATCTATAAATAGACCCAATGGGATACCTTAGAAGGCATGCTTACTTGTTCCCTCATCTTCTTGTGCTTTTTAAGGTATCCTTATCTAGGTATTTTGCTAGGGAGGAGAAGCGGTCTATGATCTTCTCGGTGTGTGGTGGGACCTCCACGCCGAGACCTTCTGTCTGTCCTATGTTCTTTTTTCCTTAGTCTTTTTGCTCGCGAGAGAGAAGTAAGTGAGCGATCACCCCATTCCCATGGGTTAAGTCCACAGAGCCTGAGTTTTCGGTTTCAAAATTTTGGTGCGGTGAGCATGGAGCGTGGTCAGCATCAAAAATCTTCAAAAAGCTCGATGACTGGAGGAGAACGACAAGGTTTATTGAGGGCCAACTCGCCACTGCCACCTCCCCCTCTTGCCACTTTCGGCATGCTGGACGAGTTCAGCAAGAGATGCAGAGTCTCATCATGTTCGAACACGGCACTTTCTTCGAGTGCTCGACACCAGCGGTTCACGTAGTCGCTGCCCCATCCCTGTGCAAGGACGCACCCAGCACGCTAGCCAATAAGGAAGTAGCAGACAGAGGAGGAAAGAGCGAGCTGCAAGGGCGCATGCTCTTCCCCAACTCGGCATCAGAAGGCTTGTTCGGCAAAATGGGGGGCGAGATCCCCATACTTTACTAGTAGAGGGGGGAAGCCCCTTCAGTGAGCTTTTCTTATCAGCCCCATTTTCAGAGGGGTTCCGGGAGCCGGAAATGTCCTACTACACCGGGAAGGGCGACCCAGTCCAGCACGTCCAGTATTTTGAGGACAGGGTCTCGATCTGACAGATGTATGATGGGTTCAAGTGCAGACTCTTCGCCATCACCCTCAAGTAGAAGGTAAGAGATTGGTTCCACAAGCACCCATTCGGCTCCATCTACTGTTTTGATGACCTGGGTTGGGTGTTCTTATTGAGTTTTACCACCTTGAAGAAGTGGAAAGAGTCCGAATCACTATTCTGTATTAAATAGGAATTGAACGAGAAGCTGGAAGCTACTTGGATAGGTACCAAGAGGAGGTTCTCTAGGTGCAGCAAATGCCAGTCCATACCATGATGGTGACCTTCGCGCTCGGGCTTGAGCCGGTTTTCTTCATGATGGAGCTCAAGAGGGTGCCTTTGCTGTCCTTTGAGAAGTTGATGGAGAGATCGACAAGGAAGGTCAACATGGAGGCGTCAAACCCAGAGTTTTCCCGAAAGCTGGCTAGGTGGGCCATAGAGGAAGAGAAGCCGAGATCTAGCAGAGGTCAGGAGGAGGGGAAAGTTAAACCCCTGTAGAAGGAATAACTAAAGAAGTAGCAGCCCAATTCAAGGAACTAGGAGCCGAACTACAGGCTTGGTTTGTTGAAGAAATGGCAGGACCAGCGGGCACAGAGAGGTTTACACGGAGGAGACTATCTCCAGGGGCTTCAGGGTCAGTTCTACACCCTTAGGTGGAAGGCAAGGCTAGAGACCACCTCTCCCCGACAAAAATCAGGCTATGGCAATAGCAATGGGTTAATGGAGGAGAGCTGGAGTTACAATACTATGAATTTCATCAGGAAGAGGGGCATGCCACATCCACGTGCCCAGAGTACCTCGAGATGAGGGGAAATAGGGAGCAGCAGCGAAGTGGTAGCAGGATCGCTAGGGAGTACGGATAGATTATGTTCGGCCTCGGGTAAAGGAGGACAGGTGCAAGACTGGGTTGATGTTAGAGCCCGAGGAGGGATCGGAGTGATCCATGGGGGGTAGGAGTTGAGGCTTCTACAAAAGCGAGCCTCCACACCATATATAGAAGGAGCGTAGGATCAATGTGCTAGATCCCACCCCTAGATGAGAAGAATACCATCTCAAGGAACGATATGCTTGATCATGAGGATCCCTTTTGTGATGCCCTTGTCATCCAGACAAGCATAGAAAATTTCACTGTCTACTAGATCCTCATCGCTAACGAGAGCTTGGTCAATGTCATTTTTGAGAAGGCATTCAACGCGATGAAGGTGGTGGCCAAGAGGGTGCTAGCCTCGGATGGGCCTCTGTTCGGATTCTCAAGTGAGATGAAGGATGTGGAAGGAGGAGTAGGACTGCATGTTACTCTGAGGGGCAGTCCTGTACTTGCAGGTTCATCATCGTGGATACCCCCAACTTCTACAACGCCATCTTCGGGCGACCCCACATCAGTGCCTTCCGAGGTGTCCCCTAATCCTTCCATCTGTGCTTGAAGTTACAAGCTGAGGGAATTCAGGTCTGGGGCTAGGGAGACCCCAAGGTGGCGAGGGAATGCTATATAACGATGGTGAATTCAATCTCTAGGTAGGAGGGGGCCGAGGAGATGGAGAGGAGGATGTAGGAGCTATCCGAGACAGAGGATGGAGGGGAGGTGGAGGAGATGGAAGGAGAGGAAGGAGTTTGTGTCGTGGTAGTGGCGACGGAAGGTGTTCCTATAAGAGTCAACCGAGGCAATGGCCGTAGATAAAGCAGAGGCCGTTGTCCCAAGAGAAGGGTATGTTAGTTAATAGGGAGAGCAGTCTAGGATGGAGGGTGCGGAAGGGGTGGTGGAGATAGACATTCTCACCCAGGGAGGTAGGGTGGTGAATGTTCGCATCAGCGGGGGGGGGGGGGGGGGGCTCGCAGGACCAGTGCAGGATGCTGGAGTGCATCCGAAAAAATGTGCACATCTTCGCATGGAGCGCTGCGTAGATGCCTGGGATTGGTGCGGATGTGTCCTACCACTGCCTCAACCTGGATCCAGAAACCCGGCCCATCAAGAAGAGGAAGAGGTTTGTTGTAGACAAACAGGACGAGCCTATCAGGGAGGAGGTGGCCAAGCTCCTGAAGGCTAGTTTTATATCCAAAATACTGTACTCTTGCTGGGTATCCAATATAGTCATGGTTAAAAAGTTACACGAACGATGGCGTATGTGTTATGATATTTCTTTGCTTAATAAACCATGCCCTAAGGACTGTTATCCCTTGCCAAGGATCGACGCACTGGTTGACTCAGCCGTCGGTTTTCTTGTAATTAGTTTTCTTGATGCAATTTCAGGTTACCACAAAATTAGGATGCACCCTCCTGTCATAAAAGTTATATCCTTCATCAAAGGGGACAGATGGTACCGCTATAAAATGATGCCCTTTCGGTTGAAGAATGCATGAGCAATGTACCAAAAGATAATGGATAGGGTCTTCTGAGAACAAAAGGGAAGGAACATGGAGGTATATGTAGCTGATCTTATGATCAAGAGTCATGAAATTGACTCTCACCTTCGGTAGCTAGAGGAAACCTTCACCACCATACGCGAGTACAAGATGAGGTTGAACCCCTGGAAGTTCATCTTCGGGGCAAGTAGAGGACATTTTTTGGGCCATCTTCTCACCCCCGTAGGGGTGGAGCCAAATGATAGTTCGTTTTGTAGCCTAAACTATTATGGTATTTTCTAGTTTTCAATTTACAAATCACGTCTTGAATGCTTATATTTTGGCCCCTTTTTGTATATATTATTGTCACTAATGTTTTTCCTTCTTTTTGCAGGTTTTTACAAAGTTTTGCTGTTACACGCCCCATGGTCACGCCCTCCTAGGGCGTGTACCTAGGGCGTGTAACCCAGTGGAATGAAGCAAACGGTCCAAAGACAGAAGACAAAGATTTCCATCCGACATGCCCCCGACACGGGCGTGTCACATTCAACACGGGCGTGTCACATTCAATACAGGCGTGTACATAGGGCGTGACCCGCATTTCCGCAAAATTCTCCGCCGCAAGCGCATTTACATCCTTCACCAATAAGTCACGGGTGTGTCTTCCTAGTCACGTGCGTGTACGGAGGGCGTGACCTACAAAGTTCACAGTTTTGGCGCCAGCATCAACTTTGACTTTTATACCGGAAGACACAGACGACACGCCCCAGACACCGGCGTGACGGAGGGCGTGTCACCCCAAGTTCCGAGAAAAATAAGCTGTCAGCAGATGTTTCCTGCCAGAGTTATTGCATCGCTTTCGTACCTAACCCAACACGCCCCCGACACGGGCGTGACGGAGGGCGTGACTCGGCCGAAAAAAATTCTATAAATAGAACCCCTCTCCTTGAGCCCAGTAAGCAGATTTGAGGAGGAGTAGTGCTGTCACTTTAGTTTTTCATGTCTTAAGCTTCTCTCTTCCCCTTTCTCATTTCATGTAATTACGTTTTTTTTAGGCAAGCCCTTTCAGCATTTTTGTACTTCCTTTTTACATTATTTATAAGCATCGTAGAAGGTGTTCTTATAGTATCTGTGTGCCCTACTTGTGATTCCTCTTCATTAAGAAATAAAATAGTTCACTATTCTCTTTCCCTTCTGCTCGGTGTTAGTTTTCATATAATTAATATGGTTTTCATTTTCTATACCATGAGTAACTAAATCCTCCTTGTACTCGATCTTGATGATCCGAGGTTTGAGTGATTAAGTTATGATGCTTTAATTTTCCCTTTTCTTTTTAGGGTTTAGCCTTGAATTACTCTTGATTTCTTTCGGGTTGGAGACATATCATCGATATATACTCTCCGCCTTAGCTTTCATGCTTGGCTAGCCGAGAGGCCGATAGTTTGAAATGAGCACTCAAGAGGAAAGGGATTTGTAAGCACCCCTCGAGAGAGGCAGTCGTCCAAATCTCCCGGATATGAGTAAAATCTAATAGAGGGGTTCACCGCGTAAAGCGAGCTTTAAGCCTCCGATTTAGACGAAAGTCGGTCAGACCTTCCTAAACTCAGTTGGCCACGACTTCGAGAGAAGCGTGTTTAAGCTTTAGGAACCTCCGCGGTCAAGAAACTTTTCCCTATTAAGTTTAGGTTGTTATCGCATTTCTTTATTAACTCTAGCCAGGGTGATTCTTGATCGAGTGCATTTTCATCCCATTGTTTCAACCCTTTATCGTAATCGCTTCTAATAACTCTTTAACTTACTGCAGTAGTTCTCTTACCAGCTTTAACTGTATTTCCTTTCGTAATTGCAATTTACTTTTTAACCCTCAAGTTTTTCATTCGATAAAATAATAGTCTTCATGCTAGTAAGTGTACTCAGCAGTCCCTGGATTTCAATACGACACTTGTGTCCCCTAGCTACAATTCGATAGGTATACTTGCCTAGATGAATTGCTAGTTCTGTTGCTTTTATTTTCTTCACGATTAGTAGACACCAAGTTTTTGGCGCCGTTGCCGGGGGGGCAACTTTTGTTGATATATTGAAAACATGAACCTATTACTTTTATCCTCGTTCTTACAAATTTAAAATTCAAAAAATATATATATCTATATATATTTATTACCGTTCTTAATAGAAACCCACATCACAAGTTTCCTACACCAACAAATTCTCTCAAAAAGGGCAAAGCGGCTGTAAGTGCCGCAATCTTGCCTAGTACCTTGCGAACCCTTCATCGGGTTGTCCTTGGGAAGTTTGGGAGCTAAAACATCGAAAAATATATATATATTTTAATAATAATAAAAGAAAAGAAAAAAAACAAACAATACTTCTCTCTTTCTTCTTCCAGTGCATGACCCGGGGAAGTCCGTCGGTTATTTTGGACTTGGACCACGAAATTGAGCATACTCTTCGGAGAAGATTGCGATTTCAAGGCCCTACTCTCCAAATACCGGTTGAACATTCCGATTCATATTCTACCTTAAGAATGGAAATACCCAACCAAGAGGAAGTCGTGCAAAGGACTATGTCCCATTATGCAAGAACAAACCTGGAGGGTACAGAATCTAGCATAGTTCGCCCCGCTATTGCTAACAATAACTTTGAACTAAAGCCTAGCATAATTCAAATGGTGCAGCAGTATGTGCAATATGACGGGCTTCAGGACGAAGATCCGAACGCACATATAGCTTGCTTTCTTGAGATCTGTGACACCTTCAAAATTAATGGTGTCTTAAATGATGCTATTAGGCTAAGATTATTTCCATTTTCTCTTAGAACTAAGGCTAAGTAGTGGATGAACACACTACCTAAAAATAGCATCACAACCTGGAATGAATTAACCGAAAATTATTTGGCGAAGTATTTCCCGCCAGCTAAAACTGCAAAACTTAGGAACGACATTTCCGCTTTTGGACAAATCGACTATGAAACCTTATACGAGACTTGGGAAAGATTCAAAGAATTATTAAGACAATGCCACATCACGCGCTGCCTATATGGTTACAAGTGCAGACGTTCTACAATGGGCTAAATCAAAATACAAAGCAAATGATAGACGCAGCTTCTGGAGGTACTTTAAACCATAAGACCCCGGAAGCAGCTCTTGATCTTTTTGAGGACATGGCCATGAACACTTATCAGTGGAATGTGCCTAGGTCCCGCCCGAACAAACCTGCAGGTATCTTTGAAGTGGACAACATCTCCCAGCTCACCCTACAAGTTGAAATATTAAACAAAAAGATAACGGAGATGACTGCTGCCTCCACCCCTCAGGTATGGGAATCTGCAACTCCCCCTCCCCCCGAACAATTGGACTATGTTAACAACATGTCTAGAAATACTCTATATAATTTTTTTGCTCCTACTTATCCTGCTCCTGGTTTTTCTTTTCCGAATAACTATAATCCTGGTTTACGTAATCACCCGAACTTTTCGTGGAGTAATCCCTCCAACGCAATACGTCCTCCACCACAAACTGATTTTTCTACACCTCCACCACCACCTACCCAAAATTTTCCAAAACCTCCAAGTTTGGAGGAAATGTTTGCTAAATACATGAATATAAATGACGCTACAGTAAGAACCCTTGCCGGGACTGTTAAAAGTTTAGAAAATCAAGTAGGACAACTCGCAAAAATTATCTCTGAGCGACCCGCTGGGTCTCTTCCTGCCAATACCGAGCCCAACCCAAGAGAGCAAGCGAAAGCTATGACTCTTCGCAGTGGGAAGCAAAGTTCTGGCATGGTTTGCATAGAGCCCGAGGCAAGCTCAACTCCCATTTCAAAAAATCCACCCTTTGCTGAAGAAGTTATCACCCCTACTTTAGAAAAAGATCTCACTCCACCACCCATCTTTAAAAATAATCCAACGCCGTCATACCCTTCTGAGCTTATTAAACAACGTCAGGATGATCAGTATTCCCGCTTCCTGGAGATGTTCAAACAGATCCACATAAATCTGCCTTTTCACGAAGCTATCTCCCAGATGCCGAAATACGCCAAGTATCTGAAGGATCTCCTCACCAACAAGAAGAAGTTAGAAAACCTTTCGCACGTCACGCTAAACGCCGAGTGCTCTGCTATTTTGACAAACGGTTTGCCAAAAAAGATCAGTGATCCGGGTAGTTTTTCTATTTCGTGTGTCTTCGGTGACCTTTTTGTCAAGCATGCATTAGCCGACTTAGGTGCAAGCATAAATCTGATGCCCCTCTCGTTGTTTAAAAAGCATGGAATTGGTAGCCTAAATCCCACACGGATGAGTATCCAGCTAGCTGACCGATCGGTCAAGTACCCGTTAGGGATTGTGGAGGACGTTTTAGTTAAAGTCGACAAGTTCATCTTCCCGGTGGATTTTGTCATTTTGGACATCGAAGAAGACGTCGAGGTTCCCCTGATCCTTGGCCGACCCTTCCTTGCCACCTCCAGAGCCATCATTGATGTGAGCAATGGTAAGCTCTTCCTTTGAGTAGGCGACGACGAAGTCACTTTTTCTATCACACCTTCGATGAAGAACACGTTAGCAAATGATGACTCATGTTTTTTCGTAGACACAGTAAGTGATGAATCCTCCTACTGCCTCTCCAACCTCGAAAAAGAGTTTTCTGATTTTTTTTCCTACTCTCCTCTTCCCGCTAAATCGCTGTGAGGAAGCGATGCATCTTCTGATTGCCTTTTTGAATTTGAAAAATAATTTTCAGATTTTTGTTCTTCCTCTTTTCTTCCAACTGAACTGCTACAAGAAGCTGTCTTAGCTGCTAGCCCCACCCCTTATTATGTTCCTTATAAAAAATTTTATGAAGATATTATTTTTGAAAAAGAAAGAATTTCTAAATCCTCTTATAAAGAACCCCCTACCCTAGAACTTAAAGAACTTCCTGAACACCTTAAATATGCTTTCTTAGAAAAAGATTCCAAGTTACCCGTTATCATTTCAGCCTACCTTACGGATACGCAAAACGAGGAACTTCTTCTAGTTCTACGTAAGCATCGCCAAGCTATTGCTTGGCAAATTTCTGATATCAAGGGCATAAGCCCATCCTTCTGTACCCATAAAATTCTAATGGAAGATAATTCATGTAACTCTATTCAACCTCAGCGCCGTATAAACCTGAATATGAAAGAAGTAGTTAAGGGCGAGGTTATAAAGTTATTAGACGCAGGAATTATCTACCCTATTTTAGACAGTAAGTGGGTTAGCCCCGTTCAGGTAGTACCTAAGAAGGGAGGGATAACGGTAGTTAGTAATGAAAATAACGAATTAATCCGGACACGGACGGTGACGGGTTGGCGTATGTGTATAGATTATAGGAAATTGAATGATGCCACCCGCAAGGATCACTTTCCCTTGCCGTTCATCGATCAGATTTTAGAACGATTATCCGGCCATAGCTTTTATTGTTTTCTCGACGGCCTCTCAGGGTATTTTCAAATCCCCATTTCTCCCGAGGACCAGAAAAAAACAACGTTTACTTGTCCCTTTGGCACCTTCGCATACCGAAGAATGCCGTTTGGATTGTGCAATGCGCCAGCTACATTCCAACGATGTATGCTTGATATATTTGACAAGTACGTAGAAAGCATTATGGAAGTATTCATGGATGACTTTTCCGTGTTCGGTGATGCATTTGATAGTTGTTTAGAAAATCTAGAAAAAGTCTTAGAACGATGCGAAGAAACTAACCTCGCCCTGAATTGGGAAAAATGTCATTTTATGGTGAGGGAAGGGTTAGTTTTGGGTCATAAAATTTCTGCGAAAGGTATTGAAGTAGACGTTGCTAAGATAGAAGTTATCGAGAAGCTGCCGCCGCCTACAAATGTAAAAGCTATAAGAAGTTTCCTAGGCCACGCAGGATTTTATCGCCGCTTCATAAAGGACTTCTCGAAGATCACCAAGCCCCTTACCCATCTATTAGAAAAAGACGCCCCATTTATTTTTGATGATCTTTGCCATGCTGCTTTCATTTTAATAAAAGAAAAATTGATTAACGCACCAATTATGATAGCCCCGGTGTGGGACCTTCCATTTGAGATAATGTGCGATGTAAGTAGTTTCGCGGTAGGAGCCGTATTAGGTCAACGCGTATCTAAAAACTTCCACCCCATTTATTACGCTAGTAAAACGCTCACATCTGCAAAGGAAAATTACACCACGACCAAGAAAGAGCTCCTAGCTGTAGTTTTTGCTTTTGATAAATTCCGTCCCTACATTACACTTTCAAAAATCATTGTAACGCCCCGTTTTTTCAGCGGTTATTTTTATTTCCATTTGGCGTTACGATGACGCGTTTCCGTGGTTTGTGCCATTTGTGGAGTGTGGTTTAGCTCCTTAGAACTGAGTGCCCTATTCTGTAGCCTGTTGGCAAGATCTCCCTAGCAAGCCGAGTCATTTTGGGTGACCCGGTGTGGCCTCTCGGGGGGATGTTGGTGTTTGGCTTTATTTGGGTATAACTCGAGTTCTGTTCGTCAAAAATTAATTTCGACTTCGCCGTTGTGTTTGTAGCGTGGGTATTTAGCTACGGTGCGAATTTCGTCGAATTCCGAGGTAGTTCGGTTTTCGCGTCGTTTTGGTGCTTTATGTAATTTTGTAATTAATTATATTATTATATATTAATATATATATATATATATTGAATGAAAAGGCATCATCTTCTCCAAAATTTGGAAACCGCCGGTCCTGTACGAGAGAAACGGAGAAACCGCCTACCCTTCCCTTCGGACGCCGATTCCCAGAGCGTTTGTGGACGGAATTCGATTCCGAGAGTGGATTCGGATTGCTCTCGTCATGAACTTCATTCCTACGGTAAGAAATTCGATTTTCGTGGAGTTTTCGGAGGATTGGAATTTTCGGTTTTGGAGTTTTCCGCCATTAATGGCCGAGTGTTTGTTCCATGTGTTGCGGCCGTTTTGATCCGTGCGAAGAGGAGGAAAGCAGTCCAAAGATTCGCTGTGAATTGAAGCAAGTGGTATTCTTGCCCTTGCCAAGTTTTTTTTTATTTTACTTGCTGAAATTGAAATCCCGGTTAGCCCAGGTTAGAGGCCTTGTTGTTCTCATTTTCTTGCTAACTATAGGGCTTAGTTCTTCCTACTGAAACCCCCTATTTTGTGATGATTGGAATCCAAATTGTCGGCGTGGTGCCGTTGTTTTCCTTTACTCTGATTGTTGCTCTGGTTCGGGTGTAGCCGAGAGGGAGAGTTAGGAGGGGGGGGGGGTGGTTGCCGATTTTCGTTAAGGTATTACTCGAATGATTAGGCATAGTTTGTATAGTAGTGGTGCGCGACGTTGGTAGTTTCCTGCTGCTATTGCAGTTGCGTGAGTCGTGTGCGAGTTCCGGTGTCGTTCGGGAAATTCCAAACGGTACAGGTTAGCCGCGCACGGTCGTTAACCGTTAGGGCGCACGACCACTGGTCGTGTGCCTCTGTTCGTGCGCATATAACTTTCAGTTTCCAAAGTTCTGTCTCGGAGATCGCACGAGCACTGGCAAGCAGTGCGCACGACCATTGATCGTGCGTCACTGATCGTGCGCTGACGCTAAGTTTTTCTCAGGTTTTCCAGGTTCGCTTCGCACGATCATCAGCCGATGAGTGCGCACGACCACTGATCGTGCGTCACTTATCGTGTGCTCTGTATATTTTCTGTTGCTAGGCGAATTTAGCTGGTTTCGAGTGCGGGAGTTTATATACTCAAGTGACAGGCAACTACTCGAGTTCTGGATCTTCTGCCTTGGTCGTTCGACTATCGTCGAGCTCCGTATTCTTTAGCGGGTTTGTGGGTAGTGACTTTATTTTGGCGGCGAGTGAGGCTAGCTCACTCAACGCCAAAGTTTAGGTAGGCACTGAGTGGGTTTCACTCAACGCCTAGTCGTGTTGGTTTATTTCAACACACTTCCTTTACCTTGTCTTTTGTTTCCGAGTGGATTTCCAGTTGTATTTCTGGGTTTTCCTTGTCGGCCGTTTTCTTTATTTTCCTAGAGGCCGAATCGTGGGTCGTGGTTAGTAGTGGTGGTTGTAGCTCTTTATGGGGGATGGAGTTGTGTGATATAGCCAAGGCCACCCATGTTTTTCTTACTCCAGGTACGGGCTGGGCATGTCGGGTGGAAGGTCCCTTGTGTTTTCACGTGTTGACCCTCGAGCTTTTGACTTGGACATGGTGGATTGGGGGACTGCGTTTGCCTTCGATCCGGTTCCTCGTTGTTGTTTTTGCTACTATCACTTCCCACAGTTTAGGGTGTTAGAAGTTTCTTCCTTGGTAGTTTACAGCACTTTTGGCTCTTGGTAGCCTAGTAGTCCCTGCAGGATGTGGTTCCTGGGCTGGGTCGTTGCTGTTTCTTTGCACATTGTGCATTTATTGTGGTCCTGTTTTGGACAGTTGTGACTCTTTCTACTGCATGTTTTTCTAGTACTTTTCCCCTTTTGGTTGACTCTTTCATGCAGTTTTACTTTGTTTAGCTTGCTGAGGTATTCTGTTTTCTTTTGGAATGCCTCAGGTTCTGAGCTGTAGCCAGTCTGGTGGCTAGTTGGAGGTGGTGTTGTTGGTGGACTCCCGGACTTTGGAGTTCTATTTACCTTGTTAGTGAGGTTGTTTTCAGTACTTTCTTACAGACATATATTTGTGCTAGTGGGTTCGTGTCAGGTTGTTGGCACCCACTGGTAGTTTTTACCTTATACTAGATATATACTATTGCTGCTACCATTTTCTGGAGATTGTCTACTTGCTCTGAGAAGGTTTTATGCTAGGTTGCTAGTTATTTTTAAACTATAATTGTTATTATAAATAAAGCTCATGATCAGCATGTTTTATAAGACGTATTCACTATTTTCTAAATCATGTATAAAGACCGCTTTCTTATATATTATATAAATTGAATGTAGGGTCTTGCATAGCATGAGTGGTTCTCTTGGAACCCTTATGTGCTCCTTAGGATGTTAAACCTAAATAAAGTATTTTTCCGCAGCGTATAAATATAGTTTTCTTTGGTGGACTAGATGATCCACTGAGCCGAGGGATACGGACTCTAATCATAACTGATTTTCTAATAATTAATCACATGATTTTCTTTCATTAAGTTGGTAGTTGGTTTTGCCTGAGCGTCAGCAGTTATCCCCTGCTTGATGTGGCATCACGACGCGTGTCTTCTCTTACTCTGATAATTCTTAATTCGGAGAAAATGCGGGTTGTGACAGTTGGTATCAGAGGGAGGTTGCTTGACAAGTTAGTTGAGCAACCTTCCTTGGATGCTTTTAGTGGTTCAGCATCATGTCATTCACACACCGATATGTCATCAGCACGTCTTGGCAAAAGCACGAACACTACACTCATAGCATAACATGAAGTATACGGGGCATATTATGTAGTATGGGATGCATAATATGTGTTCGTATATGGATCCACCATAGGGGCAATATGTGAGGGTTATGTAGTATGGGATGCATAACCTCACCACATAGCTGCAACTAGCACGTTTTCTTTTTTGTTGCATGAGAATGTTATGTAGTATGGGATGCATAACATTTTCATGTGTACGCCGCTCATAACATGCATTAGGGCCTTTTTAGAATGCATAACACAAACATGCATATCATAACATTGCATAAGCACAACATGCCGAGCTAAAGATTTGCAGGATGACATATGTACACACATGAGTTTTCAAATTAACATAAATTCATGCATCCGATCTAGGCACAAGAGTTAGTAAGGTGGTGGTTAACCATCCTAGGTTAGGGCATATCATCTAATTTTTGTGAAGAAGATAAACTCTCAGAGCAAGTTTAACAGCTTTAAGTCTATATCTACATATGTATTGTCTGTACTGGTAATCGGTTCTAGTCGTTGGATTTGGATCTGATTCGCGTTGTAATGATTTTTAGGATGGCTAGGCATCCTGCGACTCGATCGACTCCCCTGTATGAGGGTGAATCTTCTGGACCTGAGAACGATGCGGTGATCGAGAGTCTGCGTCTGAGTAGCGAAGCTATGGGCAGGCAATTGGAAGAGGTGCGAGCCCAGATTCAGTCTTTGGTGGCAGTTGTGGCAGGACAGGCTCAGGGTGCGCAAGTTCCTGCTGGGGGGTTAGCTGTTCCTCCTCCTCCGACACCCTTGAGACCTCCAGTGGTGGTGCCAGCAGAGATGGCCTTTATCTCGCAGTTTCAGAGGCTGAGCCCTCCCACTTATGATGGGAAGGCAGATTTCATGGTGATAGACGACTGGCTGATCTCCATGGAGGAGATGTTCTCGTACTCAGGGATTGCAGATGATCAGAGGGTGATGTTAGCCACCTATCAGCTCAAAGGGTTGGCTAAGAGTTGGTGGCTGAGAGAAAAGGAGAGCTTAGTGGCTATGTGCTCGTGGGAGATGTTCAAGGAGATGCTGTTGAGAAAGTTCTAGCCTTCGGTTGAGCGTGACCGCCTCATGAATGATTTCCTCTATCTGAAGCAAAGGCAGCTCACGGTGGGTGAGTATGAGATAGAGTTTAGTAAGTTGAGCCGTTTTGCCCCTGGATTGGTCAGCGTTGAGGCTGATCGAGTTAAGCGATTTCTCGGTGGTTTGAGGAGTGAGGTGCAGCAGTTTGCCAGTGCTTATGGGACATTGACTTATGCTGGAGTTGTAGAGGCTGCTCTTAAGGTTGAGGCCATTGAGACAGCGAAGAGCAGAGGCCAGCAGTTGAAGAAGGATAAGAGGAAGTTGGTAGAGGAGAAGAAACCCCTGGTACCCGATGCTGTTCCGGGAAAGAGGAGCAGAGTGGTGTGCAGTTTTTGTGGCCGGTCAGGCCATCCTGTCGAGAGGTGTTTCAAGAAGGCCGCAGCTCAGAAGAAGGAGCAGGTTCATGCGATTCAGGGTGCTCCTAGGAGAGATGCCTCCTGTTTTGTTTGTAAGCGATCCGGCCATGATGCGGCCCAGTGTTGGACCAAGGATAAAGTCTGCTTTCAGTGTGGGCAGAAGGGACACATCAAGTCGAGGTGTCCTCTGTTTCAGCCAGCTCTTCCTGCAGTTCCGTTACAGGCTTTACCTCCACCTCAGCGTGTGGACAAGGGAAAAGGGAAGCTGAACGTGATCTCTTCCGAGGAGGCTCTGGCTTCGACCCAGGTGATCTCAGGTTAGTTGTTTGTTGTTTTTCTTCCTAGCCTGGTAGTTTAGTTGCTACATTATTTGCGGTACTGTTGTGCTAGTTCCTTAGCTTTGTGCGCTCCTATAGGGAAATTTAAGGTGAAGAACTGCTGGGAGCGTGTTCTGTTTGACTCTGGCGCTACCCACTCGTTCGTGGCTAGAGCCTTTGTGGAGCGTCATCGGTTGTCTCTAGATCGTGTTCGGGATTCCTTCCGTGTCAAGTTTCCCTCTGGTGAATCTGTGTTGTCAGATTTGGGTATTTTGGATTGCACGGTTTTGTTGGGGGATTTTCTTGCGAAGGCGGACCTGAAGATGATTGATCTAGAGGACTTCGATGTCATTTTGGGCATGGAATGGCTCTCTCGGTATGATGCGGTCATTCAGTGCAAAGGAAAGCGCTTGGACTTCATCAGGGACGACGGTCAGCCCGGCAGCGTGTATGCTGATCCGTGTCAGGATTCTCCTGTTCTCTCTGCGGTATGTGTTCAGAGATTATTTCTTTCTGATTGTTGTGTTTGTTTAGTCTCGGCGGTTGGAACCGTTGTTAGCGTGCCACGCTTGGAGGAGATTCCAATTGTTCGTGGTTTCGCCGATGTTTTTCCTGATGATCTTCCTGGTATCCCTCCTGAGCGGGATGTGGAGTTTGTTATTGATTTGGAGCCGGGTACGCGTACTATTGCTAAGGCGCCGTAACGGATGGCCCCTCGTGAGTTAGAGGAGTTGCGAGGTCAGTTGGATGAGCTGTTGGCTAAAGGTTTTATCAGGCAGAGTTCGTCGCCTTGGGGTGCTCCTGTTTTGTTTGTAAAGAAGAAAGATGGGTCAATGCGGCTTTGCATCGACTATAGAGAATTGAACAAGGTCACTATCAAGAACAGGTGCCCTCTGCCGAGGATCGATGATTTATTTGACCAGTTGCGTGGTAGCACGGTGTTCTCCAAGATCGATCTTCGTTCGGGCTATCATCAGCTCAGGATCCGTGAGGCAGATATTCCACGGACTGCGATTAGGTCGAGGCATGGACACTTTGAGTTTTTGGTGATGTCGTTTAGTTTGACCAACGCACCATCAGCTTTCATGGACATGATGAATCGGGTATTCAAAGATTTCCTAGACAAGTTCGTGGTGGTCTTCATTGATGACGTGTTGGTTTATTCTCGCAGTGCTGAGGAGCATGAGCAGCATTTGCGTTTGGTCCTATCAGAGTTGAGGAACCACAAGTTATTCACCAAGTTGAGCAAGTGAGAATTTTGGTTGCCTCAGGTTTCTTCTCTAGGCCATGTGGTGAACACGGATGGGATCTCGGTTGACCCAGAAAAGATTGCAGCAGTGATGGATTGGAGTAGGCCGAATACTCCTAAGGAGATCAGAAGTTTCTTAGGGTTGGCTGGCTATTACAGGAGATTTGTGGAGGGTTTCTCTTCTCTAGCCGTACCTTTGACCAAGCTGACTCAGAAGAATGTGGCTTTTGTTTGGAGCGAGAAGTGCGAAGAAGCTTTTCAGGAGTTAAAGAGGAGATTGTGTACTGCTCCCGTTCTGACCCTTCCTACTGAGGGCGTGGATTATGATGTGTATGTGGATGCTTCGCATATAGGTCTGGGATGCGTATTAATGCAGGATGGAAAAGTAATTGCTTATGGGTCAAGGCAGTTGAAGACTCATGAGAAGAATTATCCTTCGCATGACCTTGAGTTTGCAGCGGTTATCTATGCGTTGAAGTTGTGGAGGCACTTACTTTATGGGGCTCAGTGCAAGATTTTTACTGACCATAAGAGCCTGAAGTACGTGTTCACGCAGAAAGAGTTGAATCTGCGTCAGTGGCGGTGGCTTGAGTATGTTGCGGATTATGATGTAGAAATCCAGTATCATCCGGGCAAGGCCAATGTGGTGGGCGACGCCCTGAGCCGAAAGACGGGAAAGATCTTTAACCTCTCCGCCGATCGGTTAGTTGAGGAGTTCCTCCTTATAGATATTTCAGTGGGATGCTGTAGTTTGCAGAGTAGCTTGTCAGTGGAAGAGCCGTCCTGGATTTCTTTGACTAGACTGCATCAGAAGGACGATCCAGATCTGTTGCACCTTTTTACCAGGACAGAGAAGGGAGAGTTGCCATATTTTGCTATTGATGATGCGGGTACTTTGAAGTACCGCGGCAGGTTTTGCGTTCCCGCTGTTGGGGACATTAGGAGTATGATTTGCAGTGAGGCTCATGGTTCCAGCGTTGCCTACCATCCAGGATCTACGAAGATGTACCGTGACTTAAGGCAAATTGCCTGCTGGTATGGTATGAAAGGAGATATAGCCCGATTTGTTGCTAAGTGTCACACTTGCAAGCGTGTGAAGGCCAATCATGGAAGGCCTGGTGGTAAGTTGACTCCGCTAGAGATCCCGACTTGGAAGTGGGAGAGTATATCTATGGACTTCATTACGGGTTTGCCAAAATCTCCGAGGGGATTTGATTCTGTTTGGGTTATAGTGGATAGATTGACGAAGTGTGCTCACTTCGTGCCTTATAAGATTGATTACCCGATGAAGAAGATAGCGGAGTTGTACTTGAATGAAGTCATCCGACTCCACGGTGTGCCGGTTAGCATCATTTCTGATCGAGACTCCCGGTTTACTTCTCGTTTTTGGCAGAGTCTGCAGGAGGGTTTGGGTACGGATCTGAGGTATTCTACTGCGTACCACCCTCAGACCAATGGGCAGACGGAGCGGGTCAATCAAATTGTTGAGGATATGATCCTGTGTTATATTTTAGACCACGGTGGAGCGTGGGATGAGCGTCTGCGACTCATGGAATTTGCTTATAATAACAGTTATCAGGAAAGCTTGCAGATGGCTCCGTTCGAAGCTTTGTATGGGAGACGCTGTAGGACTCCGTTGTTTTGGGCTGAGGCTGGTGAGAAGCCTTTGTTGGGTCCAGATGCTCTGGAAGAGATGGAAGTCGCCGTGAAGCTTATTCGTGAAAAGCTTCGTTTAGCTCAGGAGAGGTATGAAAAGAACGCCAATCGGCGTAGGTCTGCTTTGGAGTTTTTAGTAGGGGATCATGTATACCTCAAGGTTTCTCCAATGGTTGGTGTGAAGAGATTTGGTAAAAATCGGAAATTGGACCCAAGGTATGTTGGCCCGTTCTAGATTTTGGAGCGGATTGGTGTGTCTGCTTATAGATTGGATTTGCCAGCGAACTTCCCTGGTGTTCATAATGTTTTTCATGTTATCCAGGTGTTGCGGCCGTTTTGATCCGTGCGAAGAGGAGGAAAGCAGTCCAAAGCTTCGCTGTGAATTGAGGCAAGTGGTATTCTTGCCCTTGCCAAGTTTTTTTTTGATTTTACTTGCTGAAATTGAAATCCCGGTTAGCCCAGGTTAGAGGCCTTGTTGTTCTCATTTTCTTGCTAACTATAGGGCTTAGTTCTTCCTACTGAAACCCCCCCTATTTTGTGATGATTGGAATCCAAATTGTCGGCGTGGAGCCGTTGTTTTCCTTTACTCTGATTATTGCTCTGGTTCGGGTGTAGCCGAGAGGGAGAGTTAGGAGGGGGGGGGGTGTGGTTGCCGATTTTCGTTAAGGTATTACTCGAATGATTAGGCATAGTTTGTATAGGAGTGGTGCGCGACGTTGGTAGTTTCCTGCTGCTATTGCAGTTGCGTGAGTCGTGTGCGCGTTCCGGTGTCATTCGGGAAATTCCAAATGGTACAGGTTAGCCGCGCACGGTCGTTAACTGTTAGGGCGCACGACCACTGGTCGTGTGCCTCTGTTCGTACGCATATAACTTTCAGTTTCCAAAGTTCTGTCTCAGAGATCGCACGAGCGCTGGCAAGTAGTGCGCACGACCATTGATCGTGCGTCACTGATCGTGCGCTGACGCTAAGTTTTTCTCAGGTTTTCCAGGTTCGCTTCGCACGATCATCAGTCGATGAGTGCGTACGACCACTGATCGTGTGTCACTGATCGTGCGCTCTGTATATTTTCTGTTGCTAGGCGAATTTAGCTGGTTTCGAGTGCGGGAGTTTAGATACTCAAGTGACAGGCAACTACTCGAGTTCTGGATCTTCTGCCTTGGTCGTTCGACTATCGTCGAGCTCCGTATTCTTTAGCGGGTTTGTGGGTAGTGACTTTATTTTGGCGGCGAGTGAGGCTAGCTCACTCAACGCCAAAGTTTAGGTAGGCACTGAGTGGGTTTCACTCAATGCCTAGTCGTGTTGGTTTATTTCAACACTCTTCCTTAACCTTGTCTTTCGTTTCCGAGTGGATTTCCAGTTGTATTTCTGGGTTTTCCTTGTCGGCCGTTTTCTTTATTTTCCTAGAGGCCGAATCGTGGGTCGTGGTTAGTAGTGGTGGTTGTAGCTCTTTAAGGGGGTGGAGTTGTGTGATATAGCCAAGGCCACCCATGTTTTTCTTGCTCCAGGTACGGGCTGGGCATGTCGGGTGGAAGGTCCCTTGTGTTTTCACGTGTTGACCCTCGAGCTTTTGACTTGGACATGGTGGATTGGGGGACTGCGTTTGCCTTCGATCCGGTTCCTCGTTGTTGTTTTTGCTACTATCACTTCCCACAGTTTAGGGTGTTAGAAGTTTCTTCCTTGGTAGTTTGCAGCACTTTTGGCTCTTGGTAGCCTAGTAGTCCCTGCAGGATGTGGTTCCTGGGCTGGGTCGTTGCTGATTCTTTGCACGTTGTGCATTTATTGTGGTCCTGTTTTGGACAGTTGTGACTCTTTCTACTGCATGTTTTTCTGGTACTTTTCCCCTTTTGGTTGACTCTTTCATGCAGTTTTACTTTGTTTAGCTTGCTGAGGTATTCTGTTTTCTTTTGGAATGCCTCAGGTTCTGAGCTGTAGCCAGTCTGGTGGCTAGTTGGAGGTGGTGTTATTGGTGGACTCCCAGACTTTGGAGTTCTGTTTACCTTGTTAGTGAGGTTGTTTTCAGTACTTTCTTACAGACATATATTTGTGCTAGTGGGTTCGTGTCAGGTTGTTGGCGCCCACTGGTAGTTTTTACCTTGTACTAGATATATACTATTGCTGCTACCATTTTCTGGAGATAGTCTACTTGCTCTGAGAAGGTTTTATGCTAGGTTGCTAGTTATTTTTAAACTATAATTGTTATTATAAATAAAGCTCATGATCAGCATGTTTTATAAGACGTATTCACTATTTTCCAAATCATGTATAAAGTCCGCTTTCTTATATATTATATAAATTGAATGTAGGGTCTTGCATAGCATGAGTGGTTCTCTTGGAACCCTTATGCGCTCCTTAGGATGTTAAACCTAAATAAAGTATTTTTCCGTAGCATATAAATATAGTTTTCTTTGGTGGACTAGATGATCCACTGAGCCGAGGGATACAGACTCTAATCATAACTGATTTTCTAATCATTAATCACATGATTTTCTTTCATTAAGTTGGTAGTTGGTTTTGCCTGAGCGTCAGCAGTTATCCCCTGCTTGACGTGGCATCACGACGCGTGTCTTCTCTTACTCTGATAATTCTTAATTCGGAGAAAATGTGGGTTGTGACAATCATCGACTTTACGGACCACTCGGCCCTCAAATATCTTCTTGCCAAAACAGATGCCAAGCCACGCTTGATTCACTGGGTCTTACTCCTCCAGGAGTTTGACTTAGAGATCCGTGATAAGCGAGGAGCCTAGAACTTGGCCGCCGACCATCTGTCCAGATTAGACAATCCCTTTATAGAAAAATTAAATGAAAAATCTTTTAATGATTATTTTCCTGATGAGAAACTGCTTTCAATTAACGCATCTACTTCTCCTTGGTTCGCACACATCGCCAACTATTTAGTGGCTCGGGTGCTCCCAAAAGAGTTCTCCTCTCAGCAAAAGAAGAAATTCTTTTCTGAGCTGAAGAACTATTTTTGGGAAGACCCGCATCTCTTTAGAGTCTGTGCGGATCAAATAATAAGGAGATGTGTTTCTTGTTAAAAAGGAACTGATATATTAAAACATTTACATGAAGGACCGACAGGTGGGCACTATCAGCTGCTCGCACCGCTCACAAAGTGCTAAGCGCGGGTTTTTACTGGCCTAGCCTATTTAAGGACGTGCAAGCCTTTGTGAGTAGGTGTGATAGTTGCCAACGGTCGGGCAACATTTCTAATAAAAATGAAATGCCGCAAAATTATTTCCTTGAGTGCGAAGTTTTCGACCTCTGGGGGATCGATTTTGTTGGCCCACTTCCTTCTATCTTCGGAAATAAATATATTTTTGTTGCCGTTGATTATGTTTCACGATGGGTAGAAGCCCAAGCTCTTCCTACGAACGACTCCCGAGTTGTAGTTATGTTTTTTAAAAAATTATTTTCTCGATTCGGTATGCCGCGAGCCATCGTTAGTGATAGGGGTTCTCATTTCTACAACGCCCAATTTTCTAAAATCCTTACTAAATACGGCGTTACGCATAAGATTTCTACAGCCTACCACCCCCAAACTAACGGACAAGTCGAAGTAGTAAATAAGGAAATTAAAAGAATTTTAGAAAAGACTGTTTCAACTTCTAGGAAAGACTGGTCAACCAAACTAGACGATGCTCTATAGGCCTACCGAACAGCGTACAAAACTGCCCTCGGATGTACGCCGTATCGGTTGGTCTATGGAAAATCGTGTCATTTACCCGTAGAATTAGAACACCGCGCTTTTTGGGCCTTAAAATTTTTAAACTTCGATCCCCACTCTATCGGTGACTTTAGGAAATTTCAACTTAACGAACTCGACGAGTGGAGCTCTTACGCCTATGAAAATAACAAATTTTATAAAGAGCAGACGAAGCATTTTCACGACAAACACTTAAGGCACCCAAAAACCTTTAAGCCGGGTGATCAAGTTCTTTTATACAACTCTCGTTTACGTTTATTTCCGGGCAAGTTAAAATCACGATGGTCTGGGCCCTTTACTGTTTCAGAAGTGTTTCCGTATAGAACTGTTTTGATTTCACACCCTGATAAAGGTAATTTCAAAGTAAATGGTCAGCATCTTAAACTATATTTCTGTGGTGATGTCAGTCCTAACTGTGTTAATTCTATCCTCCATGATTAGATTCTCAAACATTTTTAAAAAAAAACTCTGTTTTATCATTAGAACTTTGAACATTATTATTTTGGACAAAATATATTGGGACATCAATATTCTTTTGATGCGTCGAGCTCAAACGACGCTTTAAACAAAGGGCGCTCTTGGGAGGCAACCCAAGTGATTTTTTCTGTTTTCTTTATTTTACATTTTTTTGGTTTCCCCGGACAACTAAAACAAGCCAAAGCCTCCGCAATCACCCGCTCCAGCGTTGTTGGATCTATAATAAAGTCCGAAGACGATTTTGCTAAAAGCTCCAAAGCGCAAGCATGTGGGAGAAGCATCAATCAACATTCGCGACGCATAAATCCGGGGAAGTACCTGTTTTCAATTCTGTACTTTCATTCATGTTTCATTTACTCTCTCTCTCTCTCTAACCTCCTTTCTCCATTGAGGACAATGTCCATTTTAAGCTTGGGGGGGATTTCCTCCTTCATTTTGCCATTCGTGTATATATTTGTTTTTACTTTAATAATAGTACCCCTCGCTTTTTGTTTTATTTTTCCCAAAATCCCATATAAACAACTTAGCTAATTATAACATTTCTGAATCGTTTTTTTTTAATTATGTTTCACAAGTAAAATGTTGGTCATGCTGTGTTTCTAATTCACGGTAGCATGTTAATATTGAAATGTTTTTTCTAAAATTTTTTTTATTTTTTTTTTATGGTTTTCACCCTTTATTTTCTTTACTTTCTCAAAAATTCGTCATCCACTATTTTCCTTTTCATAATTTTTGTAATATCAACCTCTGATTAGAGTAGTAGATGTGAACGCGGAGATGACTGCTGCCTCCGCCCCTCAGGTATGGGAATCTGCAACCCCTACTCCAGAACATTTAGATTATGTTAATAATTTGCCTAGAACTGCTTTTAATAATTTTTCTGCTGCGAATTTTCATCCGCCTGGTTTTAATTTTCCGAATAGTTATAACCCCGCTTTAAGAAATCACCCGAACTTTTCATGGAGTAATCCATCGAATGCGATGCGCCCACCTCCGCAAAATGATTTTTCTGCACAATCACCACCACCACCACCACTTCTTCAAAATTACCCAAAACCTCCGAGCTTGGAGGAATTACTTTCTAAATATATCACCACAAATGACGCTACCATAAGAACTTTAACCGGAAGCGTAAAAAGTTTAGAAAATCAGGTAGGACGGCTCGCGAAAATAATTTATGAGCGACCCGCAGGGTCTCTTCCTTCCAATACCGAACCCAACCCGAGAGAGCAAGCGAAAGCTATAACTCTTCGGAGTGGGAAGCAAGTCTTCGGTATGGTAAGTGAAGAGCCCGAGGCAAGCTCCGCTCCTGCTTTTAAAAATCAAAGCTCCGCTTCTGCTTTTAAAAATCAAAGCTCCGCTCCGCTTCCACCCTCTGCTGAAGAAGTAATCACCCCCACATTAGAAAATAATCTCACTAATTTTGACCGGTCAAGTGGGAGAAATGCCACGTGGCCGACGATTTTAAAAATTAGAGGAGAGAGAAAGCTTCAGCCATTGCCGAAAACTGGCTTTCATGGCCAGTAATGGCACTTGATGCTTTGGCTTCCTTCCCCTCCTCTTTTATGGCTGGATTTAACTCATCTATGGAAAAGGAGGAGTTTTCAGCTGTTACTTGACTAGAATGAGCCATGTTCATTCCCCCACCACCATGGCCAAAACTATCTTAAAGGACCATTAATGGCCACCATCAGTTAGACCACTCCCCTCCCCCATTTTACTGATTTATAAGCTTCACAAGACTCTAAGCCTTCGTTTTAACACTTTGCCCAAAGGAGACAAGAGATTTGTGTGTGCTGTTGAAGAGCGCCGGCGATACCTTCACCATTAATGGATTTTCGTCGATCTGCACGCCTCCAACCTACGAACAAGGTCCTCCCCTCCTCTCTCTCTACGGGTAGATCTTAGTAATCTTTAGGGTTAATAATCGGGCTACACTGAGCCCGATCGGGAAGAGGTGATCTTCCTGGTTATTTCCGCAAAAGAAAAACTTGTCGGGTTCGCCGGATTCTGCCTCTTCGGCGGCCGCCCCGCCGCCCGGCGATGGCCACCACCTCAACGGAGGTAGTGGTGGCAGTGGCTGGCCAGTGAGGAGGCTGGATGGCCGGCGACAACGTCTAAAACGTCCTCCAGGTCAGGCTAATCTCAGCCCTTGCCTAGAGGAATAAGATGACTAGTAGATGATAGATCTGCTTTAAGATTTGTGCTGGGTAAAATTATTAATTCCTTTTATTGTAATTTTTGTCCTATATACTGGATAATTTTAAATTAAATATTAAAAATAGGTAGGCCCCTTTATAGGAAAGATGACCAACATGAAAGTTATAGGCCGTGAAGTCTAGTTTTATTTAAAATTTAGTTGAACCCATTTGGGTAAGTGGTTTGACCACATCACCCATTTTGGTAGGGTCTATACATAGGGCTAGTCTGAGATTCAAAGGGGTGCCCTTACTTCATCCCTTGTCCAAAAGACCTAAAATTTGGATAGGGAATTCCACTAACCTATATCTAGGTCCTGTCAAAAAATGGAAATTTTTGGAGACACCTTTCCTATAGTTTTTGTAATTATTTAATAATCTTATGGTAAATTAATTAGGTGGCCTAATGACTTCCAAACCCTCCCAAATTTTTGTGAGTGGTCCCTGGGTTCATCATGAGGCTCTGTATAATATTTCTTTCCATTTTGGATATGTTTTAGATTGGAAATGAACAAACCTAAGCTTTGCCCTATTAAGGGGTTTTTAGGTCAAAAGTGCACTTTGTGATTTGGGTGGTCAAATCCCCTCAAAAGAGGCTAAAATTTTGACCACTAACTAGGCATGATATCTAGCACCCTCCCATGGAAAATGGGGTGGATTGGGATATATTTTCCCTAGGAACCAAGACCAAACCCTAAGGATGGTTTTGGGTGTCTTGTGAAGGACATAGGGTGTTATGTCTTTGTATGGACTTGGTACTTAGAATAAATACTTGTAGGGTGGTTAGATGCCCTAGTAAATGAATGGGTAGTGTTTGGACACAAATACCCCACATAAACCACTTAATAAGTAATTAGGTCTTTACACCCTAAAATTTTTATGGTGGGTCATATGACCTTGATTCTTCATCAAACTTTGGCAGGAGTGTTTTCATAGTGATATTCATATCTGGATAATTTTGTTATGAATTATAGATCAATAAATATAGTACTTCATTTGCAAACCATCAAATTGTACTTTCAACTTAGGAATTTCTTATGAATTAACCACTCACTGGAATCTTATGGAATTTAGTCAGAAGAACTATTATGATGTCATAAAGCTCTGTGAAGTTTTATGGAATTGTTGGAAGTGTATTTATATGGGTTACTTCACAAAGTATGGTTTCCCATGAAAACTTAATTGAATTTATTTTGGTGTCTATTAAGCCAGGAAAATTATGATTTGTGTACAATGATTCTTTCTGTACATTATTAAGGTTCATTAATTTTTCTATAATTTGCTGATTAATAATTTTAGTACTTCCTTCTTTAAATATGATTAATGGAATTATGTTGGATAAATTAATTAGAGGCAAAATATTGTCTGTAAAATCATGGAAATTACTATTTATTATTATCTCTCTGTTATTTAGTGATCATAATTTTTGGGTGTCCATTACTTGAGAAAATCAAGTAGTTTATGTTTAAAATTCCCCATGGCCAATCTTTTTGGAAACTTAATTAAATATCAGATTAATTAGGAAAATTATAATTTTCTGGATTCAGGCTAATTATGTCATGATAGATCTCCGGTAAATAATTTAAGGCTTTTGGATGAGAACTTGAGGGACCTCCTATCATGAACATCATATAGTATAGGTTGGTCTACATAGCGTAAAATAACGTAAGTAGTGATAGCCCTTGCATTGAACATAGAGGATTAGATTGATAGTTCATGGGATTTGAAAAAGGATGTTGGTTTCATCATAGGGAGCTATGATGAGTGGAGTGTTGGTTTGGCCAATGTTAAGTGGTGCTCGGGATCAACGAAATGTCGTCTTTCCTGAGGTGAGGATGGGCCAAAACACACTAGGGTTAGATCTAGTATAACATAAAAGGGATCAGAGAATTAGGTATTAACCAATAACAATAAGTGCCTTGCGAAAGGGAACGATGGACTTCAGCTACCATCATAGTTCCTAGTGCCCTTTGAGAGCCCTTCACGGGGTATGCTAGGGGCTGTCCTAGGCTAACATAAACAGTAGGAATAATAAACTAAAAGAGTAACTAGTATAACTAGGGCTTCACATTCACACACCCTGGTAGCTATGGAGGTTGAATAGGTTGTTTGATTGCCATCCAGACGGTAGCTTAGGAAGGTAGATGCACGGATGGGACAGTCCGAGGAGCCGGGAGCTCAATGGTTTGAATAAATAATAAGGTGGTGGGTCTTCAGTATTTGACAGTCGTTCACACCTGCATCGGTACGTTGACTCGGCGGTGTGGGACACTTACCCAAAGAATGTCTGGTGGATATAGCCAGCACTAGTATACGGATACTCTAGGTTGTGTTCATCTAAGGGCGTACAGAAGGGCTAGGTCCGGTAGTGTGGATACCCTCCAAGGAGTGGGGGGCCCAACCCACTGTCTCCATTTACCACTACGGAGGTTCCTAGGAGTGAAGCTTGCTGCTCGAATAGGGGGAACTAAAGGTCTGTGCTCATAGAGTCGTATGCGTGAGTTGCACTTGCATGAATCATGACATAGCATATCACTACACTCATACTTATATACAACCGACACACTAACGTATAAATCGGTATGGGACTTTTTATACGATGGGAGCCTTGCAGAAGACCCCTTAACTTATAAGTTTGTATGGGCATTCATATAAGATAAGGTTACTTACTTACTTACTTAGTTTCTACTTGTCTTTTCATATATATACTTCTTTACTACACGTTTACTTTACTGCTCACTATTATCAAACTGCTAGATGTACCTTTCAGACTTAGCTGCTTATACTATATATTTACTGCTAGACTAGTTCCACTACCACCCACTTTGCTTACTCTCTGCCATTGTAGCTTCCCTTTCCTCCTCTCGGCTCAGTGCTTAAAAGCCTTAGGGGAGGGGTAGGGGATGATAGGACTTAGTCTTTGTGAGTAATGGTTTTCGAACCAAAACATTATAGGAGCTCCGGATGGGAGATAGGGACCAGCAGTCCAGGGACCAGTACCAGCGGAATATAGTGCGCATGGATGTGGGCAAGTCTTGTTTCGGAGCACCTGTGACCAGCTCCGTGAGTGATTAGTCTTTATTATAGCTCCCGCGATGAGTGATTTGTAGTGATGACTCAGATGTACCGGGCTTGAGCCCGATTATATTTCATCTGTACTGATCTTTTGCAGTACTCTCTTCTTAATATATTGATGGACTTGTTGTGATTTTTATTTATATATGATTCTGTAGACTTGCTATATTCAGTTTATAGTTTACTTCTCTTTCTTTTATTATCGATAAGGCCGGCAGAATTAGCGTTTTATAGTGGCGCCTTCCCGAGTGAAGTTCCAATGTAAAACAACAATTCTGGGCATAAGACCCCGGTTGTTTAAAAAGAAAAAAAATGGGGTATTACATAACAAGACAGACGAGTAAGAAGATGAAGTTTGGTCACAAGAATGCGTAAATAGAAAACCCTAATTACTGTTGTTGACTCAGCGAATCTTCCCCTTTTATTGTACGCTGTTCAACAACTCTTTTCTATGTGGGCCTAGCCTTAAATTCTGGAATATCACCTTCCTTTTACACAAGAAGACCACAAATAGGCCATCAACGCCATTAACGCTATTATGCAGCTTTCCCACGACTATTTTGAACTGCGTTGACTTTGTTGACTTATGCTGACTCATGCTGACGTCGGCCATTCTGGACTTAGCCAAATTCACAGAATCTCTCAAGGAATTGAGAGCATTGAGTGAATAGACATCATTCAATAATTCTGGACTTGGTCATTTCTTCATATCATCCAGGCATTGAGACCGTTGAGTGACTAACCTTCCATCAATGCTTTTTGCCTTAGCTTAGTCTTCAGTTCTTTCTGCAATCTTGGCGTTGAGAGTATTGAGTGAGTAAGCTTCACTCAACGCCTCTATACTTAGCCAAATTTCTTTCTGTCTAAAGGCGTTGAGTGAGTAAGCTTCACTCAATGCTTTCCGCCTTCTAACTCAACTTTTGACTAGGTGTTGAGTGAACTAGCTTCACTCAACGCTTATGGACTTAGTAAAATTTTGCTTTCTTCTTAGCCTCTGACTGCAATATCTTGAATCATAGCTTTTTGATCTTGGTGTTGAGTGAACTTGCTTCACTCAACGCTTCTATACTTGGTGAAATTTTGTTCTAGCGTTGAATGCAGGAGCTTTTCTCAACGCTATCTATCATATGGTGTTGAGTGAACTGACTTCACTCAATGCTTCTAGACTTAGAAACTTTTCTGTTAACTGAATCTTTCTGGCTTTGATAGACCCAACTTTATTTAGCACTTTTTGTGCTATGGAGTTGAGTGAAGTACCTTCACTCAACGCCTGTGGACTTAGATGCATTTCTTCATCCAGCTTCCTTCAGCTTACTTGATCTTCAAGGTGTCGAGATAACTGAATTGTCTCGACACAGTTGTCTTAACTGTCGAGTGAAGTGTTGTATCATGACACTTCTGTCTTGTATCTTTCTGATCTCGACACTTATCCTACAAAGGTGTCGACATAGTTGTGAAGTGTGACGACACTTTCGTACTTGCTTCAAGTCTGTACTCTGCACTTCTCTTGTAAAGTGTAAATATATTTGTGAAGTGTGTCGACACTTTTGTACTTAGTCATTTCTTCAAGTTTTCACACTGCACACGAAACTTAACCATACATCAAATACAACTTGATTTATATCATTGACTTGTTTGACTTCTTACAAATCGGGGACATTAGGAGCAATGGACCCAACAATCTCCTCCTATTTGAAGAAGTCAAAATCTCACTTCAATTTCTTAATCAATCACAAACACACCATATTTGCAGTAATAAACATTATTAAAGATAGCTATAGGACGGTTACCTACTCCCCCTATCTTACTGCCATAGTTGAGCTTGATTAATTCTTTTGGCTTTGATACCACTTGATCTATAACTTGATCAACACCTTCTCTCCCCCTTTTTGACTTCTGTAGAAAAGGCAAGGAGGTCTGGCTTCCTTTGATATTCTTCTCCCCGTAGCTGTGAGCAGGAGATCAACTGATACAATTGCTAGATTCCTCTCTACACAAGGCTGAACCTACTTCTACAGCTATTTAAATTTCTCCCCCTTAATAGGAGCATCTTTTTATCACATCTTCCTGGTAGATACTTTGGTCTCCACAATCCTTATACCACTAAAGATCTTTTCATCCTGTAAGAAAAAGAACAAACCTGCAATCAAAAATACTATAAAGAGTAACAGAAGCTAAACTAAGTTCAACATACCCAATTCAATTTTAAAGGTGTTAAACTTTGCTCCATCTAGTGTCTTAGTGAAGATGTCAGCCACTTGCTTGTAAGTGGGGACAAACTTGAGGCAAATGTCTTCCTTTTTCACATGTTCTATGAAGTGATACCTAATTTCTATGTGCTTAGTCCAGCTGTGTGAGACAGGATTCCTAGAAATAGAAATGACACTAGTAGAATAAAAATAAAGAGGTGTTCTACTTATCTTAGTATTATAATCCTAAAGCTGATGTTAAATCCCTAGCAATTGAGCACAGCAGTTTCCTGCTGAAATGTACTCTCACTCTGCAGTTGAGATTGCCACACTCGTTTACTTCTTGCTGCTCCATGACACAAGTCTTCCACCTAAAACTTGACAGGTACCTAAAGTACTTTTCTTGTCTTCTTTGTATCATGCAAAATCTTCATCTGAATAGCTTGTTAGATCAAAGTTCCTATTCCTAAGATACCATACGCCAAGATCTCGTGTACCCTTAAGATACCTCAAAATTCTCTTTGTAGTAAAGTAATGAGATTCTTTAGGGCAGGTCTGATACCTAGCACAGACACTTGAAGCATAAATGATGTTAGGCCTACTAGCAGACATGTATAAAAGGGAGCAAATTATCCCTCTATATAAAGACTCATCAACAGGTTTCCCTACCTAATCTTTGCCTATAAGCATACTTGACCCCATGAGAGTTCTCATGGTGGAAGCATTCTCCATGCCTTATTTCTGAATCAACTCCCTTGTGAACTTGGACTGAGATATGGACAATCCATCATCAGTCTGCCTAACTGGAGTCCCAAGAAGAACTTGAGCTCACCCATATTGCTCATTTCAAACTTCTCATGCATAAGTTTAACAAACTTCCTATAAAGGTTGTCTTCAGTAGACCCAAAAATTATGTCATCTACATAAATTTGGACAAGGATGATCTTACCCTTAGATTCCCTTAGGAATAGAGTATTATCTGTCTTCCCCCTTGAGAATTTATTCTCAATTAGGAAGCTAGAAAAAGTATCAAACCAATCTTTAGGGGCTTGCTTCAACCCATATAGAGCTTTCCTAAGCCTATAATCAAAATTAGGAGACTTAGGGTCAACAAAACCTCGTGGATGATCCACATATACTTCCTCTTTTAAGTCCCCATTCGGGAAACCTGACTTCACATCTATCTGGTAGACTTTTAATCCTTGATAGACAACAAATGCAAGGAAGAGTCTTATTGCTTCTAATCTGGCTATTATGGCAAATATCTGGTCAAAATCTATCCCTTCTTCTTGTATGTATCCTTTAGCCACCAGTCTAGCCTTATTCTTGATAATAATTCCATTCTCATCTAACTTGTTCCAATAGATCAATTTAGTTCCTATGACATTATGTCCCTTAGGTCTGGGAACCAGTTTTTATACTCTACATCTCTTGAACTGGTTCTGTTCTTCATGCATTGCTCCAATCTAGAATTGGTCTTTGATTGCCCCTTCAAACTTCCTGGGTTCTTCTTGAGATCAAAAACTTGAGTAGAGATCTGTGTTTATACTCTTGCTTCTGGTTTTGACTATATGTCTTGTATCACCAATGATTTGGTGGGCAGGATGGTCTCTCAAATGTCTGACAGCTGGAGGCAATCTAGATTCAGCATTCTGATCTTCATTTTCTTCATTTGGTTGTTCCTCAACCACTTCAAGTGTGTCTTGTACTTCCACTGGGCTGCACTCATCTTTAAATTTATCTTGGACTACTAGATCATCCTCCTTAATGGTTATCTTGTCCATCAACTGCTTTGTACCAATACTACTAGAGGAAGAGCTAGACAGCTCACTGTTAATTGTACTTGATTCATAAAAAACAACATGCACTGACTCTTCTACAACTTGAGTTGTTAAGTTATAGATTCTATATGCCATACTATGAATGTTGTACCCAACAAAGATCCATCATGGGACTTGGTATCAAACTTAGTTATATGGGATTTTCTATTGCTAAGCACATAACACTTGCAACAAAAGATCCTAAAATAGCTCAGGTTTGGTTTTCTGCCCTTCATGATCTCATAGGGAGTCTTCTTATGGCTCTTGGTGATAGAAGCCCTGTTAAGGACATAACATGCAATGTTAACTGCCTCAGACCAAAAGTATTCATGGAGAGATGAGTCACCTAACAAGGTTCTACCAGCCTCTATGAGATTCCTATTTTTCCTCTCAGCAATCCCATTTTACTGGGGTGTTCTAGGAGAGGAAAATTCTTGATGAATCCCTTACTCTTCAAAAAAACTTATCATGCACTCAGACTGAAATTCAGTCCCATGATCACTTCTTATTTTGGCCATAGTACTATTAAATTCATTCTGAATTTGCTTGACAAATGTCTCGAAGACATCAGGGGTTTTTGATTTCTTCCTTAGAAAGAACACGCAGACAAATTTGGAAAAGTCATCAACAACCATAAAGGTGTAGACTTTCCTAACAAGACTATAAATTGTCAAAGGGCCAAAAAAGTTCATATGTAGGAGGTACAAGCACCTCACTGATACTTTTTTATCAATGCTCTTGAAGGAGGTCTTGGTCTATTTTTTCCCTTTTGGCATGCATAGTTGATACCCTTCTTAGTGCACTGTAGCTTAGGACCATTCCTGACTAGCTCCCTACTAAAGAGCTTGCCTATGGTTTTATAATTTAGATGGGCTAGCATCTTTTGCCACTGGACATAGGAAGAGACTTTCTCATCTACAACTAGGCATATAGTGGAGTCCTTACTTAAACATAGGAAATCTAAACAATACACATTTCCACTCCTAGTGCCTGTTAAGATGACCTCTTGGTCACTTAATGTTCTAATCTGGCACTCATCCTTGTGGAATACTATGTCATAGCCAATATCACAGAGTTGCCTAATGCTTATCAGGTTGTGTTGCAACCCTTCCATATATGCTACTTTTGTTATGGTGACTATATTATTAGAGATCTTACCATAACCTCTAGTAACACCTTTTTCTGAGATACCAAAGATAACCTTTGCACCATTCTCTACTGGAGTACATTCCTTCAGCATGCTTCTTATTCCAATCATGTGCTTGGAACACCCACTATCCAAGTACCATATATGGGTATGGGCACTTGGACTAACATGCAAGACACAAGTCAGTTAACCTTAGGACCTCAACTTTAATTGGGTCCTAAATAAATATGCCTGCCTGTAGGTTTTCTGACATGTAAGTCAACATTAGCTCTCTGCAAACAATGATTGTCCCAGCAAATAATGGCATAGTGGCATACTTTATCACAACACTAGCACTCCTGGATATTATACCTTCTTTTTGAGCTAGTCTAGTGGCTGTATTGACAGCAGCTCTAGGTCTAAAAGGTGCAGCAACAATCCTGTTCTTTTATTTCCCAGCCATAGTCTTACTAGAGGTGGGTCTGGCAGTGAAAGTGCTTGGGATATCTTGAGCCCAACCAGCAGCTGCCTTCTTTTTAGAAAGCATACTCTTGATGGCCTCTAAGATGCCCAAATCAAGTCTACAGATAAACTTGCCCTTAGTCTTAGAGTGGGTTGGAATATTCTAAGAACAGTTTGCAGTTTTACCCATGAGTGAAGGGGCTAGTGCACCAAACACAAATGGTTCGTGATGGGCCTCTTGGATTTCCTTATGGGCTGCCTTAAAGGCACTTGCACCTTTGCTATATTTTCCACCATGGCAGTGAACAACTTTGTTCATACCAGTTGATCTAACATTCCTCTAGTGACCATAGATACTCTCTTGGTCATACATATTAGATGGTAACAATACTCTCTTAAATGGAACATGAGGCTTGTAGGGAAGTGGCTGTACTGGAGCTTTTCCCTTTCCTTTGGGATTTGCAATGCTTGTGTGACCCTTAAAGCCCAACCCCTTCTTAACCTTTTGGGAGGTGAAGGAGTCTATTAAGGGTAGCACCTAAATTTGCTTAGAATAACTAGCCACTATTCTCTTTTCCCTCTCCAACCGCACTTCCAGGTCTTTTATTCTGTTATCCTAATACTCTATGGTGCCTAACGAGACGAAGGAAATAGTTTATAGTTCAATAATTTCCCTCAACATCAGATCCAGCGGGGAAGCTGAGTCTACATGCTAGGAAGTAGCAAGCTGAAAAGAAGAGTTCTCCTTAGCCTACTTCTTAGTTAGCAACTTGCTTTTCTTGAAAGCATTTAGTAAGACACTATATTTATCAATAATAAAATTGACATCTTCCTCAGATTAAGAATCTCCTTCATCATTTGATGAATGAGCTTCTTAATTTGGTCTCGTCTCATAACCTGACTCAGAAGAAGAATTAGACAAAAATTGTACCTCTTGTTTACCAGGATAATCCTAGCTGATTCTTTATCAGTCCTAGCCATCAGCCAGTAGCAGCAGCTATATTCTTATTCCTCTTCAGCCACCTCTGTATCACCATTTGACTGTAATAGAGGGACCCTAATTCCTATCATGGCAGCATGAAATCCTTCATCTTCTACAACAACAGCTAGCAAAAAGTAGGCTTTCTCTTCTTCCTCTTCTTCTGATTCTAATGAGGAAGAGTCACGGTCTTTCTGGTCTTGGAATGGGGCATAATGGAGTGAAGTCAACATGCAGAGAATAGACCAGCTCTTCATTTTCTTTGCAATGAATGATTTCTCCTTCTTTTCCTTATGTTGGTGGTCCTTCTTCTCACCAGATTACTTCATTTGACAGGGAAGTCGGATATTACATGCCCTTGCTTGCTGCAATAATATCAAACCACTTTAGATGGAACTTGTTTACTGGGCATAGAACCATACATGTCCTCCTTAGAGGATGTCTTCCTACCCTTGTAATAGTGTTCTGTGGGATAATAGGAGGAGGAGGAGGGTCTGCTTCTCAAGTATTTCTTCTTTATAAACTTCTAGAACTTCCTGGAGAAGGAAGGAAAGTTTATATCAAAAATATGGCAGTCTGATGTGTTGGTCTCTAAACTTTTTGAATCAGATTCAGCATCCCTCTTTGGAGGAGAAGGGGTATTCCTTGTTCTCCTTCTTAAGGCTTTAGCCTTGTAGGCCACAGACTTTTCTTTGCCCTGAGACTTGTTGTTTTTCTCCTCCTCCTTCCTTGTAGTCGGCTGCATTTCATAGGACAATAGCTTCCCAAACAAAGTTGTTGGTGGAGTGTCAGCAATCCTTGCTACTCCTTTGATGCCACAGATTTTAGTATCCAAATATCTAGTTAGATACCTGAGAAACTTATCATTCAGCTCATAAATACTGAATACTTTGCTATTTGTCATCAGCTCTTTGACTATCCTGAAGAATTTCTCATAACACACTGATATGTTGTTAGTCTTGCCTTGCCTAAAAGCCTCATACTCTTGGTTGAGCATGGATTTCATATCATCTCTTACTTTCTCTGTCCCCTTAATGTAGACCACCAAAGTGTCCCACATCTCCTTTGTTGTTGTGCAGTGGATCAGATTCTAAAGGGTAGAATCAATAATAGCACTAACAATGATATTCTGAACTCTTTTGTCCATGGTGTCAAGGATGACTTCATCCTTTGCCATCTCAGCATAGGTCTTGAGTGTTTGGAAATTTACATCTAGGGCAAACACTTTCATAGGGATGAATGGTCCCTCCTTGACAGTGAAAAAGACCCTAGAGCAAGCTGCGTCTATGAACAGCCTAAGAATCCCCTTCCAGATGCCAAACCCTTCCTTCCTACAGATTGGAAGCTTCATTACACCTAGCTCCTTATAGTTCACTCCTGAACACATAAGGATAGATTTTCTGGAAGACCTTGGAGATATACTCAAGCTGTTGAGTCTATAAAGAGAAACCTCCCACTTATACCACTTGAAAGTCTTGTTTTCAAGGTCAGCTAATCACCTAGAGGGGGAGAATAGTTTTTAGGCCTCCTTTTACTTATTTAGACCTTAAAGGATTTTGATGTGCTTAGTGATTAGGTTATTTTAGCATTCAAGAACAATCACAAACAACACAGCTGTTTTATAGTGGTTTCCCAATCTTGGGCATGTCCACTATCCCTCCCATCTCTCTAATAGTGTGTTAGATGAGGCACAACACTAACACTTGGCTCCTAAGAGCTTATAACACAAATCCCATAGTACTTCTCAGTCTTCACCATGATCAAACACTCGGGCACAAAGCCCTACCACTCAGTGATACATAAATCACGTACCTCAGCCACAAAAAACACTACACTCAGGCTGGAAGGATAGCCCTATACTAAGATCCAAAATGAATCCTACACTCAGCCTTTATAACACAGCCATACAAACTCAGATTCCTCAAAAAATCCTACCCCTCGACCTTTATAAATCAGGCCTACAAACTCAGATCCAAAAGGATCCTACAGTATGAATGTAGTAGAGATGATTGATATGACCACAGAGAATGAACTCTATGTCAGGTTCTTCCTGGGCTTAGTAGATTTCATCCCTAACTTCTTCCCGGTCGCAAGTGTAGATCTTAAGAAAATAATTGCTTAGGCTGGAAGTAACTTGCAGAAATGTTTTCTGCTTCTCCTTCTTCTTTCTCAGAAATTTATTCTTAACTTGTTGTCACAGATGAAGATTGCTTCAGCTTTCTCTTTTGCTTTCAAGTTCACTGTGTTGAACAGCTTCTTTAGGCTCGATAAGACAGGCGAGGAAGAAGATGAATTTTGGTTGCAAGAATGCATAAAAAGAAAACCCTAATTGTTGTTGTTGACTCAGCCAATCTTCACCTTTTATTGTACACTGATAAACGACTCTTTTCTTTGTGGGCCCAGTCTTAATTGTTGGAATATCACCTTCTTTTTACACAAGAAGACAACCAGCTGGCCATCAACACTATTAACGTTATTCTACAGCTTTCCCGCATCTATTTTGAACTACGTTAACTTATGCTGACTTATGCTGACGTCAGCCATTCTAGACTTATCCAAATTCAAAGAATTGCTCCAGGTATTGAGAGCGTTGAGTGAATCGCCATCACTCAACGATTCTGGACTTGGTCATTTCTTCAGATCATCCAGGCGTTGAGAGCGTTGAGTGGGTGAGGTTCACTCAATGCTTTTTTCCTTAGCTTAGTCTTTAAATCTTTCTGCAACCTTAGTGTTGAGAGCGTTGAGAGATTTAAGTTTCACTCAACCCCTCTATACTTAGCCAAATTTCTTTCTATCTGAAGGCATTGAGTGAGTAAGCTTTACTCAACGCTTTCTACCTTCTGCCTCAACTTTTAACTAGGCGTTCGGTGAACTGGCTTCACTCAATGCTTATGGACTTATTCGAATTTTACTTTCTTCTTTGCCTCTGACTGTAGTAGCTTGACTCGCAGCATTTTGAACTTGGAGTTGAGTGAACTAGATTCACTCAATTCATCTGGACTTGGTGAAATTCTATTCTGGCATTGAATGTAGGTGCTTGTCTCAACGCTATCTGTTATTTGGCATTGAGTGAACTGGCTTCACTCAATTCTTGTGGACTTAGATGAATTTTCCAGTCTATCTTCAATGGCTTTGACAGAATCAGTATGACATTGATTGAACTGGCTTCACTCAATGCTTCTAGACTTAGAAACTTTTTTATTGATAGAATATTTCTGGCTTTGACAGACCGAGCTTTATTCAGCGCTTTTTGTGCTTTGGCATTGAGTGAATTGCCTTCACTCAACGCCTATGGACATAGCTACATTTCTTCATCCATCTTCCTTTAGTTGACTTGATCTTCAAGGTGTCGAGATAACTGAATTATCTTGACACAACTGTCTGAACTCTCGAGTGAATTTTTGTGTCTTGACACTGTTGTCTTGCATATTTTTGATCTCGACACTTCTCTTACAAAGGTGTCCACATAGTTGTGAAGTTTGTCGACACTTTTGTACTTGCTTCAAGTCTGTACTCAACAATTCCCTTATAAAGTGTAGACAAAGTTGTGAAGTGTGTCGACACTTTGGTACTTAGTCATTTCATTAAGTTTTCACCCTGCACATGAAACTTAACAATACATCAAATAAAACTTGGTGTATATCATTTACTTGTTTGACTTATTATAAATCGGGGACAATGGGAGAAATGTACCCAACATATATGGAAGGAGATCAATATTTACAACAACCTTTTTCAAGCTAAAAGGACTTTTTCCTTTCTCTCAGAACCCTAAGTTTAGTTTGACAGTAGAGCACAAGTGGTTTTCTCTATTCATCTTCAAGCCAACAACACAGATCAGAAAGCTTTATCAATCTTGAAGAAGAAGAAGAGATTTGCAGTAGATCTTCACAACCCAAGCACACTCAACAATGAAGATATATTTTATTGTTGTTGTGAAGAAGTAGGACTGTGTACAACACAGTCGAGGAAGATGACTCAAGGATTTTTCTTTGGAGTCATTTCACTAAAACTTTTATTCAAAATAGTAAGATCTCTTTGAGATCTGAGTTGTATTCCAAGTTTATAAAGGTTTAGTTGTAGGATCTTGGTGAAGATTTGAGGTAGGAGATCAGCTGGATCTCTGAGTTGTTGGAGTTTGAGAACTCTGAGCTGCAGAGTCCTGGAGTGGATCTGAGGAATGATCCTAGAGTTGATCTGAGGTAGGACAAAAAGATGTTTGGGCTGTAAGAGTGTGGTTCGCTCTGAGTGGTAAGATCCCGAGGGATCTATGGTATAAGATCTAGGAGCTGAGTATAAAGGAGGAGTTAGCCAAATCTAGCATACTGCTAGATATGTGAAGGGGAAAAGTCGATGTACCCTAGATAGGGGAATCACTATAAGTCTTGTGTCTTTTGTGATCTTGAAATCTATCATCTAACATTAACACACACCAAGCTCAAACTTGAAAATATTCAAAAAGAGTTAAAACAAACCTATTCACCTCCCCCTTCTAGGTGTTTAAATACCCCTAGAAAGTACTTTAACTAGTCTTTCGTTTTACCAGATCTTATGATTCCTTAGTGGATATTCTTGAAGGGAATGACTTAGCCATGGCCTTTCCTTGCCATACAAGATCTCTTTTGATCAGTTTGAAATATAAATATATATATATATATATATATATATATATATATATATATATATATATATATATATATATATATATGTTTGTGTTGGGAATTGATCTTTACTGCTTCTTTTGTTATTAATTGGAATTATTGTGATGTGATGATAACTCGCCTTAGGGGATAGGGTACATATGGTGGGGTTACTTTGTTAGCTAACCCGACTAAATGGCAACTGCCCTCGACATAAGAATTCCCTCAATCGTGACAAATTACTGAGAGGGGGTTGTTATATGTGTAATGTCAACTGGTTGGGTTCCCGTTAATTTATGTATAGTTGTAGCGATCCATCTTTTTTACAAATAAGACCGAGGATCCCTAGGTTGATAAATAAGGGCAAACCAATCACAAATATTCCAACTCCTATAACTATACATGAAACTCTGTTATATCCCTCAGTGCAACCTGTAAGGGGCTCGAGAAATATGCAAGACACATACTATTAGCTAAATCTTGATTTCCAGTTCTTTGTGTAGGGGTAATTTGGTCAGCTTTTTTCGAAAGACATCAGGAAATTCTCAAACCACTAGTACGTCTTCCATAATAACCACTAATTCCTTCAGGTCCAAACAAATCATATAAATCTCGCCCCCCTGCTCATGGGACCTAATGGCTTTAATAGAAGATTGCAAAACTCGGGGCATAGGTTTAATACCTTGAAAAATAACCTATGAGTCTTCATATTTGAACTTAATCAGCTTCGTCGTGCAGTCAATCCGGGTAAGATGCCAATGCATCCCTTTCATATCTGAATAAGATCAAATTATTGCGTCTTCAACACAGCTATAGGGCTATCGAATTTCCTTCTACCAATACACACCACTATGTTTCACTTCATAGATAAAAGTAGCTCAGAACCATCTTGAAGGTGCACTCTCCAAGTGACACCAAATAAGTGATGTATGTCATCTAAATCCTCCAAAATATTCAGCAAGATGAACGAGTGGGTGGCACCAGTATCAAATTGTGTGGGAGGGCCTCCCACTTATAACATCCCATATTTTCTAGACCCCTTAACACACACGTTAGGGTAGGACATGTGGTGAGCGTGTTAGGTTAGATTAGATAGTGACCTTAGGACACAATGGGTTAGGGTGAGCCCATATGGGGCCCACTATAGTGTTCAAGTCAACTTAGGTCAAACTATCTTATATTGAAACCACAAGTATAAATTGACCTCACCACTATGTCCCTAACCCTAAAGGAAATCTAGATTTCCTAAAAGCCCTATTATAGGGTCACCAAATTAGCCAAATTGACCAAAGTGACTTTAAGGTCAACATGGGTCAACTCAACCCTAAGTGGCTCAAGTAATCATCACACAAAACTCCAAACCCTAATTGGAGTGCATTGGACCAGGAAGCACATAACATGGTCACCCATTGATCCAATTTGGCCAAGTCAACGCTAAGGTCAAACTTGGTAAACATTAAGCCCAAAATTAGAATTAAGGAGCCAAGCCCAATTCCAATGGGCTAAGACCATGGACCATGGCCCGACTATTGTTGGGTGGTTTCATAGAACTCATGACCATCATGTGGGGCCAGCCCACACATCAATTTGACTAAGTCAACCCTAAAGTCAACATTGGTCAACATTAGGCCTAAATGTGGAATTAAAGACCTAAGCCCATTCCTAATGGGCTAAGGCCATGGACCATGACCAATCAGCAACCCATTAACCAATTGACCATCCATGCCCTCGGATTTTGGAGAGAGATGATATGCATGGGGGAATTTTGGTCATTTCCCCTAAAACATAGAGAGATTGCAGAGGGAAATGAGGGATGGAAGCCATGTGTCCCTCCTCTCTTCCCAAGCCCATTTCCGAACCAGCACAGCATTTTCACAGCCAATTTCCAAGGATGGTGGACACTTGGATCTCATGGTGAAGCATCCAAAGTTTGAGCCGAAATTTCCCATTGTGATATCTCCTTATACAACAACATCTAACCAAAACAAACTCTTCCATCCCCTTCAGAGCACTGAGAGGAATTGAAATCGATATCTGGATCAAGGCTTTTGGTGGAGTACTTGGTTCGGGAGCAAGCTTGCTGGAAAAGCAATTGGCCATGGCACACCGCCACCACCCCCACCGCCAAGCCCGCCTAAAGGTCCTTTTCTCCTCCCCACAACTTGTGATAGCTTACTAGATCGATTAGGAGAGATATCAGGCACAATTGAGCCTGATTCCATTGGAGGAAATCAAGACAAATCCTTGTTTTTGAGGTGCTCAGGTTCACGGGAAACCGCCGCTTCCGGTGGCCAAGTCGCCGCCAAACATTAGCCCTCGCCTCATTTGAGGTGGTGGTGGTAGTGGCCGGCTGGGGAGGTGGACGAATGGCCAGGAAATGCTAGATCAACTTAGTACAGGTCAGAATGATCTGGGTTATCAGCTCATTGGAGAAGACAATGGGATGTTGTCCATTTTGATGTATATTAAACTTTATTATTATTTAATTTTTGTCACATTATTTACAGTAACTTCCATGTTAAATATAGACCTTTTATGTGCAGATTAAGAAAAAGTTATTAACACGAATATTGTATCCTTTTAGCATACCTTTAATTATGCACCTGAATCAAGTCATTTGGAGAAATGTAGCTCCTTGTAGGTCTATTTTGCTAGGACTGCTCCTAGCCTAGGTCAGAAATGAAATTAGTATATTTGATAGATTACAACTCCATATGTAATGAAATTTGGACCATGCATGTGTATGTACTAGGCCTAGCTGTTTCCCAAAAATCAGAATTTTTGGAGAATATTTCCATATAGTTTTATTCAATTATTTGATTTATCAAATTAATGTGAGTTTAACAAGTCCAATGACCCCCAAATTAAAGTTGCATGACTATAGGGTCATGATAGGACCATGGTAAAAAAAGTATGGTCATTTAGACCTCTGCATGTTGGAGGATCCAACTTGCAAGATGAAGGTATAAATGTATTTTGTGTGCCATTAGCAAAAATGATTAAAAATGTGAAATTAGGCTCATTTGACTCATTGCATGTCAATGAAACTCCGGCTAGGAGTTTATGAGAATGAAATACATTAACCATGGAGAAGTTAGGATTTTTTGAATCAAAAATGCTATTGTTTCAATTTATTTTAATTATAACACACATTTATGTCATGCTAGGAAATATGGGCATTTTAACTTGGAAAAATCTAGATCATTGACACAAGCCCTAAAATGTTATTTTTCTTCTCTCGATATTTTATAAGGATTTTTAAAATTTGTTTCATATGAAGATTAGTACAAAATACTTTTATGCCCTTAAATGTCTTTGGTTAACAATGTGAATAATGTGCTTGGAAAATTATGAAATTTTTACTAGATCAATAGCTTAGTTCTATGGACCTCTGTAAACTTTCTTAGCATTTGTGGATGGATAGAAATGATTTTTACAAGAATTGTGGCATTTTTGTAAATATCTTGAATTGTGAAAAATTAAGTGAAATCTCTACGAATAATTTTGAAAATTTGTTTTGACCCCTACTATGACAATATTAAAATATAGAATTTTTCTCTGAATTATTGGTACATTAGTCTTGGTACTTCTTTTGGAAATGGGTAATATTGTATTAATATTCATAAATAGAAAACATGGGTTAATCAATCTGGAAAATTAGGTAATTTTTACACTGACACCCTATATCAAGATGAACACCATATAAATTATTTATACGTAGAGGACCTCTTGTTTTGGTAGTTCATGTTAAATGTGAATTAGGTAACATAATTAAATAATTTTAATTATGGACAAAAATAATTAGAAATTTGTGAATTTATGATTTCCCACTAATTAATATATGATGAAACTATGATAAAAAATTAGAGGCCTTCGCCCCAAATAATTGGAAGTCACCTCATATGAGCTAAGAATAGACCTTGGGATGCATTTAACAAAATTGACACGTAGTTCATAGGTCATCCAATCCACATGAAAGTGTCACCCAGCCACCTATAGTCATGAATAAGGTATTGGTGCAACATTAGAAGTGTTTTGGTTCATGAGGATTTACGAGTTGGTTTGCTCCTCAACAAAGGGTTTACGAGTTCGCACTACATATAGGACGAATGCATAAGGATGGGCTGGGTATGACATTCAGGGTAGTGGAACTTAATTGAATTGAAGGGTTACTTGGGAGGATCTTGAACACTGGTTGGAATCGAAGGTTAAGTCACTACTTAGTATTAAGTGTTAGTGTGTATAGTTACATAGGAAAATAACAAGATTATAGTCCAACAAAAGATCATCACTCTCCTATAAATATCCTAAGACATTATGTTTGCTCAAGATTAACAATGAGAGTGGGTTATTAATAACAAATAGTCACCAATAAAAATAAGTTTACTGTAAAGGGGGATTTAGACTTCATCCCACCATATTCCCTAGTATTGATGCGAGCCCTTCACCGGGAAGTCCTCGGGAAGTCCAGGATTAGCCCTAAGTTGTTATGTATAACTAAAATTAGAAAAGTGTAGTCTATAAGGTTAAAGGAATAATGTAACAATCTCACACGTATATGGTTTTGAAGGATACAGGACGTGTTAGTCCTACGAGCGGGAGGCTCAGAAGTTGTGTATGAGGATGAGATAGTCCTGCGAGTTGGAGGCTCATGAGTTTTATATCAGGATGGGTTAGTCCTGCAAGCTGGAGGCTCGGGAGTTAAATATCAAAATGTGATAGTCCTGCAAGCTGGAGGATCAAGAGTTTTATATCAGGATGGGTTTGTCCTGCAAGCTGGAGGTTCGGGAGCTGTATATCAGGATAGTTTAGTCCTGCGGTCTGTAGGCTCCGGAGTTCTATATCAGGACGGGTTACTCCTGCAAGCTGGAGGCTCCGGAGTTATATATTAGGAAGGGTTAGTATTGCGAGCTGGAGGCTTGATTTGAAATAACATCCATGTGCATAGAAACATATTAGTTACGGGTCATGTGGTACTAGGCCACTTATCACACCGATCATAGTACATTGACTCTGGCGAGGTGTGAGGGTTTAAGGGACAAGGAGGCTATTTTATACTATTGTCTGGAGAAAGATCACCAAAAACACACACTCAGTAATAAAGATAATTAAAGTCGTGTTTTCAAGGTGAGCTAAACACCAAAAGGGGGGTGAAGAGGTTTTAAGCTTCTTTTTAATTATTTAGACCTTAACTGATTTTTTTGTGCTTAGTAATCAGGTTATTTTAGCTTTCAAGAACAATCATAGATGACACATATGTTTTATAGTGGTTCCCCAATCTTGGGTACGTCCACTATCCCTCCCACCTCTCTAATAGTGTGTTAGATGAGGCACAACACCAACACTCAGCTCCTAAAAGCCTACAACATAGATCCCGCAGGACCTCTCAGTCATCTCCAAGACCTACCACTCGGGCACTAAGCCCTACCACTTAGTGATTCACAAATCACTTACTTCAGGTCCAAAAAGCCCTACACTCTGGCTGGAAAGACAACCCTAAACTAAGATCCAAAATGAATCCTACACTCATCCTTTATAACACAGGCTTACAAAGTCAAAATCCTCACAAAATTCAACCCCCTCAGCCTTTATAAATCAGGACTACAAACTAAGATCCAAAAGGATCCTTTAGTATGAAAGTAGTAGAGATGATTGAACTGACCCCAAAGAATGAACTATGTGTCACCTTCTTCCTGGGCTGAGCAGATTTCATCCATAAATTCTTCTCGGCTGCAAGTGTAGATCTGAAGAAAATAATTACTTGGGCTGGAAGAAACTTGTAGAAACATGTTCTTTTTATCCTTCTTCATTCTCAGAAATTGCTTCTGACCTTGCTGTCACAGATGAAGATTACTTTAGCTATCTCTTTTGATTTCAGGTTCACTTTGCTGAACAGATTCTTCAAGCTTCATAAGACAGGCGAGGAAGAAGATGAAGTTTTGCCATAAGAATGCGTAAATAGAAAACCCTAATTGTTGTTGTCAAATCAGCCAATCTTCCACTTTTATTGTATGTTGATCAACGACTCTTTTATGTATGGGCCAAACCTTAATTGTTGGAATATCACCTTCCTTTTACACAAGAAGACAACCAACTGGCCATCAACACTATTAACGTTATTCTGCAGCTTTACCGCAGCTATTTTGAACTGCGTTGAGTTATGCTGACTCATGCTGATGTCATCCAGTCTCGAATAACCAAATTCTAAAAATTGCTTTAGGCATTGAGAGTGTTAAGTGAATGTTCATCACTCAACGATTCTGGACTTGGTCATTTCTTCAGATCATCCAGGCATTGAGAGCATTGAGTGAGTGAGGTTCACTAAATGCTTTTTTACTTAGCTTAGTCTTCAGTTCTTTCTTCAACCTTAGCGTTGAGAGCGTTCAGAGAGTAAGTTCCACTCAACGCCTCCATACTTAGCAAAATTTCTTTCTGTCTGAAGGCGTTGAGTGAGTAAGCTTCACTCAATGCTTTCTTCCTTCTGCCTCAACTTTTGACTAGGCATTGAGTGAACTGGCTTAACTCAATGCTTTTGGAATTAGTCAAATTTTTCTTTCTTCTTAGCCACTTACTGCAGCAGCTTGACTCACAACTTTTTGAGCTTGGCGTTGAGTGAACTGGCTTAACTCAACGCTTCTGGACTTGGTGAAATTCTATTCTGGCATTGAATGCGGTAGCTTGTCTCAATGCTATCTGTCAATTGGCAATGAGTGAACTTGATTATTCAATGCATGTTGACTTAAAATGAATTTTCTAGCCTATAATCAATGGCTTTTACTAAATCAGTATGGTATTGAGTGAACTGGATTGACTCAATGCTTCTAGACTTAGAAACTTTTTTGTTGACAGAATCTTTCTGGCTTTCACAGACCCAACTTTATTCAGCACTTTTTGTGTTATAGCATTGAGTGAACTACCTTCACTCAATGCCTGTTGACTTAGATACATTTCTTCATCCAGCTTCCTTCAGCTGACTTGATCATCAAGGTGTCGAGATAAGTAAATTGTCTCGACATAGCTGTCTGAATTGTCGAGTTAGGGGTTGTGTCTTGACACTACTGGCTTGTATCTTTCTGATCTTAACACTTCTCCTACAAAGGTGTCGACATAGTGTGAAGTGTGTCGACATTTTTGTACTTGCTTTAAGTTTGTACTCAACACTTCTCTTATAAAGTGTAGACATAGTTATGAAGTGTGTCGATACTTTTGTACTTACTTTTAGTCTGTACTCAGCACTTCCCTTAAAAAGTGTATACATAGTTGTGAAGTGCGTCAACACTTTTGTACTTAGTCATTTCATCAAGTTTTCACCCAGCACATGAAACTTAACCATAAATCAAATACAATTTGGTGTATATCATTGACTTGTTTGACTTCTTACAAATTGGGGACATTGGGAGCAAAAGGAGCCAACAATCTCCACCTATTTGAAGAAGCCAAAACCTCACTTCAATTTCTTAGTCAATGACATACACACCACATTTGCAGCAATAAACATTATAAAATAAAGTCTCAGGAAGGTTACCTAATCCCCCTGTCTTACTGCCACAGTTGAGTGTTAAAGTGGTGACCGGGCGGTCTGGCGGTCTAGCTTTGCGAGTTGATGACCGGGCGGTCTGGCAGTTTCTCTTCAGCGGTTTGGTTGTTATGTGTTGCTGTCTGTGCTCCAAGCGGTCTAGCGGCTTGTCACTGGCGACTTGGAGACCGGGAGGTCTGGCGGTCTCATATGGCAATCTCTCTCTCTGGCAGTTGCCGAGCGGTTAGCCCCTCTGTCTAACCGCACGGCTTGTGCAATTTGTGTCTGTACAGTCCTCTTGTGTCATGTAATTTTTTAGTCCCACATCTCTTATTTGTATTCTCTCTTCTCTCCTCCATTCTATATAAGGGAGGTCATACCTTTGTAATAGATACCTTTTTCTGATAATAAAATTTCAGTTTAAACTGCTTCCAGCTTGTTTTAGTTCATTTCTCACATGGTATCAGAGGACTCGATTTTCTCCTCCTGATTCTTTTCGCCCTCTATGACCGTGCGACCTGTCAGCGCGGCTTGCTTCTTATTCTCGCGACCTATTTTCGCGGCTAGTTTCTTCCGCCTGTTTGCTTGCACCCTGTTCGCGCGACCTGCTTATTTACTTGTGCCCTGTTCGCGCTGCCTATTTCTTTTGCTTGCGTTCTTTTGGCCATGACCTGTTTCCCTGTTCGCCACGACCTGTTGCCCTGTGCCTTATTTTGACCGTTGCTTCTGTTCGAGCGGACTGTCTTCTAGCTGCTCGACTTCTATACCTCTTCTTGATTCTGCGGCTTGGTCGTGGATTCTTTGGCCGCTAGTGTCTGACAACGTGACCGCTGCAGATCTTCTTCTTCCTATCTGCGCGGCTTGTTTCCTAACCGTGCGGCCTCTCTTCTCTCTCTTGTTCTATCCGCGACCTGTTTTCGCGGTTTCCTTGCCTCTATTTTTCCCGCGATCTCCTTTGATTCGTGTGCTCCTCCTCTATTCATGCGGCCTTCTCTCTAACCGCACAACCTTGTCCCTGCTTTGGTCTGCTTCTTGGTTGTGTCCTTTGCGGTTTCCTTTTTATTCGCTGTGGTTTTCTGGTTCTCACGAACTTCCTTGTGTTCGTGTTGTGTTCGTTGATTGTCTGTTCGTGCGACCTATTTCCCTGTTCGCGTGGCCTATTTCTGGTTCTCTCGCTCTTCCTTTTTTAGTTCGCGCGACCTCTCTCTCTGTTCGGGCGACCTATTTCTGCTCCGATGTCTCTCTTTGATATCTCTACTTTCTCCTCTTCTTCGAAGCCTTCTGCCTCGGTGGTCACGTCTTCTGGTAGTGCCCACTTCGTTACTCAAGGAAAATGGCTAATCGACTCAGGTGCTACCAATTATATGACCGACTCTCCCCAGTGTTTTTATCTCCTGGAAACACATGATCGGTTGCCCCCGGTTATTCTCACTGATGGCTCTCCATCCCCGATCCATGGGACGGGACTGATTCAAGTTACTCCGTTTCTTCAATTTGCGAATACACTCTATGTGCCTAAATTCCCGTGAAATTTAATATCTGTTACCTCTCTATGCAAGCATTTACGGTGTCCGTCACATTTAACTCTACTTCTTGTTCTTTTCGGGATCTGGACTCCCAGCGGACGATTGCTACTGGGACTGAGAGTGGCGGCCAATTCTTCCTCGACAACATTTCCGCTCTCTCTGCCTTCTCCTCCACCTCCACAGATCTTCTCCAATGGCATCTTTTCATTTGTCATGCTCCTCCACGCCTTCTTCGTCAGCTTCTGCCCAACAATCCTCCACAAAGTCCTCCCCTCAATTGTGAGGCCTGTCAGCTTGGAAAGCATCACCGCTCCTCCTTCCCACCAAAGCAAGTTCGTGGATCTTTCCGACTGTTTGATCTCGTCCACTCTGATGTTTGGGGTCCTTCTCCTACCCTTACCGTTCATCGGAGAAGTTTATATTTTGTCACGTTTATTGATGATTTCTCTCGTTGTACGTGGGTGTATCTTTTAAAAGATTGCTCCGAATTATTCTCTGTATGGACGTCTTTCTATCTCATGATCAAAACTCAGTTTGATGTTTCTATTAAAGTTTTTCGATCTGATAACACCCAAGAATATCTAAGTCATGCTATTTCGTCCTTCTGTATACAACATGGGATTATTCATCAAACTAGCTGTGTCTATACTTCACAGCAAAATGGTGTGGCGTAGCGCAAAAACCGTCACCTCTTTTATGTCGCTCGTACTCTGATGACACAGATGTAGGTTCCTCGTGCCTATTTGGGCTATGCCGTTCTCATCTCCTGTTTCCTCATCAATCGCATTCCATCCACCGTTGTCCATGGTCAAATCCCATTCTCCATTCTCTATCCGGGCAAGGACCCTTTTCCTCTCCCTCTCTGAATCTTTGGCTGCACGGCATTTGTGCATGCACCATCTGCCACCCGTGATAAGCTATCTCCTTGATCCACCAAATGTGTCTTTCTGGGGTACTCCACCACTCAGAAAGGCTACTATTACTTTGACCCTGTTCTTCGTAAGCAGTTCCTCTCCGCTGACGTTACCTTCTTCGAGAATGCCTCCTACTTCTTGGATGACTCCTCTTCTCTTCCCCAAGCTTTCTCTTCTCTTCCCCCAGCCTCTGATTCTCCTATTATTCCCTTTATTCCCTCGCCTCCTACTACGATATCCACCCCTACTCCGTCTCGGTCCACTCCTCTCTCTCCGCCTCCATCTCCCTTATCTCTGCTGTCGTTGCTCTCTCCTCCCGGGCCAGCTCTCTCTGCCACGGATGCTCTGGATGCCGAGGAACCCGCCGACCTGGATCTTCCAATAGCTCTTCGCAAAGGGGTGCGGACGTGTACCCTACACCCCCTTGCTGTTATTATTTCATATGATCTTCTTACCTCTTCTCGCAGGGCCTTTGTGGTGGCTATCTCTTCCACTGCCACACCTCATTCCTACCAGGAGGCCCTTGCTATTCCTCACTAGATGATGGCCATGGATGAGGAAATGGCGACCCTAATAGAGCGAGGTACCTGGACTCTTGTTCCTCCTCCCTTCGGTACTGATGTTGTGGGCTGTCGCTGGGTCTTTGTGGTCAAATTTTGCCCGGATGGAACTGTAGACCGTTATAAGGCTCATCTTGTTGCTAAGGGCTTTACTCAGACCTCTGGGGTTGATAAATTTGACACCTTCTCTCCCGTGGCTCGTCTCAGCACTATACGGGTCCTTCTCTCTGTGGCAATCAATAAATATTGGCAAATTTCTCAGCTGGATGTTAAGAATGCCTTCATTTATTGAGATCTTCAGGAGGCCGTCAACATGGATAAACCTCCTGGGTATGTTGCTTAGGTGGAGACACGAGTATGCTGACTGAAGAAGGAAATCTATGGCCTCAAGCAGCGCCCTCAATCTTGGTTTGATAAGTTCAGCGGCATCGTGGTGGCCGTTGGTTTTGCATTGATGGGCTAAAACCCGAGCAGGCAAGTGTACCTGTCGAATCGTAGTATCAAGGTCGAATTAAAAACTCGGGGCAGGCAAGTACTATTACTCATAACGATTCTATTATCCTACCGAACGATTGATGAGTTTTGAAATTAAAGTAAACTTAGTTAAAAGAGAAATAAACTATTGTAAAAGAGAACTCGATTGACGATTCACATTGAAATAAAATAACGGAATAAATTAGTTTAACATTTGCAATTCTATTAAGACCGTGACGGATCCGATATTAGGAAGTAATATCGGTAGAGCATTAAATCCCCTAACTTATACACGTTTTGACCGAAATCTCTTTACAAGTCAAAATGGACTAAAGTCGCATTATCGAAGTGACCCGCACTATTGGATTTGACTCCAATCTGGAGGATTTACGTCGTCCTATCTCTAGGATTGCGTTCAACTCCTTCCTTCCTTGAGTGATCTTTCATTTTCACGAGCCTCTCGGCTACTCAAATATGAGATCGGAATCTACTACGGTATAATAGAAATACGGAGTCGATACGAAAGAAATCAAGGAAGGAACAAAAATAGAAAAATACAAATGCAAACATAATATAAAAGGTGAGTTATTTCATCGCAAAGCTTATCGCGATCGGGCACAAAATAAAGTTAGCTACGCATAATAGAGGAAGAAAACAAAAGAAAAGAAAATTGCATTATCATTAAACTAGGAATAAGAGTACATAAAAAGATGAAAAATACTACACTATTGTTTGGAGAAATGAAATAAAACAACAAGAAAATAAATACTTGAAATAGAAGCTTGCTCTCTAACTCTCTACATTAGCATTCTAAAAACTACAACAAAAACTTCTTTAAAACACTTCACTAAAAACCTACTCCCCTTTAAATAAGAGTCAAGGGATCCTTTTATAGGAGAGGGAGAAGATTCTAGATGGAATTGAATAAGGGGAGACAAGGGGGTGGCCGGCCATGTAGGGGGAGAAAGGTTCATGCATTAGTTTAATGAGGGGAGAGAGAATGGTTAGATTCATGTATTGTATTAAAGGGAATGACATAGAAAATATAAAATGGAGAGGGGGGAATGAATGTTAAATAAAAATAAATAAAATAGAGTGAGAAAGAGAGTGGCCGAGATAATAGGGGGAGAATGCATGCTTGTATTTTATTAATTGATGGAGAGAGAGGGGAGGAAGAGGGGAGCCGGCCAATGCATGGAATTAAAATGCATGCATGCATTAAATTAATGAGGAGGGAGAGAGAGCATGAGGTGGATGGCTACATGAAGGGCTTCTCCAAGTAGGCCGGGCTGCACCATGCTGAAGTGGGCTGCATATAATGGAGGGCTCGGGTAGGAGGAAAAGGAGGGCTGCTTGGGCTCGGGTAGAGGGCTAGGTGGCTGCTCCAAGTTGAAATGATTTGAAGTGGCTGCACTTGAAAGAGGAGGCTCGGGTTTGGGCTTAGGTTGCACTAGAATCATGGACCTACAAGAAACAAAGCAAACATGTTAGATAAATTTAATAACATTAATTATATAACATAACAAACATAATACATAAAACATTAGAAACTTTAAAACTTGATATTAAAATTAAACAAACATAAAACATAATACATAACAAGAACAAAACACAAAGGACATATAATAATAACTAGAAATATTTATAATAACAACCATAAAAGACGTTAAGTGAGAAATAGCATAAAATAAACAAAAAATATAAACAAACTTAGGGATTTCGTAGACTAAATTATACCAAAAACGATGACCAAAAAGTAGTCATCAAACTCCCCCATGCTTAGGCTTTTGATATTCCAGAGCAAAAGTATGAGAAATATTTATAAGACATTATAAAATTTTCAATTAAACTAAAGATTGTTAACCCCATAATCTAGCCAAAAATAAAAATTTAGGGATTTAGGAATCAAGTCCTAAATTATGAAATTAAAGTAAAAAGAGAGAAATATTTAGCAAAAAATTCTCTAATAAATTTACTAGTACTCAAAATTGAGTAAAGTGCAAACAAGGTTAGATTGAAGTTATAAAAACCATAACTTGAAAGAAACTTAAGGAAAAAAATGCAACCTACTACTTATGCTCTCCCAATATTTTAATTTAAAGACTAAGACAACAATATTGGCTAAGGGGTTTAGGGAGGAAATTAACATGAAGAGGTCTTTGATTGGAGGTGATCATCATTATTTTTTTCTTCACACCCCACACAGTTTTTTTTTTTAAAATAATATATATGTAATACCATAAAATGATAGACTAACATCCTATCACTTCCCCCGACATATATGAACTTTTAATTCCTCTCTTCATTTTTGGGTTGCATATGTGTACCAGAGAATAAGGAACTAACATCTACTTATTCCCATGACATATGATCTAAGAAATAAAAGAAAAATAGAATTGGGTAAGGATAAGGGGTTAAATAAGATTTTTAGAAAATAAACTAAAATACTAGAGAGCAACTACTAGTAGATTGAGATTTCCTAAGAATCTAAAAGCATGAGTTAATAATCATTAGAATCCAAAATTGTTAAGCAAAATTACTACAAAATTAAAACTATTTAAAATAAAAGAGAAAAAGTGCTAAATAAATTACTCTAAGCAAATTAAAATCATAAGATTATCCTCAAAACTAAATCACTAAATAATAAATTTAACTAAATATGATGAAATAAAAGATTAGCAAATAATAAAAAGAAAGCTTATAAACAAACTCAAACTAAATTTCTGAAAATAACAAAAAGCTAAGCATGAGGTTTATTATATTTTTTTGATGTTTTTGACATTTTTCAATTTTTTTCTGGGTTTTGAAATATGATCTCTTTTTTTTTGGAATTTTATAAAGCTAAAGAGGAAAATAGAACTCCTAAAAAGCTTAAAATAAATATACTAATTTTTTTGGATTTTTTTTTTATTTTAAGAAAGCAAAAGATTTTTTGGATTTTTTTTGAAAGAAAAAGGAAGAATAAAAATTAACTAAACCCTCCCCCATGCTTAAATTTTGCATTGTCCTCAATGAAAAATAAAAACAAGAAAGAAAAAAGAAGAAGAAAGGGGAGGGGGATGCAATAAAGAAAATAAATAAAAAGAAAATGACTTCCCCGGATTCGGAAGGCCGAATGCAGATATCGCTCCCCCATGCTTGAGCTGGACACCAGCTCAGGCCTAAAAAAGGGAGGAAAGGATGGAGCCAACGAACCGCCGATGGTTTTATTCCTGCAAAACAAAATAAAAAGAAAAAGAAAGAACAAAAAGGATAAGCAAGGGGTGCCTCCCAAGAGCGCTCTATATTTAACGTCGGCTGAGCCCGAAGTTATTCGTTAGCTAAATGGAAAATAAAAGCTAAAGTGAAGAGGTAACTCCCTAAGTATGCCCATAGGAGAGTAAATTAAAAAAAAATGAAGAATTGCACCGACATGCGGTGGAATCTTCAACAGAATGATGCCCAAAAAAGAACGGACGGAGTTATGGAAGAACTCCGCCGTATGTAAAATGGTAAAAAATGAGTTGTCAAAAGAATGAGAATAAAAAGAAGAAAAAATAGAAAGACGAATAAATGAAGTAGAAAAAGAATTTTCATCAAAGAAAATTTCACAAGGAGAAGGAGAGTCTTGTGAAATTTCAGGAGAAAAAAGGGTAGGGAGAACTAAAGAAGAATTATCTATAATAAAAGAAGAAGATTCACTAAAAATAGAAAAATTTGGAACAGTTGAAAATTGAAGCAAAATGGAATCACAAACGTCTTCAGAAGGTGAAAAAGGAGACATCTCGTCATCCTCAAGGGGTAAGAAGCACACCGGAATATCCATAGAGGTGTCTTCAAAAGGAGGAAGAAAACAATCCGGGATATCCGAATTGTTATCCTCCTCGAGAGGAAAAAGACAAGCCGGGATATCCGGTGACTCATTACATGAAGAAATTTGAGGAGATGGAGAAGAAGATGAAGAAAAAGATGCGGCCTCACGAGAAAAGTAATCCATAATGGTTTTGAAATGCAAATTAATATTATCAAGAGAAGTTTGCAATTAAAAATACTCATTATCGATAAAATTAAAATTAAATTTTGGAGGCGCGACGCTTTGCGGGGCAAAATCATAAGAAAAATAAGACGGGTTTCCCATCTCCCAAGTAGGATAAAAATTGGAGTAAGGGTAAAATTGGCCATTTTGACCTTCCCCAGAAAAATTAAAATCAAAAGAGGGAGGGGTTCCCGAAAGACATTAAGAATAAAAGTGGTCAGGCGACCCGCAAAAAGCGTAAAAATATAATAATTCCATAAAAAAAAATTAACTATTACCAAAAAAAAAAAATTTAAATTTTTTTTTGTTTTTTTAGATATTTTTTTTGAAAAATAGATTTTTTTTAATGGATTGGCTCCCGAACTTCCCAAGGGCTACCCGGTGAAGGGTTCGCAAGGTACTAGGTAAAATGGTGGCATTTAAAGCCCCTTAACCTTTTCAAGAGAATTTTGGTTGGGTAAAAAAAATGATGTGGGTTGATTATAATATATATAATAATAATAATATATATACTTTTTAATTTTAGTAGAAGTAATAAATTCGATGCTTTCGTAATATTGCCAAAAATATCCCCGGCAACGGCGCCAAAAACTTGATGGGCTAAAACCCAAACAGGAAAGTGTACATGTCGAATCATAGTATCAAGGTCGTATTAAAAACTCGGGGCAGGCAAGTACTATTACTCACAACGATTCTATTATCCTACCGAATGATTGATGAGTTTTGAAAATAAAATAAACTTAGTTAAAAGAGAAATAAACTATTGCAAAAGTGTGCTCGATCGACGATTCACTTTGAAATAAAATAACGGAATAAATTAGTTTAACATTTGCAATTCTATTAAGACCTTTACGGATCCGATATTAGGAAGTAATCTCGCTAGAGCATTAAATCCCCTAACTTATAGATGTTTTGACCGAAATCTCTTTACAAGTCAAAATGGCCTAAAGTCGCATTACCGAAGTGACCCGCACTATTGGATTTGACTCCAATCCGAAGGATTTACGTCGTGCTATCTCTTGTATTGCGTTAAACTCCTTCCTTCCTTGAGTGATCTTTCATATTCACGAGCCTCTTGGCTACTCAAATATGAGATCAGAATCTACTACCGTATACTAGAAATACGGAGTCGATACGAAAGAAATCAAGGAAGGATCAAAAATAGAAAAATACAAATGCAAACATAAAATAAAAGGTGCGTTATTTCATCGTAAAGCTTATCGCGATCAGGCACAAAATAAAGTTAGCTACGCATAATAGAGGAAGAAAACAAAAGAAAAGAAAATTGTAATATCATTAAACTAGGAATAAGTGTACATAAAAAGATGAAAAATACTACACTGTTGTTTGGGGAAATGAAATAAAACAACAAGAAAATAAATACTTGAAATGGAAGCTTGCTCTCTAACTCTCTACATTAGCATTCTAAAAACTACAACAAAAACTTCTTTCAAACACTTCACTAAAAAACTACTCCCCTAAAAATAAGAGGCAAGGGATCCTATTATAGGAGAGTGAGAAGATTCTAGATGGAATTGAATAAGGGGAGACAAGTGGGTGGCCGACCATTTTGGGGGAGAAAGGTTCATGCATTAGTTTAATGAGGGGAGAGAGAATGGCTAGATTCATGTATTGTATTAAAGGGAATGATATAGAAAATATAAAATGGAGAGGGGTGAATGAATATGAAATAAAAAGAAATAAAATAGAGGGGGAAAGAGAGTGGCCGGCCACATAGGGGGAGAATGCATGCATGTATTTTATTAATTGATGGAGAGAGAGGGGAGGAAGAGGGGATCCGGCCAATGCATGGATAGAAAATGCATGCACGCATTAAATTAATGAGGAGGGAGAGAGAGCATGAGGTGGAAGGCTACATGAAGGGCTGCTCCAAGTAGGCTGGGCTGCACCATGTTGAAGTGGGCTGCATGCAATGGAGGGCTCAGGTAGGAGGAAAAGGAGGGCCGCTTGGGCTCGGGTAGAGGGCTAGGTGGCTGCTCCAAGTTGAAGTGATTTGAAGTGGCTGCACTTGAAAGAGGAGGCTCGGGCTTGGGCTTGGGTTGCACTAGAATCATGGACCTACAAGAAACAAAGCAAACATGTTAGATAAATTTAATAACATTAATTATATAACATAACAAACATAATTCATAAAACATTAGAAATTTTAAAACTTGATATTAAAATTAAACAAACATAAAACATAATACATAACAAGAACAAAACACAAAGGACATATAATAATAACTAGAAATATTTATAATTACAACCATAAAAGACGTTAAGTGAGAAATAGCATAAAATAAACAAAAAATGTAAACAAACTAAGGGATTTCTTAAACTAAATTATACCAAAAACGATGACCAAAATGTAGTGCAGCTCTGCCGATCTCTCTCTATTTATTCGAAAAACCCCCTCGAGACTGGTGGTTCTTGCAGTGTATATTGATGATATTCTTCTCACTGGCAATGACCAGGAAGGGGTAGCCCTGACAAAGGGGCATCTTTGTCAACATCTGGTTACGAGAGATATGGGCTCTCTGAAGTACTTTTTGGGGATCGAAATCTCTCAGAAGCCCAACTCCTTAGTCCTCTCCCAGCGTAAGTATGCCCTTGATCTTCTAAAAGAAGCAGGATTGACTGGAGCCAAACCTGCCTGATGCCCTATGTCTATTGGAGAAGACAATACCTGGACAGATGATTCGCCTCTTCTTTCAGATACTACGCGGTACAGGCGTCTAGTTGGTAAGATCATATATCTCAGAGTGAACAGGCCCGACATTTCCTATGTTGTGGGCAAGGTAAGTAAATTCATGCAAGCACCCAGGGAGTGCCATCTACAGTCCGCCTTGCGGATCTTGGAGTATGTCAAAGAAGCCCCTGGGAAAGGATTACTATTTCAGAAGAATGGTTATCTGAAGGTTGAAGCATACTCAGATGCGAGTTACGCTGATGAAAAAGGGGATCGCAAGTCTACCTCCGGTTTCTGCACCTTTGTTGGGAGAAATCTGGTAAGCTGGAAGAGCAAGAAGCAGTCTGTTGTTTCCATGTCCAGTGTTGAAGCAGAGTATCGAAGTATGGCATCGACCACTTATGAGTTAAAATGGCTACGGGCTCTCATGCTGGATTTGGGAGAGGTCTACAACCATCCTCTACCTATGTTCTGTGACAATAAGGCTGCGATATACATCTCCAAAAATCCAGTCTTCCATAAAATAATCAAGAACATTGAGGTCGACTGCCATTTCATTCGTGAAGAGATTTCTAAGGAACAAATTTGCACTCCCTTCATCACTTCTGGTAAAGAGCTGGCTGACATCTTCACCAAGCAAATATCTGCCTCGTTTTTTCATATTTGTGACAAGCTGGGCATGATCGATATATATGCTCCAGCTTGAGGGGGAGTGTTTAAGTGGTGACCGGGCGGTCTGGCGGTCTAGCTTGACGAGTTGATGATCGGGCGGTATGGCGGTTTCCCTTCAGCGGTTTGGTTGCTATGTGTTGTTGTCTGTGCTCCAAGCGGTCTAGCGGCTTGTCACTAGCGACTTGGAGACCGGGCAGTCTGGCGGTCTCACATGGCGATCTCTCTCTCTCTCTCTCTCTGGCAGTTTTCGAGCGGTTAGCCCCTCTGTCTAACCGCGTGGCTTGTGCGGTTTGTGTCTGTACAGTCTGCTTGTGTCATGTAATTTTTTAGTCTCACATCTCTTATTTGTATTCTCTCTTCTCTCCTCCATTTTATATAAGGGAGGCCATACCTTTGTAATAGATACCTTTTTCTGATAATAAAATTCAGTTTAAACCGCTTCCGACTTGTTTTAGTTCGTTTCTCACATTGAGCTTGATCAATTCTTTTGGCCTTGATACCACTTGATTTATAACTTGACACCTTCTTCCCCCTTTTTGACTTTTGTAGAATAGGCAGGGAGGTCTCACTTCCTTTGATCTTCTTCTCCCCCTAGATGTGTGAAGGAGATCAACTGTACAGCTACTAGCTTCCTCTCTTCACAAGGTTGAACTAGCTTTTGTAGTTATTTTAATTTCTCCCCCTTAATAGGAGAATCTTCTATCACATCTTACTGATAGATACTTTGGTCTCCACAATCCTTATACCACTAAAGATCTTTTTAGCTAGTAAGAAAAAGAACAAACATGCAAACAAAACTACTATAGGGAGTAACTGAAGCTAAACAAAGTTGAACAAACTCAATTCAAATTTTAATGTGTTGAACTTTGCTTCATCTAGTGGCTTAGTGAAGATGTCAGTCACTTGCTTGTCAGTGGAGACAAACTCGAGGCTATTTTCTTCCTTTTCCACGCGTTCACTAATGAAGTGATACCTAATTTCTATGTTCTTAGTCCTGCTTTGTGAGACATGATTCCTAACAATAGAAATGACACTAGTAGAATCACAATATAGAGTAGGTATACTTATCTTAATGTCATAATCCTGAAGATGATGTTGAATCCACACAAATTGAGCACAACAGCTTCCTGCTAAAATATACTCTGACTTTGCAGTTGAGATTTGCCAAACTCATTTGCTTCTTACTGTTCTATGACACTAGTCTTCTACCTAAGAACTGACAGGTACCTGAAGTAATTTTCTTGTCTTCTTTGCAGCCTGCAAAATTTGCATCTGAATAGCCTATTAGAACAAAGTCTTTATTCCTAGGGTACCATACGCCAAGATCTAAGGTGGCCTTAAGATACCTCAAAATTCTCTTTGCAACAGAGTAATGAGATTTTTTAGGGCAGGACTGATACGTAGCACAGACACATGTAGCATACATACTGTCAGGCCAACTAGGAGATAAGTTTAGAAGGGAGCCAATTATCCCTTTATACAAAGACTCATCATCAGTTTTCCCTGCCTCATCATTGCCTATAGACTTACTTGACTCCAAGGGAGTTCTCATGGTGGAGGCATTCTCCATGCTATATTTCTTAATTAACTCCCTGGTGAACTTGGAATGAGATATGGACAAGCCATCATCAGTCTGTCTAACTTGGAGTCCTAAGAAGATCTTGAGCTCACAGATACTGCTCATCTCAAACTTACTTTGCATAAGTTTAGCAAACTTCCTGCAAAGGTTATCATCAGTAGACCAAAAAATTATGTTATATACATAAATTTGGACTAGGATGATCTTGCCCTTAGATTCCCTTTGGAATAGGGTATTGCCTATCTTCAACGCATATAGTGCTTTCCTAAGCCTATAAAAAAATTATGAGAGTTAGGGTCAACAAAACCTGGTGGCTGATCCACACATAGTATCTATTTTAAGTCCAAATTCAAGAAGGCTGACATCACATCAATCTGGTAGACTTTGAATCCTTGTTAGGCAACAAATACAAGGAAGAGTCTTATTGCTTCATATCTGGCTACTGGGGAAAATGTTTGGCAAAAATTTATCCCTTCTTCTTGCATGTATCCATTAGCCACCAGTATAGACTTATTCTTGACAATAATGCCATTCTCGTCTAACTTGTTCTTATAGATCCATTTAGTTCCTATAATATTATGTCCCTTAGGTCTGGGAACCAGCTTCCAGACTCTACATATCTTAAACTGATTCAGTTTTTTCTGTATTTCTCCAAACTAGAATTGGTCTTTGATTGCCTCTTCAAACTTATGGGGCTCTTCTTAAGAAAGAAAACTCGAGTAAAGAGCTATGTTGATACTCTTGCTTCTGGTCTTGACTCCATGTATTGCATCACCAATAATTTGGTGGGCTGTATGGTCCCTAGGATGTCTGACAGTTGGAGGTAATCTAGCTTCAGCATTCTGATCTTCATTTTCTTCATTCTGCTGTTCCTCACCCACTTCAAGTGTGTCTTGTGCTTCCACTGGGCTACACACATCTTTATCTTTATCTTAGACTGCTGGATCATCTAACTTGATGGTAAGCTTGTCCATTAACTGCTTTGTGTCTGCACTACAAGAGGAAGATCTAGACAACTCAATGTTAATCATACTTGATTCATCAAAGACAACATGCACTGACTCTTCTACAACTTGAGTTATTAAGTTATAGATTCTATATTCTTTATAATGAATGATGTACCTAACAAAGATCGCATCATGGAACTTGGCAGCAAACTTAGTTATATGGGATTTTCCATTGTTAAGCGCATAACACTTGCTACCAAAGATCCTAAAATAGCTCAGGTTTGGTTTTCTGCATTTTAACATCTCATAGGGAGTCTTCTTGTGGATCTTGGTGATAGAAGCTCTATTAAGGACATAACATGCAGTGTTAATTACCTTATCCCAAAAGTATTCTTAGAGAGATGAGTCACTTAACAAGGTTCTACCAACCTCTATGAGGGTCAAACTTTTCCTCTCAGCAATCCCATTTTGCTGGGGTGTTCTCGAAGAGAACAATTCTTGATGAATCCCTTGCTCTTCACAGAACCTTGTCATGCACTCAGAAAGAAATTCAGTCCCATGGTAACTTCTTATTTTGGCCACAGTACTGTTAAATTCATTTTTAATTTGCTTGATAAATGTTTGGAAGTCATCAGGGATTTCAGATTTCTTCCTTAGAATGAACACCCAGGAAAATATGGAAAGTCATCGTCAACCACAAGGGTGTAGACTTTCCTACCAAGACTATGAACTGGCATAGGACCAAACAAGTCTATATAAAGGAGGTACAAGCACCTCACTGAGTCTTTGGTGCCAATGCATTTGAAGGAGGTCTTGCTCTGTTTGCATTTTTGGCATGTAGAGCAGATACCCTCCTTAGTGCACTTTAGCTTAGGACCATTCCTGACTAGCTCCCTACTGAAGAGCTTGCCTATGGTTCTATAATTCAAATGGGCTAGCCTCTTGTGCCACTATAAAGATGAAGATGCTTTCTCATCTACAACTAGACATGCAGAGGAGTCCTTACTTAAGCATAGGAAATTTATACAATAGACATTTTTCACTCCTAGTGCCTGTTAAGATGACCTCTTGGTCACTTAACCTTCTAATCTGGCACTCATCTTTGTTGAATACTATGTCATAGCCAAGATCACAGAGTTGGCTAATGCTTATCAGGTTGTGTTGAAACCCTTCCAAATAGGCTACTTTTGTGATGGTGACTATGTAATTAAAGATCTTATCATAACCTCTAGTTTCTCCTTTTTTTGAGCCACCAAAGATAACCTTTTGTCCATTCTATACTAGAGTATATTCCTTCAATATGCTCCTTGTTCCAGTCATGTTCCTTGAACACCCATTATCCAAGTACTATATAGGGGTATGGCCAGTTGGACTAACCTGCAAGACATAAGTCAGTTAACATTAGAAGCCTAACTTTTATTTGGTCCTAGGTGCATGTTAGGCTGAAAATAAATATGTCTGCCTGTAGCTTTTCTGACAGGTAAGCCAATATTAGCTCTCTACAAGCTATGATTGTTCCAGCGATCAATAGCAAAGTGTCTTACTTTACAAGAGCACCAGCACTCATGGATATTATACCTTATTTGCTGAGATGGTCTAGTGGTTGTATTGACAACATATCTAGGTCTAGAAGGTGCATGAGCAGTCATATTCTTTTGTTTCCCAGCCTCATTCAGACTAATGGTGGGTTTGGCAGAAGAAGTGCTTGGGGTATCTTAAGCCCTACCTGTATCTGCGTTCTTTTTAGAAACCATACACTTGATGTCCTCTAAGATGCCAGAATAAGGTCTACTGACAGACTTTCCCTTAGTCCTAGAGTTGGTTGGAATATTCTGAGAATAGTCTGCAGCTTTACCCTTGAGTGAAGGGGCTGGTGCACCAAACACAGCTGGTCCATGATGAGCCATTTGGATTTCCTCATGGGCTGCCTGAAAGGTACTTACACCCTTGTTATATTTTCCACCAAGGCAGTGAACATCTTTATTGATACCAGTGGATCTACCATTCTTCCTGTGACCATAGATACTCTCTTAGTCATACCTTTTAGAGGGTAGCAATACTCTCTTAAATAGAACAGGAGGCTTGGAAGCAAGTGTCTATTTTAGAGCTTTGCCCTTTCCTTTGGGATTAGCAATGCTTGTGTGACCCTTGAAACCCAACCCCTTCTTACCATTTTGGGAGGTTAATGAGTCTATAAGTGTAACATTGAACATGGATTAGATTAGTTAGCCACTATTCTCTTTTCCCTCTCCAACATCACTTCCAGATCTTTAATTATGTTTTCCTGATAATCTATGGTGCTTAACTGGATGAAGGAAATAGTTTCTAGTTCACTAATTTCCCTCAACTTCAGATCCAATAGGGGAGCTGAGTCTGTATGCTGGGAAGCATCATGCTGAAGAGAAGAGATCTCCATATCTTGCTTCTTAGCCAACAACTTGCTATTCTTGAAGGCATTTAGCAAGACACCATATTTGTCAATAATAGAATTGACATCATCCTCAGATTCAGAATCTCCTTCATCATTTGATGAATAATCTTTTTAATTTGGGCTGGTCTGATAACCTGACTCAGAAGAAGACTTAAACAAAAATTATACCACTTATTAACCAGGCTGATCCTGGATGGATTCTTCATCAGTCCTAGCCATCATCCCATAGCAACAACAATCTTCTTCTTATTCTTCATCCACCTCTGTATCACCATCTGACTGTGATAGAGGGGCCCTGATTCCTATCATGGCAGCAGGAAAGTCTTAATCTTCTGCAATAGCAGCAAGCCCAAAGTAGGCTTTCTCGTCTTCCTCTTCTTCTGATTCTAATGAGGAAGAGTCAGACCAACTCTCCTTTTTCTTAGCAATGAAGGATTTAAGCTTCTTACCCTTGTGCTGGTGGTACTTCTTCTCACCAGATTCCTTTCTTTTGATAGGGCAGTCGACTATTACATGATATGGCTTGCCGTAACAATAACAAACCACTTTAAATGAAACATGTTTACTAGGCTTAGAACCATACCTGTCCTCCTTAGAGGATTTCTTCCTGCCCTTATAGTAGTCTTCCTTGGCATAAGAGGAGGAGGAGGGCATGCTTTTCTCGTGTTTCTTCTTCATAAACTTCTGGAACTGTTTGGAGAAGGCATCAAAGTCTTCTTAAGACATATGGAAGTCTAATCTTTCAGTCTCTGAACTTTCTATGTCATATTCAGCATCCCTCCTTGGAGGAGAAGGGGTATTCCTTTCGCTCCTTCTTGAGACTTCATCCTTGAGGGACACAAAATTTTCTTTTGCTTGAGACTTATTGTTTTTCTCCTCCTCCTTCCTAACAGTTAGATTAATTTTATAGGACAGTAGCTTCCAAAACAGAGTTGCTGGTATAGTGTCAGCAAGCCTTGCCACTTCTATGATAGCACAAAATTTTGTTTTCCCAGTCTCTAGTTAAAGACCTAAGAAACATGCCATTCAACTCATAAGTGTCGAAGACTTTGCCATATGTCCTAACCTCATTGACTATCCGGAAGAATCTCTCATAGCACTCTGTTATATTGTCAGTCTTGCCTTTCCTGAAAGCCTCATACTCTTAGTTTAGCATTGAGTTCTTATCATCTCTTACTTCCTCTGTTCCCTCCATATAAACCACCAAAGTGTCCCACATATCCTTTACAGTTGTGCAGTTGATCAGATTCTAAAGGGTACAATCATCAATACCACTAACAATGATATTCTAAACTCTTCTGTACATGGTGGCAAGGATGACTTCATCTTTTATCATCTCGGCATATGTCTTGGGTGTTTGGAAATTTTCATCAAGGGCAGAATATTTTATAGGGATGAATGGTCCCTCATTCATAGTGATAAAGACCCTAGGGTGAGCTGCCTCCATGAAAAACCTAACCCTCTACTTGCAGATGTCAAACCCTTCCTTCCAATAGATTGGATGCTTCATGGAACCCAACTCCTTATAGTGCACTCCTGAACCCATAAAGACATATATTCTTGTTGAACTTGGAGATCTACTCCGACTATTAAGTCTTTAAAGAGTAACCTCCCACTGATACAACTTGGAAGTCTAATTTTAGAGGTCAGCTAAACACCTAGAGGGTGGGTGAATAGGTTATAGGCCTCTTTTTACATATTTAGACCTTAACTAATTTTATTGTGCTTAGTGATTATTATAATTTAGCTTTCAAGAAAAATCATAGACGACATAGATGTTTTATAGTGGTTCCCCGATCTTAGGTACGACCATTGTCCCTCCCACCTCTCTAATAGTGTGTTAGATGAAGCATAACACCAACAATCAACTCCAAAGAGCTTACAACACAGATTATAATGACCCCATCTGTTAAATAACATATAATAAAAGGCCCGGCTGGGGCCCCACACTATATGGAATAAACAGACTGTGAAGTTACAGGATAATACAAAAACATATTTGCATCATAACACAGCGCATGCTAATGGAAGCTTTAAGGTTATTACTGAACTCAACAATCATGAATGTACACTATATATATAAACAACCACATTTATATATAACCCCACAGAATGTATACAAAATACATATAAGTTTTGCCTAAAGGCCTTATAGTTAAGCTTCAATGGTGTGGATTACAAACATTGGCACTTAGGCCGGTCACACATTAAAATAATAAAGTTCTTTAGTCAGCCTTTGAGGTCCAGTAGCAGCAGCAAGGGCTTCAGCCCGCTTTCTACCGCTTGGCTCTCCAACACGTACACATGGGCAACCCACCATAATGGTGGCAAACAAGGAAACAGTCAGCATTCAGCTTACTAATTTATAACAACCCTACCCCTTTCTCGGGGCAATGGCATTCCTTCCCTGTAGGAATAGAATTTCACAAGCAGATATATCACAAATTGTGCACTCATACACAATCAATATATCACAAACGTCGGCCATGCGGCATGATACTCCGTGCACTCAGGGCACATTCTCGGTGAAAGTGAGGGGATAGATGTGATTGAATCTAGAGGGGGGGGTGAATAGAGTATTAAAAACTTTTAGTTAATTTTTATTGCGGAATTAAAATAGTGATACTAATATGTATGATTGTGGTAAAATAAAACTAAAAGATCACAGCACAGCAAAGTAAGTAAAACACAGGCAACCAGACAACACAACAAGATTTATAGTGGTTCCCCAAATCTGGGTACTTGATGGGTAAAAATCATCTCACAGACTAATCTCCGAATAGGCAAGTGTACATATCGTTTTATAGTATAGTGATAAAAATATATCAAGGTCGTATACAAACTCGGGGCAGGTAAGTACTATTAATCACAACGATTCTGATATCCTACCGAACGATTGATTGGTTTAAAAATTAAAATGAACTAAGCTTAATTAAAAGAGAAATAAAATATTGCGAAAGAGTGCTCGATCGACGATTCACTTTGAAATAAAATAATGAAATAAATGGGTTTAGAATTTGCAATACTATTAAGACCGTGACGGATCAGATATTAGGAAGTTATCTCGCTAGAGCATTAAATCCCCTAACTTATAGAAGTTTTCACAGAAATCTCTTTACAAGTCAAAATGGCCTAAAGTCGAATTACCGAAGTGACCCGCAGTATTGGATTTGACTCCAATACGGAGTATTTACGTCATACTATCTCTAGGGTTGCGTTCAACTCCTTCCTTCTTTGATTGATCTTTCAAATCAATGAGTCTCTCGACTTCTATGAAATGAGATCAATTGCCTACTACCTTATACCGGAATACGGAGTCGACACGATAAAAATCAAAGAAGGATCACAATTAGGAAAAATACAAATGCAAATACAAAATTAAAGATGCGTTATTTTATCGCAAAGCTCATCGCGATCGGGCACAAAATATAATTAGCTAAGCATAATAGAGGAAGAAAAAAAATAGAAGAAAGATAAATCATTTGCATTGCTTTATAAAAAGAGAAGAGTACACAATAGTAAATAAGACAAGATTACACTAAAAAAAGAACAATTACAATAATGAGAAGGAAATCTACTTAACAATAAATAAATAATAAAACTTGAACTAGCACTCTACTTTCTACCACAAAAAACTTCACTCTCAAAGCATGAGGCAAGGGGTTCCTTTTATATGAGAGGGAAAAGGTTCTAGAATGAAATGAAGAGGAGGGGACAAGGGGGTGGCTGGCCAGGTATGTGGAGAGGGTTCATGCATGTTATTAAATGAGGGAGAGATAAAATGGAAGGTTCAATGTATTGTATTAAAGGGGAATAAAATAGAGAATGTAAAATGGAGAGTAGGAGATGAATGAGGAATAAAGTGGGGAGAAAATAATAAAGGGGAGAGAGAGGGGAGGCCGACCATGTAAGGGGGGAAATGCATGAATGGGAAGGTGCATGCATGGAATTAAGTGAGGTGGAGAGCATGATGTGGCCGGCATATCATGTGTGCTGCTAGGTGGGCCGAACTATGGAGGAAAACCATGCATGTTGGGCTCGGGTTTGACATGGTGGGCTGCTGTTGGATAGGCCGGGCTACTCCATGTAGAAGGGCTGCACCATCATGGGCTCGGGTTGCATCATATTAGGGCTCGAGTAGGGCTAGGATTGCATTTAGGGGCTGCACATGTTGGCTTCATCATGCTTGGGCTTTGAAACTACAAATAAAACAAAACAAAACATTAGTTAATACAAATAAAACTAAACATTACAAACATAATATATCATACTATTAATTAAATATATTCATAACAAAACACAAGTAAACATAAAACATAAAACATATACTAAAACTATAGATTTTTATATCAAAACATAACAAAATAAAATTGCAACATAACAAGCAAATATAACTATAATAAAACTAGGAATTATAATATCCTAACACAAAAAGACTTTTAGAAGAAATAAAACAAAACATGCATAAAAATACTTAAAACATATAATTAAACTAGGAATTTTACATACTAAACTACCCCAAAAACGATGACTAAAACAAGTCATCAGTACTCCACTCCTCTACCACCCAGGTAGGAATCCACTTAGGCTTTGATCAGGTGCCCTATCACCACAAGATCTTATAAAGGTAGATCTAGAAATCCCTCAGGCTTTTGATCAAGTGCCTAAAAACCAATAGGTTTTTGATCAGGTGCCCTATCATAAAGGAGTATACTTTTGAAGGGAGAAAGAACCCTGTATAGTGGAGGTGAAAGTAAAAGATGATGAGAGTCTTCTCTTTCTCAAGCAAATGAGAAAACTAAGTGGATTGCTGTAAAAAGCCCAAGCTCCCCCTGAGATGTTGAGAGGATTCAGGAAGTGGAAAAACATGGTCCTGGGTGTAGGTATTCAAAAAGACTTTTAGAGAATCCATTAGAATCCTTAGACTGATGTGTATTATTTGTCTCTGTAGAATCCTAAACAGCTGAAGAAGACTTGAGATGAAAGAAGATTATTCCTCTTCAGTTTTCCTGAGAGCCACTTGTTCAGCAAGAGAGAGATTTCTTGTTGTTCTCTGAGTGTATATCTTTCTTTTTCTCTCTATCTGTTATTGTGTAGATTGATAGTCTGCTGTATATAAAAAGTCTCCCCAAATTCGAAAAATAATAATCAAACTTTTGAATTCAAGATGGAACTAAATTCACTGCTAGAATCGAGGAATACAAACAGCTAGAATGTCTGGCATTAAATTATCTTCCCAACTGTCTTCATTAAATAAGACAATTATTTATTTTGTGAATGCCATAGTTAATGCTTTTGAAATACGGCTATAAGCCTTGAGAATATCAGTATTAACTACCAGAAATTAATTGCCAATATTAGAATTGATAAGATAGAAAATAAATCTTCAGACATAAATGCTGTGAGCTTATAACTGAATGCAAAAAATAAAACATCGACCTGAGTTTAGAGATCAACGAGCTTAGTTAAGAAATCGTCAACATGAGAAAGACTATCGTTGACTAGAGATAACTGCGAAGAGATAAAAGATCGTCGATGGGAGACCGACGATCGTCGAGCGGAGTTCAACAAAAGTCGAACTGATTAGTAGATCTTCTTGAAATCTTCTAAGTCCTAGATTTAGAGTACTCCAAGGCTGGTCCAGATAAATCCTGATCTAATGGAACTAAACTTAGAACTATACAATGACCCTGAATATACAGGTGGGTCAAGCAATCCTAGAGGTGAACCTAGCCCAAATCCAATCAAGGGTTCAAACAATCTCCCCCTATTTGGGTGAGGTGACTTTAAAAGAAATGAACAAAAAAATACAATAACCATAGATATCTGATAGGATGAAAAAACATCAATAGATATGATATAGCAAAGTATTATATACATGGTTCAAATAAGCAGTCAAAACAATAAAGATCACAGCATAAGCTACAGATTATCAGAAGAAGGGGCAGAAGAAGGTGTAGAGAATACTATCTTCCTTTTTGGATCTATTGCCTCCTTCTTTGATAACTTCAAATCTTGCTCTCCAAGAGTTTTTTGAGATCCAATCCTTTGCACAACTGCTTCAGGATGTAGTGACATGTAATCTGCCTGATTGAAAAACTTTTTGCTTACCTAGAGTCTTTCAAGTTCCTTTTCTCTATATGAAAGCATAGTTTAAAACTGAGAGGGATCTTGACCTTCTGCTCTGGCCATGTTCATAAGAGATAAACCAATGAGTTCATTGAGCCTGGCCATTCTGAAATCATGATGAAGTTCCTGATCAACATGAGGAAGATCATCCTAAGGAGGCAACTGAGTGACATTTTCAATTGAGTTTATTGAGCTTGAAAGTTTGTCACTTAGGGATTATCTTGCTCTTGCTCAGAATATAGAGATCTGGGAGGAGGAGCTTCACTGAATTTTCCTTTAGGTTTAAGTGAATCATCGTGCCTTTTAGATTGGTAATAAGCTATCTTTTGAGATTTAGGTGGAGCTTGCTTCTTAGGAGGAGAGAATGTTGGCTCTTGAGAATCAACTTCCTTTCCTTGATCAATTGAAATCTGAGGAGAAATGCTAATGGAGCTATGATTGCTTCGCTGATGTCTACTCCCTTGGTGTTGAGATCTTTAGGTTCTATCCGGCCTTTGATAGGTTCTGGTATAAGATGTAGACTTTGAAGGTACATTAAAACTTTGAGAAATATTTACTGAGGCACCTGCAGCAGGAGGAGGAGGACCTCTCTGAAACCTATGGGGTGGAGGAGAGTACTTCCTTCTCTTCTTCCTAGCTTTCTTCTCATTCTTTAACAACCACATCCATTGTCGCATTCAAGGATAGGGAGTGATCTTTTGTAGTAAATAATATGGATTATCATTATGAGGATTTGGCATAGGAACAACCTTAGGAGGGGATTTCCTTTTCTTAGACACTTTCTTTTTCTTACAACTAGAATCATCTGAATCATCATCTTCATCATCATCATCAGATGAGTCAGGAGGGTTGTTATACATGTCATCAATTTCCTTGAACTGACTTTCAGATAATTTCTGAGAAGCTTTGATCTTTGCTTCTTCTTATACATCAAGAGCTATTAGCTCATACAAAGAAGGGTAAGGAGTCTCATCCATAATGTAGGTTGGCCCAAATGGGCTTGAGACTAGATCCACATCTAGCACAACCTGTTCTGGTATAATAGACACATGATCAACATCCATAGAAGATGGTAAAACAGAATTAGAAGAAGTCTTTAGCTCACAGAGGCTGACTAATTCTATCACTAGGGCTTGTTCGAGTATCTCAGAAACCACTAGACAGATCAATTCTTCAATAATAAGAGAAGCATCTAGCTCAACTATTTTGATATAAAAGAATCAGGTTCACAAGCCAAAGGAAATGACACAACTGCATCTGCAGGGCGAACAAGCTAAACTAAAGAACTGTCTGCACATTCTGAATCCACAACTCTGGGCTCAACAATACTCTGCAAAAGCTGTTTCATAGCTTGAGGACTCATGGGTCTTATATAAGATACCATGGCCTTAGAGAAACTTATCTCAACAGGTGACAAAATTCTTCTAAGAAAAGAATAAAAATACTTTAATAAAATCTGCAAATCTACTGTGGGATTTATAAAGCAATCACCACTGTGTATTATCTCAGGAATAGGTAGATCAACATCCTCTGTTATAACTAAGAAATCAAACAACTCTTCTTCAGAAAAAGCTTCTTCTGATATTTTATCTGAACAAAACATTTCAATGTCTGCTGCTACTGGAACTACTGTTACTGGAGGAGTCAAATCAGGAAGATCTACTGAGGCTGAACCTGGAGCATCTTAATTGAACATCTCCCCCTAGATGGTTTCATCAGGAGCTGGGACCAGGACCCTAGATGAAGAAGAGAAAAAAGAGGTAGCAAGATAGGCAGTAAGAGCAGAGATAGAATGGGCAAGATGAGTAATGGCCTCAACAATCAAATTTTTGATTGTAGGGGTGATGTGCTCCAAGAGGGTGGCAAAAGATGGAGAAACCGTTTGCCTGAATTCAAGAGGGGTCTAAGTTGAGATAGATGAATGAGAAACTAGAGGAATGGAGTCATGTATGATTTCATCCTGAACTGGAGAATTATGAGTAAAGTTGGTTGGTGTGGCATCAGGGTGAATAGGGGAATTTTGATGAATGGTAGATGATGAATGTGGTGAGAAAAGGTTGAATTTTCGTAGGGATAAGATGTTAAAGGTTTGGGTTTCAACATGATGTGAAGGAGTAGGAGAGAGAGGAGGGGTAATATGAAGTGCTGGAGATGATGGAGTTGTTGGAATGACACTAGATGGTTGAAGGGCAGCAGGAGAATGGTTGGGGATGGAAAATGGAGGATTTCTTCAGCAGGGTGAGAAGTTGTTGATACAACCCTTGTGTCCTCAGATGTTTTAGAAGCCCTGGATGGCTTTTGGATTGACCTTTCCCACTTCTCAAACAGAGATGAGTTCAATCTCTTGCTAGCATTGATATCTACAGGCTTAGAGATTAAAAGCTCAGGAGCCTTCTCTTGGAGGAAGATTCCCAGAATCCTTCCTAAGCATATCTCCTTCTTGGAGTTTTTTCTCATAATCAAATCAAAAAATAGACTAGCCCAATTTATGGGCTTATTATTTACTAAGGCAGACATAATCGAGAACTGCTGCCTATTAATATTTTCATGGGCTGAATGCTTGCCCAGCAAGACTTTACTCACGATATCTGCTAAGAATTTGTACGCAACTGACAAATTCTTTTTCAGCAACTTCGTTTAGATACCCTTAGCATGACCCATTACAGTCAGCATTCTGCCATATTCCGCACTATCTTGTTCTATTTCCTCTTCTCCATTTACCAAATTGAAAATTTCAGATAGAATAACAGATGTTAGAAAAACCTGTTGTCCGGAGATGGTCCCAACAACAGACAGATCATCAGGCTATGATGATGAATAAACCCATTCTTTAATTTTTGAAACTGATAACTTGATCTTGGTTGACATAAACTTCTTCAATCCTTGGTATTCACATAACTGCCGTATATTCTTGAAGATTTGATCGCAGTGATTGAATGAGTCGAAATCAATATCAAAACCTGCGCAAAACTTCATGCTAGAGAAGAGTGCTGCTGAAATCGCCATTGGTTTTCTGTAAACATGAGAGAAGAAAGATAAAGTGCAAAGGAATTGGGAAAGCACGGGATAGAACTCGAAGAAAAACCTATATAAAGGTTTTTGGAATATGAAAAGACGAGCTCTGTCCGACAACCTAAACAAAATCTTCGATCTTAGGTCGACGATTAATTCATAAGTAAATAATATCGTCGGCCTTTGATTAAAGAAGCGAAAATCGATCGTCGATCTTAGGTCGACGATTTATTTTCTGAAGCAATGTCGTCGATCTCCAGTCGACGATTTTTGTCTTCACACGCAGAGCTGTCATCGATCTCAGGTCAACGATAGAGCACAAGATGAGTTCGCAGATCGTCTATCTCTGTTCGATGATTTTTGAGCAGATCTTCAACCTTAGACAAAATTAATTTTAATTTATTCCATTTATCATTCCAAGATGATTTAGGAAGAACAGATGTTTCTTTTCATCCAAAGGCTTGGTGAAAATATCTCCTCTTTGAAAATCAGTGGGGATAAATTTGATATTAATTTTGTTTTTGCCTACACAATCTCTAAGAAAATGATGCCTTATCTCTATATGCTTGGTCCTAGAATGATGAACTAGATTGTGTGCAATGGAAATTGCACTGGTACTATCAAAAAATATAGTGGTATCTTTGAGAGAGTAACCATAATCCATTAATTGATTTTGAATCCACAATATCTGTGAATAACAACTGCCAGCTGCTAAATATTCAGCCTCTGTAGTTGAAGTAGACCTAGAACATTGTTTCTTGTAAAACAAAGACACTAATCTATCACCCAGGAACTGACATGTTCCTGAAGTGCTCTTTCTATCAATTCTGCATCAAGCATAATCATCAACTAAATAGCCAGTTAAATCAAATTATTACTCTATGGTATTCCAAAGTCCTAGATTTGGACAACCCTTTAAATATCTTAAAATTCTTTTAAGCAGAATAAGATTAGATTCTTTAGGGTTGACTTGAAACCTAGCACAAAGACATGTTGCAAACATTATATAAGGTCTACTTGCAGTGAGATATAATTGGGACCACACAATGACCATATAATTTTTCTAATCAACACGCTTACACTTTTCATCAGAATCAATCACTCCATTGGAAGCCATAGGTGTTTTCATAGCTGAGGCATCAGCCATCCCAAACTTTTTAATTAATTCCTTAGCATATTTGGAATAGGATATGAAGATGTCATCAGTTGCTTGTTTCACTTAAAGACCAAGGAAAAAAGATAGTTCACCCATGCTACTCATTTCAAACTTATAATACATGAGATAAGAAAACCTTTTGCATAGTTTAGAATTAGTAGACCCAAATATAATGTCATCTACATATACTTAAACTAACGGAATCCTATCATGATGATGTCTGATAAATAAGGTCCTATCTACAATGCCTCTAGAAAACTTATGCTCTAAAAGAAAGCTAGTTAGGGTCTCATACCAAGCTCTTGGATTTGCTTTAGAACATAGAGAGCCTTATGCAATTTGAAAACATAAGAGGGGTGAGTTGAAGAGATAAAACCTGGTGGTGGTTCTACATACAATGCTTCTTTTAGTTTAGTATTGAGGAAGACAATTTTGACATCCATTTGATAGAATTTAAATTTCTTGAAAGCAGTATAAGCAAGAAATATTCTGATAGCTTCCAGTCTTGCAACAGGTGCAAAAGTCTGGTCATAGTCAATTCCTTCTTCTTACTTATATAATTGAGCTACTAGCCTTGCATTGTTCCTTACAATTATACCTTGAGCATCAACCTTGTTCCTGAAGACCCACTTTTTTCCAATAATCAAGTGGCCTTTGGGTCTTGGCACCAAGTTCCAAACCCTGCATCTCTCAAACAGATTGAGCTCCTCTTGCATTGCAATAATCCAGTGTGGATCTTGCTCAGCATCTTTAATAGTTAGGGACTCAATTTGAGATCAAAAGCAGGCATGCATCAAATCTTGGTTTAGTTAATTCCTTGTCTGCACACCAACTGAAATGTCCCCAATCACCTAAGATGTAGGGTGATCTCTAAGTGTGGCATAGTCAATAGGGGGGGGTTTGTTCTGAGACAGCATTTGGAATTAATCACTCTTGTGGAATTAAAATTGCTATTGGAGGAAGTTCAGACACTTCCAGAGATTCTTCTTTACTATCTTTATCAGCTTGTGGAGAAGGATGTGATATCACCTTTTGTGTAAGGTGTAAGTCATCCAACTTCTCACACAAGTTAGATACCTGCAAAAGATTGTTGGTAGAAACTTCTTTCTCCTTATAAAACATGTTAGCTTCATCAAAAGTAACATGGAAAAATTCTTCAACTTTCAAAGATGATTTATTGAAAACCCTATATGCCTTGATGACTTGGGAATATCCTAGAAAAATTCCCATTGCAGCATTAGCTTCAAACATTCTAAGATAAGTTTTTTCTTTATTATGAATGTAATAGATGCAACCAAATATTGTAAAATAATCTATTTTAGGTTTATTCTCTTTGAGAAGTTCATAGGGAGTCTTTCCCTTAAGTTTATTTATCAAGCTTCTGTTCAAGACATAATTTGTTGTGCTTACAGCTTCTACCCAATAGGATAGAGGCATGTGAGCATCTACAAGTAATGTGCCTGTAGCTTCAATAAGTGTTCTATTTTTCCTTTTAACTACCCCATTTTGTTGAGGAGTTCTAAGAGAAGAGAAACAATGCTTGATACCTTCCATCTCACAGAATCTTTGCATGAGAAGAGATTCAAACTCAGTACCATGATCACTTCAGATCAAAACAACTGAAGTAGAATACTCAATCCTTATGCCTTTAAGGAAGTCTATAAGGACCTTGAATTTAGGAGACTTGTGTATCAAGAAGAAAACCCCAGTGAATATGGAGAAGTAATCTACAATCACTAAAGTATTGAACTTCCCTCCAAAGCTCTGTACAGCAATTGGTCCAAAAAGGTCCAAATAAAGCAAGTATAGGATCCTAGGTGAATCACTCTTATTTATTGATATAAAACTAATTTTAGTTTGCTTTTCTAGCTAACAAGCTCTGCAAAGGCTTTCCTTCTTGTAGGGTCAAGAGGGCAATCCCCTAACAAGGTTGTATTTAGATAACCTAGCAATGTTTCTAAGATTTACATGGCCTAGTCTTTTATGCCAAAGAGTGTTTTTATTGCTAACTTGATTGAATAAACAAATTTCTGAACTGGCAGAATTAAAGTTAACCAAATATATATTACCTTGTCTAAAACCAGATAAAACAGTATTGCTATTTAAAGAGATATTGCATTTGGATTCAGTGAAGCATACTTGATAACCTGCATCACATAACTGACTTATGGATATCAGATTATGTTTCAGACCATTAACATAAGCTACTTTGTTGAATGTGACAGCTCCAATAGTAAAATTCTGATAGCCTTCTGTCAGACCAAAGCTTGAATATCCAAAGATCACCTTTGGACTTAGCTTGGACTTGAAATTAGTTAGGTTATCCCTATTCCCTGTCATGTGCTTTGAGCACCCACTATCCAAATACCAGTTATCCTGTATGGTAGGATAAGTCTTCACCTGCAAGAATGCAACTGATCATATATTTTGGAAGCAGGTAACCTTGGGTCCTAGCTTCTTTTCATAACTAAAACTAGAGATATAGGAGCATTCAGGTTGACATTTATATCCTAAGGGATGAAATTTTCTAGGTGGAATTATCCAGTTAGAAAAGGGATTAACATGTTTAGGGTTTTTATTGAAGTTTCTTTTGTAGTTAGAATTTTTATAAAACTTATCTGGGTTCGACAATTTATGTTGAGATCATCGATCTGCGTTCGATGACCATTATTGATATTGTCGATCTCGGTTCACAGAATAGTATTGATTGTTATTTGTGTTCATCGATCATCGATCTCTGGTCGACGACACATAATGATGTCGTCGATCCCCTTCTACTGAGTGTTTAAGCCCAACCTCTGGGTTCAGAGATCGTCGATCGACGTTCGACGAATAATACTGAGATCGTCGATCTTGGTTCGATGATTTTGGTTGAGACTTAGCTTTTTTTTTCTTTTTGTTAATTTCAACTTTGTCTAATACTTTGTTTACTTTTTCAATATGTTCAGTGTTTTTCTTACCCTTTTCTGAAATGAAATTTACAGGTTTAGATAAGATATTTTTCTGAATTAGTGGAGGTTCACAAGGTGATGCAACTAATCCTAGTTTACTTTTGTTTAACCTAGCATTTAGTGTGCTAGTTATTTCTAGCATCTATAGGCTTTTACCATTTAAAGTTTCTTCTAATTATTTTGCTTTACTTAGTTCAGTTTTCAGAAATGTGATTTGTTCACTATACATATTTAATTCATTATTTAATTTGATATTTTTCTGATACTAAGTTATCATATTCAGGTTGTCTATCTCTGAGAAGTTTGATTTCATTCTCAGATATTATAAGATAATTACATAGATTTAAAATCATTTTTAAAATCTTTAGAGGTAAAATCAAAAGATTCTATTACCTGATCACAGTCTGAATATTCTTCAGATTAATCTACTTCTGATACATGTCCTGAAGCATTGATAGCCATTAAGCATATTTCTTTGGCCTTTTCTTCTTCTTCATATTCACTAGAGCTGGAGGAGGATGATTCTTCAGTTTCACTCCAGGTTTCAGCAAAAAAACCTTTCTCTTTCCTCTTATTCTTGTGGGAGGATGGTTTGCTCTGATGTTTCCTGTAGTCCTTCTCTTTTCTTCTTTCTTTGTGTTTGTTCTCTAGGCCTTCTTGGTAGGATGTGTCTATGTTTCCTGCTGCCAAAGCAAATAATCTCTTTAGTTGGATTTTTGTCATACCTTGGTTTATCTCTATTTTTTCAAGACTTCCTTCTGAAATCTTTTCTTCCCATCTTGAAGAATCTCTTTGCAAAGAGACTCATCGGTTCTTCATTGGAAGGAGTTGCTTCTGATTCTTTAGAGGCTTTGAATGCTATATTTTGATCCTTCCTTGGAGTGTTATAAGTCTTATGTTCTTCTTATTCTCTTGTCTTGAGGAGCTGCTCAAAGCTCTTGAGCTTGCCCAACAGAGATTCAGTTGTGATCTCATTAGTGCTTATACCTTCTTTGATAGGCCAGATTCTGGGATCCCATGACTTGGGAAAGCACATGAGTATCTTGTCATTTAGCTCAATCTGTGAGATGTCTTTATCCAATGTTTTCAGCTCATTAACAATGATGCTGAAACTATTATACATCTCAGCTACTTGCTCAGTTTCAGCTTTCTTGAAGTTTACATACTGAGAGATAAGATGAGCTATCCTATCTTTTCTTTCAACTACAGATCCAGCAAGCATTTGGTTTAAGGAGTCCCAAATGGCCTTGGCTGAAGTGCATTCAGCAACCTTCTGGAAGATTTCATCTGACATGGTTTGGGACAGAATGTTAATGGCCCTTGCATCAGCAATCTTTTCATTTTTTTAGCATCATTGTAGTTTGGTGGAGAGACTGCATTCAGGCTTGTTGATGCAGCAACTGTAGTTGGTAATCCGATCAAAATAGAAGAATAGATATCTTCATCAATAGAGTTCATGTAAAGCTTAATTCTTGCCTTCCAGATGCCAAACTTATTTAAGTTGCAAATTGGAGGTCTAGTGCTTGCATAATCCTTGTTATGTGCCATGGCAAAAGATATTAGAGAAAAAAAATCTATCAAGGATCTTTGGTTCAGGTGTTAGCCTGTACGACCAGATGAACCACGCTCAGATACCAATTGAAAATGAGGGGATAGATGTGATTGACTCTAGAGGGGGGGGAGGGTTGAATAGAGTATTAAAAACTTTTAGTTAATTTTTATTACGGAATTAAAATAGTGATACTAATAAGTATGAGAGAGGTAAAATAAAACTAAAAGAGCACAACACAGTAAAGCAAGTAAAACACAGGCGACTAGACAACACAAGAAGATTTATAGTGGTTCCCCAAATCTGGGTACTCCACTCTTCTACCACTGATAGAGAAAATCGTATTCTCCAATCTATACTCGATTAAGGCAAGTGTACCTATCGAAATATAGCATAGGATATGAAAAATATCAAGGTCGTATAAAAACTCGGGGCAGGCAAGTACTATTACTCACAACGACTCTATTATCCTACCAAACGTTAATGATGTTTGAAAATGAAAATAAACTAAACTTAAAGAGAAATAAACTATTATGAGAAAAGAGTGCGCGATCGACGATTCACTTTGAAATAAAATAACAAAATAATTTAGTTTAACAATTGTAAATCTATTAGGACCGTGACGGATCCGATATTAGGAAATAATCTCTCTAGAGCATTAAATCCCCTAACTTATAGACATTTTGACCGAAATCTCTTTACAAGTCAAAATGGCCTAAAGTCGCATTATCGAAGTGACCCGCACTATTGGATTTGACTCCAATCCGGAGGATTTAAGTCATCCTATCTCTAGGGGTGCGTTCAACTCCTTCCTTCCTTGAGTGATCTTTCATATTCACGAGCCTCTCGGCCACTCGAATATGAGATCGGAATCTACTACCGTATACTAGAAATACGGAGTCGACACAAAATAATTCAAGGAAGGATCAAAATAGAAAAATACAATTGCAAACATAAAAATAAAGATGCGTTATTCTATTACAAAGATCATCGCGATCGGGCACAAAAAGAACTAGCTACGCATGATAGAAAGGGATTGAGAATCAGAGAAAAGAAATTTCATTGCATTAATAAAAGAGGTACAAAATACTAATAAAAAGAGAAGATAATATTGCACTAAAAAAAATATTATTACAATAATAAAACTAGAACACTTGAACTAACAAAACTACTAAACACTCAAACTACTTAGCACAAACTACTTCACTCTAAAAATTACTTTAAACTCAAAAGCTACTTAACATCAAACAAGAGGGAAGGGGTCCTTTTATAGGAGAGGGAGAACATTCTAGATGGAAATAAAGAGGAGGGAGCCAAGGGGGTGGCCGACCACTTTAATGGGAGGAGGTTCATGCATTTTATTTTAAATGAAGGGAGAAAGAGTGGGATGATTCATGTATGTAATAAAGGGAATGACATGGAAAATATAAAATATAAAGGGGGAGATGAATGAGAAATAAATGAGCATGAGAGAGAGGGGAAGAAGGGGTGAATGTAGAGTAAAAAATTAAATAGGTGGCTGGCCATGTGCTTGGAGAAAAGGTTCATGCATGAAATACATTTAAATAATGGAGAGAGAGGGAGAGGAAGGTGGCAAGGTGCATGTATTTTATTGATGGAGAGAGAGGGGAGTAAAGGAGGGTGGTCGGCCATATGAGGGAAAAATGCATGTAAAATATTAAATGATGAGGGAAGAAAGAGGGGCTGCTCCAAATTAAATTAAAGGGGTTGCATGGGCTCGGTTTTGGGCTTGCAAAAGGGCTAGGTGGCTGCATGGGCTGCTTGGTAATGAAGGGGGCTGCTCCATGTGCTTGTATAATGGCCGAGCTTGGGTAGGGGGGCTGCTTTGGCATCTTGGGCTGCTCCAAAATGATTGTGGGCTGATTTCTTCAAGACTTGATCAAAGGCCATGAACCTACAAATAAAATAAAACAAAACATACATTTGTTGAATAACATAACACAAATAAGTAACATAATATATGTTATTAAAACTAAACTTAACTAACAAACACAACACATAATACATAATACATAATATAATAAAAATATATATAATAAAACTATAGATTTTAATATCATAACATAACAAAATAAAATTGCAACATAACAAGCAATTAAAAACTAGGAATTTTTAATATCTTAACGCAAAAAGACTTTAAGACGAAATAAAACAAAATATGCATATAAATACTTAAAATATATAATTAAAATAGTAATTTTTCATACTAAACTACCCCAAAAATGATGACTAAAACTAGTCATCAAACACCCCCATGCTTAGGCTTTTGCTATTCCAGAGCAAAAGAAAGAGAAATATTTATAAGACATTATATAATTTTCAAATAAACTAAAAATTTATTTACATCAAAATCTAGCCAAAAATAAAGTTTAGGGATTTATGAATCAAGTCCTACATTATGAAATTAAAGTGACAAGAGAGAAGAATTTAGCCAAAAATTCTCTAATAAATTAACTAGCATTCAAAATGGAGTAAAGTGCAAACAAAGTTAGATTAGGATTATAAAAACCATGACATAAGAGAAACTTAAGGAAGAAGACAACCTACTACTTATGCTCTCCACATATTTTAATTTAAAAACTAAGACAATGATATTGGCTAAGGGGGTTTTAGGGAGGAAATTAACATGAAGAGGTCTTTGATTGGAGGTGATGAATTTTATCCTCTCAACCCACTCATTTTTTTAATTTTTTGAAAAATATATATGTAATACCAGAAAATGATAGACTAACATCCTATCACTTCCCCCGACATATATGAACTTTTAATTCCTCTCTTCATTTTATTTTGAGTTGCATATGTTTACCAAGGAATAATGAATTTTATCCTCTTATACCCATGACATATGATCTAACAATAAAAGAAAAAATGATGGGTTTAAACAAAATTTTAGAAAATAAACTAAAACACTAGAGAGCAACTACTAGTAGATTGAGATTTCCTAAGAATCTAAAAGCATGAAGTAAGAATAATTAGAATCCAAAATTATTTTAGCAAAATTACTACAAAATTTGAAACTATTTTAAATAAAAGAGAAAAAGTGCTAAATAAATTACTCTAAGCAAATTAAACCATAAGATGATTCTCAAAACAAAATCACTAAAAGTTAAGTTTAACTAAATATGATGAAATAAAGATTAGCAAATAAAAATGTTTATAAACTAACTCAAACAAAATTTCTGAGAATAACAAAAATCTAAGCATGAGGTTTATTATATTTTTTTTTGATTTTTTGACATTTTTCATTTTTTTTTGGGTTTTGAAATATTATCTTTTTTTGGAATTTTTGATTTTTCTATTTTTTTTTGGGTTTTTGATAAGGCTAAATAGAAGTAGTACTAAAAAAAAAACTTAATAAAACTATACTAATTTTTTTTGGAAATTTGAAAAGAAAGAAGAAAGAAAACTACAAAACCCTCCCCCATGCTTAAACATTTCATTGCCCTCAATGAAAAATAAAAATAAGAAAGAAAAAGGAAGAAGAAAGGGGAGGGGGGATACAATAAAGTAAAGAACCAAAAAACGAAAACGACTTCCCCGGAGTCGTGAGGCCGAATACAGACGTCGCTCCCCCATGCTTGAGCTGGACACCGGCTCGGGCCTAAGGAAGAGATGAATTGATGGAGCCAAACGAACCGCCGGGGGTTTTATTCCTGCGAAACAAAATAAGCAAACAAAAAAGGAAAAAAAAGATAAGCAAGGGGTGCCTCCCAAGAGCGCTCTCTGTTTAACATCGGCTGAGCCCGACGTTATTTGTTAGCTAAATGGAAAATAAAAACTGAAATGAAGAGGTAACTCCCTAAGTATGCGCTTAGGAGAGTAAACTAAAAAAAGGAAGAAAAGAAGAATTTCACCGACATGCGGTGAAATATTCAAAGGATTGACGCCCAAAAAAGAACGGACGGAGTTATGGAAGAACTCCGTCGTATTTAAAATGGGAAAGAAGGGGTCGTTAAAAGAAGGAGAAGAAAAAGAAGAAAAAATAGAAAGAGAAATAAATGAAGTAGAAAAAGAATTTTCATCAAAGGAAATTTCACAAGAAGAAGGAGAGTCTTGTGAAATTTTGGGAGAAGAAGGAGTAGAGAGGACTAAAGAAGAATTTTCTAAAATAAAAGAAGAAGATGAAAAAGACTCGCTAAAACTAGAAAAATTTGGAACAGTTAAAAATTAAAGTGAAATGGAATCACCAACGTCTTCGGAATGAGAAATATGAAACGTCTCGTCATCCTCAACGGGTAAGAAGCACACCGGAATATCCATAGAGGTGTCTTCCTGTAACGCCCCCGAATTTTCGACGATTTATTTAAATCCTTGTTCGGCGTTACGTTGATGATTTTCGTCTCGAGCCGTTGTTAGAATACCTCGTTAGGTGTTCTTAGAGGTTTAGCCTGTTTGCGGGTTTCCCCAGCTAGCCGGTGTCTGTTTTGGAGACCCGGTTGAGCCTTTCAGGGAATTCTCGTGTTGGGCTTCGTGCGAGGTTAGCTCGAGTTTTGTTCGTCGGATGTCGTTTTTGACTTCGCCGTTGTTCTCGTAGCCCGGGTTTTTAGCTACGGTGCGATTTTGGTCGAATTCCGAGGACGTCGCGTTTTCGCGTCGTTTTGACGGTCGCCAGTTAGCGAGTTGTCACTTATGTGAGCGTATTTTCATGTTTACGCGTGTGTAGCATGACGCGTGTTTTGTGCGTACCGGTAGTTATGTACGTGCGCGTGCGCGCGTGTGCGTTTGTGCGCGCAGTGGTATGCGAGTTCGTGCGTAAATGCATGTATGTGTATGTATTTATATATTTGGTTATATGAGTTGGTTAATATGTTTGATTACACGAGTTAGATTAGGTGTAATTATACGTGTAATTATAAGTTTGATTATATGACTTATGATTATATTATTTACGCTAGTTAGTTATTAGGTTATGGGTTTATATTATGAGATTTTACTTAGGTTATATTTAATTCGTTCGTTATCTTAGTTTAGGTTATATTAAATAGAATTAGTATTAGTATTTAGGCATTAATTCTAATATAAAGCATAAGGATTAAATTAGATTTAATATCTCCTTACCTCCCCTCCCCCAATTAATCAAAACCGCCCCCCCTAATCAAAAAAAAACCTAAACAGCCAGCCCCTTGACTTAAGAAATAAAAACTGCAGCCGGTCCCCCTCCAAATCAAAACAGCCGCAGCTGTTCTCCTGTGCGAAACCCCGAGCCCGACGACAGCCGACCTAGCCGGCCCCCTTCCACCGCCCGCCGCCGGCCGCTCCGGCCTCCCCTTTCCAATCCGAGCCCGGATCCGCGTTCCCCTCGCCGAGAGCTTCGAGCCGAGGTAGTCTATTCGCCCTTTCCTCCATGATTTTCATTTGGATTTCGTTTTGGATTTTTCTTTGTTTTGGAATATATTGTTCTCCTTTCATGTTTAGATGCAATCTTAGGTGGATTTGGGGTTTGTTGGAGCTTTTCGTGCTCTTGGACGTCCGCCATAGCGCCGTTGTGCCGGCGAATTTTTTGGTGATACGTGCGAGGCAAGTGTTTCTCCCTTTTTTTGCCGTTTGGCCTCTTGTGCTCTCAATTCCATTGTAATTACTTTTATTTCATGCTTATCCGTCATGATATCGAAACCCCTAATCCTAATCCCCGACCGGTAACCGCGTTAATAATTAGATTTTGTGACCCTCCCGCTAGTGGATTCCCGTTTTAGGACGGCGTCGCGGTAGGTGATTAGCGTAGGTTTGGATTAGCGTAGAGTTGAGTTTATGTTAGGCCTAGGTGTAGGTCTAGGGTTTGGGATTTTTCCTAGTTTGCCTATTTGAGGTGTTAGGTGTAATTGTGCACGCACGGCCTATGGTCGTGCGTCTTTTAAGTCGTGCGACCCGATGTCGGTGCTCGTACGCTAGGCTTAGGATCGAGTGAGTGTACTCACTCGCAGCGGCGTTGCGTAACCGCAATGATGAGTCCCTTAGCATTGATTTCTCCCCGAGTGTTTGCTCGTGAATCGAAAGTCCCTTGTCGGCTGTTACCTTTCGAAGGCCGAATCGTGGGTTGTGGTCAGTAGTGGTGGTGGATGGCTCTTTTATGGGTTGTGTGGTGTGAGGTAGCCTTGACCGCACTCTTTACCTTGACCCGAGTAGTTTTCTGGGCAAGTGAGTGATGGGTCTTTTGTGCCTTCACGTGTCAACCCTTGAGCAATTTGTTGACTTGGAATTAGTGGTTGGGCGATTTGGAACGTTTTCAACCTGATTCCAAGTTTCTTGTTTTTGCTACTGCCGCCTCTCACAATTTAGGATGTTAGGCGTTTCTTCCGTAGGTGTTGCAGCATTTTTTTGGCATCATGGCCATGTTGACTCTGCAGGTTTTTAGGCAGAGTAGTTGCTGTTTACCCGCACTTGGTGCAGGTTTGTTTTTCGCCCTTCCTTGGGCATTGTTGTTTTTACTCTAGTGGTACTCTCTTTACTTTACCTTACCTGCTTTTACCTTACTTTCCTTTTTAGCACTTGCATTCCTTTTTCCTTGCTCTGAGGTGTTCTATTTTCTTCTGAACGCCTCAGGTTCTGGGCAGTAGCCAGTAGGTGGCTGTTGCTGTGGTGCTGTTGGAGGTCCTTCTGTTGCCTGTTGAGACTCTCTTGAGTCATTGTGAGGTAGTTTTACTGCACTTTCTACAGACATACATACTTGCCAGTGGGTTCGTGTCAGCTGTTGGCGCCCCTGGTAGTTTTACCTTTTGCACTAGATATGTTTACTTTTACTGCTACCATGTCTTTGGGGACCTAGTTTACTTGCTCTGGGAAGATTTTATGCTAGGTTGCTAGTTACTTTAAAAAGCTAAAAACAAAACTATACTATGTATATAAACATGATCGGCATGATTTCCAAAAGAGAACACGCAACGTACTTTCTTAATTACGTATATCAAATGATTTTTCTATATATGTATAAATTAAAGTTAGAGTGTTGGTTTAGCGTAAGTGTCCCTTGGGATCACTTATGCGCTCACTTAGGGTGTCAACATAAATGATGTATTTTCCGCTACGTATATAAAAAAATCAGTTTTCAAACCGTGGACTCTTTGGTCCACTGAGCCGAGGGATACGGCCAATAAACTAATCAAGTTTTTATAATCAATTAAGTCATGATTTGAAAGGATTTGGAGTGTTGCCTGAACGTCGGCAGTTATCCCCTGCTCGACGTGGCATCACAGCTCGTAGTTTTCTCTTGCTCTGATTTATTAAATAGTGAGAAAAATGCGGGTTGTGACAGTTGGTATCAGAGGGAGGTTGCTTGACAATTGGTCGGGCAACCTTCCTTTGTTTGTGTTAGATGTTTAGAGTCATATCATACACACACCGACATGTCATCGGCACGTTTTGGCTGAAGCACGAACACTGCACTACACGCATAAGCATAACATGAAGTATACGGGGCATATTATGTATTTTACGATACATAATATGTGGTTGTATATGGATCCACCATAGGGGCAACGTGCGAGGGTTATGTATTATGGGGTGCATAACCTCACCGCATGGATGCGACTAGCACGTTTTCCTTTTTAGTTGCATGAGAATGTTATGTATTATGGGATGCATAACATTTTCATGTGTACTCCGCCATGGCATGCACTAGGGCCTTTTTAGAATGCATAGCATAACCATGCATAGCATAACATCGCATAAGCACAACGCGCCAAGCTAAAGACGTGCAGGATGACATGTGTACACACATAATTTTTTTGAGTCAAAATAATATAAATTCATGCATTCCCGATCTAGGCACAAGAGTTAGTGTGATGGTGGTGAACCATCTTAGGCTAAGCATATCATTTCCTTTGTAAATAAATAAAATAAAATCCCAGAGCAAATATAGCAGTAGAAGATCATATTTATGTACATATTGTCTGTACGTGTCTGTTGTTCGTTCTAGTAGTTAAAGTGCATTCTAATAATTGTGATGTTTGTTTCTTTTAGCATGCCGCCGAAGCGTAGAGTGACGAGGTCGACTCCCCAGTCTGAGGGTGAGTCCTCTGGTGCCCAAAGTGATGCGTTGGTGGAAAGCCTGAGGCAGAGTAACGAGGCCTTATCAAGGCAGGTGGTGGAGTTGCAGGCCCAGATGCAGTCCTTTTTATCCGGAGCGGCGGGTCAGACTCCGGGAGTTCAAGACCCCGCCGTGGGTACAGCTGTCCTAGCCCCTCCTGCCCCTCCTGCTCCTCTCGTGCCTCCAGTGGTGGTGCCCCCCGGGATGGCTTTCATCTCCCAGTTTCAGCGGCTGCGACCTCCTACCTACGATGGTAAGGCGGACTATATGGTACTGGATGACTGGATGATCACCATGGAGGAGATGTTTCATTACTCCGGGGTGACTGAGGACCAGAAGGTGATGTTAGCCGCCTATCAGCTGAAGGGGCTAGCGAAGAGCTGGTGGATGCGAGAGAAGGAAGGCATGGTGGGAGGATGTACTTGGGCATCCTTCAAAGACATCCTGATGAGGAAGTTTCTACCGTCAGTAGAGCGAGACAGGCTGATGAATGTCTTTATTCATCTGAAGCAGAGGCAGCTCTCCGTCAGCGATTACGAGATTGAGTTTAGCAAACTCAGTCGCTTTGGTCCTAGCTTGGTGAGCTCCGAGGAGGACAGGGTGAAGCGGTTTCTTGGTGGCCTCAGGAGCGATGTCCAGCAGCTTGCGGTTGCTCACGGCGCGGTTACTTATGCGGGAGCAGTTGAGGCCGCTTTGAAGGTAGAGGCTATCGAGAACGCGAAGCAGCGCGGACAGCAGGCGAGAAGCGAGAAGAGGAGGTCAGTTGAGGAAAAGGGTCCCCAGGTTCTTGGTGCTGCTTCTGAGAAGAAGAGCAAGGTAGTGTGCAGTTTCTGTGGCCATCCGGGCCACCCAGCTGAGAGGTGCTTCAAGAGGGCAAGGGTCCAGAAGAAGGAGCATGTGCATGCCATCCAGGGTGCTCCTAGGAGGGATGTTCCTTGTCCTGTCTGCAAGCGACCCGGTCACGATGCTGCTCAGTGCTGGTCCAGGGATCGTGTTTGCTACCAGTGTGGCCAGAAGGGCCATATTAAGTCGAGGTGCCCTCAGGTTCAGTCCGCTCTACATGCCGTTCCGCTCCAGGCTTTACCTCCGCCTCAGCCGGTGGACAAGGGTACAGGGAAGCTGAATGTGGTATCTTCAGCGGAGGCTGAGACTTCGACGCAGGTCATTTCAGGTAAACCCCCCTCGCTTGATTTTCTCTTTTGTAGCAGTTTTAGTGTTGCTATTGTTTTGTTAATTGCTTGTGCGTTTAATATTTTGTTTGTGTATAGGGAAATTTAAGGTAAGGAACCGCTGGGCCCGCGTTCTGTTTGACTCAGGTGCTACCCACTCCTTTGTGGCTAGGGCCTTTGTCGAGCGGTGCCAGTGGGTTCTTGATCGTGTTGGTGGTGCCTTTAGCGTCAAGTTCCCCTCGGGTGAATCCGTGATATCAGATCAGGGCATTCTGGACTGCCCTATTTTGTTGGGGGATTATCTGGCCAAGGCTGATCTGAAAGTGTTGGACTTAGAGGATTTCGATGTCATCCTGGGTATGGACTGGTTGTCCCGATATGATGCAGTGATTCAGTGCAGGGGAAAGCGCTTGGATTTCAGAAAGGACAGCGGTCAGCCCGGGAGTGTTTTCGGTGATTCGCGTCGGGACTCTCCGGCGATTGCTGCGGTATGTGCTCAGAGGGTTTTTCCTGCTGGTTGTTTTGCTTGTTTAGTCTCAGTGTTGGGGACTGTTAGCAGTGTGCCGCTGTTGGATGAGATCCCGGTTGCGCGAGAGTTTCCTGACGTGTTTCCTAGCGATCTTCCCGGTCTTCCTCCAGACAGGGATGTGGAGTTCGTGATTGATTTGGAGCCTGGTTCGCGTCCGATTGCCAAGGCGCCGTATCGAATGGCCCCGTCGGGACTCTCCAATCTATACTCGATTAAGGCAAGTGTACCTATCGAAATATAGCATAGGATATGAAAAATATCAAGGTCGTAGAAAAACTCGGGGCAGGCAAGTACTATTACTCACAACGACTCTATTATCCTACCGAACGTTAATGATGTTTGAAAATGAAAATAAACTAAACTTAAAGAGAAATAAACTATTACGAGAAAAGAGTGCGCGATCGACGATTCACTTTGAAATAAAATAACAAAATAATTTAGTTTAACAATTGTAAATCTATTAGGACCGTGACGGATCCGATATTAGGAAATAATCTCGCTAGAGCATTAAATCCCCTAACTTATAGACATTTTGACCGAAATCTCTTTACAAGTCAAAATGGCCTAAAGTCGCATTATCGAAGTGACCCGCACTATTGGATTTGACTCCAATCCGGAGGATTTACGTCATCCAATCTCTAGGGGTGTGTTCAACTCCTTCCTTCCTTGAGTGATCTTTCATATTCACGAGCCTCTCGGCCACTCGAATATGAGATCGGAATCTACTACTGTATACTAGAAATACGGAGTCGACACAAAATAATTCAAGGAAGGATCAAAATAGAAAAATACAATTGTAAACATAAAAATAAAGATGCGTTATTCTATTAAAAAGATCGTCGCGATCGGGCACAAAAAGAACTAGCTACGCATGATAGAAAGGGATTGAGAATCAGAGAAAAGAAATTTCATTGCATTAATAAAAGAGGTACAAAATACTAATAAAAAGAGAAGATAATATTGCACTAAAAAAAAGATTATTACAACAATAAAACTAGAACACTTGAACTAACAAAACTACTAAACACTCAAACTACTTAGCACAAACTACTTCACTCTAAAAATTACTTTAAACACAAAAGCTACTTAACATCAAACAAGAGGGGAAGGGGTCCTTTTATAGGAGAGGGAGAACATTCTAGATGGAAATAAAGAGGAGGGAGCCAAGGGGGTGGTCGGCCACTTTAATGGGAGGAGGTTCATGCATTTTATTTTAAATGAAGGGAGAAAGAGTGGTATGATTCATGTATGTAATAAAGGGAATGACATGGAAAATATAAAATATAAAGGGGGAGATGAATGAGAAATAAATGAGCATGAGAGAGAGGGGAAGAAGGGGTGAATGTAGAGTAAAAAATTAAATAGGTGGCTAACCATGTGCTTGGAGAAAAGGTTCATGCATGAAATACATTTAAATAATGGAGAGAGAGGGAGAGGAAGGTGGCAAGGTGCATGTATTTTATTGATGGAGAGAGAGGGGAGTAAAGGAGGGTGGCCGGCCATATGAGGGAAAAATGCATGTAAAATATTAAATGATGAGGGAAGAAAGAGGGGCTGCTCCAAATTAAATTAAAGGGGTTGCATGGGCTCCGTTTTGGGCTTGCAAAAGGGCTAGGGGGCTGCATGGGCTGCTTGGTAATGAAGGGGGCTGCTCCATGTGCTTGTATAATGGCCGAGCTTGGGTAGGGGGGCTGCTTTGGCATCTTGGGCTGCTCCAAAATGATTGTGGGCTGATTTCTTCAAGACTTGATCAAAGGCCATGAACCTACAAATAAAATAAAACAAAACATACATTAGTTAAATAACATAACACAAATAAGTAACATAATATATGTTATTAAAACTAAACTTAAATAACAAACACAACACATTATACATAATACATAATATAATAAAAATATATATAATAAAACTATAGATTTTAATATCATAACATAACAAAATAAAATTGCAACATAACAAGCAATTAAAAACTAGGAATTTTTAATATCTTAACGCAAAAAGACTTTAAGACGAAATAAAACAAAACATGCATATAAATACTTAAAATATATAATTAAAATAGGAATTTTTCATACTAAACTACCCCAAAAATGATGACTAAAACTAGTCATCAAACACCCAGGTTGGAATCCACTTAGGTTTTTGATAAGGTGCCCTATCACAACAAGATCTTATTCAGGTAGATCTAGAAACCCTTCAAGTTTTTTATCAGGTGCCTAAAAACTATTAGGTTTTTGATATGGTTCCCTATCACTAAGGAGTATACTTTTGAAGGGAGTAAGAACCCTATACAGAGGAGGTGAAAGTAAAAGATGATGAGAGTCTTTTCTTTCTCAAGCAAATGAGAATACTAAGTGGATTGTTGTAAAAAGCCCAAGCTCCCCCTGAGAAGTTGAGAGGATTCAGGAAGAGGAAAAACTTGGTCCTTGGTGTAGGTCTTCAAAAAGACTTTTATAAAATCCTTCAGAATCCTTATACTGATGTGTATTGTTTGTCTCTGTAGAATCATTAAGATGAAGCTGAAGAAGACTTGAGTTGAAAGAAGATTGTTCTTCTTCAATTTTCCTTAGAGCAACTTGTTTAGCAAGAGAGTGATTTCTTGTTGTTCTCTGAGTGTATATCTTTCTTTTCTCTCTATCTATTCTTGTGAAGAATGACAGTCTGCTGTATATAAAAAGTCTCCCCAAATTCGAAGAAATAAAAATCAAACTTTTTAATTCAAGATAGAACTTAATTCACTTCTGGAATTGAGGAATACAAACAGCTAGAATGTTTGGGATTAAATTATCTTCCCAACTGTCTTCATCAAATAAAACACATATTTATTCTGTGAATGCCATAGTTAATGCTTTTTAAATACGACTATAAGCCTTGAGAATATCTACATTAACTACCAGAAATTAATTGCCAATAATAGAATTGATAAGATAGAAAATAAATCTTCAGACATAAATGTTGTGAGCTAATAACTGAATGCAGAAAGAAAACGTCGACCTTTGTTCAGAGATCGGCGAGCTATGTTAAGAGATCGTCGACACGAGAAAGACTATCGTCGACCAGAGATAACTTTGAATTGACAAAAGATCGTCGATGGGCGACCGACGATCGTCGATCTGAGTTTGTCAAAAGTCGAACTGATTAGCAGATTTTCATGAAATCTTCTAAGTCCTGAATTTAGAGTACTCCAAGGCTGGTCCTTATAAATCCTGACCTAATTGAACTAAACTTAGAACTATACAATGACCTTGACTATACAGGTGGGTAGGGCAATCCTAGAGGTGAACCTAGCCCAAATGTAAACAAGGGTTCCAACACAGGGTCCCACCACCGTTCAAGGGTCCGAAGCCCAATAGTAAAGTTTGAGAATTGCAGTCCACGACTGACTGCCGGAGACTTTAGTATTAATGGTGTGTAGGCCAAAGACTTTCATTATGAGGACCTAACGAACGCCAATATTCCAGGGACTCATATCAAATAACCATAACGCGAAGACATGCCAGCCGTTAACTATTGCTCAAATCGCCATAACTGACGTGGGTTGACTTCCCCTTATCTGTTCAATACGAAGACTTTTAAGAGCTCGCAGCTCACAATAGCCATATTGTCCACCAAGGACTGGCTTCACAATCCAAAAGGGATTTAGTGCCAGCGTGCATCGCGATCGCTAGGAGAGATCAAAAGAATCTCTCTTTCTGCACCCAAACACAACCCAAACCCTACAGCATCCTGCAATGCAAGAAAACTTGTCTTTCCATAGCATACAACACAAGAATTACGAGGGTATTTTCCTGGAACTCCATTCCAGTACTTCCTGTTACTCCACTTCACATGCACAACCCACCGACTCCACAAAATACTCGTTTATATGCGGAGTCTTCTCCGATGCGCAAAATAAAACGTCACCAATCCAGACCAACCTATCGACATGGGCTTCACATAGCATGCCTATTCCATACTACACATTTCCGGATCTATATGCAAGACTTCTTGGTGATTTCAAGAATCAACCCAACAGAAATCCCTTAACATTCCACCTTTTGGTGGGGGAAATCCATACATATGCAAAAATAAGGATTTCATATATCCAAGAAGGAAAATTGTTACCCTTGACGTTCTCTTTGGAGCCATGGCAAAACTTTTCTACATGGATGGAAGGGAACACGTTGCTCTCCTCTTCGCGAATCTAGCTTTGGCCCTTGATTCCAGTAACTAGTTTTTCTCCAGCAAATTCAAGCTCCACCCAAAGCCTAGCACTAGCTGAAAGTTATGCTCCAGAACATGAAACAAAGAACAGAGAGAGAGAGAAAAGGAAATAATAATTTCCTCATTCTAATTCTCTGCAGATATGGCCTCGGACTGGAGCTGACAAAGTCAACAACCTCCTAATGATCGCTCACCAGTAACCTGATATGGGTTGCTACTTTAGCGACAAATTAATTCGACATTTCGTCGACCGGGGAAATAACAACGCTCAGCTGTGCTCAATATTTTCGTCGAGCTCTGCTCAACGTTTATCGAGCTCTACTCAATATTTTCGTTGAGCTCTGCTCAACATTCCTCGAGCTCTGCTCGATGTTTTCATCGTGTTATCTTCTCAACGATTATGTCGGGCCCAGTTCGACGATTTCGTCGGGGTCTACTCGACGATTTCGTCGGGCTCTGCTCCATGATTTCATCGGGCTCTGCTCCACGATTTTGGCGGGCTCAACTCCACGATTTTGTCGGGCTCTTCTCAATGATTTCATCGGGCTCTGCTCCACAATTTCTTCGAGCTCTACTCCATGATTTTGTCGGGCTCTACTCGATGATTTCATCGGTCTCTGCGCGATTATTTCGTCTGGCTCTGCACGATGTTTTTGTCGGACTCTGCTCGATGATTTTGTCAGGCTCTGCTCGATTATTTTCGTCCAGCTCGGTAGACTTTTGCCTATTACATTTTAGGGTGTTACAATCATCCCCTCTTTACAAAAATTTCCTCCCAAAATTTATATACTGAAAGACTTAATTCAAGAGCCTAAACACAAAGAGGGGGGGTGAATAGGTTCTAATTTTTCTTTTAATATTTTAGGTAATTAAACAAATCTTACATTGCACAAACAAAATAAAACACAACACAGAACATTCACAGCACAGAGAACACCAGATTTATAGTGGTTCCCCAAGATATGGGTACGTCCACTTTCCCCCTTTGCCTATCCAGTAGAGAACTGGATTTAGCCTAACTTCTTTCCTCTTTCTCAGATCCAAAGATCCTACAACTCAGAATCAAATTGGTTCCTACACCTCAGACTTTTGAAAGTCTTTTCTCAGATCCTTCCTAAAATCCTACTTCAGGCCTCAGCCCTACCTCAGCCCTTATCTCTAGGCTTACAACCCATACTTTTGCAAGTCCTACCACTCAGGCTCACATCCCTACCTCAACCTCTATAAATATAGGCTTACAACTCAGTTCTACAACAGATCCTACAAGTAATTATGTAATAAAAGACATACAAAAGATATCGCCAGATAGATCCCTCTATTGATGTTCTTCTTGATCAGTTCTTGATCTTCAGTCCCAACCAGACTTAGCTATTTCAAAGCTTCTTGATAGAAAAAATAAGGTTGGACTGTTCTTGATGTAGAAGTTGATCAACTGTCAGCTCCTTCCTTGAAATCAAAATGAGATCTTAATCTTCTTTGCTGACTGTTCTAAATCTTCCTTCTTAAAGGGTATCCCCTTTTCTTGTTGTGAATCTTCTCTCTCTTAGTTGATGGCTTTTCTGGCCTTCACTGAGTTTTTGTTATTGGTTGTTAAGGATCAGCCCTTTATATAGAGATTCCTCATGGTTACCGGCTGATCCGGTTTGTAACAACCTTCTGTTAGTTCTGACAAAGGTGTCAGACCTGTTGGTAATGATAGCTATCGACCCACCAGTCATGAAAGTTGATTCCTTAGAGATTCTACAACTCAGCATTATCCACTCAGCAATCTGTTTCACATGTGTCGACACAATTAGACAATGTGTCGACATAAGTCTTGATGATGTCGACACAATACTCCAAGTGTCGACATAGTCATTCTTTTGCTTCTCGACACATCTTCTATTTGTATGTGTCGACACAAGACGAGTGTGTCGTCACAACTTCACTAGGTCTTATCATAACTGCTGGGTTTCGACACAGCCTCTGCTTTAGGTATCATCACAATCCTTGCCTCAGGAGTCAACATAAGTCCATCTTTAAGTGTCGACCCAATTCCTGACTTTGGTGTCGACATAGCTTCCGGGTGTCGACACAGTTCCTGGGTGTCGACACATTTTCTGGGTGTCTACACACTGGCTTCTGGTATCGACACAACTTCTGGTTCTGGTGTCGACACAATTCTTAGGTGTCAACATAATTCTTTGCTGCTGGTGTCAACACAAGTCCCGTGTGTTGACACAATTCTTCACAAGTGTCGACACTTGTACTTAGAATATTTGTCTTCCATTCCTTAACCCTGCACAAGGAAACTTAAACATACATCAAATACATATTGATGTATATCATTGACTTGGATGAATCTTCTCCAAATCTTATACATACTTCTAGTGTACTTAACAATCTCCCCCTATTTGGAGAAGTCATAACTCTTAGTCAAAGATATACACTAGTAAAGATAAAACACATAAGACATAGATGTAAATTCATTCCAATGCAAGTAAATATTCAAACAATGTAAACAATCTAAAATAAACAGTAAAACTTATTTTAATAAGCAAAAAATATTTGTTTTACATGTATTCTCTTAAAGCAAAAATCAAAAAGATACATTGTTTCTTATCATAAGCCTATCTATCCTAAGATTTGCTAGGATCCCTTATTACAATGCATTGACAAGACTTTATCTTTGCCTTCACAGCTGGTTCTTTATCTTAAGCAGGCTTCTTTCCTTTAAGATCCTTTTTCTTTAGTTCTAGAGCTTTTACTCTTTGCCTTTCAAAGTAGTGAAAGGGCTAAGGAAAATACTTGCTGGGCTCTATAGAATTTAAAGGTAGCTTCCCAGATTATGCACTTCTCCTATGCTGAAGAATAGCTTCTTATTTAGCTTGATATTTATTCCACTCCTGCTCTAAGTACCACTTACCCCTATCATAGGTCTTGTCCTTAATAGCCTTCCATGCAGTCAGAATGATGTTTCTTGATGTAGAGCTCCATTGTTCAAAGACTGGCTTTAACTCAGCCTGTTCTCTGAATCTCTTCTTAGATAGCAATTCTTCCCTTTGAGCTTCTTTGGCAGCCTCTAACATTTCAACTTTCTCAAAGACCACATTTTGTGCCTCTTGTGGAGGGTTGTACATTTTCTGCACTTGGTCATGAACTATCTGAAAATTAGCAGGAGTATATATTACCTGAGCAAATTCTGGCTGATATCCCTCTATATATGCAGGTTATATTCCAAATTCAGCCATATTATCATCATCACATAAAAGAGGGAAGCCAAGAGTAGCTCTGATGGTATTGGAAACCCATTTGGCATGCTCAGAACTAGCTTGGACTAACTCTCTCTCCCCCTTTAGGACTTCTCTTTCAATATGATCTCTGAGATCATTCTTGTGAAATCTGACTTGACCTTCCAGATGATCAATCCTTCTCTGTAGTAGACCCCAAATTTATGAATTTGAGTTGTAATAGCTGTTTGGGCAGCAACTATCGCTATTTTGACCGCAGCTAGATAAGTCTCAATTAGCTTTGTAACTTCTGTTTTGACAGCAACAGATAGTGATGAAATCTTTGTGAGAATTTCCTTATGAGAATACGTGAGATTCTAATATGTTCTAAATTGATTTTCTAAGATATAGGCATGTTTCCCTGCCATATCAGCTGCTTGAGTTTTCAGTTCCTGTTGCTGAGTGGCCAGATACACAACTGCATGGTCTCCTTTCTCAAAGCAGCCTGTCATTTCTTTCTTGTGCAGACTCACTTCAAATCTGATTGACTTTATTTCCTGAGCTAGCTGGTTTTGCAACTCTTTATGAGGTTCATCCACATAATTTTCAAGAACAATCCTTTGTGCATCTAGTTTTAGTTGCAATTGGACCATTAAGGAATTTAAGTCCATACATGGAGCTGGAGGTGGCGTGGCTGTTTGTAAGGCCCTCTTATAGACAAGAACTTCTCTTCTTCATTACAACAAGTTTCCTTTTCTTAGCCAAGTGGCTTCTTCATCATCAGAAGATGAACTTTCTATGTCAATAGTCTCTTTATTTACAGTATTCTTCAGCAATCCCTCACCCTCAGTCTCTGTAAGTTCATTGTCCTGTGGTTGTTGCTCCCCCTTAGTCCTTGCTGCCGGTGAGTCAGGGAACAACTCCTCAAAGGTTACCTCTTACCCAATCTGAGCAGTATCCTTCATATGCACCTCAGGTGCTTCTTCCTCTACATGCAGTAGTGCTTCCTTATTTATATCAAAGACTATATCCATCACAGTATCAGCTGCTAATTCACTGTATAGTGTATCAGCATCATTTACTCCGGCTTGATCAGGCAGATCACTAAGTATATTATCTTGTACAGCTGGTGCAGTGTCATCTCCTCCTGGAGTAGAGATTCTTTGTTGCTCTGGGAGCATACTACTATCTACTTGTCCTTTTGCATCTTGTTGTTGTTGTCTGTCTTCATCAGAACTTAATACCACTTCTTCTTCTGAATCACTAGATGATTCTTCTTGTGGAACAACTTTCTTCTTCTTCTGTATTCTTTTGGTCTATTTTTGAGCAGTAGTAACCTCCTTAGTCAACACCATATCCCATCTTGACATAATCCTGGTGTCCATTCTTCTCATATGATTTATTTTTGTACCTAGATGTTGGCTCATTACTTCTGGTATTACAAATGATAGGCATAGACTCAGAATTCTACCTAGGTTCGGCTTCTTGATACCTTCACGTAATTTGTCAAATAGTATGGTTGTCCAATCAGTCTTAAGCTTAACAATGATCCTGGTCATCAGGTGGAACATGGTGGCTTAGATTCTATCATGTACACCTATTTTACACAGTATGACCTTCCCTATAATCTCAGAAAGGAACTTCCCTTGTGAATTCATCCCTTTTCGGTTGATAAATGATCCTATCTTAGTTTTTGGGTTTAACCCACACCATTGTAAGGCCTCCTTGATCATAGATGGTTGTACGTCATCTTCTTCCTTAACCTTTGGTAGTTAGAGTGTGTTTTAAAATGTTTTTAAGGTAATCTTCACTCGGGTATCTTGAACAGCAGCTTTCATCTTCTTCCCATCTGCGTCTATAGTTGCAGAAGAATAAAATTCTATGAACTTCTTTCTTCCATATCTTGGTTGGTTAAGAGACCAAGAATTCCAAACCTATGTCTGAGATTAGGGCAATTACTCCCTGAATCTCCGGTAATGCTGTTGTGAACCCACCATGGACCAACTCATATCCTTTGTTCACCTTTTCTTCTGGATGAGACACCATTACCGGAAGAGAGAGATGGAGGTGAAAACGAAAGATGATTCTCGTCGACAAAGGGTGCAGGTCCAGGAAATCAGAAAGCGTAGTCGACAAGATTTTGGCTTCTCCTAATTATAGTCTAAGTGTAAAGGGGAGTTCAAAAGACGCACCTTAGCACTAGGACTACTCTACAAAATCTTATATGTGTCGACAGAATAGGTCTACGTCTCGACAATACTGAGGTTTGGTCAACATATGTATGTGTCGACATACTTATGTCAGTGTCGACATAGATGTCGACATGTCTCGACACAGAGTGTCGACTTTTATTTTTGTGTGTCGACACAAAAATCAGCTAACTGAAAGTCTCAACATAGTTGTGTCGACACCAACTCTTGTGTGTCGACACAAAAGTCTTTTAGTTATATGGTCTCGACATAGTTTTGTCGACGCCTATTATTCAGTCGATACATATATTATTTCTGTGTTGACACATCCGTTTTCTTCGTCGTCACATCATAAGGAGAATGTCGACATAAGGTCTGCTTGTGTCGACACAAACTTGGTACTTAGCCAAATTTCCTATGAAAACTTGAGCTTACATGTTCTACTAAAGGTAGCTTGTGCTAACCTAATCTAGATTCAACAAACCTAATTCAATTTTAAAATAATTGAATTTAATTTCATCCAGATGTTTTGTAAAAATATCAGCAATTTGATTATTTGTATTCACAACAAACTCTAGACTAATATTTTATTTTTCTACATGTTCTCTGATGAAAAGGAATTTAATTTAAATATACTTTGTTCTACTATGTGATATAGGATTCTTAGCAATAGAAATAGAACTAGTAGAATCACATAACAGTGGAATTCTACTTACCTTGATGTCATAATCTTCTAGTTGGTGCTTTATCTATAATAGTTGTGTACAGTAGCTGCCTGCAGTTACATATTCTGACACAGCTATTGATATAACTACACTGGTCTGCTTCTTGCTGCACCAAGACAACAGCCTTCCTCTTAAGAATTTACAGGTTCCTGAAGTACTTTTCCTGTCTTCTTTGCATCCTGCAAAATCTGCATCTGAGAAATCAGTTAGCGTGAAATCTCTATTCTTAGGGTACCAAAGACCGTGATTAGGTGTGCCCTTGAGATATCTCAAAATCCTTTTAACTGCAGTATAATGAGATTCCTTAGGGCATATTTGGTACCTGGCACAGACACATGTTGCATACATGATGTCAGGTCTACTAGCAGCCAAGTAGAGTAGGGAGCCAATTATCCCTCTATACAAAGACTCATCAAAAGGTTTCCCTGCCTCATCTTTGCCTATAGGCATACTTGTTCCCATTAGTGTTTTCATGGTGGAAGATGAGTCCATTCCATACTTTTTAATCAACTCCTTAGTGAAATTAGACGGATATATGGATAGTCCATTATCAGTCTGTCTGACTTGAAGTCCCAAAAAGAGCTTCAGTTCAACCATACTGCTCATTTCAAACTTTCCTTGCATAAGTTTGGCAAACTTCCTACAAAGGTTGTTCTTAGTAGAACCAAAGATAATGTCATCAACATATATCTGGACTATGATTATCTAACCTTTGGATTCCCTATAAAATAGAGTTTAATCTATCTTTCCCCTTAAAAATTTATTCTAAATAAGAAAAGCAGACAAGGTTTCATACCAAGCCCTGGGGGCTTGTTTTAAACCATATAGGGCTTTCCTAAGCCTATATACATAATTACGATAGTGAGGATCTACAAAACCTGAGGGTTGTTCAACATAGACTTCCTATTTCAAGTCACCATTTAGAAATGCTGACTTCACATCCATTTGAAATACATTGAACCCTTGATAGGCTGCATAGGCCAGGAACATCCTTATAGCCTCCAGTCTTGCTACTGGGGCAAAGGTTTGATCAAAGTCCATTCTTTCCTCTTGTTTATAGCCTTTTGCTACCAGCCTGGCCTTTTTCTTGATGATTGCTCCATTTTCATCAAGTTTGTTTCTGTAGATCCACTTGGTTCCTATGATATTATGATCCTTAAGTTTAGGAATAAGTTTCCAGACTTTGCATCTCTTGAATTGATTCAGCTCTCCTTGCATTGCATCAACCCAGTTAGCAACTAACATTGCTTCTTCAAACTTTTTTGGGTTCTATTTGAGACAAAAAGCTAGAACACAAAACTGTGTTCATGCTCTTGTTCCTTGTTAGAATACCTTGACTTGCATCTCCAATTTTCTAGTGAGCTGGATTATCCTTTAGGTGTCTTCCTACTGGAGAAACCTGTCTATCTCATGTCCTTCATTTTCCTCCACCTAATTCTCCTCATTTTCTTCTGCTTCTAGTGTGATTTGTTCTCCCCCTAAATAGCATGCATCATCCATCCTAGCAGGAGCTTCATCATTGATGGTCATCTTGTCCAGCCTATCTGTTAGACCTGTAGAACTAACTGAAACTATAGAAAATTAATTGTTAATCAATCTAGACTGATCAAAAACAACATAAACTGACTATTCTACCACTTAGGTAGTCAAGTTGTAGATCTTGTATGCCCTACTATTGTTATTGTACCCAACAAATATCCCTTCTAGGGATTTTGCAGCAAACTTTGTTTGGTAGTGCTTACCATTCACTAGGACATAGCACTTGCTACCAAAGATTCTTAAATAAGAAATGTTTGGTTTTCTGCCTTTCAAAATCTGATAGGGTGTCAACTTAATTTTCTTTTTAATGGATGCTTTATTGAGAACATGACAAGCAGTATTTACTGCCTCAGCCTAGAAATATTTAGGGAGAGTAGTGTCACTGAGTAGAGTTCTACCAGCCTCAATAAGAGTTCTATTCTTTCTTTCAGCAATTCCATTTTTTGAGGTGTTCTAGGTGAGGAGAACTCCTGATGAATCCCAAGTTCTTCACAGAATTTTGTCATACATTCAGACTGAAATTCAGTTCCTTGGTCACTTCTGATTTTTACCACAGAATTGTTAAATTCATTCTGAACTTGTTTAACAAAAGTCTGGAAAATACTAGGGGTTTCAGATTTTTGCCTTTAGAAGAACACTCATGTGTATCTAGAATAGTCATCCACAACAACTAATGTGTATGCTTTCCTACCAAGACTTTGAACAGGCATAGGACCAAACAAATCCAAATGCAAGAGATATAAACATCTCAATGAATCTTTGGTATCTAGTGCTGGAAAAGTGGACTTGGTCTGTTTGACCTTTTGGCAAGCTGAACACACTCCCTCTTTCATGCACTTGACATGAGAACCACTCCTCACCAACCCCATGCTGAACAGCAGTCCTATGGACTTATAGTTAAGATGAGCTAGCCTCTTATGCCATTTGACATATAGTGAGGATGTCTCATCTGTAACTAAGCAAATAGGTGAGTTGTTTAACTCAAAATCTAGGTTAAGACAATAAACATTTCTTTTCATAGTGCCAGTCAAAATGATCTCTTGATCACTTGACCTTTTAGTTTGGCACTCCCCTTTGTGAAAGGAGATGCCATAACCTAGATCACTAAGCTGACTTATGCTTATCAAGTTGTGTTTTAGACCCTTCACTTAAGCCACTTTAGTGATAGAAATTTAGTTAGTAGAGATGTTACCAAATCCTTTGATGACACCTTTTTCTGATCCACCAAAGATTACTTTGGACCAATCTATATGGGTACAAAGTCCCTCAGCATTTTTCTTGTTCCATTCATATGTCTGGAACAGACACTATCAGAGTACCACATAGGGGTATGGTCACTTGGATTCACCTGCAACAAATAAAGGATTACTTATCCTTAGAACCCAAGTTATTTTTGGGTCCTTGGTTCTTGTTAGTCGTGGAAACAACAGGTTTACCTACAGATTTTTTGATAGGTAAACTACTCTTGGTTTTAACACTTGTGTTAAACAACCAGTCCAAGGCAAAGTGGCCTACCTTTCCACAACACCAACACTCAAATCTGTTATACCTTTTCTTAGTTACAGACTTCACAGTCATGTTGACAACTGTAACACCTCTACCCGTCAAGAAGAATATAATAGAGGGTCCGGCCGGGGCCCCACACTATATTCCACAAACAGGCGGAGACGCTACGAAATAATATCATAACCAACGCGTCCTAACACAGAGCATTCTAGCGGAAGCTTCACGGTTGAATTAATGAACTCAAGATAAAGAACATTGTCCACTAACATAGGAATGTATATATACATCAAAAGAGTCTGGCCTTAAGGCCTTACAACAGTTTCTCTTAACAAGAGTGTGGATTACAGACATCGGCATGCAGGCCGGCCACACATGAACAAAAGAAACAAAACAATGCCTTCGAGGGCAGCAACGCAGCTTTGGGCTTCAGCCCGCTAAGTGTAAGACCCCCCTCTCGGAACACAACACACGGCACGAGGGGAGTCTTATGCCTGAAATAGCCGCCTTGCGGTAGCACTAACACACGGGTTAGCCTTTACCATAAGACGCCTATTCCGCCGGCTACAATCCATATCACAATAATCATGCCAACCCAACCATAACAGAAAAGTAAAGCAGTTCAGTTCACAGCTAATGTTAAGTCCAAAATAGCGGAAGATAACAAGCACAACAGGCTTGTACAAAAGAACAAGAGTCTAGAAATGTTTTGCCAAACGGCTACATGAAAACACTCACGACTGTCACTGACGGTGCCGATGGCACCACCACCTCAGGTCCTATCGTCCGGGCCTGGCTGTCCTGCTGCATAGTCCGTTGCTGCTCTACATGCGGGGTTTCCTCCTAAAAAGGAAGACGTAGCAACCGTTAGTCATAAGACTAAGTGGCTTCACATCCGCTCCCCCGGCGACTCCTCGGCACCGGGCGGAGAAAGGAACAAAGGTACAATATGTATATATATAAGCAAGTAAACAAGCAGGTGACTGTAAATATGGTGGAGTATAAACTACGCTACACAACTAGCAGTTCTACAAATATCAATAATATATGACAGCAGGTATAAGTAATCAGAATAGTAACTTAACTTATAAGAGTGCCCATACAAACTTATAAGTTAAGGATCGGCTTAACAGTAAAGTAACTCATCGTATAAGAGTGCCCATACAAACTTATACGATGAGGATCTTGTGTATGCAATGAATGACATGATATGAATGTTATGCTATGACCGAATCATGCGCACACACATGCAAGTTGCTATGTCGACACAGACTTGAAGTTCCCACTTTTCGAGCAGGTAGCTAACCTCTCAGGCGTCATCCGTCGTGGCCAGACGGCAACAGTGGAGCGGGCGTCTCCACTACTAGGTGGTATCACACTACCTATCCTAGGCCCCCGTACGCCTCAACGCTAAGAACACAACAGCGGATCTCACATGCGTACTCGGCTCAGAAGGGGTCTTGGGTAAATGTGCACCAAGAACACAGCCCAACCTGGCCTTTGATTTCGAACCGGATGGAACCTCGGAAACGCACGAGGTGCAAGCCCAACCGTTCTCATGGCGCGGAGGAGATCTCGGTTTATGGACACCAAGTATCTAACCCTACCGCCCAAGGTCTACCCATTGGATCCCATCGGTGTGACGACTGGCGAACCCGTAGACCTGCCACAGTCATTATCTCAATATCGCGACACGATGAATCGTCGCACATCACATGCCCCAAAACAACTCACTCGATGCTACCCGTAGGGAGACTTCAACTCTAAGCATCGGTTGTTAGTAAACCCCTTGGGCTCGGATTACGGTTACCAAATACTCTTCACATATTGTTCATCATGTTCACGCCCACCTATTCAATGAATTCACCTCAACACTACGCATAATAGATATGTTCAACACCAAATTGTATAAATATATCCTATACCAATCTCAACTCCTAATATCTAACCTTCCCATCCAATCCATTTCTCTACCATTACATGGTTTGAAGGATCAAGCGCATACCCAACTGCACCAAAAGCCCGGACTGTTGGAGAGGGTGCTACTTAATTTTTTATATAAGTAGCAGAGCGCTACGGGTCAAGTGAAGGAATGCCGGACCCAACAATCCACTTGACCCGTGTGGATCCGGTGGGTCCGGTGGGTCAGGCAACCGTGGACATGTGGTAACCCCACCTCTGAGCCGTGTGGGCCATGTGGTAACCCCACCTCTGAGCCGACGGGTTGTGCTGGATGCCGGGGGGGGATTGTTGGGTCCGGCATTCCTTCACTTGACCCGTGGCGCTCTGCTACTTATATAAAAAATTAAGTAGCACCCTCTCCAACAGTCCGGGCTTTTGGTGCAGTTGGGTATGCGCTTGATCCTTCATGGTTATTCCCTAATACACAATCAAATGAGTAACCATGCTAGATTATAGTAACAACAACATTATAGATATATGGGAGCAAGATATCAAATGAGCCAATCACAATCATTGCAAGAGTGCTAACATTATAAATTAACAAGTGCATTAACATAGGATAGCCCAATACTAAAGCTGGGATTCCCGGAGCTACAGGAATCCGATCACAATGCACAACCCCTCGTTTGAAAGGTATTCGTGAGGGCTACGAATTTCGTGTTGAGTCGATCGCCCAGATCTGGTCGCAACATACCAGAAATTCAACTCGAATACGTACAGGAAACAGTTTCCTGTACAGGAATTTTCCCGAACGCAGCGGACTCGAACCAGCTTTCCCGTGGCTACGGGTATTGCATGGAAACGTGCAACCACTCGTTGGAAAGGTAATTCCAAGGGCTACGACTTTCTTGTTGAGTCGATCACCCAGATTTGGCCAGAACACCTCTGAAATTGGCCACGAAGGTCACCGCGTGCAGAAATCAGATTTCTGCACGCATCTTAAGGCGAGATGAACGGCATCCGTTCATCTTCTTCCTTGCAACGACCTCGCGTAAACTTCTCCAGAAATCACATCCAACCTTATTTCTCCTTTCAAAGCCAAACCCTCAACGAAAACCCCTCTCATCTCCACTTTGAATGATGAGAAGGTTGAGGGAGACTAAGCCTAGAAAACCTAGGCATGGCTTATCCTAAGAACTCTCCTCCTCACCATCAAGACTCTATGGAGTCGATGTCTCTCCTAAAATAACTATAGATCTAGCACCAAGGGAGAGGGGAGGAAGCTCACCTCAAGTCCAGCGGTACCACCATGGCCGGCCATGAGCCTCGCACTCCTTCGCGGCGGCATTGTTTTTCCCTTGACGGCGGCGGCGTTTCGATTCCTCAAAGGATGGCTCCGGCAAGCTCTTCCTCCTCCAGCCAAGAGAACTCCCTCAGAAATTTCGGGGCTGAAGAAAGGGGATGAAATGGTAGGGTTTCACAACTTTTTCCTTTTTATACACCGCAGACACGGGTAGGCACACGGCCGTGTTCCTACCCGTGTTCAGGTGACACGGCCGTGTCGCCTGCCGTGTTTAGGGCCGTGTTCATCCCAGAACAACTTTCTACCATGTCGGGGTTGCGGCACACGGGTAGAGACACGGCCGTGTCTCGACCCGTGTCCTCGGCACACGGGTAGGGACACGCCGTGTCCCAATACCAGTGTACCTCTCTGACTGAAAACTCAATATTGGCATGAGGCACACGGGTATGGACACGGCCGTGTCCATACCCGTGTCGGCCAAAAACACCGTTTTTCCTTGTTTTCCTCATTTCCCATACGTCCGCACCTGTTCACCCACACCCCCATTGGGCTCACCACAGCCCCCATGACTTAAAAGCGCAATCAAGGGGCCTAGCGCGAATCGGGACGTTACAAATCCTATAAACAAAATAAAAGATTTCATCCCCGAAATCAGGGTAAGGCTATGGGAGTGAAACACATAAAAGGGAACTATGCTTTCAAACAAAATTTTTACCTGGGGTAAATAATTCCGGGTAGCGCTCTTGCATCAAATCCCTTGGCTCCCATGTGAACTCCTCCTTCCCATGATTAGACCATAGCACTTTCACCAAGGGAACACTTTTGCGGCGCAAGGTTCTTGTCTCGTTATCAACGATCCGCACCGGCTCCAGTCGCATAGACCTATCAGACGCCACAGCACCATCCGCCGTGGGGGTATGCTGTTCAGGCCGCAACAAAGCCTTCCGAAGCGACGATACATGGAACACGTCGTGAAGGTTCTCCAGCTCCGGTGGTAACTCCAATCGATAGGCCAGAGGGCCAATCCTTTCCACTATGACATAGGGCCCGATATACCTTGGGCTGAGCTTCTTTACTCCACGTACCCGCGACACTCCGTGCATCGGTCGAATCTTCAGGAACACCTTATCACCCACTTGAAACTCCACCATACGGTGCCTTGCGTTGTAATATTTCGCCTGTCGGCTTTGAGCCTCTAGCATTCGATCCCGGATCAACCTAACCACTGCGTCCATGTCATCAATATACTCATTTCCCAATGTCTTCGGATCTTCGTCTTGCACCCAGGACAAGGGTGTTCTACACCTCCTTCCATACAAAGCTTCATGAGGTGCCATTCCAATACTGGCTTGATGACTGTTATTATAAGAGAACTCCACGAGAGGTAAGAGTCTCTCCCATGGTTCTCCTTTATCTAGCACACACAACCTCAGAAGGTCCTCCAATGTTCGGATGGTTCGTTCAGACTGCCCGTCCGTTTGAGGGTGAAAGGCTGTGCTAAAGGCGAGGCGCGAGCCCAAATAAGCCTGTACAGCCCTCCATTCTCTTGAAGTAAACCGACCATCCCGATCGGAGACGATCGTCTTCGGCACACCATGGTACCGCACAAATTGCTCCACAAAGAGACGCACTAGGACGCCCACCTGCGCTGTAACATCCCATTTCCGGCTAGACCCCTAGGAGTCGGTTAGTTGTCACGGAACCCCAGGGAGCACAAAAAGTGAAAATAAATCGACCGAGTTTCGGGTCAAGGGTTGGTCACGCCCGTGACCGACCCGTCACGCCCGTGACCTGGGCGTGACTACTTCGACGATCGTCGATCTCCACGAGACGATCGTCGAACGTGCTGTCTGGGCATGTCACGCCCGTGACCAAGGTGTCACGCCCGTGACTAGGGGCGTGACCCCATCGACGATCGTCGATCGCAATAAGACGATCGTCGAGCTTGCGGCCCGGGCATGTCACGCCCGTGACATGAGTGTCACGCCCATGACCTAAGGCGTGACCAGCCTTCGACGATCGTCGATCTCAATTCGACGATCGTCGACCTCGAAATTTGCCATTCGGGCATGTCACGCCCGTGACCTAGAGGTCACGCCCGTGACTTAGGGCGTGACCAGCCTTCGATGATCGTCGATCTCAATTCGACGATCGTCGACCCACAATCTGCCGTTTGGGCCTGTCACGCCCGTGACCCGAGGTGTCACGCCCGTGACCTTCCATCGACGATCATCGATCTCAGTTCGACGATCGTCGAACCCAGAATTGGCTATCCGGGCCTGTCACGCCCGTGACCTATGTGTCACGCCCGTGACATTGGCCGAAACGACGGTTCAGACCCGAAATTATTCCAACACGCGTGGTAATAAATGCTGGTGTGGGAAGTTACACCAGGAGTAACTACCGGCCGTTTTCCTTCTGAAATTATATAATAAATGAGGAAAAGGTGGTCCAATAGAAAACCGCCAGCTGGACACACCTGTTCAGTTCCGCCGTTTCTTATCCCTTCACCGTAACCGAAACGTTAAGGGGGAAACTTCATGGACATAATGGCTTTTACCATTTCATCTTCCCACTTCCTGAGTTATAAAAGCCCACTTAGGGAAAGAGGAGAAGGTTACACGCTCAAGTAATCAGAACAGACCTTTGTTCTTGCTGTAGGAGAAGTTCAGCAAACACCACCACCGCGCCATGGCACCCCGACGTTCTTCTCGCCTTCAAACCGCGAACAAGGTCCTCCTCTACTCCTTCTCTTTCATGGGTAGATCTTAGGATTCTTAGAAAGGAGGTTCGCGCTCAACGGAGGCTGACCCATCTCTCGTTTTCATGGAAAAACCATGAAAAAGATATTTTGAGTTCGCCGGAAACCGCCACCTCCGGCGGCCAAACCACCGCCGACCGCTAGCCATCGCCTCAACGGAGGTGGTGGTGGTGGTTGTCACAACCCGCATTTTTCTCACCATTTAAATAAATCAGAGCAAGAGAAAAATACGAGCTGTGATGCCACGTCGAGCAGGGGATAACTGCCGACGCTCAGGCAACACTCTAAACCCTCAAATCATAAGTTAGAATGATTATAAAACTGGTTCAATTAATTAGCCGTATCCCTCGGCTCAGTGGATCAGATAGTCCACGGTTTGAAAACTATTTCTATACGTCGCGGAAAAATACTTCATTGATATTGACGTCCTTAAATGAGCGCATAAGTGTCCTAAGAGGACAACTTACGCTATGCAAGACCCTAAAACTCAATTTATAGTACTTATAAGAAAACGATCTTTTTACGCTTTTGGAAAGTAATGTTTGAGCTTTTTATAAAAACATGCTGATCATGTAATACATATAGTAATTATTATAGGTTTTAAAGTAACTATCAACCTAGCATAAAACATTCCCAGAGCAAATAGACTATCTCCCAAAAAGGGTAGCAGTAAGAAGAAAAGCATATCCAGTACAAAAAGGTAAAACTACCAGGGGCGCCAACAGCTGACACGAACCCACTGGCAAGTATGTATGTCTGTAGAAAATGCAGTAAAACTACCTCACTAGAAGAACAGGAGGATCTCCAAAGGCTGAGAGATCTCCAACAGCACCACAGCACTAGCCACCTACTGGCTACTTTCCAGAACCTGAGGCATTCAGAAGGCAGAATACCTCAGCAAGGAAAAGAATACAAGTGCTAACAAGAAAGTGCAGTAAAACAAGAAAACAAGGGAATGTAAGAAAAGACAACTAAAACTGAAGCAAACCCTGCTCAAGGCAAGGTAAAAGCAAACCTGCACCAGGTGCGAGAAAACAGCAACTACCCTGCTAAAAACCTGCAGAGTCAACAAGGCGAACATGCCAAAAAAAATGTGCTGCAACAACTAAGGAAGAAACACCTAACATCCTAATTTGTGAGTTATGGCAGTAGCAAAAAAGAAACTTGGAACCGGATTGGAGGCATACTCAACCCCCGACCACTATTTCCAAGACAAAAATGCTCAAGGGTTGACATGTGAAAGCACTGCGGACCCCTCACTCACTTGCCCAGAAACTACTCGGGTCAAGGTAAAAAGTGCGGTCACGGCTAAGTCACACAACACAACCCCTATTAAAAGCCTTCCACCACCACTACTAACAACAACCCACGATTCGGCCTTCGGAAAACAACAGCCGACAAGGACCTTTGATCACGAGACATTCACTCGGAAACGAAAGCAAAGCTGGGGAAAACATTGTTGCAATTTCGCAACGCCACAACGAGTGAGTACTCCCACTCGACACGAAAGATAACGTACGAGCACCAACACCAGGGCGCACGATCTCAGACGCACGACCATAGGTCGTGCGTGCTCACCTACACCCAAAATACAACGACACCAAACAAAAATTAGCGAGAGATTTGGACAACGATCCAAATCCCCAACTAATCCTAAATCCTTAATTTATAACATAATTTCCACAATTTATTTGCATAAATCCTACCCACTAAACCTATCACAACGAATTCCTAACGAGAGCGATTACAACAAGAGAACAAGGAAAAAATAAACGATTTCCTAAGAGATTTTCGGGTAGGTTTGGTTAGGGTTTTCGGGTAGGGTTCGGTTAGGAGGATAGCATCACCAAAAATCTGAAATTTAAAGTACGAAAATGAGAGAAATTAAGGGATCAAAATGGCAAGGGCGAAAGGAGCACTTGCCTCGCTACTACACCGAAAAATTTCGCAAGCACAACGACGCTATAGCGGACGCCCAAAAGCACGCAAAGCTTCCAAATTCCTAGAGGAAACATCTCATCACAATGGGGGACAAAACCAACAAGAGCACACCTCTAAGCACGAAAAAAAAAACTACGGTGAAATCCCAAATAAGTTACCTCGGAACGAAGATCGCGGCGAGAGGAGTTCGGATCCGGCCTCGGACGGGTGATCGGAGGCGGGACTCGCCGGCGGCGGGCGGCGGAAGGGCAGCGGCTAGGGCGGTTTTCCCTTCTTTCTTCCGATCGGCTTCGCACAGGAAAAAAAAGAATAAAGGGGGGGGGGGACCGGCTGCTAGTTCACGGGAGAGGGGGGGGAGAGTTATAAAACCTAAATTAAAACTAATAATTAAACCAAATCCTAAGTACTAACCAAATATATATATATATATATATATATATATATATACTAACCACACTCATATACATGTATTCTCCCATACCTATATAAATACACGGATTTACGCAAGAACACGCATACCTCCACGCACACAATTTCAACTCCGCACGCACGCACACGCGCGCCCGCACACGTATATAAATATCGGCACGCAAAAAATCACGCGCCACGCTACACATGCGTAAATAAATATATACGCTATCATAAAAAAAATGCCGACTCGCTAACGAGCGACCGTCGAAACGACGAAAAAAGTGACGTTCTCGGAATCCGGCCAAACTCGCACCGTAGCTAAGTACCCGTGCTACGAACACAACGGCGAAGTCGAAAACGACCTCCGACGATCAAACACTCGGGCTAACCTCGCCCGAAGCCAAACACGAGGATTCCCTGAAAGGCTCAACCGGGCCTCCAAAACAGACACCGGCTAGCTGGGGAACCCCGCAAACAGGCTAAACCTCTAAGAACACCTAACGAGGTACTCTAACAACTGCACGAGCCGAAAAAAGAAACCAACGTAACGCCAAACGAGAATTTAAATAATCGCAGAAAATCGGGGGCGTTACAGTGGTGGCTGGCCAGGGAAGTGACCGGACGGCCGGCAACGGATCACAGAAACGTTACAGGAAAAATGGCTTCCTGGTTCTAGTTTCGGGTTCTATAGAAGATGAACAGTAAATCATTTTATATTTAAAAATTATGTAAATAATTTTATAAGGAAAAATATACTCGGTTTAGTATATTTTAAGGCTGCAAAATGAGGCACATAGAGGCCGAATTAGGAAAAATGACCAGACACAAAAGTTGTAGCCCTCGGGGTCTCCAAAAATGAGAATTTTTGGAGAACTTTTGCCTAAAGTTTTTGTAAAAATTTAATAAACAATATAAAATTAATTAGGAGATGAAATTAAGCCCAAACTCCCCCAAATTTTGGGTGGTGGTCCCTGGCATCAATATTAAGATCTGTACAAAATTTCAACTCGATTGGTCGAGTTTTGAATAGGGAAGTATCAAGTCCTAGATAGGTCTTGGTGAGGGGTACTTTGGGGAAAAGTACGATTGGAGATGGAGTGGACAAATCTCCTCAAAAGAGGCTGAAGTTGTTGGCCACTGGTTTGTTGGGTCTATGTCTACCCTCTTGGGTAACATGGTGGCTTAGGGTGGATTTTTACCCTAAGAGATTGGCTCAAATCCAATGGGGGAGAGTTTGAGGTTTGTGAAGGACATAGGAGCAAAAGCTTTTGTATGCCCTTGAAATTTGGAGGAGAGGGGGATGATATGATGAAAACCCTCTGGATGAAATAGTGAAGGAATTGGAGGTAGTTAGGTACCTCGAAAGTTTAAATGTCGGAATAGGATAAGAATATAATTTAGTTATTTTAAGCACTAAATCTAATCCGAAAATTGTGAAACTCGGTAGGAGGGAGTTTTAGGATGTTTTAGACTTAAAGTAAATCTTCTGGAATTTTATGATTAATAAATGTTATACTTCATGTGTTAAAGGAATAATTGCCCGATTTATTGTTTCAATTATTTGGAGGTTTTAAATTAATTATAATCAGTTGAAATTCTGGACTTGGATCTTGATTAGTAGCACATTGATCCCTGAATTTTTATAGAATTTTATGTTGAGTAAATCTAGTACATTATTCTCAAATGATAGAAAGGGCCTTTATGTTTAAAAATTAATTATGGATAAAATACTTGCTGGAAAATTATGAAACTTTGCCAGTGCTACTTTTAGGGCTTTATCTGCATGTCATAATTTATTTATAATTTTTGGAAGAATATTTTCTGTACTTGATTCATAAACTATAGAAATTAGAGATTATTTCCAAAATAGCTTTCATGCCATTTTGATGATTGAAAAATTTTTGTACTTAGGATTTAACCTATTGAGATAACCTAGTATTTATCATAAAATTGCTGGACATCTTGCATGAGAACTTAGGGTAGTTCATGTTCAAACCGGTAGTCCTTGGATTTTCGAGGAATTTAATTAAATGCCAAAAAATTAGGAAAATTTCCACTTTCTGGATTTAGGTCATTTAGGTCATGGTAAGTCTCCAGTAAATAATTTAGGGCATTTGGATGAGTAATGGATCATTTCATAACCGGTTCGACATGTAGCCTAGGTCGGTCTGCATTTAGTAAATTGTGAAATGCAATAGGACATGATCTGATGAAGATATAAAGAGTAGTGAGTAGTGGTGATAGTTAGAGTTAAGAGGTGCTCGGGTTTGGCGAAAGATCGTCTTCCCCGAAGAGTGGAAAGGTTTAAAAATCACCCTAGGATAGTCTATCGTAATATGAGAAGGGAATCGGGCTAAGGGAAAACAACTAATAACAATAAGTGCCTTGCGAAAGGGAACTTCGGGCCGTAATGCCGCCGTCTTGGTTCCTAGTGCCCCTTGAGAGCCCTTCACGGGGTATATCGGGGGCAGTCCTGGGCTAACGTAAACTGTAATAATAAACTAGCAAGAGTAACTTAGTAACTAGGATTGCACTTTCCACAAACACTGTTGGCACAGGAAGATTGATGAGAGCTTCGGCTCGGTTGGTTAAGAGACGGGCGGGATGGTCCGGGGAGCTTCGGCTCGGTTGTTCTGGAGACGGACGGGTTGGTCCGGGGAGCTTCGGCTCGGTTGGTTGGAGACGGACGTTTGGTCCGGGGAGCTTCGGCTCGGGTTTTTTGTGTGTTTGCGATTAAACTTGCATGTGCATAAGATAGGAAAAGTTAAGGTGGTGGGTCTTTCGATATCGGGGAGTTCAATTGCACCGACACCGATATCGTTGACTCGGTGGGGTGATTAGCACTCCGCCAACAGAAGTCCGGTGCGCCAGCCGGCAAGAGTACGCAGGCGTCCGCTTAGTGCACCAAGCGTTGAGGCGTACGATAGGTCAGACCAGTGGTGCTTTTACTGGTTTTGGAGGTGGGCGAGGCCCAACCCACCGCTTCCGTCTGCCACTACGGAGGTATCCTGGGAGGTAACGGCTCCGAAAGGGGGAACTAAAGGTCTGTGTGCACAGAGTCGGGTGTGTGAGTTGCACTGCATGTTTCATCATACCCACTAGCATGTCATAGCATAATCGATTCATTTAACCCTGACACCTAAAGTATAAGTGGTATGGGACGCTTATACATTAGGACCTGCAAAACGACCCCTTGGTCTATAAGCTTGTGTGGGCAAGTTTATAAATCAAAGGTTAATTTTCAATATATAACAACCATTGCTGTTTGACAACCGACACCCCAACGTATAAGTGGTATGGGACACTCTATACGATTGGAGCCTTGCAAAAGATCCCTTTTGCTTATGTGTTCTCGCATAAGTGAAGGTTTAAATTCATATAATTGCTTTTCTTACTGCTAGACCTATTATAACAATTTATTAACTGCTCACCTAATACAACTTGCTAGATTAGTTTCCGCTGCCATCCGTTTTCTTGTTTAATCTCTACCATCATGTCCTTCCCTTTCTTCCTCCCCGCTCGGTACCTAGGAGCCATGGGGGAAGGGGTAGGGGATGATAGGGCTTAGTCTTTATGACTAACGGTTTTCGAACCGCATCATTTAGGGGATCGTGGAGCCCAGCATGGAGGAGCAGCCCCAGAGATCGGTGCGCCTAGAGATGGGGCAGTCTAGATCCGAAGTTCACACAGCCGGGACCGTGAGTCTCGACCTTGAGTAGATTCTGTTTCGCTTCCGCATGAGAGACTTGTAGTGAGGACATTTTGTACCGGGCATAAGCCTGTATTTATAGTACTCTGATGATTCTGTGGACACTCCCTTCGTGGAGCTTTATGATTTATATATGTGATTTTATTATTGTGGACTGCTTGCTCTTACTGTTATATGGTGCTACTATTCTGTGATCGAATTGGCCGGCAGAATCGGCGCCTTGTGGTGATGATCCTTCAGGACGTGAAGGAGTCTCCGCAAAGCGGCGGTTCTGGGCCTAAGACCCCGGTGGTTGAAAAAGAAAAAAAGGGGGGTCTTACAAGTGGTATCAGATGAAACATCGATCGGATTAGTAGCAGTCCACAAATCCTTGGGTCACCTCCGCGCGAGATTAGTTTGTGGACAAACTAAGCAGCGGAAGCAGTGGTGTGCCCATATGGGGAATCACATGTAAATTGTCCACTTTCCATCCATTCCATTTGTACATTAGCTAACAATTGGAATTCTTCTTTGTAGCCTGCGGCAAACCCTGTCCCCAGCAGGGAGCACCTCTGGTTGCAAAGACCTCTTCTTGTAATTCTCTAGTCAATAGGTTAGACTCAACCGCTAGGATACGTGACTAACCCGACAACTTATACTATGCCCTAGTCTGAAACAGACCTTAAGTATGAATTTGGTTAGGTAAGGAAATACCTAAAGAGATTAAAGGAGGAGTTTAATAGGTGAATGGATACCTAAGACATAAACTCTGGTGTCCCTATGGTCCCTAACAAGGATTACTCAATCTATTGGGACTGACCAATAATCCATTATCAGAATGGTAGAAGACACGTAGTATTAACCCCCGTACCAGTAACAAGATTACTCAGGGACAACTACAAGATAAACACTGAAGGTCGGGTAGGAATTCAAGTTCGAAAGAGACCCAATTGGGAGTAGGAACAACCCTGATAAGCGTGTCGTAAATTTGACTCGGATGGTTTAAAGTATGGAGTATATCTACAAGTGTTAGTTTGGAACCCCAAGTCATAGATTGATGCCATAGGGATTCCAGGTGTATACCGACGCATCATACCAAGGGATGGGAGCGGTGCTGATGCAGAACGGACATGTCATAGCATATGCCTCCCGCCAACTGAAGATCCATGAAAGGAACTACCCGGTGCACGACCTCGAGATGGGAGCGGTCGTTTTTGCTCTGAAGGTCTGGCGCCATTATCTTTATGGAGTCCACTGCGATATCTTCTCCGATCACAAGAACCTGAAATACGTGGACACGCAGAAGGAGCTGAATATCAGGCAGAGGCGTTGGGTGGAGTTCTTAGCAGATTATCAGTATGAGATGCACTACCATCCAGGGAAGGCAAACGTGGTGGCCGACGCGTTGAGCCGGAGAGCTGCCACTTCCGAAGTTGGGCCCCAGGTTATGTCCATGGAGCTAGTCCAGTCATTCAGAGATATGCAGATATCCCTAGTGTCCGAGGATGACCCAGATCTGTATAGGGAGTATCTGGCATCGATAGTGGCCATTGACGATATTCGGGATCGCATTCGGGACGGACAAAGGACAGATGCGTGGGCAGAGCCGATGTTCCGAGCTTTGGAGGAAGGTTCGACAGGAGATTATTCCCTGAGAGATGGTTTGCTCCACTTCAGAGGCAGAGTATATATACCCGCAGGAGGCCAGATCCGAGAGGATATTATGATGGAGGCGCATTGCAGCCGGTACTCGGTACACCCAGGGATCACAAAGATGACCGCTGATTTGAAAAGGACGATGTTTTGGCCGGGCATGAAGAAGGACATTACGTACTTCGTGACCCATTGCGAGGTGTGTCAGTTGGTGAAGGCGGAGTGCAGGAACCCCGCAGGACTGTTGCAGCCACTCCCGGTGCCGGAGTGGAAGTTTGACGATATAGCGATGGATTTTATTCATGGTCTTCCCCGGTCTCGGACAGGGAACGACTCGATTTGGGTGATTGTTGATCGGTTGACGAAGGTGGCCCGCTTTGTACCGATCAGGAAGGATGACTCGGTGGGAGTGCTGGTACGGAAGTTTGTGGAGCAGTATGTCCGATATCATGGCGTGCCCCGGACGATAGTGTCGGACCGCGATGGACGGTTTACATCCAGGGAGTGGCGGTCAGTGCAGGCATATTTGGGCACCCGGTTGACTTTTAGCACGGCCTTCCACCCTCAGACGGACGGGCAGACAGAGCGCACCAACAGGACCTTGGAGGATCTACTACGATTGTGTATACTGGACCGAGGGGAGCCGTGGGAGAAGATGTTATCGTTGGTCGAGTTCTCCTACAATAATAGCTACCAGTCCAGCATCAGGATGGCGCCTTATGAAGCCCTGTATGGAAGAAAATGTAGGACCCCGCTTTCTTGGGTTCAAGACGAGGATCCGAAGCTGTTGGGATCGGACTTTGTGGAAGATACCGAGGCTCAGGTGAGACTGATCAGAGATAGGATGTTGGAGGCGCAGAGCAGACAGGCTAAATACTATGACGCCCGGCATCGTCAGGTGGAGTTTCGGGTAGGGGATCGAGTGTTCTTGAAGATTCGACCCATGCACGGAGTCTCACGGGTGCGCGGTCGGAGGAAGAAACTCAGCCCTAGGTATATGGGCCCTTACCGGATCCTGGAGCGGATCGGACCCCTAGCCTACAGGCTAGAGTTACCACCAGAGCTGGCAGCTATACACGACGTCTTCCACATCTCTTCGCTGAGAAGGGCTCTACTACGCCCAGAGCAGCGGATTTTGACCACCGAAGGGCCGGTAGCTTCAGACCGATCTGTTCACTTGGAGCTGGTTCGGATCGACGACAAAGGAGTGCGGATCTTGCGCCGCAAAAAGATTCCCTTAGTCAAGGTTCTGTGGAGAAACCACGGTCAGGAGGAGCACACCTGGGAACCGCAGGATCTGATGAGGCAAAGATACCCGGAATTGTTCAGTCAGGTACATCTCACCACCTCTCGGTATACTATAGATTGCCTTCTTGTTTTGGAATGTTAAGACTAGGTACGGAAAATCCAGGACCTAGGCATGCGCACTTAATCAGAAAGGTAGGGGCTAATCTTTTGTTTATTGGGGAGATTGTCTTCGTTATCAAGCGAACAGTCGCCTGAACCCAATAGAAAGATCGTATGGGATGTTACAAGTTTAATTTATTCCGATAGAAATCCCCGTAGGCTCAACCTCAATTTCGGGGACGAAATTTTTGTTTTGTTTATTGGGATTTGTAACATCCCATTTCCGGCTAGACCCCTAGGAGTCGGTTAGTTGTCACGGAACCCCAGGGAGCACAAAAAGTGAAAATAAATCGACCGAGTTTCGGGTCAAGGGTTGGTCACGCCCGTGACCGACCCGTCACGCCCGTGACCTGGGCGTGACTACTTCGACGATCGTCGATCTCCACGAGACGATCGTCGAACGTGCTGTCTGGGCATGTCACGCCCGTGACCAAGGTGTCACGCCCGTGACTAGGGGCGTGACCCCATCGACGATCGTCGATCGCCGTAAGACGATCGTCGAGCTTGCGGCCCGGGCATGTCACGCCCGTGACATGAGTGTCACGCCCATGACCTAGGGCGTGACCAGCCTTCGACGATCGTCGATCTCAATTCGACGATCGTCGACCTCGAAATTTGCCATTCGGGCATGTCACGCCCGTGACCTAGAGGTCACGCCCGTGACTTAGGGCGTGACCAGCCTTCGACGATCGTCGATCTCAATTCGACGATCGTCGACCCACAATCTGCCGTTTGGGCCTGTCACGCCCGTGACCCGAGGTGTCACGCCCGTGACCTTCCATCGACGATCGTCGATCTCAGTTCGACGATCGTCGAACCCAGAATTGGCTATCCGAGACTGTCATGCCCGTGACCTATGTGTCACGCCCGTGACATTGGCCGAAACGACGGTTCAGACCCGAAATTATTCCAACACGCGTGGTAATAAATGCTGGTGTGGGAAGTTACACCAGGAGTAACTACCGGCCGTTTTCCTTCTGAAATTATATAATAAATGAGGAAAAGGTGGTCCAATAGAAAACCGCCAGCTGGACACACCTGTTCAGTTCCGCCGTTTCTTATCCCTTCACCGTAACCGAAACGTTAAGGGGGAAACTTCATGGACATAATGGCTTTTACCATTTCATCTTCCCACTTCCTGAGTTATAAAAGCCCACTTAGGGAAAGAGGAGAAGGTTACACGCTCAAGTAATTAGAACAGACCTTTGTTCTTGCTGTAGGAGAAGTTCAGCAAACGCCACCACCGCGCCATGGCACCCCGACGTTCTTCTCGCCTTCAAACCGCGAACAAGGTCCTCCTCTACTCCTTCTCTTTCATGGGTAGATCTTAGGATTCTTAGAAAGGAGGTTCGCGCTCAACGGAGCCGGACCCATCTCTCGTTTTCATGGAAAAACCATGAAAAAGATATTTTGAGTTCGCCGGAAACCGCCACCTCCGGCGGCCAAACCACCGCCGACCGCTAGCCATCGCCTCAACGGAGGTGGTGGTGGTGGTGGCTGGCCAGGGAAGTGACCGGACGGCCGGCAACGGATCACGGAAACGTTACAGGAAAAATGGCTTCCTGGTTCTAGTTTCGGGTTCTATAGAAGATGAACAGTAAATCGTTTTATATTTATAAATTATGTAAATAATTTTATAAGGAAAAATATACTCGGTTTAGTATATTTTAAGGCTGCAAAATGAGGCACATAGAGGCCGAATTAGGAAAAATGACCAGACACAAAAGTTGTAGCCCTCGGGGTCTACTTTAATTTAAAATTGATTTTATTCAATTTGAGTGAGTGGTTTGAACACAGCACTCATTTTGGTGGGATCAAGACCTAGGTTAACCAGAAATTAAAATGGTTGCCCACGGTTCATAACATGTCCAAATGACTTGAAATTTGGACTGGAGGCTTATAATATGTATATCGAGAGGCTGTCCAAAAATGAGAATTTTTGGAGAACTTTTGCCTAAAGTTTTTGTAAAAATTTAATAAACAATATAAAATTAATTAGGAGATGAAATTAAGCCCAAACTCCCCCAAATTTTGGGTGGTGGTCCCTGGCATCAATATTAAGATCTGTACAAAATTTAAACTCGATTGGTCGATTTTTGAATAGGGAAGTATCAAGTCCTAGATAGGTCTTGGTGAGGGGTACTTTGGGGAAAAGTACGATTGGAGATGGAGTGGACAAATCTCCTCAAAAGAGGCTGAAGTTGTTGTCCACTGGTTTGTTGGGTCTATGTCTACCCTCTTGGGTAACATGGTGGCTTAGGGTGGATTTTTACCCTAAGAGATTGGCTCAAATCCAATGGGGGAGAGTTTGAGGTTTGTGAAGGACATAGGAGCAAAAGCTTTTGTATGCCCTTGAAATTTGGAGGAGAGGGGGATGATATGATGAAAACCCTCTGGATGAAATAGTGAAGGAATTGGAGGTAGTTAGGTACCTCGAAAGTTTAAATGTCGGAATAGGATAAGAATATAATTTAGTTATTTTAAGCACTAAATCTAATCCGAAAATTGTGAAACTCGGTAGGAGGGAGTTTTAGGATGTTTTAGACTTAAAGTAAATCTTCTGGAATTTTATGATTAATAAATGTTATACTTCATGTGTTAAAGGAATAATTGCCCGATTTATTGTTTCAATTATTTGGAGGTTTTAAATTAATTATAATCAGTTGAAATTCTGGACTTGGATCTTGATTAGTAGCACATTGATCCCTGAATTTTTATAGAATTTTATGTTGAGTAAATCTAGTACATTATTCTCAAATGATAGAAAGGGCCTTTATGTTTAAAAATTAATTATGGATAAAATACTTGCTGGAAAATTATGAAACTTTGCCAGTGCTACTTTTAGGGCTTTATCTGCATGTCATAATTTATTTATAATTTTTGGAAGAATATTTTCTGTACTTGATTCATAAACTATAGAAATTAGAGATTATTTCCAAAATAGCTTTCATGCCATTTTGATGATTGAAAAATTTTGGTACTTAGGATTTAACCTATTGAGATAACCTAGTATTTATCATAAAATTGCTGGACATCTTGCATGAGAACTTAGGGTAGTTCATGTTCAAACCGGTAGTCCTTGGATTTTCGAGGAATTTAATTAAATGCCAAAAAAATTAGGAAAATTTCCACTTTCTGGATTTAGGTCATTTAGGTCATGGTAAGTCTCCAGTAAATAATTTAGGGCATTTGGATGAGTAATGGATCATTTCATAACCGGTTCGACATGTAGCCTAGGTCGGTCTGCATTTAGTAAATTGTGAAATGCAATAGGACATGATCTGATGAAGATATAAAGAGTAGTGAGTAGTGGTGATAGTTAGAGTTAAGAGGTGCTCGGGTTTGGCGAAAGATCGTCTTCCCCGAAGAGTGGAAAGGTTTAAAAATCACCCTAGGATAGTCTATCGTAATATGAGAAGGGAATCGGGCTAAGGGAAAACAACCAATAACAATAAGTGCCTTGCGAAAGGGAACTTCGGGCCGTAATGCCGCCATCTTGGTTCCTAGTGCCCCTTGAGAGCCCTTCACGGGGTATACCGGGGGCAGTCCTGGGCTAACGTAAACTGTAATAATAAACTAGCAAGAGTAACTTAGTAACTAGGATTGCACTTTCCACAAACACTGTTGGCACAGGAAGATTGATGAGAGCTTCGGCTCGGTTGGTTAAGAGACGGACGGGATGGTCCGGGGAGCTTCGGCTCGGTTGTTCTGGAGACGGACGGGTTGGTCCGGGGAGCTTCGGCTCGGTTGGTTGGAGACGGACGTTTGGTCCGGGGAGCTTCGGCTCGGGTTTTTGTGTGTTTGCGATTAAACTTGCATGTGCATAAGATAGGAAAAGTTAAGGTGGTGGGTCTTTCGATATCGGGGAGTTCGATTGCACCGACACCGATATCGTTGACTCGGCGGGGTGATTAGCACTCCACCAATAGAAGTCTGGTGCGCCAGCCGGCAAGAGTACGCAGGCGTCCGCTTAGTGCACCAAGCGTTGAGGCGTACGATAGGTCAGACCAGTGGTGCTTTTACTGGTTTTGGAGGTGGGCGAGGCCCAACCCACCGCTTCCGTCTGCCACTACGGAGGTATCCTGGGAGGTAACGGCTCCGAAAGGGGGAACTAAAGGTCTGTGTGCACAGAGTCGGGTGTGTGAGTTGCACTGCATGTTTCATCATACCCACTAGCATGTCATAGCATAATCGATTCATTTAACCCTGACACCTAAAGTATAAGTGGTATGGGACGCTTATACATTAGGACCTGCAAAACAACCCCTTGGTCTATAAGCTTGTGTGGGCAAGTTTATAAATCAAAGGTTAATTTTCAATATATAACAACCATTGCTGTTTGACAACCGACACCCCAACGTATAAGTGGTATGGGACACTCTATACGATGGGAGCCTTGCAAAAGATCCCTTTTGCTTATGTGTTTTCGCATAAGTGAAGGTTTAAATTCATATAATTGCTTTTCTTACTACTAGACCTATTATAACAATTTATTAACTGCTCACCTAATACAACTTGCTAGATTAGTTTCCGCTGCCATCCGTTTTCTTGTTTAATCTCTACCATCATGTCCTTCCCTTTCTTCCTCCCCGCTCGGTACCTAGGAGCCATGGGGGAAGGGGTAGGGGATGATAGGGCTTAGTATTTATGACTAACGGTTTTCGAACCGCATCATTTAGGGGATCGTGGAGCCTAGCATGGAGGAGCAGCCCCAGAGATCGGTGCGCCTAGAGATGGGGCAGTCTAGCTCCGGAGTTCACACAGCCGGGACCGTGAGTCTCGACCTTGAGTAGATTCTGTTTCGCTTCCGCATGAGAGACTTGTAGTGAGGACATTTTGTACCGGGCATAAGCCCGTATTTATAGTACTCTGATGATTCTGTGGACACTCCCTTCGTGGAGCTTTATTATTTATATATGTGATTTTATTATTGTGGACTGCTTGCTCTTACTGTTATATGGTGCTACTATTCTGTGATCGAATTGGCTTGCAGAATCGGCGCCTTGTGGTGATGATCCTTCAGGACGTGAAGGAGTCTCCGCAAAGCGGCGGTTCTGGGCCTAAGACCCCGGTGGTTGAAAAAGAAAAAAAAAGGGGGTCTTACATGCGCCTCCTTCTTCATTGGGATAAATCGGGCTACCTTGGTCAACCGGTCAACTATCACCCACACAGAATCATTCCCTGAGCGCGAGCGAGGTAACCCGTGGACGAAGTCCATGGAGATGTCCTCAAATTTCCATTCGGGGATGGGCAACGACTGTAGCATTCCACCGGGGCTTCTGCATTCCGCCTTCACCATTTGACAGGCCACACAATGAGTAACAAAGTACTTGACATCCCTCTTCATGCCCGGCCAACACATCGTCTTTCTCAAATCGGTGTACATCTTCGCGATCCCCGGGTGCACCGAGTACTTGGAGCAATGGGCCACCTTTAAAATATCCTCCCGAATGTTGTCACCTTCGGGGATGTAAAGCCGGCCACGAAAATGGACGAGGCCGTCTTTTAGGGAGTATTCTTCCGTAGTCCCATCCTCCATTGACTTGAAAGCCGGGGTTAAAGCCGCATCCTTCTTTTGTTCCGTCCGGATTCGGTCTCGTACGTTGCAAACTATACTCATCGCGGCCAAATATTCGGTATACTCTTCCGATTGATTCTTAAAGACCAAAGTGACTTCCATCTCTTGCAGTGTCTGGATTAACTCCATCCTCATCAAGCGGGATTCCGTGCTCGTTCCCGGTGCCTTTCGGCTCAAGGCATCAGCTACAGAATTAACCTTCCCGGGGTGGTAGTTGAAGGTGAATTCATAGTCTCACAAGAACTCCAACCACCACCGCTGTCTCAAGTTTAACTCCTTTTGGGTGTGAACGTACTTCAGATTTTTGTGATCCGAGTAGATCTCGCAGTGGACGCCATATAAATAATGCCTCCAAATCTTCAAGGCGAATACCACCGCTCCCAACTCTAGATCATGCACCGGGTAGCTGGCTTCATGCTTCTTCAACTGTCTTGAAGCATAAGCGATCACATGCCCATTCTGCATCAACACAGCTCCCATCCCTTGATACGACGCATCCGTGTAAACTTGAAAGCCCTCCTTCCCAGATGGAAGAGCTAGGATGGGTGCAGTCGTCAATCTGTCCTTCAAATCTTGGAATGCAGCTTCGCACTGGGGTGTCCATTCAAACGGCACACCCTTCTTGGTCAGCGTAGTAAGGGGAAGGGCGATCTTCGAGAAGCCTTTCACGAACTTGCGATAGTACCCGGCAAGTCCAAGAAAGCTTCGTATGTTGGCCGCTGACTTCAATGGCGACCACTCCTTCACGGCCCGCACCTTGGCCGGATCTACTGCTAGCCCCGCCCCACTAATAACATGGCCCAAGAACGCGACCTCTCGAAGACAAAACTCACATTTGCTGAACTTGGCAAACAAAGTGTGCTCCTTTAGTTTCCTCAGCACTAAAGTTAGATGTTCGGCGTGTTCTGCTTCAGTCTTGGAGTAGACTAGGATATCATCGATGAACACGATGACAAAGATGTCCAAATAAGGGCTGAACACCTTGTTCATCAAGCTCATAAAGGCGGAAGGGGCGTTTGTGAGCCCAAACGGCATCACGGTGAATTCATACAAACCATATCTCGAACTGAACGCCGTCTTCTGAATGTCATCTTCTTGTATCCTCAGCTGATAATATCCCGAACGCAGATCTAACTTGGAGAACCAATACGATCCCACCAATTGATCAAATAATTCATCAATGCGCGGTAGGGGATAGGTGTTCCGCACCGTTAACCGGTTCAACTCTCGATAATCAATACATAACCGCAGGGTGCCATCCTTCTTTTTGACGAACAAAACGGGCGCTCCCCAAGGCGACGAGCTTGGGCGAACGAACCCTGCTTCCACCAATTCCTGAAGCTGGACTCTAAACTCTGCAAGTTCCTTCGGAGCCATTCGGTATGGAGCTCGCGAGACGGGCTTGGCACCCGGAATTAGCTTGATTTGGAAGTCCACTTCCCTATGCGGGGGTAGTCCCGGCAATTTCTCGAGAAATACCTCGGGAAATTCTCGCACCACCCGCACATCCTTGACCTCTAATGTCAATTTCTTCAACTCGAAGCAAATTACATAGACCTCGTCCCCTTCCATATGAGATTTTATAACTTGGATTGAAGATAATAATTTACGGGGTGCGAATTTAATACCTTGGAAGATGACTTCCGAGTCTCCATGCCTCAACATAACTTGCTTCTCCGCTTAATTGATCCTGGCGTGGTGCCAGTCCAACCACTTCATGCCCAAGATGAGATCGAATTCCGGGATTCTTAACACTGTAGCCGGAGTTTCAAAGAACTTTCCTCCAATAAGGGTGTCGAAGTCGCAACTTGCTGACGATGTCATCTCAGAGCCGTCCGGAAGGCGCACCCTTTGAGTAGTGCCCGTGAAGTGTTGCACTCCCTCCAAGTCCTTCACGAAGTCCGCCGAAATGAACGAGTGAGACGCACCCGTGTCAAATAACGTATAGGCGGGTCTCCCGCTAACCATGACAGTGCCTAGGTTCCAAAAAGGTAATCACTATTCATTATTGCGCGTATCATTTGTATCGTAAATCCAACAAGTCATATAATATTAATAGATTTTGCACGTACCGGTGATGACTTCCTGCGGATTTCTCTCCTGAGTCATATCCAATGCGAATACATGCTCCCGTGCATGTCCTTGATTTCTCCCTGGTGGTCCTCTTCCTCGGCCACGCATGTGCCCTCGCCCCCGTGGAGCTACTGGAGGGGGAGCAATAGGAGCACCCCCGATCAGTCGCGGGCAAACTCGTCGGACATGCCCCGGTTGGTTGCACTCAAAACATATCACCTCACGTCGGCCCCCAGGTTGTTGATAATATTGCTGCTGCGGTGGTGGTGGTAAAGCTAGTGGTTGTGGAATTGGGTACTCCACCCGATAGTTCCGGTTGACCCACCGACCGCCTCTGTGGTTTCCCCTTCCTCTGCCATGATCATTCCGCCTTCTATTACTAGGGCCGACTTCAATTACTCCTTCCGCAGGTCTCTTGCCACATCCCATGTGGTCCGCCTCCAGTCTCTTTGCCATGTCAATGATTTCTGCCAGGCTTCCATCGGCTATAAACAAAAGGGCCTGCCTCAGGGGGTCCCTTAATCCTTTGTAGAAGCGCTTCGCGTAGCCTCTATCGTCCAAATCATAGGAATCGGCAAACCTAGCGAGGTGTTGGAACTCCCTCTGGTACTCCGTTACCGATTTCGATCCCTGCTTCAGCTGCAGAAATTTTTCTTCAAGTCCATCCCGAGCAGAAGAAGGGATGAAGTGATCCAGAAAAGCCTCGGTGAACTCGTTCCAACTGATGTCCGTGTACAACCGCCCTTGGAAGGTGGAGCCCATGAGGGACTTCCACCACCTTTTGGCGTGCAGCTCTAGCAGCGTCACTACCAATGTCACCGCCATGTTGTTCGGACATCTTATGCCAGCCATCAATTCCTGCACGGTATCAAGCCATTCCTCGGTGCGCACCGGCGATTCTGTCCCAAGATAGGCAGGAGGGGACAGGGCACGGAAGGTGCTCAGCCAGTTGGAGCCTGGCGCTTGTTGTTGCACCGGAGCTTGCTGGGCTTTAAATGCATCCAATATGGCTGACAGCGTTTGTCCCAGTTCCGACTGCTGGAATTGTGAAGGGACGGAAGGGGTAGGAGTGCCCCCAACCGGCTCCACCTGCGCTGGGACCTATACGCAAGGTACAAACTAGGGTCAGGTTGGCTAAAACTAATGTCAAAGTTGGACAACTTAGTGTGAATTACATATGGGCACACCACTGCTTCCGCTAAGTCGGTTTGTCCCCAAACCGACTAATCGAACGGGAGTGGCCCATTGTTACCTGACTGCTGTAGGTGAAGATCGGCTAACTCTGATACCATTTGTAAGACCCCCCTCCCGGAACACAACACACGGCACGAGGGGAGTCTTATGCCCGAAATAGCCGCCTTGCGGTAGCACTAACACACGGGTTAGCCTTTACCATAAGACGCCTATTCCGCCGGCTACAATCCATATCACAACAATCATGCCAACCCAACCATAACAGAAAAGTAAAGCAGTTCAGTTCACAGCTAATGTTAAGTCCAAAATAGCGGAAGATAACAAGCACAACATGCTTGTACAAAAGAACAAGAGTCTAGAAATGTTTTGCCAAACGGCAACATGAAAACACTCACGACTGTCACTGACGGTGCCGATGGCACCACCACCTCAGGTCCTATCGTCCGGGCCTGGCTGTCCTGCTGCATAGTCCGTTGCTGCTCTACCTGCGGGGTTTCCTCCTAAAAAGGAAGACGTAGCAACCGTTAGTCATAAGACTAAGTGGCTTCACATCCGCTCCCCCGGCGACTCCTCGGCACCGGGCGGAGAAAGGAACAAAGGTACAATATGTATATATATAAGCAAGTAAACAAGCAGGTGACTGTAAATATAGTGGAGTATAAACTACGCAACACAACTAGCAGTTCTACAAATATCAATAATATATGACAGCAGGTATAAGTAATCAGAATAGTAACTTAACTTATAAGAGTGCCCATACAAACTTATAAGTTAAGGATCGGCTTAACAGTAAAGTAACTCATCGTATAAGAGTGCCCATACAAACTTATACGATGAGGATCTTGTGTATGCAATGAATGACATGATATGAATGTTATGCTATGACCGAATCATGCGCACACACATGCAAGTTGCTATGTCGACACAGACTTGAAGTTCCCACTTTTCGAGCAGGTAGCTAACCTCTCAGGCGTCGTCCGTCGTGGCCAGACGGCGACAGTGGAGCGGGCGTCTCCACTACTAGGTGGTATTACACTACCTATCCTAGGCCCCCGTACGCCTCAACGCTAAGAACACAACAGCGGAGCTCACATGCGTACTACGGCTCAGAAGGGGTCTTGGGTAAATGTGCACCAAGAACACAACCCAACCTGGCCTTTGATTTCGAACCGGATGGAACCTCGGAAATGCACGAGGTGCAAGCCCAACCGTTCTCATGGCGCGGAGGAGATCTCGGTTTATGGACACCAAGTATCTAACCCTACCACCCAAGGTCTACCCATTGGCTCCCATCAGTGTGACGACTGGCGAACCCGTAGACCTGCCACAGTCATTATCTCAATATCGCGACACGATGAATCGTCGCACATCACATGCCCCAAAACAACTCACTCGATGCTACCCGTAGGGAGACTTCAACTCTAAGCATCGGTTGTTAGTAAACCCCTTGAGCTCGGATTATGGTTACCAAATACTCTTCACATATTGTTCATCATGTTCACGCCCACCTATTCAATGAATTCACCTCAACACTACGCATAATAGATATGTTCAACACCAAATTGTATAAATATATCCTATACCAATCTCAAATCCTAATATCTAACCTTCCCATCCAATCCAATTCTCTACCATTACATGGTTATTCCCTAATACACAACCAAATGAGTAACCATGCTAGATTATAGTAACAACAACATTATAGATATATGGGAGCAAGATATCAAATGAGCAAATCACAATCATTGCAAGAGTGCTAACATTATAAATTAACAAGTGCATTAACATAGGATAGCCCAATACTAAAGCTGGGATTCCCGGAGCTACAGGAATCCGATCACAATGCACAACCCCTCGTTTGAAAGGTATTCGCGAGGGCTACGACTTTCGTGTTGAGTTGATCGCCCAGATCTGGTCGCAACATACCAGAAATTCAACTCGAATACGTACAGGAAACAGTTTCCTGTACAGGAATTTTCCCGAACGCAGCGGACTCGAACCAGCTTTCCCGTGGCTACGGGTATCGCATGGAAACGTGCAACCACTCGTTGGAAAGGTAATTCCAAGGGCTACGACTTTTGTGTTGAGTCAATCACCCAGATTTGGCCAGAACACCTCTGAAATTGGACACGAAGGTCGCCGCGTGCAGAAATCAGATTTCTGCACGCATCTTAAGGCGAGATGAACGGCATCCGTTCATCTTCTTCCTTGCAACGACCTCGCGTAAACTTCTCCAGAAATCACATCCAACCTTATTTCTCCTTTCAAAGCCAAACCCTCAACGAAAACCCCTCTCATCTCCACTTTGAATGATGAGAAGGTTGAGGGAGACTAAGCCTAGAAAACCTAGGCATGGCTTATCCTAAGAACTCTCCTCCTCACCATCAAGACACTATGGAGTCGATGTCTCTCCTAAAATTACTATAGATCTAGCACCAAGGGAGAGGAGAGGAAGCTCACCTCAAGTCCAGCGGTACCACCATGGCCGGCCATGAGCCTCGCACTCCTTCGCGGCGGCATTGTTTTTCCCTTGACGGCGGCGGCATTTCGATTCCTCCAAGGATGGCTCCGGCAAGCTCTTCCTCCTCCAGCCAAGAGAACTCCCTCAGAAATTTCGGGGCTGAAGAAAGGGGATGAAATGCTAGGGTTTCACAACTTTTTCATTTTTATACACCGGAGACACGGGTAGGCACACGGCCGTGTTCCTACCCGTGTTCAGGTGACACGGCCGTGTCGCCTGCCGTGTTTAGGGCCGTGTTCATCCCAGAACAACTTTCTGCCGTGTCGGGGTTGCGGCACACGGGTAGAGACACGGCCGTGTCTCGACCCGTGTCCTCGGCACACGGGTAGGGACACGCCATGTCCCAATACCCGTGTACCTCTCTGACTGAAAACTCAATATTGGCATGAGGCACACGGGTATGGACACGGCCGTGTCCATACCCGTGTCGGCCAAAAACACCCTTTTGCCTTGTTTTCCTCATTTCCCATACGTTCGCACCTGTTCACCCACACCCCCATTGGGCTCACCACAGCCCCCTTGACTTAAAAGCGCAATCAAGGGGCCTAGCGCGAATCAGGACGTTACACTAAGTCCCGCTCGGGCCAGCACCTCAGGTACCTGTAAGATCCAATCCACCAAGCGGTGGCAAACAGGGCAACGGTCAGCATTCAGCTGACCAATTATAACGACCCTGCCCCTGGCACGGGGCAGCGGAATTCCATCCCTGCATAGCAATCATCCAACATGATATATAGAAATTCAAGCAAGACGTGCACGCCCGCACAGTCACATATCACAAACGTCGGCCCGACGGCCCGACGCTCCGTGCACTCAGGGCACATTCACATCGTTCAGAGGTCCCAGACATAACGGTGCATTATGAGCATTCTAGTCTGATCGGCTCACAGGCCGTCGACTCTCGCTATGTGATCCTAACAGGGCCTTAAGCACCCAAGGTTAGACAACCATAACGCGGGTACAGATCCACCTTTCCCGTTGCTCACATCGTCAGACTCACGCCTGGACTGACGCGGGTACAGTTTCACCTTGCCCGTTCCACCATTTCCTAGTTGCAGCCTCACGGCTCAACCTTCCACAAAGTAGCACTCACGGCCACAAGAGAGTCCAACTCTCAACATTTCCTGGACTTCCTCCAGTACTTTATCCATCATGCATACAAGCAATAATCACGGAGTCTTCTCCGATATGCAACCAAGCATCACCAATCCAGACCATGTCCAGATGGGCTTCACACAGCATGCCTAGATCCGTACTCCAATTCCGGACTCTAATAAGGGGGACTTCACATATCTACCCAAGGGATGCCACAACCCACCGCACACTCGCGGGGAAGGGTTTTCCCTATGCAATGCAGGAATTAAGGACTTCACATGTCCAAGCAGGAAATCATTACCCTAGGAGTTCGCTTCGGAGCCATGGAGAGAAATTTGAGACGGATGAAAGCCTTCGCAGCAGCGTTGCCTTCGCAAATCCGAACTCGGCTCGCGATTTGGACCACCGTAGCACCACCGGCAGCCGGACTCCACTTCCTCTTCTTCCTCCTTGCTCTCACCTCTCTCTTAAACTTTAGAAAGAGAAGATGAAAAGAAGAATGAGCTTTTCTTCCCCCTTTTCCGGCCTTATCAGCCCAGAAATGATCTCCAGCCACAGGATCTTATTTAAAGAAAATGAAGGGCCAAGATCTAACTGAAAATTCCTTTTCTTTTGGCCGACACGGCCTGTGACACGCCCGTGTCACAGGCCGTGTACCCTTAAGCGGCACACGCGGCAGTCGCACCGACTGAAATATTCGAGAACACGGGCATCGACACGCCCGTGTCGAACCTGACACGCCCGTGTCAGTCATGAGACACGCCCGTGTCTCCTGTTACACGGTACTCACCGATCTCCAAAACCAGAACACAGGTAGGGTACACGCCCGTGTTAAACCCAACACGGCCGTGTTCCATGCCGTGTTCACTGCCGTGTTCAAGGCCGTGTACTTCTCTGACTCAAACAGGCCATTTTCGAATTTAAATGAGTGACATGCCCTGGGACACGCCCGTGTCGGAGGCCGTGTCCCAGGCTCGACGATCGTCGACTATCATTCGTCGACTAGCCTGAACACGCCCTGGGACATGCCCGTGTCCCAGGCCGTGTACACCCGACACGCCCTGGGACACGCCCGTGTCCCAGGCCGTGTCTAACAGCCTCCAACCCAAAATTGTTTGCAAACACATTTTGAGATTTTTGGGGTGTTACAATCCTCCCCCCCTTAATAAAATTTCGTCCCGCAATTTGAAGACAATAGGGAGAAAATAACAAAACAATTATATGTTTCTATTACATAGACAACGAGCGAACAAGTTACGAAAATAACTCGGGAAACTCGGCTCGCATGGTCTGCTCGCGCTCCCATGTTAGCTCTTCTCGGCCACAATTGTCCCACCGGACTTTAACCATCCTGATCACCTTGTTCCGCAACTGTTTCTCGGCTCGATCCTCGATCCGTATAGGCTTCACCTTTGTCGTTAGCCCATACTCAACCGGCACTCGATCATTGTCAACTATTTGAGCTGGATCCTTGACTGCTTTGCGTAGCACCGAGATGTGAAACACGTCATGCAGTCCACTCAATTCCGATGAAAGAGCTAGCCGATATGCGGCTTCCCCAACTCGCTCCACCACTTCAAACGGACCAAGGTATCGCGGACTTAGCTTTTTCAATCGCCGAATCCGAGATACGCCTTTGAAGGGCTTAATCTTTAAATAGACCCAGTCACCCACCGCGAACTCCACGTTCCGGTGCTTAGCATTGTAATACTTGGCCTGCCGATCTTGGGCTATTAGGAGCCTCTCTCGAATAGAGCGTATTGTTGAGGTAGCATCCTCGGCTTCCTTTTTGCCTAAAAGTTTGGTCTCGCCAGTTTCTGCCCAAGCTAGCGGTGTACGACACTTACGACCATACAGCGCTTCGAATGGGGCCATGCCTATACTCGCTTGATAGCTATTATTATAGGCAAATTCGACCATAACAAGATGCTCTTCCCACTTCTTACCGAAGTCCAGGGCGCATATACGGAGCATATCCTCCATCGTTCTGTTGGTTCGTTCAGTTTGGCCATCCGTTTGCGGGTGAAAGGCCGTACTGAATGCTAACTTCGTGCCCAACATTTGATGAACTAATCTCCAATCCTTTGAGGTAAAGCGCCCATCTCGGTCACTTACGATGCTCCGGGGAACACCGTGCAATCGAACAATCTATTCCACATAGAACTTTGCCAACGTTTCCACTGAATCGTCCCGCTTGTTTGGTATAAAGTGAGCCACCTTTGTCAACCGGTCTATAATCACCCAGATTGAGTCATGGCCACGCTGAGATCTCGGCAATCCATGCACGAAATCCATAGAAATATCCTCAAACTTCCATTGCGGAACCGGCAACGACTTCAGGAAACCACTCGGCCGTTGACATTCTGCCTTTACCAAAGCACAAGTATGACATTTAGCCACATACGCGGCTATGTCCTTCTTTAAACCAGGCCACCAGAACAGTTTCTTCATGTCCTTGTACATTTTTGTGCTCCCAGGGTGAATTGAGTACTTTGTAAAGTGCGCTTCATATAACAATTCTTCCCGCAATTTACCCGCACTAGGGACGCACAATCGGCCATCTTTTCGTAATAAGCCATCATCCCAGGAGAACTGATCACCAGATCCCTCCTTTGCATAGCGTTGGAGACTTTCATCCAACTCCGTTGCCCGCCGAACCTGTCAGCAAGGTCATATTGAACCTCCAACCAGTTCACGCATGCTTCAGTCGAAGAATCTCTTTCTACACAAGATATCTCCAGAGCTTCCAACTCCTGGACTAACCGCTCATCATGTATCCGCAACCAATTTGCCTGTACTGGAGTCCGATGACTCAAGGCATCAGCGACCAGATTTCCCTTTCCGGGAACATAGTGAATGTCGAAGGTATAATCCCCAAGGAATTCCATCCACCTCCTTTGCCACATATTCAACTCCTTTTGATCGAGCAGATACTTTAAACTTTTATGATCTGTATAAATATTCACTTTCACGCCATATAGATAATGACGCCACAACTTTAGCGAAAAGATCACCGCCGCCAACTCCAAATCATGGACGGGGTAATTACGCTCATGCACTTTCAATTGACGTGAGCCATAAGCGATCACCTTGCCAAACTGCAGGAGAACGCAGCCTAAGCCGCTTCCTGACGCATCGCTGTATATTTCAAATCCATCTGTACCACATGGCGACGTCAAAACGGGCGTCGTGGTCAAACGACTTTTCAGCTCCTCAAAAGCTCGTGCGCACTCTGGCGTCCAAACGAACTTCTGATCCTTTCTCGTCAACGTAGTCAGAGGCAAAGCAATCCGGGAGAAGTTCTCCATGAACCGTCTATAGTAGCCCGCCAGTCCAAGGAAACTCCTGACTTTGGACACCGAAGACAACACTGGCCAATCACGAATGGCACTTATCTTAGCCGGATCCACCGCTATGCCCTCTCCACTTACCACATGGCCTAGAAAAGCCACCGACGAGAGCCAAAACTCACACTTAGAGTACTTGGCATACAGCTTATTCCTTCGCAAGGTATGCAATACTAATCGCAAGAGGTTTGCATGATCTTCCTCCGATTGTGAATATACCAGAATATCATCAATAAACACAATCACAAACAGATCCAGGTATTCGCGGAACGTTCGATGCATGAGATCCATGAATACCGAAGGCGCATTACATAAGCCGAACGGCATCACTGTAAACTCATAATGACCATTGCGTGTGCCAAACGCTGTCTTGGGAATGTTACCTTCCCTAATCCGCAACTGGTAATACCCGGACTTCAAATCCAACTTCGAATAGACGGTTGAGCCTGCTAGCTGATCGAACAAGTCATCGATCCGAGGAATTGGATACTTGTTTTTCTCCGTCAGTTTGTTTAGTTCGCGATAATCAATACATAGTCGCAAACCACCGTCTTTCTTTTTCACAAAAAGAACAGGCGCGCTCCAAGGTGACATACTTGGGCGTATGTATCCCTGCTCCAACATCTCTTGCAACTGAACATTCAGTTCGGCCATTTCTTTTGGCGCTACCCGATATGGCGAACGGGCCACGGGTTTTGCACCCGGCACCCGCTCGATAGCGAAGTCAATTTCCCTTTGGGGAGGTAACCCCGGAAGGTCCTTTGGAAACACATCCGCATATTCCGACACAATCGGCACTTCACTCACACTGGCCTTCGGCGCCACCGCCTCGATGAGTGTGAAGAACAACTCTGCACCCTTCCGAACTGCCTTAACAACTTGGAGAGAGGATAACAACATCCCACTCATCCCTTGCATACCAATAAACTTGGTCTCTTGTTCGGTATTTTGCCCAAGTGTGACCTCTTTTGAAGTGCAATCTATACAGGCACGCTGCTCTGAAAGCCAGTCCATACTAAAGATTATATCAAACTCTTTGATCGACAATACTAATGTTTCCACCTTGAACTCCCGACTTCCTATCTTGACCTCAAGACCACAAGATCTATCCGCGCACATCAAACATCCGTTAGGCAACAACACCTTTACCCTGTCTGTGGTGGTCCGGATAGGCACCCCGATACGAACGACAAAGTCCTCAGATAGAAACGAATGTGAAGCACCTGTGTCGAACAGTGCTCGCGCCGGATACTCTCGTATAAGGACAAACCCTATAACATGACAATTAAAACAAGCACAGCACACCAAAAGTAAAAACATTAAAACCTATGCGCACCTGTGACGACATCCACCTGCTTAATGGCCTCCTGTTGTCCAAGGATGAAGACCCTGGGCTGCGCGTGCGAGGCAGAAGACTCCACCACAGCCTTCCCCTTCTCCGTATAAGACGCTCCCGTCTTCTTATCACCCTTTGGAGGACCAAATCGGCATTCACGTGCGAAGTGTCCAACCTTCCCGCACGTATAACAAGCACGAGATCCATTCCCAGATGTATCTGTCACAGTCGCAGAAGGAGCTTGTCCAGAAGACTTAGACTTCTTATTCCATCTCGTTCGGTAGCCAAACTTGTCCGGACGCGGCGGCTTAAACTCTGGCTTCACCACCGCCAAGTTTCCCTTTGCTTGCCCCCGTTTCATGTCCGTCTCCAAAGAACGAGCCGTACAGACTAAGGCTTGGAATCCCTGACTCACAGAACTCGAGAGCAAATACCTTAGCTCATCTCGCAGTCCCGCATAAAACCGACTAGTCTTACGCTCTTCTTCGGCGAAGATCGTGCCCGCATATCTTCCCAAACGGGTGAACTCATGCAAGTAGTCATCCACACTTCGATCTCCCTGTGCTAACCGTTGAAACTCCATTTCCATCGATATCCTTTGCTGCATCGGCAGATGTTGTGCTAAGAACAAACGAGAGAATTCTTCCATTGTAATCTCTGCCAATTGCCTACCAGCCAAGTGATGCATTTCAATCTCATCCCACCACAATCGCGCCTCTCCTTCCAGTAGGAAAGTGGCTAACATGACTTTCTGTTCCTCCTCAACCTTGATAGCTCTCATAATCCTCTTGATCCTTGCAAGCCAATCCTCTGCTTGGGCCGGTGTACCCGCCCCATGAAACTGCGGAGGGTTAAAGCTCAAGAATTTCTTCCATTGTTGATCTGCTACCCGCGGATCAACTTCGGCTTCTACCAGTTCTTGTCGTACCCCAGCTTGCGTTGGCACCACTGCAGGACGTGCCTGCCCAGTCTGCTGAGCATTCATCACAGCAAGTACCGTTTCCGTGATGAGACGGACAGTTTCAGCGGATGGAGGAGTTGTGGGCACCTCGGCTGGTGCCGCACTCTCAACAGAACGTTGTGGTTCAGATTGACCCGCAACACTTCTGGTCACCTATATATGTAAAACACACAGGTTAACGACCAATGAAAATGGCAACCATACAAAAAGAATACACAAGTTCAACAAACAAGTGTATTTGCATTCCTAAGTGGACAATCTTGAGTTCAAATTAAGTGTTATAACGACAGCACTGACACGTGCTCGCCACCTCTCAAAAGAATTCGTCCGCGAATTCGGAAGAGATCGACCAACAAGCTGATACCAAATTGTAACACCTCTACCCGTCAAGAAGAATATAATAGAGGGTCCGGCCGGGGCCCCACACTATATTCCACAAACAGGCGGAGACGCTACGAAATAATATCATAACCAACGCGTCCTAACACGGAGCATTCTAGCGGAAGCTTCACGGTTGAATTAATGAACTCAAGATAAAGAACATTGTCCACTAACATAGGAATGTATATATACATCAAAAGAGTCTGGCCTTAAGGCCTTACAACAGTTTCTCTTAACAACAGTGTGGATTACAGACATCGGCACGCAGGCCGGCCACACATGAACAAAAGAAACAAAACAAGGCCTTCGAGGGCAGCAACGCAGCTTTGGGCTTCAGCCCGCTAAGTCCCGCTCGGGCCATCACCTCCAGTACCTGTAAGATCCAATCCACCAAGCGGTGGCAAACAGGGCAATGGTCAGCATTCAGCTGACCAATTATAACGACCCTGCCCCTGGCACGGGGCAGCGGAATTCCATCCCTGCATAGCAATCATCCAATATGATATATAGCAATTCAAGCAAGACGTGCACGCCCGCACAGTCACATATCACAAACGTCGGCACGACGGCCCGACGCTCCGTGCACTCAGGGCACATTCACACCGTTCAGAGGTCCCAGACATAACGGTGCATTATGAGCATTCTAGTCTGATCGGCTCACAGGCCGTCGACTCTCGCTATGTGATCCTAACAGGGCCTTAAGCACCCAAGGTTAGACAACCATAACGCGGGTACAGATCCACCTTTCCCGTTGCTCACATCGTCAGACTCACACCTGGACTGACGCGGGTACAGTTTCACCTTGCCCGTTCCACCATTTCCTAGTTGCAGCCTCACGGCTCAACCTTCCACAAATAGCACTCACGGCCACAAGAGAGTCCAACTCTCAACATTTCCTGGACTTCCTCCAGTACTTTATCCATCATGCATACAAGCAATAATCACGGAGTCTTCTCCGATATGCAACCAAGCATCACCAATCCAGACCATGTCCAGATGGGCTTCACACAGCATGCCTAGATCCGTACTACAATTCCGGACTCTAAAAAGGGGGACTTCACATATTTACCCCAAGGGACGCCACAACCCACCGCACACTCGCGGGGAAGGGTTTTCCCTATGCAATGCAGGAATTAAGGACTTCACATGTCCAAGCAGGAAATCGTTACCCTAGGAGTTCGCTTCGGAGCCATGGAGAGAAATTTGAGACGGATGAAAGCCTTCGCAGCAGCGTTGCCTTCGCAAATCCGAACTCGGCTCGCGATTTGGACCACCGTAGCACCACCGGCAGCCGGACTCCACTTCCTCTTCTTCCTCCTTGCTCTCACCTCTCTCTTAAACTTTAGAAAGAGAAGATGAAAAGAAGAATGAGCTTTTCTTCCCCCTTTTCCGTCCTTATCAGCCCAGAAATGATCTCCAGCCACAGGATCTTATTTAAAGAAAATGAAGGGCCAAGATCTAACTGAAAATTCCTTTTCTTTTGGCCGACACGGCCTGTGACACGCCCATGTCACAGGCCGTGTACCCTTAAGCGGCACACGCGGCAGTCGCATCGACTGAAATATTCGAGAACACGGGCATCGACACGCCCGTGTCGAACCTGACACGCCCGTGTCAGTCATGAGACACGCCCGTGTCTCCTGTTACACGGTACTCACCGATCTCCAAAACAAGTACACGGGTAGGGTACACGCCCGTGTCAAACCCAACACGGCCGTGTTCCATGCCGTGTTCACTGCCGTGTTCAAGGCCGTGTACTTCTCTGACTCAAACAGGCCATTTTCGAATTTAAATGAGTGACACGCCCTGGGACACGCCCGTGTCGGAGGCCGTGTCCCAGGCTCGACGATCGTCGACTATCATTCGTCGACTAGCTTGAACACGCCCTGGGACACGCCCGTGTCCCAGGCCGTGTACACCCGACACGCCCTGGGACACGCTCGTGTCCCAGGCCGTGTCTAACAGCCTCCAACCCAAAATTGTTTGCAAACACATTTTGAGATTTTTGGGGTGTTACAACAACAGTATTTTTGAGTGTGGGTGCTGGAGCAGCAACCTCCATTAATTCCTTTTGAATCTGATGGGCTTGCCTATAGAGTGGACTCTTGGCATTTGCACACTTGCCAAGGTGAACTCCATACTCATAGTGACCATGAGTAGTTTAATGATCATACCTGTTTGTAGGATTCATCACCTTCCAAAAGAAGATAACGGATTTTGCAGCTAGAGGCTGAATTGGGGCCTTACCTTTTCTTTGTGAATTGGTGGCCCTAGTTCTTCCCTTAAAACCTAGACTAGTCTTCCCTTTTTGTGAGATGAAATTGCCAATTAAGGGTAATACAGATTTTGGTTCGGAGAATTTAGCCACTAGCTCTCTTTCACGCTGAAGTTTTGCCTCTAGTTTGTTGATATGATTCTCCTTGAAAGAGATTGTGCCCATCTGAATAATAGTAATGTTTTTTAATTTGGCAACCTCATTCAATTTTAGATCCAACAGCTTTCTGAATTTGCTGCAGCCAGCTTAAGAGACTCAATCTCCTTGGTCTGCTCTTTGACAGGAAGTTTTCTTCTCTTTAGAGCTTGCAATAATCCACCATACTCATCAATGAGTTGGTGTACATCCCATTCAGACTCAGAACCATCCCCACATCTTGATGCTGATGCTTCTGATTCTGATCCAATAAAATAATTAGATGTTGTAGGAGAGTTATATACCTTACTAGGACAATCTTGATCTAGGCACCGATCATTTTTTGTTAGGGCCATCAACCCTCTGCAGCAGTATTCTTCCACTCCATTTATGGAGTCCAACATTAGTAGAAATTCTATCTCCTTAGAATCCTCTTTAGTTGAGAATAACCCAACATATGCTTCAGCCTTTTCTTCTTCTCCTGATTCAGATAATGAAGAATCTGTCCAGCTTTTCTGCTTTTGGGCAACAAAAGATTTTTCTTTATTGCCCTTCATTTGTTGTTTCTTCTTGTATTTTCATTCAGCCCTCTTGTCTGAAAAGTTTGCTATGACTTGTACTTGCCTGTAGTAGAAACTCTAGAGTGCACCTAGGACTTGTACAAAAATCTATGGGAGGTTTAGGCCTGGTACTGTGTATACTCGTATAGGAGTGAAGACGCCCGATCCACTGTTTTCGTAGCGACAATAGTGGTACCAGAGATTTTAGCTAACTCCGATAAGTGCTAACTAAAAGCATTGTAATCACAAAGTCGTGTGAGTGAGTTACACTTGTATAAATCTTAAACATGCCTAACATATTATAACATACGTACTAGGTCATTCATACTTCAGATCCTTATCATATAAATTAGTATGGACACTTTTATATGATAAGTTATAATTCCTAAAAGCCTTACTTATAAGCTTGTATGTATATTCATATAAGTTAAGGTACTCTTGTGATGGTAGCTTAGTAGTAGTTATTACTTTACTGCATTGTTCATATTACTTTACTACTTCCTTTTTTACAGTTACACTATTACAGTTTTTCACTTGTTACTACTCATTTATAACTGCATGTTTAATGAAATAAACAATGTTAAATGTATACTCATGATAGATTAGTTCCATTGTCACCTGCACTTTTGATTTTTCTCTTTTTGTCCTCCGCTTTCATCCTTTTGCACGCTGCCTAGGAGTCGCGGGGGTAAGATGAGGACAAAATGGCTTAGTCATTATGACTAACAGTCATTTGTGACCGTATAATTTTAGAAGCTCGAGGAGATGGAGCACCAGCACGACAAGCAGGACAGGGTAGCAGGACTTGAGGAGCAGATACTACACACTACTACTACAGCTCAGCGTCAGGTTATGACGGGTGTTTTAGTTTCAACTTCCGTATAGAGTTGTGATATAGAGAGATTTATTCACTTTGGCATGTACCGAGCATAAGCCCTTACTCTCTTATTATGCTCATTGTTGGACTGCATTTTCATTATATATGATGATGATTCTGTGATCTGTGGACTTGTCTTTATAGTTTTACTTCTAATCTCAAAATTGTCTATAGGTTAAAATGATCATACTCGCCGACAGGATTGGAGTCGTGCGGTGGCGACTAACCCGTGTGTTAGTGTCACCGTAAGGCTGCAATTTTGGGCATAAGACTGGGTAACTCCTTGGTAAGTGGGAGGGATCCTACACCACTAATTATCATGATGCATAGTTCTTATGTTATAATTATTGAATGTGAGATTCTCTAAGAAATTTTAGGAATGTTAAGGACATATCAAATAGAATATGGAATTTGAACTGCAAGGTACCAACAATAATGTCCTGTAGAGCCAACAATAATGTCCTGTAGAGCCAACAATAATGTCCATAGGCATTGAGTGAAGTGTACTCACACGACGCCATACAACTAAAAGCTGTGAGTATGGCTCAACCTGTCAAAGCCTAAGAAGAAACGGGCAAAAATGTGGCTAAGTACACAAGCGTTGAGTGAAGTCCACTGACTCAATGCCATAACAACAAATTCGTTGAGTATTGCTAAGTTAGTCAAAGCCACAAAAAATCTGGGTAGTTATTTTGACTAAGTCTATAGGATTTGAGTGAAGCTTACTCACACAATGCCATGTGATAAAGGGCATTGACTGATTCTCATCCAGTCATAGCCAGTGTTTTCATACAAAAAAATTTGCTAAGCCCTAATGCATTTATTGTAGCTTACTCAGTCAACGCCAGATAATAAAAGAATATTTGTTAAGTAGTTTGGCATTGAGTGAAGCATACTCACTCAACGCCAAGGGGCAAATTCTATCTAGAGTATTATGGTGTTGAGTGATGAAGACACACTAAACGCTCTCAAAGCCAGGTGACTAGAATTATTTATAAGTGGCATGGAATTGAGTGAAGCTTACTCACTCAATGCCAAGAGGCAGAAAGATTTCTCTAAGTGTTTTGGCATTGAGTGACGCTTACTCACTCAATGCTTAATGACTGGAATATTTTTCTAAGTGTTTTGGCATTGAGTGATGGTTGTTCACTCAACGCCTTGTGACAGAAATTCTGTCTAAGTGTTTTAGCGCTGAGTGATGCTTACTCACTCAACGCCTGTATTATTGATGCTTGATTTTGGCTAAGTCCAAAGATTGTGACGTCAGCATGATTCAGCAAAAGTCAAAAAAGTCAACGCAATTCAAATTAGTTGCGGGAAAGATGGAGCAAGCCATTGTTTCCGTCGGCAGCCAACTCTTGTCGTCTTCTGCAAATGGAAGGGGGTAAATCGGCATTTAAGGTTGTTCCCCATAGCGCAAAGAGTCATTGATCGACAAGTAATATAAGGGAAAGATTGGCTGAGTTGACAACAAGAAATTAGGGCTTTCTGATTTCGCAATTGCGGCTGAACATTGTCTTCCTCACCATTGTTGTCGAGCCTGAAGATCCTATTCAGTTCAGTCAACCTGAAAGCAAAAATTGATAGCTAATGCGATATTCATCTACGATAGCAAGATCAGGATTGATTCCTAAAAGAGAAGAGGCAGAGACTTCTGCAAGCTACTTCCAGAACGAGTCATTGATTCATTTGAAGATATCTGTTGATGAATATTTTATCCATGCTAACGCGTGTTTCCAATCGATGAGGCAAGTATACCTATCATTCGGAGTATAGAATCAAGTGTCGTATATCGACTCGGGGCTTGTCGAGTACTTGTACTCACAAGAAAGAGCTATTATCTTATAGAATGAATAGTTGGTTTTTGTTTATAACAAGAACGGAAGCGTTATACTAAGAAAGAGAAATTCGATGTTGGGGAAGCTAGCACTTGATCTAGAATCCCTTGGGATAAAATAAACCTTCTTGAAAAACAAAGCAATGCAAGTTCTTAAATTACTCACTCGACCGTGGAGGTTCCTAAAGTACAAAAGCATCTCTCTTGAGCTCATTCTTCTGGCTAACCTTAGGTTGATCGATTAATACCTCTCGGCCAGTCAAAACCCCTAAGCTTGCTTTAGGCGGTGAACCTGAAAGACGTGGGCTGGATCTGATTTACTATAGAGGGGGGGGGGGGGAATAGAGTATTTAAAAACTTTGGTTGTATTTAAGTTTTATATCAGAGTTTAAAATAGGTAATACCAATAGTACTATAGAAGGAAATAAATAACTGGTTAAACTAATCTATCTATCACAGCCACAACAAGAACAGAAAGAAAATGAAACAAAACCAGACAACACAATAAGTTTATAGTGGTTCCCCAACTTGGGTACATCCACTCTTCTACCACCCTGGTAAGAATCCACTAATAGGTTTTTTATCAGGTGACTACAACCACAATATCTATTTGTAGGGAGATATAGCAATCCTTTAGGCTTTTGATCAGGTGCCCAAAAACCAACGCAAGTCTTTTGATTAGGAGACTTGACAACCAAGTGGTTAACTTTTGAAGGGAGTTAAAACCCTTTTATAGGAGGTAAGAGGAGGTGATGGTGTCTTCTATTTCTCTAAAATAACAGAGAAGACTAGTGGATCTTGATGTTGTCAAAGCTCCCCCTGAGAGGTTGAATTATTCAGGAAGACTTGAAGCTTTGCTTCAGGGTGTAGGTCTTCAGCCTTGTCTGAAAAAAGTCTTGGAACTTTTTGATTGAATCAAGATTTATTGTCCTTGAATGTTCCTGGTGGAGAAGGTTGAAGAAAACTCTTGATAGTGATGAATGTTCTTCGTCAGTCTTTAGAAATGATAAGGTAGAAAACAGATTGTTTTCTGTACTGTGAGAAAGTTTTGAATGTTCAGAATGTGTCTCTCAGAATTCTTTGTGTGTTGTATATTCTCTGAGTGTCTGTGTGTTTTCTGGCTAAGTTGTTGTGGACTGAAAAGAGAAAAAGACTTTTATATTATGCAGTCAATTCTTCTCCTTTGAAATTTGAATTGCTACAAAAAATACTTATTGCCCTGGAGAAGGAAATGGCTGGAATATTTTCTTTTAATGAGTTTCCCCAACTATCCTATTAAGATAGGCAAGTAATTATCCTGATGAAAGCCATAATTAATGCAGCCAATAACGTCTATATTCAAGGGAATATAAGCATTAATTACTCAGGAATACTACTGCTAAATAATATAGAAAGTAAGGGACAGAAGAATAAAAAACTTCTCATTCTGGCTCAGGACAGATTTCATCGACCTCTTAATAGAGTTTGTCGACTGGAGATCCAAGTTTGTGGACCTGAGAATTCCTGTTCGTCGACCTGAGCTCTGCGAACTTCATATTGAGAATAACCTGCCAATTCTCTGCTCTGAGTTCGTCGAGCTGAGAATCTGTTTGAAGTAATCGATCGTCGACATTAGCTCGAATATCGTCGAGCTCAGCACAGAGAAATAACTCTAAGTTCGTTGATCTGAGATCGACGAACGTCGAGCTAAGTTCGAAGAACATCGAACTAATAATTTTTCCTCTTTGAATTCTTCTAAGACTGAGTCCACTGATGTCCTCTGCTGGCTAGTCCATGAAGATCTAACCTAATGACTAGCCCAAAACTCTAAGACTACCAGACTTGACCCTGGCTATACAATGTGGGTCAGACCTAACCTAATTTAGTGAACCTAGCCCAAATCACACTAGGTATCCAACAATCTCCCCCTATTTGGGTGAGGTTACTAAAAATAAATAACTGAAACAATCATAAAGCATAAGAACATATATCTGACAAAAATAAAACATTCAACAGATATTTACAGAAGGTGCATCATGATTAAACTTACAAAGTTCAAAAACAAGAATAAAACATAAAATAAAACACTTGTTTTGCTTTGGATTTTCTTTCTCTGACTTCTCAGAAGGTTGTTTATAAATGATTTCTTTGTTAGGATCAACAGCTTCTCTCTTTGACATTGTCATGTCTGATGCACCAATGATGTTGAGAGATATTGCTCTTGAAACTACAGCTTCTGGATGCAATTTCATATAATCATCAACATTAAATAATTTATTTGCCTTGGAATACCTTTTAAGTTCTTCCTTTCTGTATGAAGACATGGTTGAGAATTGTGAAGGATCCTTCCCTTAAGTTTTGGATTTATTAATTTGTGAGAGTCCTATCAGCTCATGAAATCTGGCCATTTTAGCTGAGGTCTCCTGCTCTGGATCAACATAGGGAATTGGAGGAGATTCTGGCCTTTTTGGACTTGAGTCCTTCTGTGAATCATCAACTAAGACTGTAGAATTTCTCTTGATTGAAGCTGGAGGAGGCTGACTTTGAGAAGAATGCTGCTGATTCCCCTGCCTGGAATATCTCTGATAAGTTTTGGTAACTGGAGCAGATCTTTGAGATACATTGCCAGAGGCACCTGAATTTTGAGGAGGATGAGGGTCTTTCCTAAATTGCTTAGGAGGAGACCTGTACCGCCTTCTCTTCTTCCTTTCTTTCTACTCATTTTTGGATAACCACATCCACTGTGGTATCCCTATGTGTGGAGCACTATTGTTCAAGATGTAATAAGGTGTGCCATGAGTGGGGTTAGGCTTTGGAGCAGCCATTAGAACCACTTTTCCCTTCTTTGCAGCCTTTTTTTTAGATTTAGGATCATCAGATCCATCAGAGTCATCATCTATGTCATCATCAGAAGAACTTTGAGGGTTATCATATAATGCATCTATCTCTTTCCAATTTTCTTTTGAGATTTGTCTTTTAGTTTTAGGAAGTACTTGAGGTTCAGCAACTGCAGGTAGAGCAATACTCTCAGTAACCATTTGATAATCTTCCACATCTTTGTCAGTCAATAAAAACTCATTCAGAGCTGGATCATTTTGAACATTTGCAATTTCTTGTGCCACATCTTGGGCAATCAAATCATCTAGATTTGGTATTGGGCTATCATCCATAATGTAAGTTTGGGGGTGAGAATCTTGGCTCAATTCTATCAACTATAGCAACTGATGGTTCTTCAATTATTTTAATAGTAAAACTTGCCTTCACTTGATTAACAACTTCAGGACTTATTGGAGGAGTGTAACACAGTTTAGCCAAATCAGGCACTGAGTAAACTACTGGAAGAAAAGAATTTAGAAAGGCTGTACTGAAAGAATCTAATAAAGCAATGATATCTACTATGGGATTGATGCAACAATCACCAGCAGTCACAATATCTACAATCAGTATATCTACATCAACTGATTCAGCCTCTGAAACTGTATGTACATCTGACTCAACTGTCTGCAAAACTGTTGTTGCTTCTTCTACTGTTGTTCATTCTTCTGCTGCTGTTGCTAGAGAAGGCACTGGAACTTCTACATAGAATATTCCCCCTTCCTGGCTGCAGAGGGTCCTGTAGCCAGTACCCCAGAAGAAGAGATAGAAAATGCAGTAGGAAGAAGAGCAAGGAGGGAGGAAATGGAGTCAGCAGGAGGTTTAATTGCCTCTACTTTTAGTTGTTCCAGAAGTGGAGTGATGATTTGCAGAAAAGAGAAAATGGAAGTGGGATCCATTTGCAGGAACTCAAAGGGTGTCTGAGTTGATATAGAGAGATGGATGGTGGATGATGATGAAGAGAAGGGTATGGAATCTGGCATGGGCTCAATAGCAGATTATGGGGAATTTAGGGGGGATGACAGCAAATTAAATGAGTGGGTGGATGATAGGTTGTGTAAGGGGATATTAAAAAGATATGGAGGAGGTTGGGATTGAGGAGGAGTGACATGATCTGGAGTGTGAGGTGGAGTTTCATGCACTGGAGATTGAGGTGGAGTTGGTTGGTGTTCAGGAGACTTAAGTGGTGTGGATTGATGAACTGGAGATTGAATGTGAGAGGGTTGGTGTATACGGGTTGTGGGTGGTGTTGGAATATGAGCTTGAGAGGTGGATGGTTGTTGGAGGGTTGAAGAAGGTGTTTGAATTTGAGAAGGTGTTGGTTGTTTGGATGAAGGTGGAGGAGATGGAATCCTAATGGAAGGAACATTTTCTTGGGGTGGGGGTGCAGCTGAAATAGCTCTTGTATCCTCAGAAGTCCTGGAAGAGGAAGGAGTCATGGATGGCTTTTGGATGTTCCTCTCCCACCTACCAAATAAGGCATATGTTAGATTTTTGGATGCATTAATGAAGATTGTTTGGGAGACAAAAAATTCCTTTGCTTTCTCTTGAAGAAAGATCCCAAGGATCCTTCCAAAGCACAATTATTTCTTTGTATTCTTCTTCTAAATCATCTCAAACATGATTCTAGCCCAGTTCACTGGCTTTTTGTTGACGACTGCACACATCACTAGGAATTATTGCCTAGTGATGTAGTCATGGGCACTATGTTTTCCAGGCAGAACCTTGCCCATAACATCATCTAAAAATTTGTAGTCGGCAGATAGGTGTTTCTTCAGCAGTTTGTTAGGGTTATATCCAGTATAACCCATTTTAACCAACATTTCATCATTTTAAGTGCTGTTTATTTCCAACTCTTCTTCTCCATTTACTAGTCCAAATATTTCAGTTAGAACGGCGGGGGTGAGAGAGAAGATGTTACCCTATATTGTTCTAGTCATGGTATCAACATCTAGCATGGAGGATGTGAAAACCCATTCTCTAATACTTGTGGCAGCAAGCTTTATCCGTGTAGTCATTAGATTCTTCAACTGCTGATCATCAAATAATTTCAGAATGTCTAGGAAGATCTGATCGGAGTGTTGGAATGACTCAAAGTCTATATCAAAACACATATCAAACTTCATTGCCACAAGAGTGCTCGCTGGACTCACCATTATCCCCTGCAAAAGAAAAATAGAGAGATTAAGTGCAAGGGAAACAGAAAGCGCAGGAGGGAGCTCGAAGAAAACCTAGTTATAAGATTTTTAGAATATGAACCGTCATACTCCGTCCTGCGAAAGATAAAATATTCTTCGATCTGAGGTCGACAAAATTTTTTATTGACAAAAGAGTTCGTTGATCTCAGTTCGAAGAAGGGAAAGCTTTTCATCATTCTTAGGTTGATAAAAACTTTCTGAGGAAAGATAGTCGATCTCTGGTCGACTAAAGTACTTCATAAAGAGATTTCGTCGATCTCAGGTCGACGAATTATTTCAATAACTTTTCTCAAATCGTCAATCTCCATTCGACGAACTATTGCAAATTCTTCAACCTCGGACAAAAATTAAATTAATGCTTCTTCATCTATCATACCTAGCTGATTTAGAAAGAATAGATAATTTCTTTCATCCAAAGGTTTGGTGAAAATGTCTGCCCTTTGCAAATCAGTGTAAAATGTCTGCCCTTTGCAAATTAGTGTAGTTGTAGACAATATTAATTTTCTTTTTGACGACACACTCTCTAATGAAATGATGCCTTATTTCTATATACTTTGTTCTACTATGATGCACTGGATTCTGTGCAATAAAAATTGCACATGTATTATCACAAAGTAGAGTTGAATTATTTAAGTTGAAACCATAGTCTAGGAGTTGGTTTTGAATTCACAGCATCTATGAATAACAACTGTCAGCTATCATGTACTCAGCTTCTGTTGTTGATTTAGACATAGATGTTTGCTTTTTGCAAAACCATGAAATAAGTCTAGCACCAAGGAACTGGCATATTCCTGATGTGCTCTTCTTGTCCACTCTACATCCCGCAAAGTCATCATCAGAGTAACCAATAAACTCAAATTCTGACTCAGTTGGATACCAGAGTTCTAAGCTAGGACAACTCTTTATATATCTCAAAATTCTTTTTAGGAAAATAAGGGGAGATTCTTTAGGGTTCACATGGAACCTAACACAAAGACAAGTAGAAAACATAATATCTAGTCTACTTGCTGTGAGATATAGAAAGGACCCAACAATGGCCCTATATAATTTCTGATCAACAGGTTTTCATTGTTCATCAGAATCATCCATATCATTTGTAGCCATAGGTGTTTTCTTAGCGGAAGCATAAGCCATCCAAAACTTTCTTATTAGCTCTTTAGCATACTTGGATTGTGATATGAAGATGCCATCAAGGGACTGCTTCACTTGGAGACCAAGGAAGTAGGAGAGTTCACCCATGCTACTCATTTCAAACATGGTATGCATAAGGTTAGAGAACCTTTTGCATAGTTTGGAATCAGTAGAACCAAATATAATGTCATCTACATATATTTGTACTAACAAAATTTTATCATGATGATGCTTAGTAAATAAAGTCCTATCTACAATGCCTCTAGAAAAATATGCTCTAAAAGAAAACTTGCTAAGGTTTCATACCAAGCTCTTGGAGCTTGCTTTAGACCATAGAGATTTTTATGAAATTTTAAAATATAAGAGGGATGAGTATGAGAGATAAAACCTGGTGGTTGTTCAACATAAACCTCTTCTTTGAGTTCACCATTAAGGAATGCACTTTTGACAACCATTTGGTATACAATGAACTTCTTGTATGCTGCATAGGCTAAGAATATCCTAATTAATTCAAGCCTTGCAACAGGTGCAAAGGTTTGCAATAGTCTATGCCTTCCTCTTGTCTGTATCCTTGAGCAACTAGTCTGGCTTTATTCCTTATTATAGTATCTTTAGCATCTAGCTTGTTTTGGTCTTGGAACTAAATCCCAAACTCTACATCTCTCAAACTGATTGAGCTCCTCTTACATTACAATGATCCAGTGTGGATCTTGCTCAACATCTTTAATGGATTGGGTCTCAGTTTGAGATATGAAACAGGCGTGCATCAAGTCCTGGTGGAGTTGATGCCTTATCTACACACCTATAGACATGTCTCCAATCACTTGAGATGTAGGGTGGTCTCTAAGTATGAAAAATTCAGTAGGTGGAGTTTGGTTATCAACAACTTGTGGGTTTAATTCCTCTTGTGTAATTAGGTTAGCTGTTTGGAGAGTTTTAGCAACATCCAAACTATCTTCTTGACTATCATCTTCAATAGCCTGTGGAGATAGATTAGAGGGTACCTCTTTGGTGAGGTTTATATAACCAATCTCTTACACAAGTGAGGTACCTGGAAGGAGCACCTGGTAGAAATTTTTTTCTCCTTGTAATACATGTTAGCTTCATCAGAAGTCACATGAACTGATTCCTCAATTTTTAAAATTGATTTGTTAAACACCTTATAAGCTTTGCTGACTTGGGAATAACCTAGAAAAATTTCCTCTGCAGCTTTTGCTTCAAACTTTCTAGTGTATTTCTTATCATTATTGTGAATATAACATAAGCATCCAAATACTTTAAAATAGGTGATTTTAGGTTTCTTCCCTTTAAGCAATTCATAGGGAGTCTTATTTTTATGTTTATGTATTAAACTTCTGTTCAGTACAGAGTTTGTTGTACTCACAGCCTCTGCGCAAAAGGAGAGTGGCATGTAAGCATCTGCAAGTAATGTGCTTGCAGCCTCAATTAGGGTTCTATTCTTCCTTTCAGCTACCCCATTTTGTTGAGGAGTTCTAGGAGCTGAGAAGCAGTGCCTGATACTTTCCTTCTCATAGAACTCTTGCATAAGAAGAGACTCAAACTCAGAACCATGATCACTTCTTATCAATGCAACTTGAGTAGAGTACTCAATATGTATGGTTTTGAGATAATCTGTAAGAACCTTGAAGTTATCTGACTTAGATCTCAAAAAGAAGACCCAAGTGAATCTTGAGAAGTCATCTACAATAAATAGAGTATAAGATTTCCCTCCTAGGCTTTGTACATCAATATGGGCAAAGAGGTCCATATATAGCAAGTACAAGATTGTAGGTGAATCACTTTTATTTATAGATTTAAAACAAGATTTAGTTTGTTTGCCTAATTGTCAGGCCCTACAGAGGCCGTCCATCTTATAGGAACTAGAAGGCAATCCTCTAACAAGGTTGTCCCTAGATAGCTTAGCAATGTTTTTCAGATTTATATGTCCTAGTCTTTTATGCCACAAATCATTTTGATTGCTAACCTTATTAAAAAGACAAATATCTGAAACAGCTGATTAAAAATTTACTATATGTATGTTGCCTTATCTATTTCAATTTAAAACAATTTTTTTTTCTTTAGTAGAAATAATACAAGAGCTCGAGTTAAATGATACCTGATAACCTTCATCACATAATTGACTTATGGTGATGAGGTTATACTTTAATCCACTTACATATGCAACCTTTTTGAAAGTTACTGCCCCAACCATGAATTCTCTAAAGCCTTCAGTCTGGCCACAATTGGAGTCACCGAAGATCACCTTTGGTCCCAGCTTGGACATATAATTAATTAAATTGTCCTTGCTGCCAGTCATATGCTTGGAGCAACCACTATCCAGATAACATTGTTGATTAAAAGATGGACAGCTCTTCACCTACATAAATAGGAGTTAGTTATTCTTGACCCAGGTTACCGTGGGTCCTTGTTGATTTACATAACTAAAGATGGAGATGTATGAGTATTCTAGTTGATTTTTATAACCTTAGGGATGATATCTTTTGGGTGGAATTATCCATTGGCTAAAGGGATTAGTGTTTTGTCTTGGTTGATTAAAAGGTATGTTGAAATTAAAGTTTCTGTAATTACAAATTGGGGTTGTCGAATTCTGGTACGTTCGTCGACTTGAAGTCGACGATCGGGGATGAGTTCGTCGAACTCCACTAAGAGAATGAAAGTATTCATTTGTTCCCCAATTTCGTTAATCTCTGGTGGATGAACCATACTGGTTTCATCGATCGCAGTTCAGAGAATAATTATAGTGATAGTTTGCGTTCGGAGTTCGTCGACTTGAGTTCAACGAACTGTACATATTTCCTCGATCTGAGTTCGACAAAATCTGATGAACAAAGTTCTGGTTAAGATTTTTCTTACTCTTTCTCCTTTTCTTATTCTTGTGTTTAAGTTTTATTTGATTAACATTATTATCTTCTCTTTTCTCTTTACCCTTTTCAAAAACAAATTTTATAGGGATTGTTAATATGTCTTCTGAATTAGTGGGGGTTGGCTTGATGAAGCACCTAAGCCCAACTTTCCATTGAGTCTGGCATTCACTGTGCTTGTGTTGTTCATCAGCTTGATACTTCTCCCATTCAGAGATTCTTCAAGTTGCCTAGCCTCAGATAATTTAATCTTTAATTTTAATGATTTGTTCATTAGCTAGAATGATTTCATCCTTTAACTTATTATTTTCAAAAAGCAGGTTTTCTTGGTCATTTAGTCTTTCTCTAAGTTACTTAATCTTTTCTTCAGACTTAGTTAAATCAAAACATAAAAACTTGAATTCAGTTCTAAATTCTGCTGAATCAAAATCAAAAGAAGATAGTACCTGTTCTTTTTTCAAATTCAGAGTCTTCATTATATGATTATTTAGCTTTTACTTCTGAGCAACTGCCTGATGCATTGATGGCCATCAGACATATTTCTTTTGCCCTTGCTTCCTCTTCATCTTCACTAGAGCTGGAAGATGAAGTTTCTTCTTCAAGATCACTCCAGGTCTCAGCCACAAACCCTTTCTCCTTCCTTTTATGCTTGTTGGAGGAGGGCTTGCTATAGTGTTGCTTCCTGGTTTCTTTTTATCTTCTCCTTTCCTTTTGTTGATTCTCTGGACACTCTGAGATAAAGTTTCTAGGTTTTATGTAGCAAAAATAAACAACTTCTTTAGTGGGAGTCTTGTCATACATGGGCTTATCATCTTGCCTTAATTACTTCCTCCTGAAGTATTTCTTGCCCATCTTGTAGAATCTCTTGGATAAGAGACTCAGAAATTCTTTATTGATTGTTAGGGCTTCTGATTCTTCATTTGCCTTGAAGGCTATGCTATGATCCTTCCTTGAGGGTGTGGAAGTCTTGTGTTCAGCAGCCTCTCCAGATTTGATTACTGCTCATAAGACTTGAGCTTGCCAAGGAGAGATTAAGTGGAAATCTCATTTAGACTTCTGGCTTCCTTGATAGACCAGATCCTTGAATCACATGAGCTAGGGAAGCACATGAGGATTTTATCATTTATCTCAGTCATTGAGATGTCTTTATCCAGTGTTTTTAGCTCACTGATGATAACACTTAGTTTGTTATACATCACAACCACTTATTCTGATTCTTCCTTTTTGAAGTTCTCATACTAGGAGAAGAGATTGGGTCTCCTATCCTTTCTCTCATCAGCTGAACCAGCAACCATCTTGTCAAGTGAGTCTTATATTTTCTTTGTTGATGTGCATTCAACCACCTTCTAGAAATGTCATCAGACATTGTCTGAGCCAGAATATTCATGGCCCTGACATAAACTACCTTGGACTTCTATTGTGCATCTGTCCACTCAGGTGGTGGAACAATATGTGTGCTGAAAGTTGCAGTTGTTGTAGCCACTAGAGCTGGTGGTCCTGTCAATATAGAATTGAAAATGTCCTCATCAATAAAGTTCATCTATAACTTGATTCTTTCCTTCCAGATAGAAAACTTATTTAAGTTGCAAACTGGAGGTCTGGTGCTTGCATAATCTTTGTTTTGTGCCATTATGTGATAATTGAAAAACTAGGAAAGGAAAATAAGATATAGCAAGGATCTTTTGGTTTAAGTGTTAGCTTATACATCCAAAGGAACACACCTTTGATACCAATTGGAAGATGGGGGCTGGATTTTATTTACTCTAGAGGGGGGGGGGGTGAATAGAGTATTTAAAAACTATGGTTATTTTTATGTTTTATATCAGAGTTTAAAATAGGTGATACCAATAGTACTATTGAAGGAAATAAATAACTGGTTAAAGTAATCTATCTATCACAGCCACAACAAGAAACAGAAGAAAATGAAACACAACCAGAAAACACAAGAAGTTTATAGTGGTTCCCAACCCTGGGTACATCCACTCTTCTATTACCCTGGTTGGAATCCACTAACAGGTTTTTGATCAAGTGACTGCCACCATAATATCTATTTGTAGGGAGTTATAGTAACCCTTTAGGATTTTGATCAGGTGTCCAAAAACTGACCCAAGTCTTTTGATCAGGAGACTTGACAACCAAGTGGTTAACTTTTGAAAGGAGTTAAAACCCTTTTAAAGGAGGTGAGAGGAGGTGATGGTGTCTTCTCTTTCTCTAAAACAACAGAGAAGACTAGTGGATCTTGATGTTGTCAAAGCTCACCCTGAGATATTGAATTGTTCAGGAAGACTGGAAGATTTACTTCAGGGTGTAAGTCTTTTGCCTTGTCTAAAAATAGTCCTGGAACTTTCTGACTAAATCAAGATTTGTTGTCCTTGAATGTTCCTGGTGGAGATGGTTGAAGAAGACTCTTGATAGTGATGAATGTTCTTCTTCAGTTTTCAGAAATGACAAGGTAGAAAACAAGTTTTTTTTCTGCACTAAGAGAGAGTTCTAAATGTTCAGAATGTGTCTCTCTATATTCTTTGTGTGTTGTATATTATCTGAGTGTTTGTGTGTTTTCTGGCTAAGTTGTTGTCGACTAAAAAGAGAAAAACTCATTTATATTCTGCATTCATTTCTTCTTCTTTGAAATTTGAATTCCTGCAATAAATGCTGATTGCCCTTCAGATGGAAACAACTGGAATATTTGCTTTTAATGAGTTTCCCCAACTGTCCCATTAAGATAGCCAAGTAATTATCCTGATGAAAGCCATAATTAATGATGCCAATAATTGCTATATTAAGGGGAATATAAGCATTAATTACTCAGGAATATTACTGCTAAATAATATACAAAGTAAGGGACAGAAGTATAAAAAACTTCTCATTCTGGCTCGAGACATATTTCGTCAACCTCTGAACTGAGTTTGTCGACTGGAGATTGAAGTTGGTCGACCTGATAATTCCTGTTCGTCGACCTGAACTCTGCGAACTTGATACTGAGAATAACTTTCCAATTCTGTGCTTTAAGTTCGTCGAGTTGAGAAGCTGTCTGAAGAAATTGATCGTCGACCATAGCTCGAATATCATCGAGCTCAGCTTAGAGAAATAACTCTTAGTTCATTGATCTGAGATCGACGAACGTCGAGCTAAATTCGAAGAACTTCGAACTGATAATTTTTCCTCTCTGAATTCTTCTAAGACTTAATCCACTTATGTCCTCTGCTAGCTTGTCCATGATTGTTGAACCTAATGACTATCCCAAAACTCTAGGATTACAAGACTTGACCTTGGCTATACAATATGGGTCAGACTTAACCTAATTTAGTGAACCTAGCCCAAATCCAACTCGGGATCCAATAGAACCCCACTATTGGATTTGACTCCAATCTAGAGGGTTTATGTCGTCCTCTCTTGAGGAGTGCACACAACTCCTTTTATCTTTGAGTGTTATCCTCGTATCCACAACCTCTTGTTCATTTAGGATACAGATCTTAGATCAAAGAACATATCCGCTATATATGAATTCTACAAAATATAATTCAAAGATAAATCGTAAGTGAGCAAGATTAAGAAGAAGACAAGTATAAAAATTAGCTACTTACGAAAAGGGATAAATTAAAAGTTTATTTTATTCCAAGGTTCATCATGATCAAGTGCTAAATGAAAATTAGCTACACATCATGATTACGAAATTACAAGATAAGGTAGGGAAAGACATGCTTGAAATAAAAACAACTAGAATAAAAACTTATATAATATTAATCTAGACTAGGAAATGGAAAATACAATAATTAAAAGCAGCAAAATACAGGACTCCAACTCCCAAAATTCGACCATGATCATCTGAAGCAGTCTGGAATTTATAGGAAAAATTGCTGGTCGGTCACGCCCATGTGTCTCGCCCTTGACCTTAGGCATGTCAGGCTCGGAACCATCATCTTGAAATGCTAGGAATGTTGGAGGAGAAACCACCAACACCTCATTCATCTCCACCTCATTCATATAAACCTCATTCATATCCACCTCACTCATCTCCACCTCATTCATCTCCACCTCACATATATCCACCTCACTCACCCATCGAGGAACCAATTCCTGCTATCATTCCACCTGTCATCAAACTTTCATCTATGTCATAGTATTCCTTTCTATGTACAAACTGTGCTACAAGATCACCTCCCTCTTCTTCCAATCCATCCTCTACATCTACTCAGAATCCACATGACTTTATATATATGTATTTCTCTTCTATAGCTACTCAACTTCTTGATTTCATCACTCCTACACTCAAGGAGCTCTTGGATACATCTTTGGCTCCTATTTTAACTACTATCTCAGAAATCTCTTTTAAAATTACATCTTCCCATTCTATCCCATCTTCTGGGGGCCAAGATTTAGTTTTCCTAGGATCTAGGCAGGGGGATATGCTTGATAAAGAATCTACAAATGAAGCAGCTCAAGTTGCAGCAGCTAGTAAAGAAGCTCATATTCCTGATACAGAAATGACATAAGTCATCACAGTGTTAGATGGTCTAGCTCACTGTAAAGATTATGTGACAGTTGAGGATGAATTTCCAGAAGTTATTACTCTTGGTGATCTCATCATTAATCCCACAGTTAATTTATATTATTTACTATCATAATTTGATGTACTAGATAGTCATATTGCTAGCCTACCAGATCCAGATTTTGGAGAGGATTTTTCTCGAGCTATTATTTATTACTCTGCTCCTTTTAATGCCTCAGCCTTAGAACAGTATGGAAAAGATTTTTCTACCATGAAATATCCAGTCTCATAGACTATGATGATTGATTATCCAGTCCCTCAAACTATTATGATTGATGAGATAATGAATACTTCTTAGCAGGCTTATTCCCCTCCTAAAAGGGATGAATCTCCCATGCCTAATTTTCATGATCTGTCTAATAAAGATATAGAAGAAGAAGATAAAATTGATGAGGTAGTTAAACAAATTGATGAATTATATGAACAGACATAATAACATTCTAATGATCCTACAGATTTTTATGAATCAAAAAATTCTACTTTTAAGAAAAGGAAATCTAGGAAAAAGGATCTAGCTAAGGTTGCTCCTAAACCACCTTCTACTGCTGATATCCCTTACTATATTTTGCACTGGGTAACTGTTACTTCAGATCATCCAAATTGGATGAGGTATTCCAAGAATTAGAAGAAGAGAAGGAACAAATAGAAAAGGTTTCATTCTTATCCAAAGTCTTGGGGAGGTCCTCGTTCTCCTCCTCCTCCTCCAGCAGCAGGATCTGCAAGTATTCCACCTTCTTCTCAGAGCTCCATTTCTTCTCATTATTCTAGAACAACCAAGTCAAGGCAAGAAAGAAATACAAGGCAAGACAGACCTATAAGGTCTGAGACTTATGGCAGATAGAGTAGTCATCAAATTTCTAGCCAACACAGGTTAGCTTCTCGAGTAACTGAACTAGAGTTACATCCTATGTACAGAATGGCTAGGTTCAAAAAACAAGCTGCAGTTTCTCAAATAAGGAAGGAAATAACTGAACGTAAGGATACCTATCAGTTTACTACAATGCCTTCATATAGGCAACAAGAATTGGGCAGATATTATAAGAAAAGCATGTTTAATGTTGATGAATATATGAGCTTGCATCCAGAAGATGTTGTTCCTACAATCTCTTCTCAGAAGATTATTAGTTCACAAAATCTAATGCTGAGCAAAAGTGAGTCTGAAGATCCAACAAGACAACTGATTCTTTAGAAGTCTTCTCCAGATCCTTCATCTGATGCATCTAAGAAGAATTCCTAACTTTGATTATGATTTGAAATTTATTGTTTTAAATTTCCAAAACTTTTTATATCTGCTAAAAATTTATGTTTCTTCCAGATAAATATATATGATTTTGTTTTTCTTGTTTGATATTATCCTCACCCAATTAGAGGGAGATTGTTGGAAATCCTTATTACTGATTTGCGCTAGGATTACTATTAGGTTTTTTATTTTGGCCCAACTTGTATAGACAAGGGTCATATTTTATTTCCAGAGTTGTTTTAGAAGGCTTTCCAGAGATGCTCAGTTCAATGAACTCTGAACTCAGTTCACTAACTTATATCTCAAACTCTGAGCTTAGTTTTACGAACTTAGAGCTAAGTTCGATGAACTCAGAGCTTAGCTCGACGAAAGTATAAGCTCAGTTAGTAAAAGCTCAGTTCGACAAAATCCATGCTCAGTTCAACAAAATCCTTGCTAAGTTCGATGATCAGATAGTTTCTATATACAGAAGGAAGAATATTTTCAAAAGCCTGATAACTGGAACTTTGATATTTAATGCTAAATATTATAATAAATATAGCCGTTTAAGACAGCATTTAATATAGATTTATCACTGAGTTTTAAATCTAATTAATTCCAAGGCAGTTATAAATTCTCAAAGAATGCTTCTGACGTTTCCAAAATTGATTATTTAAAACAGTCACATCATTTAAATTCTTCCTCAACAAACTATATAAATACAGAAGATTGCAGCTTCAACTGTGACATAGATAGACATAGAGATATTGATACATAGATTTTGCTTCAGACTCTTATGTAGACACATATTCAATCTGAGATACATCCTTATACATATCTGTCTGAAATATCTACGGGAGAGTAAAGGAATACAAGAAGGCCTACACCCTGAAGAAAAAGTCTCCTCTCTTGATCACAATTTCTATTCAAATCAGGGGGAACTTTTTGCAACATCATTCACTAAGTCTTCTCAGAGATACTTGGCAGAGAAGACAACGTCTAACTCTTTAGTTTATTTTCTAACTCTTTAGTTTATTTTCTAACTCCCTTAAAAAGTTAACACTTGGTTCATTAGTCACTTGATCAAAAGACTTAAGTTTGGTTTTTGGGTACCTGGTCAAAAGCCCAAATGGTTGCTAGATCTCCTTTAAAAAATAGATCTTCTGGTGGCAGGGCACCTAATCAAAAACCTATAGTGGATTTCTACTAGGGTGGAGGAAGAGTAGATGTACCCATATTTGTTGGGGAACTACTATATAATCCTTGTTTCGTCTGTGATTGTTACTCTCTATTTTTGTGTTGTGCACATTATATATATATATCACAAATTTTCAGAACCACTGTAAAAGTTAATCTAAGTTTTTAAAATACTCTATCAAACCCCCTATAGAATAAAGTTAGATCTATCACTTCCACTTTCTTATGCTTCCATATGTTTATCACAACATTATAATGATACATCACAAATTTTCCAAGCATGATAACATAGCTATGATTTTGATCACGCACATCCTTACCGGATTTTACAAGAAACCGTTGTACCACCAAATTCCATCAAACCATTTGTTTATCGCGGTTTCATATAGCTAGTTTTTCCCAAATTAAACATCATCTAGCTACGATCTTTCTACAAAGTCATAAATCCGGTTATACACTAACCTGAAACAACATGCACACAAGTTGTCACTATATAGCGAATTTGACTGGACATTCCTGAAGCAACGAAGCTCCCATAAAAACGTGTAACTATCCGTTGGAAAGGCCTTTCCGAGGACTAAAACTTTTTTGTTCAGTCGACGACCTAAATCTGGTCCAATCACACCCAAAAATGGCCTCGAAATCCGCTGCGCATAGGAAACTGATTTTTGCATGCATCTTTAAGCAAAATAAACGACATCAGTTCGTCTTCTTCTTCTATCCATTTGATCAAAACTACATTCAGATTTTCCTCCTCCCTTATTCACCCTCAATAGACCATTCCACTTAACGAAACTAAGTCCATCAACTTCACAACGACGTGAGGAGATGTTAAAGACAATAAATCCCTAGGACAAGGTCCTAGCAGGGTCTGTTCCTAGGTAATCTTCACCACGCACAAGTTAAACACTTTTAAGTCGACATCTTTCATATATCTTAACTAAATATCTATCACCAAGTGAGATGGTATGAAGCTCACCCCGTTTCCGTCCATAAATCTAGTTGTCCTTCTTTGCAACTTCTTCCTCGTTGGTATCATCCCCTACAAAACAGAAGATTTGCTCCGGCAACTCCTCTTCCTCTGTCGGGTTCGGCAAGTAACTGCTCATTAAGAAGAATGAAGTGACAACTAGGGTTTCCCATATCTTCCTTTTTATTTCAATGTATTAGGGTTATATTTGTAACACCTCCATCTATCAGATGAAATATAACAGAGTGTCTGGCTAGGGTCCCAGGCCATATTCCACAGACAGTCTGGGGGATACAGGTTAAAATCAATATACGTACATAGTTGCTAACTCAAAGCATTCTAGTAGAAGCTTCAGGGTTACAAATTGAACTGAAGTATCACAGATATCGCCCAGTGATAGTCACTGTTGCCCGACGATAGTTACCAATAGTTTAAAAACTATTTTGGCCTTTAGGCCTATAAATTATTCTTAATAAGTGTGGATTACAAACATCGACAGGCAGGCTGGCCACACATGAAAGCAATAAAATTTGCTTGGCCTTCAAGAGACGGCATAACATTAGGTCTGCGACCCGCTATTTCCAACTTGGCTATCAAACACCTGCACAGGTACAATCCACCATAAGGGAAGCAATCAAAGAAACGTTGACCAATATATAATGACCCTACACCTTTCCCGGGACAGCGGTATTCCTTTCCTACATGAATAGAATTATCAAAAGTTGATATATCATAAGACCGTCCACTTACACACCGATCAACATATCACAAATGCCGGCATTAATGACCCGACGCTCTGTGCACTCATGGCACATTCTCGGTGTACCGAATCGCTCGGGTCCCACCATCATTTAGAGGTTCGGACTTAACGGCTAATTATATTATCTTTAGGTCTTTGACTTAACGACCAATTTATCGTCAGAGGTACATGATCTACGATCTACTTTGAGCATTTGAGTCTAGCCTATAACCATGTTATAACTACAACTCTCCCCTCTTATGCCATAGATAATTTGCCAGTACTTTATGCCTCTTTAACCAGTCGACATAGAGTAGGTACATTTCGGACATTTCACGTTGCTCAACTTGTCTTGCCTTCACCGAAAATCGAACTCTCAGGACGATCGATAGGACGCGGGTCTGCCTCCACTTTCCTATAATACATAACTAAAGTTATGTATAATGGCTCTCATGACCACTGAATCCAGTCCCTAGGCTCACAGCTAACATATTGGCCTCACATGGTCTCTATGAGAGAGGCATCACATTCATAGTGATTTCTGGATGCTATAGCCAGCAATATCCACTATAAATGCTCTTCCATAGTTATCGCCAACAATACTCACTATCGCCCTGCTATATCCATCAGTTATTTAAACTATGGTATTTTCTGGTAATTTCCTGGAGAGCATCTCCAATACTTCCTGTTACTCCATTTCATAGGTACAACCCACAGAACCAGTAAAGTACTCATTTATACTCGGATTCTTCTCCGGCCTGTGAAATATAACATCACCAATCCAGACTAACTTGTCTAGGTAGGCTTCACAAAGCATGCCTATTTCGTACTACAAATTTTTGGATCTATATTCAACACTAACCAGGGATTTCATGAATCAACCCAAGGGTTTCCCTTTAGCTTTTCCACCTTTTGGTGCGGGATTCCATGCATTTTCCAAAAGAAGGACTTCACTTGTACAAGAAGGAAGATTGTTACCCGTGTATTTCTTCCGAAACAATGGTAAAGCATTCTATCCAGTTGGAAAGGAGCACCTCGCTTTCCTCTTCATGTATTTAGCCTCGGATCTTAAGCCCGACTACAAAATCTCCCTTAACAAGTTATTCAAGCTCAGCTTCAGCCCTTAGCTCCATCACTTAGCTCTTTCTCTCAAGAACTTGGATGAATGAAGGAGAGAAAGTGAGAAGAAGAGATTGAATTCTCATTCCTCTACTCCTCTACATAAGTGGCCTCAGGATTAATCCAAGCCACAGGATCACTTCATCAAAAGAGAGCAAAGACCATGATTTAAGTTGAAATGTCAACCAAAATTCTATCGTCATGCAATATTGATATCGCTTGGCGATATCGCCAGCAGCAGCTTTGACTCCAGCTAACCACCACTGATGGACAGGCGTCTGGTCATCCGAAATGTTTCCAATGCCTCAGCATTATCGCCAAGGGATATCTACTATCGTCAATCTGACATCTCACTCAACACTTCATGGCGTCGATTGTGTTGAGCTCAATCAACGCTTGATTACGTTGAGTGTATCGATCTCACTCAACGTTTCTGGGCTATCGTCATACGACACCTAATATTGCCATGTGATATCTCATTCAATGATGTAAAGAGTCGGGTGCGTTGATTCCACTCAACGCTTTTAGATGTCGAGTGCATTGATTTCACTCAACTCTTTTCTATTTTTGCCTGACGATAGTCACCAAAAGTTCTATTTCTCTAATTTTGGGTGTTACACACATCCCCTCCTTTAAGAAATTTCGCCCCAAAAATTTACTAATCTATTTGTAATAAAATAGCTACTAATAAGTTATAACATTAATGAAAAAATTTTACAACATAAATTTACAAACAACTCAGGATACTCCTCGCGCATGATTTGATAACGCTCCCATGTCAGCTCTTTACAACCACAATTGTCCCACCGGACTTTGACCTTCTGATTATCTTGTACCACAGATGTTTGATCTCTATATCGTTGATCTGAATGGAACTAACCTTCGTCGTTAGCCCGTTGTCGACCGGTATTTGATCAGAAACAATCACTTGAGTTGTCTCTTTCATAGCTTTGTGTAGCACGATATGTGAAACACATCATGCAAACCACTTAGCTCTGCCGACAGAGCTAATAAATAGGAAACTTTTCCAATTCACTCCACCACTTCAAACATACCAAGATATCTATGACTCAACTTTTTCAAGCGACGGATCCTGGATACATCTTTGAATGTCTTTATGTTCAAATATACCGAATAGACCAAAGCAAACTCCACGTTTCAGTGCTTGGCATTGTAGTATTTAGCTTGCCTATCTTGGGCTACCATTAGCCTCTCTGGAATAGTGAGTATCACCAAATTAGCATCTTTGACCTCCTTATGCTTATATAGCTTTGACTCGCCTGTTTCCGCCCAAGCTAAAGGTGTACGACACTTCCTACCGTATAAAGCTTCAAAGGGAGCCATTTGTACACTTGCTTGATAGTTATTATTATAGGCGAACTGAATCATATAGAGCTAATCCTCCCACCTCTTCCCGAAGCCAGGGCACACATACAGAGAATGTCCTCCATTGTTCTGTTGGTTCTCTCGGTCTGACCATCCATTTGAGCATAAAAAGCCATACTGAATTGTAACTTGGTACCCAATAGTTGGTGGATTAGCCTCCAATCACTCGAAGTAAAGCGCCCATCTCAGTCACTGATGATGCTACGGGGCACACCGTGCAATTGTACTATGTTATCCAAGTACAACTTAGCCAACTTATCATCTGAATCATCCTTCCTGTTTAGTATGAAGTGCGACACTTTTATTAACCGGTCAACGATCACCCACACGGCATCGTTCCTGCTCTGTGATCTCTACAGTCCGTGCACGAAATCTATAGAAATGCCATCAAACTTCCATACCGGAATTGGCAATGACATCAAGAAACGTCCAGGTTTCTGTCATTCTGCTTTTAATAAGGCACAAGTTTGATATTTTACCACGTAATACGCTATATCTTTCTACAAACCTTGCCAACAGGACACCTTCGTCATGTCCGTGTACATTTTTGTGCTCCCTGGGTGAATTGAGTACTTTGTAAAGTGTGCTTCGTACATCAATTCCTTACGTAGCTTACCCATATCCGGGATGCACAAACGACAATCTTTCCGCAAAAGGCCGTCATCTAAGGAGAACTAGGCGTTTGACCCATCCGCTGCATAGCGTTTTAGATTTTCATCGAGTTCTGTTGCTCGTCAAACTTTGTCTACAAGGTTATATTATACCTCCGTCCAGTTCAGGCACGCATTTGTGGTTGCATTCTTGTCAACACAAGAAATATCTAAGTTCTCCAACTCCTGGATTAGATGTTTATCATGCATCTGCAACCAATTAGCCCTTGTCAGAGTCCTACAACTCAAGGCATCTGCGACCACGTTTCCCTTCCCAGGAGTATAATGAATCTAGAAGGTGTAGTCCCCGAGTAAATCCATCCACATCCGTTTTCGTATATTTAAATGCTTTTGATCTTGTAAGTACTTAAGGATCTTATGGTTTTAGAAGATATCAACTTTCACGCCATATAAATAGTGATTCCACAGTTTAAGTGCAAAAATCCCCGCCGCCAACTCCAAGTCATGGACGGGATAGTTCCACTCATGCACTTTCAACTGGCAATAGCCATACGTTATTACTTTACCAAACTGAAGAAGCACGTAGCCTAAGCCGCTCCTTGAAGCATCATTATATACATCATATTCATCCATACCACATGACGAACTCAAAATCAGTGTCTTGGTTAGATGACTCTTCAAATCTTCAAAAGCTCGAGTGCACTCTGGTGTCCAGACAAACTTCATGATCCTTCCTCGTCAGTGTGGTGAGAGGCAAGGCTATCCGTGAGAAGTTTTATACAAAGCGCCTATAGTAGCTCGCCATTCTAAGGAAACTTCGGACTTCAGCTATATTAGACAGAACAAGCCATTCAGGTATCGTAAATATCTTCACCGTATACACCGCAATGCCCTCTCCACTAACCATATAGCCCATAAAGGCCACCGACGACAGCAAAAATTCGCACTTTGAGAACTTGGCATAGAGCTTGTTTCTTTTCAGGTTTTGCAACACCATCCTTAAATGGTTCGCATGATCTTCTTTAGACAGAGAGTACACTAATATGTCGTCAATAAAGACGATCACAAATAAGTCCAACTACTCTCTAAACATTCGATGCATTAAGTCCATGAACATCGATGGCGCATTAGTTCGCCTAAACGGCATTACAGTGAACTTGTAATCACTTTAGCGTGTTCCAAACGCAGTCTTAGGAATGTGACATTCCCGAATCCTCAATTGTTAATAGCCTGAATTGAAATCTAGCTTTGAGTATATCGTTGATCCAACGAACTAATCGAACAAGTCATCAATCTTTGGTATCAGATACTTGTTCTTTTCTATCAGCTAGTTCAGCTCTCTATAATCAATACATAAACGCAAGCCATCGTCTTTCTTCTTCACAAAGAGGATCGGTGCACTACAAGGTGAAATACTTGGGCGTATATATCCTTGCTCTATCAACTATTGCAGCTAAACTTTTAGTTCCACCATTTCTGTTGGCGCTACCCGGTACGGCAAGCGGGCCACAAGTTTCTCACCTAGAACCAACTCGATAGCGAAGTCATTTTCTTTTTGGGGAGGTGACCCCAGAAGATCCTTCGGGAACACATATGCATATTATAATACAATCGGAACATCACTCACACTGGACTTTGGCTCAATAGCCTCTATAAGCATGAAGAATAACTGGGCGACCTTCCAAAAAACTTTGATGACTTGGAGAGCAGACATCAGTATCTTGCTCGACCCTCTCATACCAACGAATTTTGTCTCTAGCTCGGTGTTTTGTCCCAATGTGACCTCTTTTGAGTTGAAATCTATATAGGCCCCCTACTCCGAGACCTAGTCCATACCAAAGATTATATCAAACTCTGATATCGGCAGCACATATGCTTCTAATCCGAAATCCCGACTTCGTATCTGCACCTCAACACAGCAAGACTTATCCGCCCGTATCACACATCCTTTAGGAAATAACACCTTTAGTCTATCTATCGGCACATGAGTAAGCACTTCGAGCCACGACACGAAGTCCTCAGATAAAAATGAATGCGAAGCATCTGTATCAAATAATGCTTTTGACGGACAGTCCTGAATAAGGATAAAGCCTATAATACTCAAGTTATATGCAAATAGTTCATAAGGTATACAATATAGAAAGCATCAAAACTATATACAATTTGTATCTATGACCTCATCGGCCTATTTGATGGCCTCATATTGTCTAAGGTTTTACACCCTCGGCTGAGCTGGAGCATATTGCGATGCAGGGGACTCCATCGCCTTTCCCTTCTCAGCATATGTTTCTCCTACCTTTTTCTCACCAATTGGGCTCCGATGCCAATAGTACCGTGCCAGATGAAACACCTTGCCATAGGTATAACTTGTAAGGGTGGTTGACCCAAACTTTATTCCAGAAGTCACTGTAGATGGAGCCTATCAAGAAGACATGGACTTCTTTCCACATGTCCACTATAGCGAGATTTCCCATGATTCGGCACTTTGAAATCGGGCTTTATCACCACCAACTCCCTCTTACCCTGCACCCTCTTCATATCTTTCTCTAATGCATGAGCTGTATCCACTAATGCTTGAAACACATGGTTCACTAAACTCGAGAGCAATAATCTCAGCTCATCCCGCAGCCATTCGTAGAACCTATTAGTTTTACACTCTTCTTTAGTGAAGGTATAACCCGCATAGCATCCCAATCTTATAAACTCATGCAGGTAGGTATCAACACAACTTTTGCCATGTGTTAGACGTTGGAACTCATTTTACATGGCAATTTGCTGTGATGACGACAGATGCTTTGCCAAAAACAATCTCGAGAACTCCTTTATCGAGATCACCGTTAGTCACCTGCCTGCTAAGTGGTGTAACTCCATTTCATCCCACAAAAGCCGAGCCTCTCTTTCCAACAGTAAAGTGGACAAGGTGACCTTCTGTCTCTCCTCATTCCTAATCACCGTCAAAATTATTTTGATTCGCGCAAGCTAATCCTCTACTTGAATTGGGGATCCTACACCCGCGGAAGTAGGAGGACCAAAACTCATAAATTGCTTCAGTTGTCGTTCCGCTGCTCGCGTATCATTGCAAATAATGCCTCAGCCACTTAGCACACTGTTTCTACAGAAGTAGGAGGTGTGGGCACCTCAGCTGGTGTCATACTCTAAACAGAACATTGGGGCTCAGACTTCCCCGTACCACTTCTAGTCACCTATAAGTGCAAAATACACAATTTAGCGACTTCTCAAAAGCAAACAACGACTATTAGAAATGCACAGGTTCCTTAAATAGGTGTATTTTCATTCCTAAGTGGACATTCTTGAGTTCAATTATGTTATAATGGTCCACACTAACACGTGCTCACCACCCCTCAAAAGAATTAAACCACGATTTTGCAGGAGGAGGACCAATACAAGCTGATAACAAATTGTAACTCCTCCGTCCATCAGATGAAATATAACAGAGGGTCCGTCCGGGGCACCATGCCATATTCCATAGACAGTCAGCGGAGCTATAGGTTAATATCAATATACATACACAGTTCCTAACTCAGAGCATTCTAGCGGAAGTTTCAAGGTTATAAATTGAACTCAAGTATCACAGATATGTCCACTATATAAAATTGGAATGTTTAAAACAAAGATACACAAAAGCTACTATCGCACAGTGATAGTCAGTGTCGCCCAGAAATAGTTAAGAGTAGTTCAAAAACTATTCCGGACATAAGGCCTTATAATTATTCTTAATAAGTGTGGATTATTGTCATCGACACTCAGGCTGACCACACATAAAAGCAATAAACTTTGCTTGACTTTCGAGGGTCGGCATAGTATCACAGATGTGACCCGCTATTCCCCGCTCGGCTCTCCAACACCTGTACAGGGACTATCCACCATAAGGGCAGCAAACAAGGAAACGGTCAGCATTCAGCTGACCAATTAATAACGAACCTACCCTTTTCCCGGGGCAATGATATTCCTTACCTGCTGGCATAGCATTATCACAAGCAGATATATCACAAGACCGTTCACTTATGCACCGATCAATATATTCGTGCACTCCGGGCACATTCTCGGTGTACTGGATCGTCTGGGTCCCACCACCTTTGTAACAACCCAGCCCACGGCAACCAGCCGTCGCCAAGCGTTAATGCAGGGCTGAAGCCCAAGAACACCATGTAACACCCCAAAATGCTCAATATTGGATTTGAGGTGCAGGTTGCTTAACACGGCCTGGGACACGGGCGTGTCCAGGGCGTGTCGGGGGTACACGGCCTGGGACACGGGCGTGTCCCAGGGCGTGTTCAGGATAGTCGACGATCGGTGGTCGACGATAGTCGAGCCTGGGACACTGTCTTCGACACGGGCGTGTCCCAGGGCATGTCACTCAAGAAATCACCGTACCGAGTCAGGGAAGTACACGGCCCAGAACCAAGCCTTGAACACAGCCGTGTCAGTTTTGACATGGGCGTGTCAGTGGGCGTTTGCCTACCCGTGTACTGCTCTGATTGATTTTAGCGCTCGTTGAGTACAGTGTAACAGGGGTGACACGGGCGTGTCACATGGCTGACACGGGTGTGTCAGGTTCGACACGGGCGTGTCTATGCCCGTGTTCTGGTAATTTTCAGTCGGTGGGAGTGCCGCGTGTGCCGCTTAAGGGTACACGGCCTGTGATACGGGCGTGTCACAGGCCGTGTCGGCCAAAAGAATAAATATTTTGGGCAGATATTGGCCGTTCATTTTCCTTAAAGGAGATCCTGTGGCTGGGGCTCATTCCTAGGCTGATAAGGCCAGGAAAGGAGGAGGAAAGGGCTCATTTCTAAAGTTCTACTCTCTTTCTAACTTTAAGAGAGAGGTGAGAGCAAGGTGAGGAAGAAGAAGTGGAATCCGGCTGCCGGTGGTGCTACAGTTGTCCAAATCGCGAGCCGAGTTCGGATTTGCGCAGGCAACGCTGCTGCGAAGGCTTTCATCCGTCTCAAATTTCTCTCCATGGCTCCGAAGCGAGTTCCTAGGGTAACGATTTCCTGCTTGGACATGTGAAGTCCTTTATTCCTGCATTGCATAGGGAAAACCCTTCCCTGCGAGTGTGCGGTGGGTTGTGGCGTCCCTTGGGGTAGATATGTGAAGTCCCCCTTATTAGAGTCCGAAATTGGAGTACGGATCTAGGCATGCGTGTGAAACCCATCTGGACATGGTCTGGATTGGTGATGCTTGTTTACATATCGGAGAAGACTCCGTAATTATTGCTTGTAGGCATGATGGATAAAGTACTGGAGGAAGTCTAGGAAATTATGAGAGTTAGACTCTCTTGTGGCCGTGAGTTGCTACTTTGTGTGAGGTTGAGCCGTTGGGCTGCAACTAGGCAAATGCCTTGGTGGTGGAACGGGCAAGGTGAAGCTGTACCCGCGTCAGTCCAGGCTTAAGTCTGACGATTTGAGCAACGGGCAAGGTGGATCTATCCCCGTGTTATGGTTGTCTAACCTTGGGTGCTTAAGACCCTGTTAGGATCACATAGCGAGAGTCGACGGCCTGTGTGCCGATCAGACTAGAATGCTCATATTGGACCGTTATGTCTGGGACCTCTGAACGGTGGTGTGGCCGTGGAACTACGGAACACCGATAATGTGCCCTGAGTGCACGGAGCGTCGGGTCGTCGTGCCGACGTTTGTGATATGTGTTGACGGTGCGTTTGTGCACGTCTTGGGTGGCTTATTATACATACACTGAATTGCTATGCAGGGAAGGAATTCCGCTGCCCCGTGCCAGGGGCAGGGTCATTATAATTGGTCAGCTGAATGCTGTCCGTTGCCCTGTTTACCACCGTTTGGTGGAATGGTGCTTACAGGTACTGGAGGTGCTGGCCCGAGCGGGACTTAGCGGGCTGAAGCCCAAGCTGCGTTGCTGCCCTCAAAGGCATTGTTGTTTCTTTTTGTTCATGTGTGGCCGGCCTGCGTGCCGATATCTGTAATCCACACTCTTGTTCAGAGAAATAATGTAAGGCCTTAAGGCCAGACTCTTTTGATATTTGTGTACATTCCTATGTTATAGTGGACAATTATTGTTATCTTGAGTTCAATGATTCAACCGTGAAACTTCCGCTAGAATGCTCTGTGTTAGGATGCGTGGTTATGATATTATTTTGTAGCATCTCCACCTGTTTGTGGAATATGGTGTGGGGCCCCGGCCAGACCCTCTATTATATTCTTCATGACGGGTAGAGGTGTTACACACCATAGCCTCTCACGCATGTTTATCATCCACGCACATTATTATCGTTGGGTCTCAAACCCGCAACCCTTCATAAGGAGTCTTTATACAACTCCTCATCACAAACTGAGTTGCAACTCAGTTTATGATATGGAGTCGTATTAAGACTCCTTATGAAGGGTTGTGGGTTCGAGACCCAATGCCAACAATGCGCTTGGCTGATAAACAGGCGCGAGAGGCTTTGGAGTGCTTGGGCTGTAGCCTTGTATCAATGCTTGGGGTCGGCAGATTGTCATGGGCCGGGTCGTTACAAAAAATTACACTTTTTTGTAACTACCCGGGTTTAGGTAACCAGCCGCCCCAGGACATCGTTCAAGGGCTATAACCCTTACCACCCAAACACCTCTCTAGACTATTTCTCCGCACAATGGGTTTTTGAGAAAGCCAGGTTTTTGAGAAATATGCACAGTGATGGGTTGGGGTGCAATTGGCCTGCAGGCCTTGATGTTTAGGCTTACAACCAGTGGTGTCGTGGGGAGGCTATGGGCCTAAACTCGGGCTACTGGTAGGATGGAGACGCTTGGTGTCTGGCTTAGTCGGACAGGGTCATTACAACCATTTAGAGGTCTATAATTAACGACAAATTATAACGTTCATAGTTCCTTGACAAAACGACCAATTTATCGTCAGAGGTGCATGACCTACGGTCAAATGTGAGCATTTGAGCCTAGCCTATAACCACATTATAGATATGACTCTCCCATCTTATGCCATCGTTAAAAGCCATATACTTTAAGTTGCTTTAACTAGTTGACACAAAGCATGTATAGTTCGGTAATTTCCCATTGCTTAACTCATCTTGCCATCGCCAAAAATTGAACTCTAAGACCGATTGACATGACGCGGGTCTGCCTCCCCTTTCCTGTAATACATAACTAAAGTTATGCATAATTGCTCTCACGACCAATGAAGCTGGGCCCTAGGCAAACAGATAACATATTAACCTCAGATGGTCTCCATGAGACAGGTATCAAATTCATAGTGCTTTCTGGAAGCTATCGCCGACGATATCCACTATCATGCGATGTTAGCGACAAAACATTTTCATCTGTCTCCAAACTTAGTTACAACTAGAATATATTTCCAGAAAACCTATAGCATTTTGCAGTGCTATAAATCCTTGACTTCAAATCAATCAAAGCTCTTCTAGAGCCATTGCAAGCGAGACTCGCGGTCTCCCGAAAATATCCATCAGTTATTCAAACTGTGGTATTTTCTAGGTAATTTCTGAAAGTGAGGGATAGATCATATCTTTACTTTAGAGGGGGCGAATAAAGTATTACAAATTTATTAACTTGTTTTTATAGCGAATTAAAAGTTAATGATATATATATATAAGTATAAAGAGAAATATCACAGTACACAAATAAAAAGTAAAGGCAAACAAGACAACACAAGGAGTTTATAGTGATTCCCAAATAAATCTGGGTACATCCACTCTTCTACAACCATAGTAGGAATCCACTACAAGTATTTGTCAAGTGCCCTGCCCCCACAAGTTTTTGCTCAGGTGCCCTATCACCACAAGATCTATTTTACTAAGAGAGATCTAACAACCCTTTGAGCTTTTGATAAGGTGAACAAAAACCAAACTGAAGTCTTTTAATTAGGTGACTTGTGAACCAATAGGGCTAACTTTTGAAGGGAGTTAAAACCCTGTACACAAGAAAGGGAAAAGTAAAAATGATATTGTCTTCTCTGTCTCAATGCTCTGAGAAGACTTTGTGGATTTCTTGATGTTATCAAAGCTCTCCCTGAGTTGTATGAATTTGATCAGGAGTGGAATATTTGCTTCAGGGTGTAGGCCTTCAAATGATGTTGCTCTTAAACCTTTTAGACTGATTTTGATTGTTTGACTCTTGAAATCCTGAAGCAGATGAAGAACACTGAGTGTGTGAGAGTTGTATTATTCTTTACTTCTGCTAATACTTTTTCACTAATTTACTTCTCTTGTGATTGTTATTTATGATCTATGTATCTCTATGATCTTCTAAAAGAAAATCACTTTATATATGTTTCAAGATTAAAAACCATTTGAATTTTAAATTGTTTCCTTAAGTCCTCTGCAAAAATTCTAGAATCTTGAATGGATAATTTTTGTTTGGAATGCATTTCCTTAACTATCCCATTGAATATGGTAGAGTAATAACTCTGTGAAAACCATAATTAATGCTGCCCAGAACGGCTATATTCAAGAGAATATTGATCATTAATTATCAGAGCATTACTGTCTTAATATAATAGAATTTGAAATCAAACTTATAGTCGATCTGAGAAATTGCATAGAGGAAAAGTCGAACAGAACCTGGAATGAGTTAGTCAAACTCAGTAATGATTTCGTCGACCTGAACTCAAAGTTTGTTGAGCTCAGAATTCTCCTTCGTCGAGCTGACCTTCTGATATGAGATCATAGTTTGTCAATCTTAGCTAGACTTTCGTCGAGCTCAACTCAGAGAAGGAGCTCTAAGTTCGTCAATCTGAGATCGACGATCGTCGAGCTGATTTTAGCTATCGTCGAACGACTTTCCTGCAATAATTTTAACTGCTTTTCCTTTGAAGTCTTCTGTCTCTCAAGTCTTCTGAAGGGTACTGACAGTCTAAGTAGATGTGCTGATTTTGACCAGGAAATACCCTATGAACCTAGACTATACATGTTGAGTCATTATCTGTAATCCTAATAGTACTCCTTGCCCAAATCCAAACTGGGGTTCAAACAATCTCTCCCTATTTGGGTGAGGATACTATTTATAGAGAATAAAATAAGAAAGTACTTCTAGCAGAAATAAAACATTCAATAGATATATATATATATATATATAATTGTGCTTAAAAAAATATACAATAATAACAAAATTCAAAATACATATGTAGAAAATCAAGAGTCTTTCTTTGAAGTATCTGAAGCTGGTTTTGTGAATACAATAATCCTTTTTAGATCCTTCGCTTCTCTTTGGGTCATCTTCATGTCTTGTGCACCAAGAATCTTCACAATTATAGCTCTAGGCACTACAGCTTCTGGATGCAAATTCATATACGAATCAACACTGAAACGATTTTGTACCTGATATTTGTCCAGTTCCTTCTTTCTGTAAGAAGATGAAGTTGTAATATAGAGAGATATTTTCCTTCCTCCATGGCCTTTCTTATCTGAGATAGAGGTATCAGCTCATTAAACATGGTCATTCTATAGTTGGGATCCAATTCTTGATCACAAGCAGGAGGGGGAGGTCTTTCTAGACTTGATACTTCTTTCTAAACATCTTGAACTTTTTGCTAGCTGCTTTGACTATCAGATTGCTTCTGTTTTTTTTTCTGTTGGTTGCTAGATTGAGATTCTGACCTTGAAGTTCTTTATTTATTGCTATGAGTTGGTCTTGATTAATAAGAATAAGAAGTAGACCTTTTAGCTTGAGAAATGTTTCCTGCTGATCCTGCTGTAAGAGGAGGAGGAGGAAGAGGTCCTCTCCAAGACTTCTTAGGTGGAGAATTATATCTCTTCATCTTCTTTCTTCTCTTTTGTTCATTCTTAGAAAGTGTCATCAAGTAGGGAGTATCTGTAGTGAGAGTAATATTTTGTAGAATATAGTAGGGAGTATTTACTATAGGATTTGGTATTGGTGCAGCCTTTACTGGAGCCTTCTTCTTAGCTTTTTCCTTCTCAGACCCAATTTTTTTGAATCATCATCATAATTATCAGAATCACAAGTAGGATTATCATATACCTCATCAATTTGCTTAAACAAATTAGCTTGAATTATAGCTTGAACTTCTTGCTCTTTAGATGAAATATCTGTAATGACTTGAGCCTGAACACTATAACTTTTTTCTTTGATATCTTGAAACATAATTCCATCAAGATCTGGCATGGGGGACTTATCCCAAGCATATGTTGGAAGAGAGAAATCCATTGGCTCTAAAACATTTACTGATAAATTCTCTGAAGAAATACTAGAGGAAATGTTACAGAAACTATTTACTATTTCTTCTAAGACTGAAGAATAAACTGGAGTAGAATAGCAAACAATTGCTTTAGAATAATCAGATATTGTATCAGCTGTATCAAAAACAGGTATATTTTTGCGATAAACTGTATCAAAAGAAAGAAAGAATGAATCAATGTCAACTGTGGGATTAATGATGAAATCACCAAGAGTGATCATTGTTGTATAAACTAATTCTTCTTCTAAACAAATCATTTTAATATCATCATCAAGAGTTTCAACTATATCTGCTGCTGGAATTTCTACTACTACTACTGCTATTGCTACTACTGCTGGAGGAGCTTCTTTATTAGACATCTCCCCCTGCTTGGTTTTTGAGAGACCTAAACCCAGGCCCCTAGAAGAAGGGACAGAAGAGGAGGAAGCCATCTAAGTAGTTAGAAGGGAAATATAAGCGGTGAGAGGGGCAACAGCCTCAACTCTGAGCTTCTTAAGAGTGGGAGTGATGAATTGAAGAAGGTCATTAGCAATGTTAGAGAAATCTAGACATAGAGGATCAGGCGTAGAAGAGGTATAGGGGTAGTCTGTGACCATATTTGGAACAGATTGATGATTCTTGAGGTATGTCAAAATGTTGGATGGTTGGGAATGTTGGTGGAAGAGTTGATGGAGGGATGGCATCAGGTAGTTCATCCTAAATAGGTGAAAGTTGTGGAGATGGATATGAGAGTAGATTGAAGGTAGGGGACTACATAAGTTGATCTGGAATAGTAGAAGTGGATGGAATATCAACAATTTATGATGGTTGAGTTGATTGAGGAGGTGATGGTGCATCCTCAAGAATATGGATTTGTGATTGTGGTGGAGATAAAGGTTGAGATGGTGAAAGAGGAGGGATGGAGGTAGAAGGTGTGTCTTCAATGACTATGGATGGATGTTGAAAAGGAGGATATAGAGGATGAGTATGGGCTTCTACATGGGTTGGGAGAGTGGCTATTTCAGTCCTGGTGTCCTCTGAAGCTATCCTGGAAGCAGAAGCCCTGAAGGGCTTTGGGATTACCCTATCCCATCTGCAAAAGAGGTCAGTGGTAAGCCTCTTAGAGGCATTGATAAAGATGGTCAGGGTGACCAACAGTTCTAGTACCTTTGCCTGGAGGAAGATGCACAGAACTCTTCCAAAACTCACATCCTTTTTATTGATTTTCTATTTAATCAAATCAAACAGAATACTACCCCAATTCACTGATTTCTTATTAACCAAGGCACTCATTAAAAGGAATTGGTGCCTGGTAATGTAGTCATGGGCAGAGTGCATGTCCAAGATTACTTTTCCAACCACATCAGCCAAGAACTTGTATTCAACAGTCAAGTTCTTTTTCAGCAATTTATTAGGGTTTCCTTGGGAGTGACCCATGATAACTAGAACATCCTATAACTCATTTCCAGATAAATCAAAATCATCTTCACCATTTATAAAACCAAAAACTTCTGTTAGAATATCAGGGGTAAGAAAAACCTGATGACCTGAGATTGATCAAAGATGGAGGTTTGTTCTTTAAATGTTCCTGTGAAAGCCCATTCTTTAATTTCCTGAACTGGAGGCTTGATTCTTAGGGTCATGAACTTTATCAACTGATGAAATAACAAAAGGATGTCTTTGAATATTTTATCAGAATGTTTGAAAGAATCGATGTCAATGTCTAATCTGCAATCAAACTTCATTCCAGAGAGGGTTGCCGTCAAAATCGCCATTACTAGTAAGAACTAAAGATCAATTGCAAGAGAACTGGAAAGTGCGGCATGTAGTTCGCTGAAAGCCTAATTATAGGTTTTCAGAAAATGAAGCGGCAAACTTCGTCCAGCAAAAAAGAAAAGCTTCAAACTCAGGTCGACGAAAAAATTTATGAAGAAATAAAAGCATCGATCTTAGTTTGAAGAGGGGGAAAACAGTTTGTCGTTCTCAGTTCAATGAAATTTTTTCTGGAGCAAAATCATCGATCTCCATTCGACGAAACAAACTTCACAAAGAGATTTCGTCGATCTCCGTTCGACGAGAAATCTCAAGAAGAGTTCACAGATCATCGATCTCCGTTCTACGAAAGGTGACCAATTCTTCGACCTCAGACAGAAATCAAATTAAACCTTCTCCATTAATCATACCAAGCTGATTTAAGAAAAATAGTTATTTCTTTTCATCTAAAGGTTTGGTGAAGATGTCTGCTCTTTATAAATCAGTAGAGATAAAGAAAAGACTAATTTTATTTTTGTCCACATAATCTCTAATGAAATGATGTCTAATATCTATATGTTTTGTCCTACTATGATGCACTGGATTTTGTGCAATTGAAATTGCACTGGTATTATCACAAAATATAGTTGAATTATTTAGGTTGAAACCATAATCCAGGAGCTAATTTTGAATCCACAAAATCTGTGAGCAGTAACTACCGGCTGCCATATATTCAGCTTCAGCAGTTGATGTTGACAAAGATGTTTGCATTTTGCAAAACCAGGACACAAGCCTATAACTAAGGAATTGGTAAGTTCCTGATGTGCTTTTCCTGTCAACTCGACATCAAGCAAAGTCAGCTTTTGAGAATCCAGATAATTCAAATCCTGACTTTGTTGGATACCAAAGTCCTAGATTTGGACAACCCTTTAAATATCTTAAAATACTTTGAAAGTGAGGGATAAGATCAATCCTAACTCTAGAGGGGGGGGTGAATAGAGTGATTTAAAATAGTTTTGCAAATTAAAACTTGTATGGAGAGAAGGCTTAGATTTACTTAGTGTATGGTGCTATAGCAATTAATCAAAGTAAGAAGAGAATCACAGCACAAAGCAAAACACAAAGAAACAAGCAACCTGAATACACAAGGAGCTATAGTGGTTCCCCAAAATCTTGGGTAGTCCACTCTTCTATCACCCTAGATAGGAATCCACTTCAAGATGAGTTGATCAGGTGTCTTGAGCACCAGAGAGTTTTTGACCAGGTTCTCACAAACCAAAGGGCTGATTTTTGACCAGGTTTCAGCAAAACCAAAGGTAACTTTTGAAGGGAGTTAAAACCCTGTACAGAAAGAAAAAGAAAAAGCTGATGTTGTCTTCTCTATCAATAAGTAGAGAGAAGCAAAGTGGATCTGTTGATGTTGTCAAAGCTCCCCTGAGATCAAGAAGTAGTTCAGGAAGGAGAGCTTTGCACAAGGGTGACAGGTCTTCAATGATCTGATCTGCTCCAGCAAAAGATGATCCAAACAAGTTGGATGGTTGTGTCTGAAGCAATCAGAATTCCTGTGTGTAAGCTTGAATGAATATCACAGAGAGCAAGAAGAAGAAGTCTCTTTGGTTCTCTGTTGACTGATAGAATATATCTCTGTGTTTTTCTTCTGAGTCTTTGATAGCCGTTGGCAGCAAGCATTAAATGCTTTCCTTAAATATCCATGTCTCAAAGGAAGTGCCAGGCAAACATTCCTTAGAAAATTCCTTGAGCCATGCACCAGATTTGCTGTAACGGCCAATAAATCTTCAGCATTAATTGTTCTGACAGAAGGAATTTGAATTCCTATTCAAAACTGACGGGAGCCTGGAAAACGTCGAGCTCACAATAAAACGTCGATCTGAGCATGACACACGTCGGCCAGAGAGTGGTTTCAGAAAGCAGAACTGGGCTTGACGGAACGTCGAGCTGAGGTCGACTCCACGTCGAGCTGAGGTCGACTCAACGTCGAGCTGAGGTCGACTCTGCGTCGAGCTGACGTCGACTCTGCGTCGAGCTGAAGTCGACTCTAACTAACCTATGTGACCTTTATAACAACAAGGAGGTCACAACACAAAATCCCTATAGAAATATAGTCATCCTGACCCAAATAGTAATAGGGTGTTCCAACAATCTCCCCCTATTTGGATTAGGATTACTATTTACATGAATTTAGGGATTCAAAAAGAAGTAAAGCAAGACAAAGCTGAATAAAATACAACCAGACATATGACAGAATAAAGCAGCATATATATAACACTATATAGCAGCAATAATGTTTAATGTCTTGTATCCAGCAGAGAAAAAGAAATAAAACACCTTACATTACTTTTCCTTTGGAGCTTTGTCTTGATCACTTCCCTTGAAGATAATTTCCCTGTTAGGATTTGTAGCATCCTTCTTGGATCTGTAATCTTCAGCTGCACCTAAGGATTTCTGACCTTTTCCACTAGCTGGTATAGCTGCAGGATGAAGCTGCATATACTTATCAGAATCAAAGAATTTCTTTGAGTTGTATTTCTCCAATTCTTCTCTCCTTTGATCTGACATGGTGCTGATGTGAGAGGTGTCCAGACCTCTTGCTCTAGCTCTGTCAATCTCATTCAGAGCAGCCATCTCAGTCATCCTGGCCTTCCAGTAAGCTGGAGTTTTAGTAGGATCTTCAAAAGGAATAGCTGGTTCATATCTGTTGGCAGAGTGTTCTTGATGAGTTCTTGGAGTGAAGTCAACTCTGGGTCTGTAAGGATAGGGACCAGAGGTTGGATCAATGGGTCCTCCCCTTTGGTAAGGTTGAGATCCTTATATTCCTCTGGACTGCCTGCCTCTATTGTATCCTCTTTGCTGGTTTCCCCTTTGCTGATTTCCCCTTTGCTGGTTATACCCTTGGGATCTTCTTGACTGATAGGTCTTGCCATGCAGAGATGATGGGGCAGGATTGGAAGAGAGGCTTGCACTTGCACCTGCATCTGGAGGAGGTGGAGGTGGAGGCTGATGGACAGGCTTGGAGGGGCCTTCATTGAACTTTATTTTCTTCTTCATTGCCTTTCTTTGGTTTCGAGAATATTGCATCCAGGGCTCAGTGATTTCACAATTGTACTTGATGTGGTAAGGGATGTCATGATCTGTGGCTTTAGCCAATGGAACTCTTTTCAATGCTTTGGATCTTGCTTTCCTCTTCCTTGCAATGGTTGCAGAGGAGTCATCAGAATCAGTTGCAAATTCATCCTCTGAGCTTTGAGATTCATCATAAGGATCTATGTAAGTTCTCTTTGAGATAGGAAAATTGATGGGGGCTGGAGCAGCTGAAGAAGTAACTGGAGGAAGGTCTACTGACATTGTAGAAGAGGAGTCTAACACTGTAGGAAAGGAAATAGCCTCAGGAGCCATAGAGGCTGAGGTGGCTAGTTCCTGAAGAACTTGGGAGACAATGGTCTCAACTTCATCTGGTGTCTCAATCAATTCACCTGAAGTTTCTGAGGGAACAGTCTTAGCAGCTACTACTGCTTCAACAACAACATCATCACAAGCAGGAGCCACAGCTACCACTACTTCATCAAGGATCATGGCATCAACAGCCAAGGAGGATGGAATGATCTTCTGAAAAGGGACAATGGCCCTAGACAGGTCTTCTTGAGGAGGCAGGAGGCTGTAGTTTCTGAAGTGAAGATGTGCTGGAAGGTAGAAGCTCTGGACAGAAGATGCCAAGGACTGAAAGTCTAAGGCACTGCTGATCATCTGAACTGAACCTTGAGGAGGAGCTTCAGAGGTCATCTGAACTTCTACTGCTGAAACTATCTCTGAACAAACCTGTACTACCTGTACTGCTGAAGGCTGCAGCTCTTCTTCTGCTGACATCTCCCCCTGCCTAGAATAAGTGGCAGTTGACTCTAGGCCCCCAGAAGAAGGGCATGCCAGATAGGATGAGAGGGATGAGACTGAGGCAGAGAGAGAGCTCAGGGAAAGGACTAGAGGAGCCAGCTTGGCATCCAATAGAGAGGAGAGCCTAGGGGCCAAAATATCAAAAAGCTTATTGGCCAAAGGCAAAAGATCTACTTGCTCAAGTGGGACTTGAGTAGAGGTAGAGGGAGCAGCAGAGAAGGTGAAGGTAGAAGATGTTGTTGGTGGTGCAGACATGGGAGGGATAGCTGGTTCATGGATGGAGGATAGGAGAAGTTCTGAAAATGTTGATGAAGGGTCGAAGTCATGAGGAGAGGAGGGAGAGGCATCCATGAGGGATTCATCATGAATGTCAAAGGAAAGGATGTCCTCATGAGATGAAGAGTCCAAGTTCATGGGAGGAAAATTGTGGAGGGGATGGAAAGTGATGAGTGGTGGAATGGAGGATGCAATAGTAGAAATGGATGAAGGGATGGGTTGAGTGGATGAGATGATTGTTGTTGTTGGAATGAAAGAGGATGGGAGGATGATGGAGGAAGATGGCAAAACCCCTGCTTCTGGGCCAGTAGACTGAGGAAGAGTGACCTCTACAGTCCTGGTGTCTGCATAAGTCCTCATTACTGCAGCTGCCCTGGAGTTCACAATCTTCCTATCCCACTTGCCAATCAGTGCACAAGTGAGCCTCTTAGAAGCATTGATGTGCTTCTTTGAGGACACAAGCAACTGAGGGCAATAGTGGTTCAGAATCAAACCAAGAACCCTTCCAAAGTGGACAAAGTTCTTATCCATTTTCTTCTTAATCATATCAAAAACAATCAAACCCCAATTGTGATGCTTCTTATCCAAAATTGCAGCCATAATACAAAACTGATGCCTAGTAATGGCATCATGTGCAGTCCTCTTTGCACAAATTACCTTGCCTGTGATATCTGCTAACAGCCTAAACTCAATAGCTAGGTTAACTTTTAAACGTTTAGAGGGGTTACCAGAATTATGCCCCATTCTGTCTAGCATCACAGCAAACTCTTCCACAGAGAGTTCTATCTCATCATCTCCAACAGCAAAACAGAAAACCTCTGAAATGATTTGAGGAGAAATGGCTACCTCATTCCCTAAAATTGTTCCAGTCATCGTACTGTTATCTGAATTCACTACAGTAAAAATCCACTCTTTGATTTCAGATTCTGGAAGAGGAATCCTGGTTGTCATGATGTTAACCAGGTGCTGCTCTTTGAATAGCTCCAGAATATCCAGAAAATTCTGCGATGATCCATCAAAGGAGTCGATGTCGATGTCAAAACCTGAATCAAACTTCATTGCCGCCAATGCACCTGTAGCAATTGCCATTATCCTGCAAATAGATACCTTCCAAGATCAAGAGTAAAGGATTTGGAGGGAGAAAGCTTGAGCAGAAATTATGAGAGCGCAACTGCGAACGACGGAGAAGAATGATTTTATACTAGGGTTCGACGCAGAAATGGAAAGAACGTCGAGCTCAGGTCGATGCTCTAAGGCTCTAGGAGAACTGAAACGACTCAACAGCGTGCAGCTTAGGTCAACGTTCGACGCTTGGGCTGATGCTATACGTCGAGCTCAGGTCGACATTGAACGAAGGCGTCGACCGAAGGGAGAAGAACTTAAGAAGCCAGGGAGCTGTGAACTTAGTTCAACGCTAGAAGTTGAGGTCGACGTTCGACGCTTTTGAGGGCGACGGACCGTCGATCTTAGTTCGACGCAGCGTCGAGCTTAGTTCAGAGCTCAAAGAAACCAATCAGACAGAGGAATTTTTTTAAAATGAAATTTTTCCTATTCCTGTTAATTATGGGTTTCAAAATCTTGGAGTTTTAATTTATACTGTCTCCATCTAGCATTCCCTACTGATTGAGGAAGAAGAAGTGCTTCTTTTCATCCAAGGGCTTGGTGAAAATATCCCCTCTTTGTAGTTCAGTGGAAATGTATTCTAGTGCAATTTTCTTCTTTTCTACATTATCCCTTAAGAAGTGATGTCTGATCTCTATTTGCTTAGTCCTACTATGGAGAACTGGATTTTGTGCAATGCAAATTGCACTAGTATTATCACAAAAAATTTTAGACATCTCTAAGTTGTAGCCATAGTCTAGGAGCTGGTTTTGAATCCACAAAATCTGTGAGCAACAACTGCTTGCAGCCATGTATTCAGCTTCAGCAGTTGATGTGGACACAGAAGTTTGTTTCTTACAAAACCAGGAGACAAGTCTATCACCAAGGAATTGACAAGTTCCACTGGTGCTTTTCCTGTCTACTCTACATCCAGCATAATCAGAATCTGAAAATCCAGTTAGATCAAATCCTGAGTCATGTGGATACCAGAGACCTAGATTAGGACAACTTTTTACATACCTAAGGATCCTCTTAACTAATGTGAGGTGGGACTCTCTAGGGCTTACTTGGAATCTAGCACAAATGCATGTAGCAAACATTATGTCTGGTCTACTAGCTGTTAGATAAAGTAATGAGCCAATGATTGCTCTATAGTTTGTCTGATCAACTGGTTTTCCAGATTCATCAGCATCTAAAACAACATTTGTAGGCATAGGTGTTTTCATAGAAGATGCTTCAGACATTCCAAATTTCTTAACCAGTTCTCTTGCATACTTGGTTTGAGAAATAAAAATGCAATCCACATGTTGTTTAACTTGCAATCCTAGAAAGAAAGCAAGCTCACCCATGCTACTCATTTCAAACTTTGAATGCATAAGTTGTGAGAACTTTTTGCATAAGTTTGAATCAGTAGACCCAAATATGATATCATCTACATAAATTTGTACTAGTAGGATATGGGACCTATGGGTTCTAATAAAGAGAGTTTGGTCTACTCTACCCTTTTAAAATCATTTTCCAATAAAAAACAAGCTAAGGTCTCATACCATGATCTAGGAGCTTGCTTGAGACCATATAAAGCTTTATGCAGTTTAAAAACATGATCAGGAGAGGTTGGAGAGATAAAACCTGGAGGTTGCTTTACATAAACCTCTTCCTTGATGTCTCCATTGAGAAATGCACTCTTGACATCCATCTGATATACCTTGAATCTCTTGTGAGCTGCATATGCAAGAAAGATTCTTATGGCCTCCAACCTTGCAACTGGTGCAAAGGTTTGGTCATAATCAATCCCTTCTTCTTGGCAATATCCTTGTGCAACAAGTCTTGCCTTGTTTCTCACAATTATTCCTTGATCATCCAACTTGTTCCTGAATACCCATTTGGTTCCAACAATTTAATGGTTCCTTGGTCTTGGTACTAATTCCCAAACTTTATTCCTTTCAAATTGATTCAACTCCTCTTGCATTGCAATGATCCAGTTTGGATCTTGCTCTGCATCTTGTATTGTTTGAGGCTCAATTTGAGAAAGAAAGCAAGTGTGCATAATATTGTGATTAACTTGATTCCTTGTTTGCACACCTACTAAGATATCTCCAATTACTTGTGAAATTGGGTGATCTCTTGTTGTTACTAAATCAACAAGGGGTGTTGATGGTGCACCAACCTGTGTTGTTGTTTCCTCTTGTGGAACAACAACTGGTTCTTCAATTTGTTGACCATTTGAGCTTTCCAAAACCTGAGATTCCTCTTCATTGTCACTAAGTTCAGCGTCTTGTTGAATTGTTGAAGGTAATGAATCTTTGTCTGTGATGGTAAGCTGCTTCAGATTTTCTGAAATTGAATGTTCCTGCAAATTGCTTATGGTAGAAGTCTCCTTCTCCTGATAACCAGCATCACATAGCTGGCTGATGCTGATTAAGTTGTGCTTTAGTCCTTCCACATATGCCACTTTCTTGAATGTAATTGACCCTATTTTGACTTGGCCATAGCCTTTTGTTTGTCCAAAGTTTGAATCTCCAAAGATTACTTTGGGTCCATGTTTGGCTTTGAAGGACACAAGGTTCTCCTTGTTGCCAGTCATGTGCTTTGAGCACCCACTGTCCAAGTACCACTGCTGGTTCTCAATTGGATAGGTCTTTACCTGCACATACAACAAATCAATTGTTTTTGACCCAGTTTACCTTGGACCTTTCTTGATATCCTTTAAACTCTGAAATAAAAGACATCTCAGGTTGACTCTTATAGCCTACAGGATGATATCTCCTAGGAGGTATTATCCATTCAGCATAAGGGTTAATGTGATGAGATGTGGAGCTGGAATTAAATCTTGAATTAACCCCTGAGAACTGACTTTTGCTCTGAACTTGGCTCGACGCACGTCGAGCTTCGGTCGACGGACTCTGGTGAGTGCGTCGAGCTCCATTCGACGGCGAAGTCTTGCTTTGTTTAGAAGGTAGAAGGCGTCGACCTGAGTTCGACGTTTTCTTGCGATTACGTCGAGCTCTGTTCGACCTCCGTCGAGCTTCGTTCGACGCTTTTTGTCCAGCTTCCTGGGTTAAGTCAGCATTCTTCCTAGCCACTATCAAGACTCCTTTACCTTTGTCACTGGTAAATTTGATTGGAGTTGTCAGCACTATGGGTTGGCTGGATGAAGCACCCAAGCCCAGTGAACCATTCAATCTTGAGTTCACTGTACTTGTGATGTCCATTAATTTGATACTTCTCCCATTAAGGGTTTCTTCAAATTGTTTGGCCTTAGACAGTTCACCTTTCAGTGAGGCTATCTCCTCCCCACACTGCTTCAACTCTTCTAAGAGTCTAAGATTATCTGAGTTAATGGATTTGCATTCAATCAATTGTTCTCTAAGAGTTATAATTAACTTTTGAGATTCAATCAAGTCAATGCACATAGATTTGAACTCAGATTTAAATTCATCAGAATTAAAATCAAATGAATCTATTACCTGATCCTCAGTAAGTTCCTGATCAGATAGGTAGTCAGCATCAAGCTCTGAATCAGTATTCTTTTGAGATGCATTGATGGCCATCATGCAGAATCCTTTTTCTTCTGCATCATCCTCATCATCACTAGAGCTGGATGATGAATCAGACTCATCAGAGTCACTCCAGGATTCAGCCACAAATCCTTTTCTGGTGTGCTTGCTGTTGCTGGAGGAAGGCTTGTCATGGTACTTTCTTGACTCCTTATCCTTCCGTTTATCTTTTCTTTCCTTCTTGTCCCTTCTGTCCTTATCTTGATTTTCTGGACAGTTGGGGACAATGTGTCCTGGTTTCTTGCAGCCAAAACAGATAATAGCTTTATTAGTAGATTTGTCATACCTTGGCTTGTCTTTGTCTTTGGATGACCATCTTCTAAAGTTCCTTTTATTCAGCTTATTGAACCTTTTGACAAGTAGGCTCATAAGCTCTTCATTTCCCAACACCTTTTCTTTAGGTTGTTCTTCCTGTGCCTTGAAGGCAATGGTTTTCTCAACCTTTTCAGTTGGTGTGGATATCTTCTGCTCTTCTTCTCTCTTCTTAATGAATTGCTCATAACTCTTGAGCTTTCCTAGAAGAGCTTCGGTGGATAACTCACAGACATTCCTTCCATCTTTAATTGACTAGATTCTTGAGTCCCAAGAGCTAGGGAAACAAGTCAGTATCTTGTCATTTATCTCAGTGAGAGATATGTCCTTATCTAGTGATCTTAGCTCACTGATGATTAGACTCAGTCTGTTGTACATGTCAGCAACTGACTCAGACTCTGCCTTTTTGAAGTTCTCATACTGGGTGATGAGGTAGGATCTCCTATCCTTTCTTTCATCTGCAGAACCTGATACAATTTCTGAAAGTTTTTCCCAGATCTCTTTGGCAGTATTGCATTCAGCTACTTTCTGGAAAATGTCATCTGACATGGTTTGAGCCAAGATGTTCATGGCTTTAGCATCTGCTGCCTTCCACTTTCTTATGTCAGCATCAGTTCCTGAAGGAAGAGGAACAGCTGATGTACTTGTTCTTGTGGGAGGCCTTGGACAATCTGTCAACACAGAATTAAAGATGTCCTCATCAAATGAATTCATGTAAAGTCTAATCCTTGCCTTCCATAGTGCAAACTTAGAGAGATTGCACATAGGAGGTCTGGTGCTAGCAAAGTCCTTGTTTTGTGCCATGAGTTTTAAGGATAAGTAAAACTAAAAGAAATAACCCTTTTGAGAGAAATGATCTTATCAGAGATCTTTTGATCCAGGTGTTAGCCTGTATGAATGATCAACCTCCCTCTGATACCAATTGAAAGTGAGGGATAAGATCAATCCTAACTCTAGAGGGGGGGGGGGGGTGAATAGAGTGATTTAAAATAGTTTTGCAAATTAAAACTTGTATGGAGAGAAGGCTTAGATTTACTTAGTGTATGGTGCTATAGCAATTAATCAAAGTAAGAAGAGAATCACAGCACAAAGCAAAACACAAAGAAACAAGCAACCAGAATACACAAGGAGCTATAGTGGTTCCCCAAAATCTTGGGTAGTCCACTCTTCTATCACCCTAGATAGGAATCCACTTCAAGATGAGTTGATCAGGTGTCTTGAGCACCAGAGAGTTTTTGACCAGGTTCTCACAAACCAAAGGGCTGATTTTTGACCAGGTAACTTTTGAAGGGAGTTAAAACCCTGTACAGAAAGAAAAAGAAAAAGCTGATGTTGTCTTCTCTATCAATAAGTAGAGAGAAGCAAAGTGGATCTGTTGATGTTGTCAAAGCTCCCCCTGAGATCAAGAAGTAGTTCAGGAAGGAGAGCTTTGCACAAGGGTGACAGGTCTTCAATGATCTGATCTACTCCAGCAAAAGATGATCCAAACAAGTTGGATGGTTGTGTCTGAAGCAATCAGAATTCCTGTGTGTAAGCTTGAATGAATATCACAGAGAGCAAGAAGAAGAAGTCTCTTTGGTTCTCTGTTGACTGATAGAATATATCTCTGTGTTCTTCTTCTGAGTCTTTGATAGCCATTGGCAGCAAGCATTAAATGCTTTCCTTAAATGTCCATGTCTCAAAGGAAGTGCCAGGCAAACATTCCTTAGAAAATTCCTTGAGCCATGCACCAGATTTGCTGTAACAGCCAATAAATCTTCAGCATTAATTGTTCTGACAGAAGGAATTTGAATTCCTATTCAAAACTGACGGGAGCCTGAAAAACGTCGAGCTCACAATAAAACGTCGATTTGAGCACGACACACGTCGGCCAGAGTGTGGTTTCAGAAAGCAGAACTGGGCTTGACGGAATGTCGAGCTGAGGTCGACTCCACGTCGAGCTGAGGTCGACTCAGCGTCGAGCTGAGGTCGACTCTGCGTCGAGCTGAGGTCGACTCTGCGTCGAGCTGAAGTCGACTCTAACTAACCTATGTGACCTTTATAACAACAAGGTGGTCACAACACAAAATCCCTATAGAAATATAGTCATCCTGACCCAAATAGTAATAGGGTGTTCCAATATACTTTTTAATAAAATAAGTTTAGATTCTTTGGGGTTTACTTACAATCTAGCACAAATACAAGTACCAAACATAATAAGGACCCAACAATTGCCCTATATGTTTTCTGATCAACTGGTTTGCCCTATTCATCAAAATCAACTACAGTATTGGAGGGCATGGGTGTTTTCATTGCTGAGGCATCAGACATCCCAAATCTTTTAATAAGCTCTTTAGCATATTTGGATTGGGATATAAAGATGCCATCAGGGGATGTATTCACTTGGAGACCAAGGAAGTAGGATAGTTCACCCATGCTACTCATTTCAAACTTTGAGTGCATAGGGTAAGAAAAACTTTTGCAAAGGTTGGAATCAGTAGATCCAAATATTATGTCATCTACATATATTTGTACTAACAAAAATTTGGAATTATGATGTCTAATAAATAAAGTCCTATCTACAATGCCTCTAATCGACTTATGCTCTAAAAGAATGATAACTAAGGTTTCATACCAAGCTCTTGGAGATTGCTTTAGACCATATAGAGTTTTATGCAACTTAAAGACATAAGAGAGATGAGTTGAAGAGATAAAACATGGTGGTTGTTCAATATACACTTTCTCTTTGAGTTCTCAATTTAGGAATGCACTTTTGACATACATCTGATAGACTTTAAATTTCTTGAATGTTGCATATGCAAAAAATATTCTGATAGCCTCCAGCCTTGTAACAGTGGCAAAGGCATGGTCATAGTCAAATGCCTTCCTCCTATGAATAGCCTTGAGCTACCAATCTGGCTTTATTCCTCACAATTGCTCCTTTTGCATCCAACTTGTTCCTAAATACCCATTTAGTTCCAATGAATGGGCAGTCTTTGGGTCTTGGAACTAAATCACAAACTCTATATCTTTCAAATTTATTGAGTTCCTCTTATATTGCAATAATCCAGTAGGGATATTATTCTGCATCTTTTATGGATTAAGGTTCAATCTGAGAAGAAAGCAAGCATGCATCTGATAATGATTTAATTGATGGCTTGTTTACACACCAGTTGATATGTCTCCAATAACTTGAGATATGGGATTATCTCTAAGTGTGACAAGATCAGTGGGTAGAGTTGGTTCTTCAACCACTTGTCGAATTAACTCCTCTTGTAGAATTTCATTAGCCACAACATCTTCAGCAAGAATTTCCTGAATTTAATCATCATTATCATTAGCAATAATCTGTTGAGAAAGATAAAATATATCCTCTTGTGTTAGGATAAAATCATCTATTTTCTCACACAGATTTGGTACCTGCAAGTTTTTTATGGTAAAAGAATCCTTCTCCTTGTAAAACATGTTAGTCTCATCAAAAGTTATATGTACAGATTCTTCCATTTTTAATGTTGATTTATTATACACCCTATAAGCCTTACTAACTTGGGAATATCCAAAATAATTCCCTATGTAGCTTTGACTTCAAACTTTCTAAGATATTTCTTGTCATTATTGTGAATATAACATATACAACCAAATACTTAAAAATAGTTTATTTTAGGTTTCTTCCCTTTAAGTAATTCATAGGGGGTCTTACCCTTAAGTTTTTGAATTGGACTTCTATTCAGAATATAATTTGTTGTGCTTACTGCCTCTACCCAAAAGGATAGGGGCAAGTGAGGATCTGCAAGTAATGTTCCTGTAGATTCAATCAGGTTTCTATTTTTTCCTTATAGCTACCCCATTTTGTTGAGGAGTTCTAGGAGTAGAAAAACAATACATAATACCTTCCTTCTCATAGAATTCCTGCATGATAAGAGATTCAAACTAAGTGTCATGATCACTTCTAATCAATATAACTTGAGTAGAGTACTAAATCTGTATGCTCTTAATATAGTGTAAGACCCCCTTTTTTTTCCTTTTCAACCACCGGGGTCTTAGGCCCAGAATCGCCGCTTTGCGGTGACACCTTCACGTCCTGAAGGGTCATCACCACAAGACGCCGATTCTGCCGGCCAATTCGATCACTGAAAAGTAGCACAATAAATGAAGTAAGAGCAATGCAGTCCATAGTAATAGATCACATATATAGAATAAAAAATCTCCACGAAGGGAGTGTCCACAGAAAAGATCAGAGTACTATAAATGCGGGCTTATGCCCGGTACAAAATGTCCTCGCTACAAGTCTCTCATGCGGAAGAAAAAACAGGAACTACTCAGAGTCGAGACTCACGGTCCCGGCTGTATGAACTCCGGAGCTAGACTGCCCCATCTCTAGGCGCACCGATCTCTAGGGCTGCTCCTCCATGCTGGGCTCCACGATCCCCTAAATGATGCGGTTCGAAAACCGTTAGTCATATAGACTAAGCCCTATCATCCCCTACCCCTTCCCCCATGGCTCCTAGGTACCGAGCGGGGAGGAAGAAAGGGAAGGACATGATGGTGGAGATTAATCAAGAAACAGATGGCAGCGGAACTAATCTAACAAGTTGTATTCGGTGAGCAGTTAATATAATTGTTATAATAGGTCTAGCAGTAAGAAAAGCAAATATATGAATTTAACCTTCACTTATGCGAGAACACATAAGCAAAAGGGATCTTTAGCAAGGCTCTCATCGTATAAGTGTCCCATACCACTTATACCTTGGGGTGTCGGTTATCAAACAACAATGGTCGTTATATATTGAAATTAACCTTTGATTTATAAACTTGCCCACACAAGCTTATAGACCAAGGGGTCGTTTTGTAGGTCCTAATGTATAAGCGTCCCATACCACTTATATTTAGGTGTCAGGGTTAAATGAATCGATTATGCTATGACATGCTAGTGGGTATGATGAAACATGCAAGTGCCACTCACACACCCGACTCTGTGCACAAAGACCTTTAGTTCCCCCTTTCGGAGCCGTTACCTCCCAGGATACCTCCGTAGTGGCGGACGAAAGCGGTGGGTTGGGCCTCGCCCACCTCAAAACCAGTAAAAGCACCACTGGTCTGACCTATCGTACGCCTCAACGCTTGGTGCACTAAGCGGACGCCTGCGTACTCTTGCCGGCTGGCGCACCGGACTTCTGTTGGCGAAGTGCTAATCACCTCGCCGAGTCAACGATATCGGTGTCGGTGCAATCGAACTCCCCGATATCGTAAAACCCACCACCTTAACTTTTCTTATTTTATGCACATGCAAGTTTATTCGTAAACACACAAAAACCGAGCCGAAGCTCCCCGGATCAGAACGTCCATTTCCAAACCAACCGAGCCGAAGCTCCCCAGACCCAAACGCCCGTCTCCAAACCAACCGAGCCGAAGCTCCCCGGACCCAAACGTCTGTCTCCAAACCAACCGAGCCGAAGCTCCCCGGACCCAAACGTCCGTCTCCAAACCAACCGAGCCGAAGCTCTCATCAATCTTCCCGTGCCAACAGTGTTTGTGAAAAGTGCAGCCCTAGTTACTAAGTTACTCTTGCCAGTTTGTTATTACAGTTTACGTTAGCCCAGGACTGCCCCCGGTATTCCTTGTGAAGGGCTCTCAAGGGGCACTAGGAACCAAGACGGCGGCATTACGGCCCGAAGTTCCCTTTCGCAAGGCACTTATTGTTATTGGTTGATTTCCCTTAACCCGATTACCTTATCATATTATGTTAGACTATCCTAGGGTGATTTTTAACCTTCCTCTCTTCGGGAAAAGCGATCTTTCGCCGAACCCGAGCACCTCTTAACTCTAGCTATCACCACTTCTCGCTACTCTTTATATCTTCCTAATGCGTTTTCCTCCACTATTGCCCACCCAAACAAAATGATTAACTCCAATGTCTTCCTCAGACCATGTCCTATTACAATTCACAAATTTGTTATATGCTGAACAATCTAGACTATATGTCGAACCGGTTATGCTATGATCTAATACTCATCCAAATGCCCTAAATTATTTACTGGAGACTTACCATGACATAAATGACCTAAATCCAGAAAATGGAAATTTTCATAATTTATTTGGCATTTAATTAAATTCCTCGAAAATCCCAAGGGCTACCAGTTTGAACATGAACTACCCTAAGAAATCATGCAAGATGTCCAGCAAATTTATGATAAATAGTAGGTTATCTCAATAGGTTAAATCCTAAGTATCATAATTTTTCTATCACAAAAGGGCATGAAAACTATTTTAGAAGTAATCTCTAACTTCTATTGTTTATGAATCAAGTACAGAAAATATTCTTCCAAAAATTATAAATAATTTATGGCATGCAGGTAAGGGCCTAAAATTAGCACTGGCCAAGTTTCATAATTTTCCAGCAAGTATTTTATCCATAATTAATTTCTAAATAATAAAACCCCTTTCTAATGTCTATGAACAAAGTACTAGATTTACTCAACATAAAATTCCATAAAAATTCAGGGATCAATGTTCTACTAGTCAAGCTCTAAATCCAGAATTTTAACTGATTATAATTAATTTAAAACCTCCAAATATTTGAAACAACAAATCGGCTAATAATCCTTTAACACATGAAGTATAATATTTATTAATCATAAAATTTCAGGAAAATTACCATAAGTCTAAAACATCCTAAAACTCCCTCCTCCCAAATTTCATGATTTTTGGATTAGATTTAGTGCTTAAAATAACTGAATTACATTTCTACCCTAATTCAAACTCTCAACTTTCGAGGTACCTATTTACCTCTAATTCATTCACTATTTCAAGGGCATACAAGAGCTTTTGCTCCTATGTCCTTCACAAACCTCAAAACCCTTCATTTAAGATTTGAGCTTGGATCCCTAGGGTAAGTCAACCCTAAACCACTCCATTTTTCTCCAAGCAGGTTATAACACCATTCTAAGTCAGAGATCAGAAAATCAGCCTCTGTTGAGGTGATTTGACCTTTCCAAACTCTCAGTGCACTTTTTATTAAAAGGTGTCTCACTAATGCCTAGTTAAGGGTAGAAGATTTCCTACCCAAAACTCCTCCAAATCAGTTGGAATTTTGTACAGACCTAGGTTTTATAGCCAGGGACCACCACCCAAAATTTGGGGAAGTTTGGACTTATTTTCATCTCTTAATAAATTTTATAATGTTTATTAAAATGTTACAAAAACTTGGGCAAAAGTTCTCCAAAAATTCTCATTTTTAGACAGCCGTTATGTATAGCTAAGGTTAACCCCCTGCCCAATTTTCAGGTCATTTGACAAGGGACGAAGAGTGGGCATCCGTTTTAATTTCTGCCCAACTCTAGGTACAGCCCCCACTAAAACGGGTGCTGCGGTCGAACCGCTTGCCCAACCGAGTTGAAACCAATTTTAAATTAATCTAGACTCGAAGGGCTACGACTTTCGTGACTGGACACATTTCCTAAAACGGCATTTAAGTGTCTCATTTTGCAGCCTCAAAATACACTCAGACATTATATCTTTCCTCTATGTATTATGTACTTAAATTATAAATTATAAAACTAATTAACTGTTCATCTTCTACATGAACCCGAAAACCAGAACTCAGGAAGTCATTTTTCCTGTAACATTTCCGTGATCCGTCGCTGACCGTCCCGTCACTTCTCTGGCCAGCCACCACCACCACAACCTCCGTTGAGGCGTTGGCTAGCGTCGGCGGTGGTTTGGCCGCCGGAGGTGGCGGTTTCCGGCGAACTCAAAATACCTTTTTCATGGTTTTCCCATGAAAACGAGGGATGGGTCCGGCTCCTTTGAGCGCAAACTTCCTTTCTAAGAATCCTAAGATCTTCCCATGAAAGAGAAGGAGCAGAGGAGGACCTTGTTCGTAGTTTGGAGGCGAGATGAACGACGGGGTGCCATGGCGCAGTGGTGGCGTAGCCGAACTTCTCCTACAGCAAGAACAAGCATCTGATTCGTTTACTTGAGCGTGTAAACTTCTCCTCTTGCCCCAAGTGGGCTTTTATAGGTCAGAAAGTGGGGAGGTGAAACGGTAAAGCCGTAATGGCCATGAAGGCTCCTCTTAATAGCCTTTCGGTTATAGTGAAGGGATAGGAAACGGTGGAAGATGAACAGGTGTGTCCAGTGGGCGGTTTCCTATTGGAGCAACACTTCCTCCTTTATTATATAATTATAGAAGGAAAAACGGCCCGTAATTACTCCTGGTGTAACTTCCCACACCAGCATTTATTTCCACGCGTGTTAGAATAATTTCGGGCCTGAACCGTCGTTACGGCCAATGTTACGGGCGTGACACATAGGTCACGGGCGTGACAGGCCCGGGTGACAATTTTTGGGGTCGACGATCGTCGAACTGAGATCGACGGTCGTCGAAGGGTGGTCACGCCCTAGGTCACGGGCGTGACACCTAGGTCACGGGCGTGACAGGCCCGAACGGAAATTTCTTGGTCGACGATCGTCAAACTGAGATCGACGGTCGTCGAAGGCTGGTCACGCCCTAGGTCACGGGCGTGACACTTAGGTCACGGGCGTGACAGGCCTGAGTTTAATTACGACGATCTCCTTATGGAGATCGACGATCGTCGAAGGAGTCACGCCCTAGGTCACGGGCGTGACACTTTGGGCACGGGCATGACATGCCCGGGCTGCAAGTTCGACGATCGTCTCACGGAGATCGACGATCATCGAAGGAGTCACGCCCTAGGTCACGGGCGTGATACCATGGTCACGGGCGTGACATACCCGGGCAGCAAGTTTGACGATCGTCTCGCGGAGACCGACGATCGTCGAAGTAGTCACGCCCAAAGTCACGGGCGTGACGGGTCGGTCACGGGCATGACCAACCCGTGACCCGAAACCTCGATCGATTTATTTCAATTTTTGGGCTTCACAGGGTTCCGTCACGACCAACCGACTCCTAGGGGTCTAGCCGGAAATGGGATGTTACAAATCCCAATAAACAAAACAAAAATTTCGTCCCCGAAATTGAGGTTGAGCCTACGGGGATTTCTATCAGAATAAATTAAACTTGTAACATCCCATACGATCTTTCTATCAGGTTTAGGTGACTATTCGTTTGATAGACGAAGACAATCTCCCCAATAAACAAAAGATTAGCCCCTACCTTTCTGATTGGGTGCGCATACCTAGGTCTTGAATTTTCCTTATCTAGTCTTAACTGTCTAAAACAAGAAACAATCTATAGAATACCGAGAGGTGGTGAGAAGTACCTGACTGAACAACTCCGGGTATCTTTTCCTCATCAGGTCCTGCGGTTCCCAGGTGTGCTCCTCCTGACCGTGGTTTCTCCACAGAACCTTGACTAAGGGGATCTTTTTGCGGCGCAAGATCCGTACTCCTTTGTCGTCGATCCGAACCGGCTCCAAGTGAATAGATCGGTCTGAAGCTACCGGCCCTTCGGTGGTAAAAATCCGCTGCTCCGGGCGTAGTAGAGCCCTTCTCAGCGAAGAAATATGGAAGACGTCGTGTAGAGCTGCCAGCTCTGACGGCAACTCTAGCCTGTAGGCTAGGGGTCCGATCCGCTCCTGGATCCGGTAAGGGCCCATATACCTAGGGCTGAGCTTCTTCCTCCGACCGCGCACCCGTGAGACTCCGTGCAAGGGCCGGATCTTCAAGAACACTCGATCCCCTACCCGAAACTCCACCTGACGATGCCGGGCGTCATAGTATTTAGCCTGTCTGCTCTGTGCCTCCAACATCCTATCTCTGATCAGTCTCACCTGAGCCTCGGTGTCTACAACAAAATCCGATCCCAACACCTTCGGGTCCTCATCTTGAACCCAAGAAAGCGGGGTCCTACATTTTCTTCCATACAAGGCTTCATAAGGAGCCATCCTGATGCTGGACTGGTAGCTATTGTTATAGGAGAACTCGACCAACGATAACATCTTATCCCACGGCTCCCCTCGGTCCAGTATACACAGCTGTAGTAAATCCTCCAAGGTCCGGTTGGTGCGCTCTGTCTGCCCGTCCGTCTGAGGGTGGAAGGCCGTGCTAAAAGTCAACCGGGTGCCCAAATATGCCTGCACTGACCGCCACTCCCTGGATATAAACCGTCCACCGCGGTCCGACACTATCGTCCGGGGCACGCCATGATATCGGATATATTGCTCCACAAACTTCCGTACCAGCACTCCCACCGAGTCATCCTTCCTGATCGGCACAAAGCGGGCCACCTTCGTCAACCGATTGACAATCACCCAGATCGAGTCGTTCCTCGTCCGAGACCGGGAAAGACCATGTATAAAATCCATAGCTATATCGTCGAACTTCCACTCCGGCACCGGGAGTGGCTGCAACAATCCTGCGGGGTTCCTGCACTCCGCCTTCACCAACGTACATGCCTCGCAATGGGTCACGAAGTACGTAATGTCCTTCTTCATGCCCGGCCAAAACATCATCTTCTTCAGATCAGCGGTCATCTTTGTGATCCCCGGGTGCACAGAGTACCGGCTGCAATGCGCCTCCGTCATAATATCCTCTCGAATCTGGCTTCCTGCGGGTATATATACTCTGCCTCTGAAATGTAGCAGACCATCTCTCAGGGAATAATCTCCTATCGAACCCTCCTCCAAGGCTCGGAACATCGGCTCTGCCCACACATCTGTCCTCTATCCGTCCTGAATGCGATCCCGAATATCGTCTATGGCCACCATCGATGTCAGATACTCCCTATACAGCTCTGGATCATCCTCGGACACTAGGGATATCTGCATATCTCTGAATGACCAGACTAGCTCCATGGACATAACCTGGGGCCCGTCTTCGGAAGTGGCCGCTCTCCGACTCAACGCGTCGGCCACCACGTTTGCCTTCCCTGGATGGTAGTGCATCTCATACTGATAATCTGCTAAGAAACTCCACCCAGCGCCTCTGCCTGATATTCAGCTCCTTCTGTGTGTCCACGTATTTCAAGTTCTTGTGATCGGAGAAGATATCGCAGTGGACTCCATTAAGATAATGGCGCCAGACCTTCAGAGCAAAAACGACCGCTCCCATCTCGAGGTCGTGCACCGGGTAATTCATCTCATGGGTCTTCAGCTGGCGGGAGGCATATGCTATGACATGTCCGTTCTGCATCAGCACCGCTCCCATCCCTTGGTATGATGCGTCGGTATACACCTGGAATCCTTCCTTTCCAGATGGCAGGGCCAGAATAGTTGCTGAGATGAGTCGTTCCTTCAGCTCCTGGAAAGCCGCCTGGCACTGCGGGGTCCAAACGAAAGGTGCCTCCTTCTTCGTCAACGATGTAAGAGGGAGGGCAATCTGAGAGAACCCCTCCACGAACTTCCGGTAGTAACCGGCAAGTCCCAAAAAACTTCGTACATTGGTGGCTGTCTTCAACTGCGGCCAATCTCGAACTGCCCGAATCTTTGTCGGGTCCACTGCCAACCCGGCTCCGCTGATAATGTGGCCTAGGAAAGCCACCTCCTTCAACCAAAACTGACACTTGCTGAATTTTGCATAAAGGTGATGCTCCCGCAACCTCTCCAAAGTCAGTGCCAGATGCCGAGTGTGCTCCTCCTCCGTCCTAGAGTAGATCAGGATGTCGTCTATGAATACTATGACGAAGACATCCAAGTAGGCCTCGAAAACTCGGTTCATGAGGCTCATGAACGCCGACGGAGCATTCGTGAGCCCGAAGGGCATCACGGTGAACTCATACAGGCCATATCTGCTACTAAAGGCCGTCTTTGGGATATCCTCCTCCTGGATCTGCAGCTGGTAGTATCCTGATCTCAAGTCTAGCTTCGAGAAATAATGGGCCCCCTCCAGCTGGTCGAACAATTCGTCTATCGGTGGGAGCGGATAGGTATTTCGGACGGTCAGCCTGTTTAGTGCTCGATAATAGATGCACAGGCGGAGTGTCCCATCCTTCTTCTTCACGAATAGGACCGTGCTCCCCATGGCGAGGACTCGGTCTAACAAATCCTGCCTCAACTAATTCCTGCAACTGAGTCCGAAACTCTGCCAACTCCTTTGGGGCCATTCGTAAGGGGCCCTAGATGCCGGCTTGGCCCCCGGCACAAGCTGTATCTGAAAGTCCTGCTCTCGGTGTGGAGGTAGTCCTGGCAGTTTCTCTGGAAAGATGTCAGCGAAATCTCGCACCACCGGGATGTCTGTCACCGACTCCTTAACTTCCGCCATCTCAAATAGAATCTGATAGACCTCCTCTCCCTGCAGATGGGCCTTAACGGCCTGTAACCGAAGATAAGAGTATACGAGAGACAGGTCTTATACCTTCAATGGTAATGAAAGAGTCCCCGTGTCTCACGGTGATCCTCTTTGCCTGGCAGTCAATCTGGGCATGGTTCCAGTGCAGCCATACCATGCCCAGGATCAGGTCGTAGTCCGTCAGCTTCAAAATCGTCGCTGGAGCCTCGAATGCCTTTCCACCAATTTCCGCCTCCATATTACAGTGATCCGTGGTAAGGAGTTCGGATCCATCTGGTAGTCGCACCCTCATCCTCGAGCCTGTGAACCGCTCCACACCTTCTAGTCCTTCTACAAATGTCTCCGACACAAAGGAGTGAGTAGCTCTAGTATCAAAAAGCGTGCGGGAAGGCTTGCCGCTGATGAAGACTATACCTGGGGTGATTAAATATCTTAGGGTTCTATAAAGAATTTTCTTTCCTTGTTAATCTATCTAGTGCGGTTCTGAGTTTTAACAACTTAAAGGGAAATTCTATGAAAATAAAGAAGCATTGCAGCGTACCTGCTATGACCTGCTCCGGATTTCGAGGCTGCGCAAGGTCCAAAGCATATACCTGCTCTCTTCCTTGTCTACGATCTTCCCCCTGGTATCCTCGACCGCGGCCGCGTTCTCGGCCTCCGTAATGCTGAGCTGGTGGGCTGCCCTGATGTGCTGGAGGTGGTGCCCCCCTCATGGGGCAGTTCCTCCGAATGTGTCCAATTTGATGACAAAGAAAACACTTTGGTGGGGGATACGCCATTCCCCCGGGTCTCGGCATCTCCTGCATCCGAAGAGGGGGAGGGGCTAATATCACCTGTTCCCTCGGCTCCTGCCTCATATCCTGACGAGGCTGGTCCTCTGTCCTCCTCCCCTCTGGTACAGCACCTCGCCGCTGGTCATTTCTACCTCTCCGTCCCTGATCCTCTGCTGGCCGTTTCCGGCCCTGGGTGGCGTGCCAATCTGCCTCAATCCTTTTGGCCATCTCCAAAATCCGGGAGATGGGCCCGTCAGATACAAACAACAGAGCCTCCCTCAAGTCCTCCCGCAGGCCCTTATAGAACCTCCTGATATACCCTGCCTCGTCCAGCTGGTAGGAATCTACGTATCGAGCCAAATGGTCGAACTCTCGATGGTACTCCACCACGGTCCGGGTGCCCTGCTTCAGCTGTAAGAACCACTCCTCCAAATCATCCCTAGCCGACTGCGGAACGAAATGCTCCAGTAGTGCGGCCCTGAACTCCTCCCAAGTAACATCCGCAACCTCCCTATCAGCAAATGTCGTGTCCAACAGCGTCTTCCACCACCTCTTTGCATGGGACTCCAGGCAGGAGACAACCAGAGCCACCCTCTCCTCCCAGGGACACCGTATCCCGGTCAGCATCTCGTACATGATATCTAGCCACTCTTCCATCCGAACAGCCGACTCTGTCCCCAAATAGGACGGGGGAGAAAGACCCCGGAAGATGCTCAGCCAGTTGGCCCCCGGATTTGGCTGTGGGGCCGGAACCTGCTGGGCCCTGAAGGCCTCTAGGATGGCAGTCAGGGTCTGTCCCATGTTTGACTGAAGGAAATGAGTGGGGGCCGGTGGGGGTGGTGCAACATCCTGAGCCTGTTGAACTCCACATTGTGGCGTAGTCCGTGCTGGAGGCTGCGTAACAAAAACACACGCTGAGAAAACGTTCAAATATTACATAAAGGTGGACAATTTATATGTGATCCCCATATGGGCACACCACTGCTTCCGCTGCTTAGTTTGTCCCCAATCTAAACTCGAGCGGGGGTGACCCAGGGTTTGTGGACTGCTACTTCCTTCTTATCGATGTTTCCCTCTAATACCACTTGTAAGACCCCCCCTTTTTTTTTCAACCACCGGGGTCTTAGGCCCAGAATCGCCGCTTTGCGGTGACACCTTCACGTCCTGAAGGGTCATCACCACAAGACGCCGATTCTGCCGGCCAATTCGATCACTAAAATGTAGCACAATAAATGAAGTAAGAGCAATGCAGTCCATAGCAATAGATCACATATATAGAATAAAAAATCTCCACGAAGGGAGTGTCCACAGAAAACATCAGAGTACTATAAATGCGGGCTTATGCCCGGTACAAAATTTCCACGCTACAAGTCTCTCATGCGGAAGCAAAAACAGGAACTACTCAGAGTCGAGACTCACGGTCCCGGCTGTATGAACTTCGGAGCTAGACTGCCCCATCTCTGGGCGCACCGATCTCTGGGGCTGCTCCTCCATGCTGGGCTCCACGATCCCCTAAATGATGCAGTTCGAAAACCGTTAGTCATAAAGACTAAGCCATATCATCCCCTACCCCTTCCACCATGGCTCCTAGGTACCGAGCGGGGAGGAAGAAAGGGAAGGACATGATGGTAGAGATTAATCAAGAAACAGATGGCAACAGAACTAATCTAACAAGTTGTATTCGGTGAGCAGTTAATATAATTGTTATAATAGGTCTAGCAGTAAGAAAAGCAAATAAATGAATTTAACCTTCACTTATGCGAGAACACATAAGCAAAAGGGATCTTTAGCAAGGCTCCCATCGTATAAGTATCCCATACCACTTATACCTTGGGGTGTCGGTTATCAAACATCAATGGTTGTTACATATTGAAATTAACCTTTGATTTATAAACTTTCCCACACAAGCTTATAGACCAAGGGGTCGTTTTGCAGGTCCTAATGTATAAGCGTCCCATACCACTTATACTTTAGGTGTCAGGGTTAAATAAATCGATTATGCTATGACATGCTAGTGGGTATGATGAAACATGCAAGTGCCACTCACACACCCGACTCTGTGCACACAGACCTTTAGTTCCCCCTTTCGGAGCCGTTACCTCCCAGGATACCTCCGTAGTGGCGGATGGAAGCGGTGGGTTGGGCCTCGCCCACCTCAAAACCAGTAAAAGCACCACTGGTCTGACCTATCGTACGCCTCAACGCTTGGTGCACTAAGCGGACGCCTGCGTACTCTTGCCGGCTGGCGCACCGGACTTCTGTTGGCGAAGTGCTTATCACCTCGCCGAGTCAACGATATCGGTGTCGGTGCAATCAAACTCCCCGATATCGTAAAACCCACCACCTTAACTTTTCCTATTTTGTGCACATGCAAGTTTATTCGTAAACACACAAAAACCGAGCCGAAGCTCCCCGGACCAGAACGTCCGTTTCCAAACCAACCGAGCCGAAGCTCCCCGGACCCAAACGTCTGTCTCCAAACCAACCGAGCCAAAGCTCCCCGGACCCAAACGTCCGTCTCCAAACCAATCGAGCCGAAGCTCCCCAGACCCAAACGTCCGTCTCCAAACCAACCGAGCCGAAGCTCTCATCAATCTTCCCGTGCCAACAGTGTTTGTGAAAAGTGCAGCCCTAGTTACTAAGTTACTCTTGCCAGTTTATTATTACAGTTTACGTTAGCCCAGGACTGCCCTCGGTATTCCCCGTGAAGGGCTCTCAAGGGGCACTAGGAAACAAGACGGCGGCATTACGGCCCGAACTTCCCTTTCGCAAGGCACTTATTGTATTGGTTGATTTCCCTTAACCTGATTACCTTCTCATATTACGTTAGACTATCCTAGGGTGATTTTTAACCTTCCTCTCTTCGGGAAAAGCGATCTTTCGCCGAACCCGAGCACCTCTTAACTCTAGCTATCACCACTCCTCTCTACTCTTTATATCTTCCTATTGCGTTTTCCTCCACTATTTCCCACCCAAACAAAATGATTAACTCCAATGTCTTCCTCAGACCATGTCCTATTGCAATTTACAAATTTGTTATATGCTGAACGATCTAGACTATATGTCGAACCGGTTATGCTATGATCTAATACTCATCCAAATGCCCTAAATTATTTACTGGAGACTTACCATGACATAAATGACCTAAATCCAGAAAATGGAAATTTTCATAATTTATTTGTATTTAATTAAATTCCTCGAAAATCGCAAGGGCTACCAGTTTGAACATAAACTACCCTAAGAAATCATGCAAGATGTCCAACAAATTTATGATAAATAGTAGGTTATCTCAATAGGTTAAATCCTAAGTATCTTAATTTTTCTATCATCAAAAGGGCATGAAAACTATTTTAGAAATAATCTCTAACTTTTGTTGTTTATGAATCAAGTACAGAAAATATTCTTCCAGAAATTATAAATAATTTATGACATGCAGATATGGGCCTAAAATTAGCAATGGCAAAGTTTCATAATTTTCCAGCAAGTATTTTATCCATAATTAATTTCTAAATAATAAAACCCCTTTCTAATGTCTGTGAACAAAGTACTAGATTTACTCAACATAAAATTCCATAAAAATTCAGAGATCAATGTTCTACTAGTCAAGATCTAAATCCAGAATTTTAACTGATTATAATTAATTTAAAACCTCCAAATATTTGAAAACAACAATCGGCTAATAATCCTTTAACACATGAAGTATAATATTTATTAATCATAAAATTCCAGGAAAATTACCATAAGTCTAAAACATCCTAAAACTCCCTCCTCCCGAATTTCATGATTTTTGGATTAGATTTAGTGCTTAAAATAACTGAATTACATTTCTACCCTAATTCAAACTCTCAACTTTCGAGGTACCTAATTACCTCCAATTCCTTCACTAATTCAACCAGAGGGTTTTCAGCATATCATGCCATTCTCCTCCAAATTTCAAGGACATATAAGAGCTTTTGCTCCTATGTCCTTCACAAACCTCAAAACCCTTCATTTAAGATTTGAGCTTGGATCCTAGGGTAAGTCAACCCTAAACCACTCCATTTTTCTCCAAGCAGGTTATAATACCATTCTAAGTCAGAGATCAGAAAATCAGCCTCTGTTGAGGTGATTTGACCTTTCCAAACTCTCAGTGCACTTTTTATTAAAAGGTTCTCACTAATGCCTAGTTAAGGGTAATAGATTTCCTACCCAAAACTCCTCCAAATCAGTTGGAATTTTGTACAGACTTAGGTTTTATAGCCAGGGACCACCATCCAAAATTTGGGGAAGTTTGGACTTATTTTCATCTCTTAATAAATTTTATAATGTTTATTAAAATGTTACAAAAGCTTTAGGCAAAAGTTCTCCAAAAATTCTCATTTTTGGACAGCCGTTAGGTATAGCTAAGGTTAACTGCCTGCCAAAATTTCAGTTCATTTGGACAAGGGACGAAGAGTGGGCATCCGTTTTAATTTCTGCCCAACTCTAGGTACAGCCCCCACTAAAATGGGTGCTGCGGTCGAACCGCTTGCCCAACCGAGTTGAAACCAATTTTAAATTAATCTACACTCGAAGGGCTACGACTTTTGTGACTGCACACTTTTCCTAAAACGGCCTCTAAGTGTCTCATTTTGCAGCCTCAAAATACACTCAGACATTATATCTTTCCTCTATGTATTATGTACTTAAATTATAAATTATAAAACTAATTTACTGTTCATCTTCTACATGAACCCGAAAACCAGAACTCAGGAAGTCATTTTTCCTATAAAATTTCCGTGATCCGTCGCCGGCCGTCCCGTCACTTCCCTGACCAGCCACCACCACCACCACCTCCGTTGAAGCGATGGCTAGCTGTCGGCGGTGGTTTGGCCGCCGGAGGTGGCGGTTTCCGACGAACTCAAAATACCTTTTTCATGGTTTTCCCATGAAAACGAGGGATGGGTCCGGCTCCGTTGAGCGCGAACTTCCTTTCTAAGAATCCTAAGATCTACCCATGAAAGAGAAGGAGCAGAGGAGGACCTTGTTCGCAGTTTGGAGGCGAGATGAACGACGGGGTGCCATGGCGCAGTGGTGGCGTAGCCGAACTTCTCCTACAGCAAGAACAAGGATCTGATTCATTTACTTGAGCGTGTAAACTTCTCCTCTTGCCCCAAGTGGGCTTTTATAAGTCAGAAAGTGGGGAGGTGAAAGGGTAAAGCCGTAATGGCCATGAAGGCTCCTCTTAATAGCCTTTCGGTTATAGTGAAGGGATAGGAAACGGTGGAAGATGAACAGGTGTGTCCAGTTGGCGATTTCCTATTGGAGCAACACTTCCTTCTTTATTATATAATTATAGAAGGAAAAACGGCCCGTAATTACTCCTGGTGTAACTTCCCACACCAGCATTTATTTCCATGCGTGTTAGAATAATTTCGGGCCTGAACCGTCGTTTCGGCCAATGTCACGGGCGTGACACATAGGTCACGGGCGTGACAGGCCCGGGTGACCATTTTTGGGGTCGACGATCGTCGAACTGAGATCGACGGTCGTCGAAGGGTGGTCACGCCCTAGATCACGGGCGTGACACCTAGGTCACGGGTGTGATTGGCCCGAACGGCAATTTCTTGGTCGACGATCGTCGAACTGAGATCGACGGTCATCGAAGGCTGGTCACGCCCTAGGTCACGGGCATGACACTTAGGTCACGGGTGTGACAGGCCCGAGTTTAATTATGACGATCTCCTTACGGAGATCGACGATCGTCGAAGGAGTCACGCACTAGGTCACGGGCGTGACACCTTGGGCACGGGCGTGACATGCCCGGGCTGCAAGTTCGATGATCGTCTCACAGAGATCGACGATCGTCGAAGGAGTCACGCCCTAGGTCACGGGCGTGACACCTTGGTCACGGGCATGACATGCCCAGGCAGCAAGTTCGACAATCGTCTCGCGGAGACCGACGATCGTCGAAGTAGTCACGCCCAAAGTCACGGGGGTGACGGGTCGGTCACGGGCGTGACCAACCCATGACCCGTAACCTCGATCGATTTATTTCAATTTTTGGGCTTCACAGGGTTCCGTCACGACCAACCGACTCCTAGGGGTCTAGCCGGAAATGGGATGTTACATAAAGTCTGTAAGAACTTGAAAGATATCTGACTTATTTTTCAGAAAGGAAACTCAAGTGAATCTAGAGAAATCATCAACAATCACTAAGGTATATGACTTCCCTCCCAAGATCTGTACTGCAATAGGTCACAAAAGGGCCATATGTAGTAAGTAGAAGATTCTTGGTGAATCACTTTTATTAATGGATTTAAAACTATTTTTAGTTTGCTTGACTAATTGACAAGCCCTGCAGAGTCCTTTATTCTTATATGAGCTATAAGGTAGTCATCTAACAAGGATATCCTTAGATAATTTAGCTATGGTCCTAAGGTTTACTTGTCCTAATCTCTCATTCCATAATTCACTAGCTTTACTAATCTGGTTAAATAAGCTAATTTTTGATTTAGCTTAATTGAAATTAACTCAGTATATGTTTCATTATGTAATACCAGTTAAAACAATTTTATTTAAACTAGATGTAATAAAACATAGAGATTTATTAAATATTACCTGATAACCTTCATCACATAGTTTGCTGATAGAGATGAGGTTATGCTTCAGACCATTTACATATACTACCTTCTTGAATGTGACTGCTCCAATCTTGATATTTCCATATCCTTCTGTTTGTCCATAATTGGAGTCTCTAAAAATAACTTTGGGTCAAAGCTTTGCCTTGAAGTCACTTAGGTTGGCCTTTGAACCTGTCATGTATTTTGAGCAACCACTATCCAAGTACCATTGTTCTCTATGGTAGGATAGTTCTTTACTTGCAAGAAAGCAAGTTAGGTGTTTTTGACCCGGGTTACCTTGGGTCCTTGATTTCTTTCAAAAGAATAACTAGAAATATAAGAACAATCAGGTTGATCCTTATAGCCTAATGGTTGATATCTCTTAGGAGGAATTATACATTGAGTAAAAGGATTAACAAATTTTTGACTTCGATTATTATTTTTATATGAGTTAAAGTTTCTTTTTTGAAAATTTGCTCTCGATGAATTTAGTTGAGTTTGTCGATCTGAGTTCGATAAAATGTACTGATTTCATCAATCTTAGTTCACAGAATGATAATACTCATTTCCAGTGTTCCACGATCGTCGATCTCTATTCGACGAAACATGTTGATTTCGTCGAGCACCCATTCTTGAGTAATCATACCCAAAATCTGGGTTCAGAGTTCATCGATCGCCGTTCGATGCATAATACTGATTTCGTCGATCGAAGTTCGATGAATTTTGTTGAACATGATTTTTCTGTGAATTTTTATTTTTCTTTGATTTAATCTTATTTAAGACATATGTTTCATTAATTGTACCTTTTACCTTTTATTTTCCTTTTTCAGAAATGAATTAAATAGGTTTAGAAATAATTTTTTTCTGCAAAAGAGGAGACTGACTGGATGAAACTCCGAAGCCCGTTTGCCATAAAGCCTGGCATTGACTGTACTTGTGATGTTCATCAATTTGATGCTTCTCCCATTAAGGGATTCTTCAAATTCTTTAGCCTCAGATAGTTTAGTTTTCAAAGAAATTATTTGTTCTGAAGCATTATCTAAATCATTTTTTAAGTTTGATGTTTTTAGAGAATAATTTATCAAATTCAATTTGCTTTTCTCTGAGGAGTTTGATTTCCTTCTCAGATTTAATTAAATCATTACATAACAATTTAAATTCAGTTTTAAATTGATTTGAAGTAAAATCAAAGAGGAGATTACCTGATCTTCTTTTGATACAAACTCTTCTTCTAACTTGTTAGCTTCTGAATTTGCATCTTCTGAGTGGCTACATGATGCATTGATTGCCATCAAGCAGACCTCTCTGGCCTTGTCTTCTTCTTCATCCTCACTGGTGCTGGATGAATATTCTGAATCTGAGTCACTCCATGTATTGGCAACAAAACCTCTCCCCTTCTTACTGTAATTGTTGGAAGAGAGTTTATTGGAGTACTTCTTGGGGTCTTTCTCCTTTCATTTATCTTTCTTCTGGTTCTTTTGATATTCTGGTAGTATGTGTCTAGGTTTCCTACACCCATAATAGAAAATCTCTTTAGTTGGAGTTTTGTCATACCTTGGCTTGTCATCATATCTGGAAGATCTTCTTCGGAAATCTTTCCTTGTCATCTTATAAAATCTCTTAGCAGAAAGAATCAATAACTCTTCATTATCAGGAAGAGCTTCCACTTCCTTAGATGCTTTAAAGGAAATGCTTTGCTCTTTTCTTCCTGATGATGATGTCCTTTGCTGAGCTTCTTTGGTTTTGATGAGCAAATCATAAGACTTTAGCTTTCCCAACAAGGTTTCAATTGAAATATCATTTAATTTCTGGCTTCTTTGATTGGCCAGATCCTTGAGTCCAATGTGCTATGGAAGCGCATAAGGATCTTATCATTTATCTCAGTCAGAGAGTTGTTCTTGTCCAAAGTTTTCAGCTCATTTGTTATTAGGCTGAGTTTGTTGTACTTATCAACAACTGATTATGACTCTTCTTTCTTGAAATTGTCATATTGAGAGATCAAGTGTGATCTCCTATCTTTCCTTTCATCAACAGATTCTACTACCATCCCATTTATGGAATCTGAGATATCCTTGGTTGAAGTGCATTCAAAACCTTTCTGGAAAATGTCATCGAACATTGTTTGTGCCAAAATATTCATGGCTTTTGCATCTGTATTTTTTAGCTTCTTCTGAGCATCAGTTAACTCAGGTGGTGGACTTGAACTTGTGCTTGTTGTTGTAGTTGGTATAGGGGGATCTTTCAAAATGGAAATATTGATAACTTTATGAATGAAATTCATGTAAAGCCTAATCCATGCCTTCCAAAGTGCAAACTTATTCAGATTGCACAATGGATGTCTGGTGCTTGAATACTCCTTATTTTGTGCCATGATATGAAAGACAAACTAGTGTAACTAGGATTTATCAAAGATCTTTTGGTTCAGGTGTTAGCCTGTGAAACCAAACAACCTTTCCTCTGATACCAACAGAAAGTGAGGGATAGATCTTATCTTTACTCTAGATGGGGAAGTGAATAGAGTATTAAAAATTTATTAACTTGTTTTTATAGCTAATTAAAAGTTAGTGATATATATAAGTATAAAGAGAAATATCACAACACACAAACAAAAAGTAAAGGCAAACCAGATGACACAAGGAGTTTATAGTTGTTCCCCAATAAACCTGGGTACATCCACTCTTCTACCACCCTGATAGGAATCAACTACAAGTTTTTGTTCAGGTTCCCTGCCACCACAAGTTTTTGCTCAGGTGCCCTGTGATCACAAGATCTATTTTTCTAAAGGAGATCTAACAACCCTTTGAGCTTTTGATCAGGTGCCCAAAAACTAAACTCAAGTCTTTTGATCCGGTGACTTGTAAACCAAGGGCTAACTTTTAAAGGGAGTTAAAACCCTGTACACAGGAAAGGAAAAAGTAAAAATGACATTGCCTTCTCTATCTCAATGCTCAAAGAAGACTTAGTTGATTTCTTGATGTTGTCAAAGCTCCCTCTGAGTTGTATGAATCTAATCAGGAGTGGAATCTTTGCTTCAGGGTGTAGGCCTTCAAATGATTTTTCTCTTCAAGCTTTTAGACTAATTTTAATTGGTGCCCTGTCACCATAGGTTTTTGCTCAGGTGCCCTGTGACCACAAGATCTATTTTTCTAAGGGAGATCTTACAACACTTTGAGCTTTTGATCTGGTGCCCAAAAACTAAACTCAAGTCTTTTGATCAGGTGACTTATGAACCAAAATGGCTAACTTTTTAAGGGAGTTAAAACCATGTACATAGGAAAGGGAAAAGTAAAAATGACATTGTCTTCTCTATCTCAATGCTCTTAAAAGACTTAGTGCATTTTTTAATGTTATCAAATCCCCCCCTGAGTTGTATGAATCTAATAAGGAGTGGATGCTTTGCTTCAGGGTGTAGGCCTTTAAATTATGTTGCTCTTCAAGCTTTTAGACTAATTTTGATTGTTTGTCTCTTGAAAGCCTGAAGTAGATGAAGAACACTGAGTGTGTGAGAGCTGAATTATTCTTCACTATCTGCTAATACTTTTTCACTGATTCACTTTTCTTGTGATTGTTATTTCAAATCTGTGTATCTCTATGATCTTCAAAAAGAAAATCACTTTATATATGTTTCCAGATTAAAAACCATTTGAATTTTAAATTTTTTCCTTAAGTCCACTACAAAAATTTTGGAATCCTGAATGGTTAATATTTGTTTTGAATGAATTTCCCTAACTGTCACATTGAATATGGTAGAGTAAAAACTCTGTGAAAACCATAATTAATGCTGCCTGGAACTATTATATTCTTGAAAATATTAAGCATTATTTATCAAAGCATTACTGTCTTAATATAATGGAATTTGAATTCAAACTGATACTCGATCTTAGAAACTGCACAGAGGAAAAGTTGAACAGAACCTGGAAGGAGTTAGTCGAACTCAGGAATGATTTTGTCGACCCGAACTCTAAGTTCGTCGATCTAAGAATTCTCCTTCGTCGAGCTGAGCTTCTGATATAAGATCATAGTTCGTCGATCTCAGCTAGACTTTTGTCGAGCTTAACTCAGAGAAGTAACTCTGAGTTTGTCGATCTGAGATCAACAATCATCGAGCTGAGTTTAGCTATCGTCGAACAACTTTCCTACAATCATTTTAACTTCTTTTCCTTTGAAGTCTTTTGTCTCTAAAGTCTTTTGAAGGGTACTGACAGTCTAAGTATATGCTGTTGATTTTGACCCTGGAAATATACTATGACCCTATACTATACATATTGGGTCATTCTAAGCAATCCAAATATTAGTACTTGCCCAAATCGAAACTAGGGTTTCAATAATTTCCTGGAGTTGCCTCCCCAGTACTTGGTGTTACTCACTTTCACTGGTACAACCCACAGACCCCGTAAACTAATCATTTATACTTGGAGACTTCTCCTGCACGCAAAATAGAACATCACCAATCTAGAACAACTTGTACAGGTGGGCTTCACACATTATGCCTATTCTGCACTATGAATTTCCGAATCTATAGTGGATTTCATGAATCAACCCAAGGGATTCTCTTAACATTTCCACCTTTTGGTGAGGGCTTCCATGTATATGCCAAAATAAGGAATTCACTTGTCCAAGTAGGAAGATTGTTACCCTTGTATTTCATTTCGGATCCTTAGTGAAGCTTTCTATCGGGTTACAAAGGAGCACCTTACTTTCCTCTTCGCGGATCTAACCTCGGATCTCTGCGTTCGACTATAGAATCTCCTTCACCAAGCTATTCAAGCCCAACTCCAGCCCTTAACTCCAGCCTTTAGATCTTTCTCTCAAAAAACTTAGATGAAAGAAGAAAAGAGAGTGAGAAGAAGAGAATGAGTTCTAGTTCCTCCACTCCTCTGCATAAGTGGCTCGAGATTAATCCCAACCACGGGATCATTTCTTCAAAAGGGATCAAAGGCAACGATTTAAGTTGAAATATCAAACAAAATTCTATCGTCGCGCGATATCGATGTCGTCTCCAGATAATGCCAGCAGTCTCTTTGAGTACAGAAAACCACCGCCATGTACAGTCGTCTGGCCATCTGACACGTGTCTAATGCCTCAGCCTTATTGCCAAGCGATATCTACTATCACCGATCCAATATATCACTCAACACTTCATGGCGTCGAGTGTGTTAAGCTCACTCAACGCTTCATGGCGCTGAGTGCATCGAGCTCATTCAATGCTTTTATGCTATCGCCGAGTGATACAAATTATCACCAAACAATATCTCAGTCAATGATGTAAGGCATCGGGTGCATTGATTCTACTCAACACTTTTAGGCGTCGAAGTATGTCGTGTATACTCAATGCTTTTATGCTATTGCATGGCGATATCCACTGTCATTTGGCGATAGTCACTAAAAGTTCTGTTTCTCCAATTTTGGGTGTTACAATATTACCTCGCCACGTGTCGCCTCTTCATTGGAACACCCATTATTACTTAAATTAAGTCATATTGAAAAGACCGGTCCAAGGAGCCATCCAGCGTACATCCAGAAATCTCATTCATCCCGTATGTACAAGACAACGAATTCCTCCCGTGTCACAAAATTGTCTAAGGTAAATTCTTTGAGTATCCCTCTTCGTACTCGACTAATCGACGAGTCCCATCGTATAATCTCGACGAATCGATTACAAAATTCATTGAACTGTTTAAGTCATTCGGGGTGATACTCGACGAACAGAACCAAAACCCAGTCGAGTTACTAAAAATCATTTTCGACGTATTTGTCGGATATCCTCGACGATATCCGACGAATTTTACTTAACTGAATTCTACCTAAGCCTCTCTTGACGAATTAGTTGAATTTACTTGATGATATCAGAGGAATTTTCTTTGTTCCACCAAATTTCTCCAAGGTCTTTCCCGTCGAATTCACCGAGTTTCAGTCGGCGAATTCATCGTATATATTCGGTGATATTCTATGAATTTCCTTGCCCGAAAAGTCCTTAAGTCAAATGCGGCGTATACATCGAGTATCACTCGACGCTCGTCGAAATTAGTCATTACCACTAGACGATACTCGACGAATTCCCTTTAGCCGAAATTATTTTAAGTCCACTGTCTTTATGTGTCAAGTATCACTCAACTCCAGCCCACCAATCAACGCACTCTATACCTATTACCAGTCCTCCCCGAGCCTGAGTCAAGTATCTTGACTCAAAACGCGTGTGAGGGGTCTAGCACGAAAGGGAACGTTATAAATACTATACAGAAAATAAAAGATTTCGTTGCCGAAATCCGGAGAAGGCCATGGGGAAGGTAAAACATGAAAATATAATATGCTTTTAAATGTACCTTACAAAAACAACTCTGGGTATCTCTTCCACATCAAGTATACCGGCTCCTAGTTTTATTCATCTTTCCAATGGTTAGACCACAAGACCTTCACCAAAGGAACACTTTTTCGATGCAAGTTCCATGTCTTGGTGTCCACTATCCCCACCAGCTCTAGTTAGACAGTCCTCTCAGTTTGTACTGCTCCATCTGTAGCGGTGACATGTTGATCAGGTCGTAGTAGTGACTTTCAAAGTGACGACACATTTAATATAACATAAAGGTTTTGTATCTCAAGTGGTAGCTATAACATCCCTCATGTAACTAGACCCCCTAGGAGTGGTTTTGTCATGACTAGGTCATGATAAAACCCTAGAAAACCTTGGAGGATCAAGTCGACTTGAGAATATAATTGAGGTCATTTTTGGTCTGCAAATAACAAATTCCTAAACCCTAGGTTAGGATGACCAAGTGGTTTCACCATGAGTTCAATACCTCACCAACCCTTGGGAAGGCCCAACAAAGCCCTAAGGGCTCATTGGAGTCAACTCAAGATGGCCAAATTGACTTAGGACCACCCTACGCCTACATTGGGCAAGGGGGACTAAATAAAGACAGGGTGCCTTTAGTAAGCTCAACCAACCCTGCCAAGGTCTCTCTAGACCTAAGTGGGGCCAATGAGTCACCAAGGGGCTCATTGGGGTCAACGCCAAGCTTGAGTTTACCCAAGTCAACTTATACCCTAAAATGGTCAAAGTGCCCTTACTAAGGGTCATGTGATCTCCAAAGTGCCAAGTCAACTCTACCCAACCCTACCTAGGCCTTAGGGGAGATAAATGGGTAACCAAAGATCCATTGAGGGCAACCCAAAAGGTCAAAAAGACCAAAGTCAACCAAAGCCCATTTTAGGTCAACCTAGCCCAAATGGGCTAGCATAAGCTTAAGCCTCCTCATGTAGCTTCATTAGGATATAATTTTTATGTGTGGGCTTCAAATAGACCAAAAGGTTGACCAAGTCAACTTGGTCACTAGGAGAGAGAAGGGGATCTCCATTCCATGTTAATGGAGGAGAGAGAAATGAAGAAAGAGGAAGGGGGTGAAGGGTCTCGGCCAAAGGGAGGCCAAAGGCCACCCTTAATGGCTGAATTCAACTCCCTTTGGGAAGGGGAGGATTTTCCAGCAATTTCCCGACTACAAAGGGGCTGGTTCAGCCCCCCTCCTCCTAACCCGAGCCTAGCCATTAATGGCTTTAATGGCCATTGATAATCAAGCTTATCCTCTCCCCAACTGAAGCTTTAAACACCATTAGTGGCCCTAAATGCTATTTTAATTATTAGGATCATTTTGTTCATTAAAATCCTATGAAACCTAGGCAAAAGATATTTTAGGTCAAGATGATTATCCCTGAATTTTATTATAAATTGTTGTTGGTTATTTTAAGTACTTTTTTCACAAGATTAAAAAGGGGCATTTATGGTCAATATATTATTTTGAGCTATTTACATATTGCAAAAATTATGAAATTAGGTCACTGTTACTTTTATGTCAATAACTACTTGGAGAAATTAATTCATGATTTTTAGAAGAGTATTTGCAGTACTTACTTTACAAACCCATCATATTGGGAATTTGATATTTAATTTATCCAGAGCTTATTTCCGATGGAAAAATCATGAAACCTTGTCAATAATGTTGGTAGGACAGTAGTTGCATAAGAAAATTAATTCACAATTTTTGGACGATTATTTGCTGTACTTACTTCATTATTAAAGTGAAATATGATATATTACCAAAATAGTTTTAGGGTCCTTTAGATACTATAAAAAAATTGTTATATTTTGGATTTACAGGATTGAGTTATACTAATATTTTTCATAATTTTGTTAACCATCATGCATGACTATATAGGATAGATCATGTTCATACTAGTAGCACCTAGATTTTTTAGGAGAGTTAAATAAATATTGGATTAATTAGGAAAAATATAAATTATTGGATTTAGCCTAGTTAGGTCATAATAGACCCCCATTAATTATCTTGAGGCATTTGGATGATTATTTGTAGTGCTACCCAATATGTGAATCGTATCGCTAAGTATATTCTGAGATTAGTAAAAGAGCAGAAAATAGGTGATGTGGGTGTGTAGGCCTAAGGTTTGGGATTCTAATCGTCTGTTGGTTTTGGATAAGTAATTGGGGTCACGTTTGGAAGTTATGTGGATTAAGGTGTGGTGTTGGCTAGTGTTAGGTGGTGTTCGGGATCGACGAAAGATCGCCTTTTGCGAAGAGAGGAAGAGTCAAAATCACACTAGGTTTAGTCCAACGTAATGCAAAGAGAGAATGGGTAAGGGGATCAACCAATAATAATAAGTGCCTTACGAAAGGGAACGATGGGCTTCAGCTATCATCATAGTTCCTAGTGCCCTTTGAGAACCCTTCACCAGGTATGCCGAGGGCAGTCCTGGGCTAACGTAAATCGTAGGAGTAACAAATATTAAGAGCAACAAGTATAACTAGGGTTTCACTTTCTCACACCCCGGTGTCTCGGGAAGTTAGTTTGACTAGGTTTTCCGGGCGGTAGGCTTCGCGGTTGTGGAAATGGGCAGGTTGGCCCGGCGAGCTTTGGCTCGGTTGTTGGTTGAGACAGACGGGATAGTCCGGGGAGATTTAGCTCGTTTGTTGACTGTGACGAACGGGATGGTCCGGGAAGCTTTGGCTTGGTAGATGGTTGGATTCAGAACAATTGCATGTGCATAAAAGGTATATGGTGGTGGGTATTCAGTATTGGAGGGTCTATGCACTGACGCCAATACATCGACTCGGCAAGTGTGGTCTAGCACTTATCCATAAAAGTCTGGTGCGCTAGCCGGTAAAGGTACACAGGAGTCCTCTTTGTGCACCAGCGTTGAAGTGTACGATAGGTCTGACTGGTAGTGCAATTACCAGTTTAGAGGTGGGCGAGGCCCAAACCACCGCTTCCGTTTGCCACTACGGAGGTATCCTTGGAGGTTCGGCTCCAGAAAGGGGGAACTAAAGGTCTATGTACACAGAGTCGAGTGGGTGAGTTGCACTTGCATGTTCACATTATGGCATAATTACATGTCATAGCATAACCATTGCATATAACTCTGACACCTATTGTATAAGGTGGAATGGGACGCTTTATACAATAGGCTCTACAAAAAGACCCCTTGGTTTCTATGTTTGCGTGAGCGTACTTATAAGTTATGGTTTTTATTCAGTAAATTTATATATTATGCCTACTAGAAAACCGACTACCTAACGTATAAATTGGTATGGGACTTTTTATACGCTAGGAGCCCTGCAAAAGATCCCTTGGCTTATGTGCTTTTGTATAAGTTAAGGTTAAATATTTCTTAGTTTACCTTTTATATACTTCCAGCCTTTCCTTACCTATTTATATAGAACTGCTAGTCTAGTTCCGCCGTCACTTGCATTTGATATTCTCCACTATTATGTCCTCTCCTTTCTTCCTCCTCGCTCGGTTCCTAGGAGACATGGGGGAAGGGGTGGGAGATGATAGGGCTTAGTCTTCTATACTAACGGTTTTTGGACCACATCATTTAGGGGATCATGGAGCCCAGCATGGAGCAGCAGTCCCGAAGGTCGACACGCTAGGATATGGGGCAGTCTAGCACCGGAGTTCTGACAGCTGGGACTGTGAGTCCCGATCTTTAGTAGTATTCCATTTTGCTTCTGCGATGAGTGACTCTGTAGTGAGGATTTTTATGTACCGGGTATAAGCCCTTGTTTAAGTACTTTTATTACTTTTATTATTGTATACTCTCCCTTCGTGGAGATATTTATTCTGATATGTGATTCTCTTTGTGGACTTGTGGTAGAGTTTTACTTCATAAATTCAGTACTCTACTTTGCTACTTTTCTATGATCGAATTGGCCGGCAGGATCGGTGCTTTGTGGTGATGACCCTTCAGGGTGTGAAGGTGTCACCACAAAGTGGCGGTTCTGGGCCTAAGATCAAAGAGTTTTAAATGAAAAAAATGGGTCTTACAAGTGGTATTAGGGAAAACCTCGATCAGAAAAGTAGAAGTCAGTAACCCCTGAGTCAACCCTGCACATGTTTAGTTTGGGGACAAACTAAGCAGCGGAAGCTGTTGTGTGCCCATATGGGGGATCACAGGTAAATTCTCCACTTTTAATTAGTTTGAGTCGATTTCTTACAAAAATTGTGATACGCAACCTCTAGTACAGCCTACACCACAGGGTGGAGTCCAACAGACTCCGAATGTTGCACCACCTCCCTCGGTACCCACTCCATTCCTACAATCAGAGATGGGGCAAACCCTGACAGCTATTTTAGATACTTTCAGGGCCCAACAGGTTCTGGCTCCGCAGCCAAACCTGGGGGCCAATTTGCTGAGTATTTTCCGAGGACTTTCTCCCCCATCCTACTTGTGGACAGAGTCGGGCATTCAGATGGAGGAGTGGCTGGACATTATGTTTGAGATGCTGACTAGGATACGGTGCCCTTGGGAGGAGAGGGTACCTTTAGTTGTCTCTTGCTTGGAGTCTCATGCCAAGAGATGGTGGAAGACACCGTTGGACACAACATTCGCTGATAGGGAGGTTGCGGAGATTGCTTTGGATGAGTTCAGGGCTGCACTGCTGGAGCATTTGGTTCTGAAGTCGGCCAGAGACGAGCTGGAAGATAGATTTTTACAGTTGAGGCAAGGTACCAAGACGGTCGTGGAGTACCACTGGGAGTTCAACCATATGGCCTGATTTGCGGATTTTTATCAGTTAGATGAGACATGTTACACCAAGAGGTTCTACAAGGACCTTAGAGAGGATCTGATAGAGGCTCTGTTGTTCGTGTCTGACGGGTCTATTCCTCGGATATTGGAGAAGGAGAAAAGGATTGAGGCATATTGACACACTACCCGAGGCCAGAAGTGTCCGACTGAGGATCAGGGCCGGGGAGCAAGAAATGATCAGCGGCGGGGTCGCAATGTTGATGGGAGAAGAGCAGAGGATCCACCTCATCAAGAGGTGAGACAGGAGCTAAGGCATCCAGAGGTTTTGGCTCCTCAGCCTCTCCAGATGTGGGAGATGCAGAGACCTAGGGGTATGGCATATCCCCCGCAAGAATGCTTTTACTGCTAGCAGATAGGACATATCCGGAGAAACTGCCCCATGAGGGGGGCACCCCTACAAGCACCACCAGCTTCCCCGCCTGCTCAGTATTTTGGAGGCCGAGGACGTGGCCAAGTATGAGGATACTAGGGCGGAGACCGCAGATAGGAGAGGGAGAAAGTATATGCACTGGATCTTACTCAACATCGGAATCCGGATTAAGTGATCACATGCAAAGTCTTCATCAGTGGCAAGCCCTCTTATACACTATATGATATGGGTGCTTCATACTCATTCGTGTCGGAAGCCTTTGTGGAAGGGCTAGAAGGCGTGGAGCGATTCACAGGCTTGATGATGAGGATACAACTACCCAACGGATCGGAGCTGTTCACCTATGCCCACTACAACATGAAGGAAGAGATTGGCGGGAAGGCGTTCGAAGAACTAGCAATGATACTAAAGATGTCAGTCTTTTATTTGATCCTAGGCATGACATGGTTGCACTGGAACCATGCCCAGATCGACTGCATGTCAAAAAGGATCACCGTAAGACATGGGGATTCCTATGTTGTTATCAAAGTATTAGACCTACTCCCCCTCTCTTATTATCATCCGTACGAGCCGTCAAGGCCCATCTTTAGGGAGAGGAAGTATACGAAGTGCTATTTGAAATGGTTGAGGCCAAGGATTTCATCTTTGATATCTCGGTGGTGCGGGATTTTGCTGACGTATTCCCAGAGAAGCTGTCAGGGCTACCCCCATACCGGGAGCAGGATTTCTGGATACAGCTGCTGCCAGGGGCTAAGCTAGCATCTAGAGGCCCTTACCGGATGGCCCCGAAAGAGTTGACAGAGTTTCAAAGCTAGATCCAGGAACTACTGGAAGCCGGATTTGTATGGCCAAGCTCTTCATAATGGGGAGCCCCGTTGTTGTTCGTCAAAAAGAAGGATGGGACACTTCGGATATGTATTGATTACCGGGCCTTGAACAGGCTTATGATCCGGAATACATATCCCTTGTCGAGGATAGACGAACTATTTGATCAGCTGGAGGGAGCTCATTGGTTCACAAAGCTGGAACTTAGATTGTGGTACTATAAGCTGCGCATTCGGGAGGAGGAAATCCCGAAGACGGCCTTCAAAAGTAGATATGGGTTGTACGAGTTTATCGTGATGCCCTTCGGGCTCACGAATGCACCTTCCACGTTCATGACCTTGATGAACCAGGTGTTTGAAGAATATTTAGATGTCTTCGTCATCGTATTCATCGATGACATCCTTATTTATTCAAGGACTGAAGAGGAGCATTGAGGACACCTAGTCTTGACCTTGGAGAAGCTCCAGGAGCATAAGATGTACGCTAAGTTCAGCAAGTGCCAATTTTTGCTGAAGGAGGTGCCCTTTCTGGGGCATGTCATCAGTGGAGTAGGTTTTTCAGTTGACCCGACCAAGATTCAGGCAGTTCGGGATTGGCCGCAGCTGAAGGCGTCCACAGATGTACGTAGTTTTCTGATACTTGCTGGTTATTACCGGAAGTTTGTGGAGGGATTCTCTCAAATTGCCCTCCCACTGAGATCCCTTACGAGGAAAGGTGTGCCCTTTGTCTGGACCCCGCAGTGCGAGGTGGCTTTCTAGGAGCTGAAGGATCCACTCACCTCGACTCCTATTCTTGCCCTTCCTTCGCAGAAAGAAGGATTCCAGGTCTACATCGACGCTTCCTACCAGGGAATGGGAGCAGTGCTGATGTAGTAGGGCCATGTGATTGCTTATGCTTCTCGCCAACTGAAGAAGCATTAGGAGAATTACCCTATTCATGACCTAGAGATGGGAGCGGTCATGTTTGCTCTGAAAGTCAGACGGCATTATCTGTACGGTGTCCACTACGACATATACTCCGATCACAAAAATTTGAAGTATGTGGACACACAGAAGGAGTTGAATATTAGGCAGAGGCGATGGGTAGAATTTCTAGCATATTACCAGTATGAGATGCATTACCATCAAAGGAAGGCGAACATGGTATCCGATACGCTGAGTTGGAGAGCCACCACCACCACAGTGGAGCCCCAGATTATGTCCATGGAGTTGGTACAGAGATTAGAGGATATGCACATCTGTAGTGCAGAACGAGAAGGTTGTTGCCTAGTCTGAGTTCGATCAACTCTTTCTCCATTATCGGAATGTGAACCACTTGACTTTGAAAAGAAAGGCGAGCGTTAGCGAACCGATATAACTTCACAGACTGAATATCCCTGTCGGGGATTTTCATTCTTATGAGGGTCCAATAAGAAGGGTAGAGTGGTTTTTGCATATGTTTCTGTTATGCTGGATAGAAGGACCCAACTGAAGAAATGGATGAAAGGCTTGATCATCCATTGCTTTGTATAATTGGATCATAGTCGGTAGGCCGTTTAACTCGTGCTTCAGACGGGATTCGTCTCACTTATCAAAACTGAGCAGAAAGACTACTACCTACTCTAGATGAACCTCGCAACTGCCTGGTCAAACATCCATGGGTAAACATCGGAGAACCCTCGCCAGGAATAGGACGAACGTTAGATGGTACTGGGCGAGATCACATTCAACCTCTTTCGGCTTTCGTTTCCTTATCCGATTGATAAGCGAGGTCTCGAAGAGACACCGATGATTGATGTAGTTTCCAATTGCAACTCCTCTGACCAGGCAATACCGATTACGGGCTCTTCTACTCAAAGAAGCCTAATGAACATTCATTCCTAAAAACACTTAGAGATATTAGGGAAAGGGGATTAGCAACCCGAGAAGTGTCCTGTTGAGAATTGGTGAATATTGAAGCTCTCTTTTGAATGGTGAATGCAGTTACGGGGCATACAGTGTGACGCATGATGATCCTATATGATGTGAAAATTATGAGTGACCACTACATGCAATAATATGATTCCAACGAATTTTAACTTGAAATAATCGAATCATCCTTCTCGAACACAGCATACAACTCTCCATTGTACTGCGCTCTTCAAGTGTGCTTGTTCCACCTTCTCCCTTACCATGGAAAGTCTTTGTGAACTCCGATGGGAAGAAAAAATAAGGCGTTAAGAGACCCTCCTGGCCCAACCCTAGACACTCTAAGATCCTTTTTCAAACCTGCCTGCTCCCATTTCGAATCAAGAGATAGATAAATAGACACATCCCATTGCACTGATCGGGTGGTGCTCGGAGTGACTGAGGGAGAAAAAATTAGTACAAGAGGCCGTGGATACACTTTATGATAATGGGATCCGCAGACAACCCATGAGAGATGGTCATAATAAAGTTTACAAGTCATTTTCTTATGTAATTGAATGTAAAGATGGAAGATTTTGCGAGACTCTACTTGGTAAACAGGTCGATTATTCGGGGAGTTCCGTCATTGTCGTGGGTCCTTTACTTTCATTACATCAATGTGGATTACCTCGAGAAATTTCAATAGAGCTATTCCAAACATTTGTAATTCGTGGTCTAATTAGGCAAGAAGTTGCTTCTAACACGGGGATTGCTTAAAGCCAAATTCGGGAAACATATTCATATTAATGACGAGGAACACATTTTTGATATGCTACTAATACTTGTACTTGCTCTACTATTCTGCCCAAGCCTGGCTGAGGAAGAGTTACGGGGAGTCAAACACAAATGACATTCGAGACTGATTCAAGGATGGGCAGAGGCAGGATGCCAAGTTGGAGTCGATATTCCGTGCCTTGGAGGCAGGTACTGCTGGGGATTACACATTGAGAGATGATCTAGTATGCTTAAGAAGATAGGTTTATAAACCAGAGGGAGGCCAGGTCCGGAGGGATATCATGACAGAGGCCCAGTGCAGTCGATATTAAGTGTACCCGAGAGTTACGAAGATGACTGCGGATTTGAAGAAGACCATGTACTACTTAGGCATGAAGAAGGATATCACTTACATCATGACCTACTGTGAGACGTGCAAGCTGGTGAAGGTGGAGTGCAGAAACCACGCAGGTTTGTTGCAACCACTTCCTGTTTCGGAGTGGAAATTCGAGGACATTGTGATGGACTTCATACATGGCCTTCCTCGATCACGGACAGGGAATGATTCGATCTGGGTAATCATCAACCGGTTTACGAAGGTAGCCAGATTTATCCCGATCAGGAAGAATGACTCAGTTGGTGTGTTGGTTCGGAAATTCGTGGTGTAATTCGTGCGATATCATGTTCTACTCAGGACTATCATTTTAGAACGTGATGGGCAGTTTACATCCAAGGAGTGGAGGTCAGTTAAGGTATATCTGGGTTCTCGCCTAACATTCAGTACGACTTTTCACCCTCAGGCAGATGGATAGATGGAGCGCACAAATCGTACACTGGAAGATCTTCTGTGTCTATATATTTTGGACCACGGAGAGCATTGGGAGAGATTACTGCCACTAATCGAGTTTTCGTACAACAACATCTTTCAGTCCAGCATAGGAATGGCACCTTACGAGGCATTGTATGGACAGAGGTGTAGGACCCCACTGTAAGGGATTCTGGATGAGGATCCGCAGGAACTGGACTCAGAGTTTGTGGAGGATACTGAGGCTCAGGTTAGGCCGATACGAGACAGGATGTTAGAAGCCCAGAGAAGACAGGCTAAGTATAACGACACCCGGCATCGTTAGGTAGAGTTTCAAGTTGGGGACCGGGTATTCTTGAGGATCCGGCCAATGCACGGAGATTCTCGGGTGCAGGGTCGAAAGAAGAAGCTCAGCTCTAGATATATGGGTCCTTACAGGATCCTGGTGCGGATTGGGCCCCTAACATATAGGCTGGAGCTACCACCCGAGCTGGCGGGTCTACACGACGTGTTCGACATATCCTCTCTTAGGAGGTCCTTACTATGGCCGGAGCAACTTATTACGACCACAGATGGGACGGTAGCATCTGATCGGTTAGTTCACCTAGAACCCGTCCGGATTGACTACAAGGGGATACGAGTCTTGTGCCACAAGAAGGTTCCTTTGGTAAAGGTTCTGTGGAGGAATCATGGGCGAGAGGAGCACACATGGGAGCCATAGGATCTTATGCAACGAAAGTATCCGGAGCTTTTCAGTCTGGTATACCACACAACCTCTCGGTATATTATAATTTACTTTTCATATTTGAACCCGATAGGCTTAACTAGAATTTCGAGAACAAATTTTTTTTTTTATATATTGGGATTTGTAACATCCCTCAAGCACTAGATGTAACAACCCGACTCGTTAAATAACATATAATAGAAGGTCCGGTCGGGGCTCCGCATTATATGCCACAAACAAACGGCGAGGTCACAGGTTAATACCAAACACCACGCATCCTAACTCAGAGAATTCTAGCGGAAGCTTACAAGTTATACGAACTCAATCCATGAATGTCCACTACTATATAAATAACTCATTTATATACAAGACTAGGAATGTTAACAAGCACACCGCTCACGGCCAAGGCCTTAAGAGTTTCTCTTTGCAAACATACGACTTCATACATCGGCACGCAGGCCGGCCACACATGAAATCCAAAGCTTCGCACGACCTTCGAGGGCCTAACAGCAACAGCAAGGGCTTCAGCCCGCTCAATCCATTTCTGTAGCTATAAGGGCAGCAACTGCATATAGACATCCACCCCAGGGGTGACAAACAAAGCAACGGTCAACATTCAGCTGACCAATTATAATGACCCTACCCCTTCCCGGGGTAGTGGTTCCTTCCCTGCATGTAATCTAAACTCATATATACAATACACAATATTATCACAAATGCCGGCCTTAGTGCCTGACGTTCCGTGCACTCAGGGCACGCTTACGGTGTACCAAAATCCTCATGGTTCCACCAATAATTTGAGGTGTGTACTTGTTGGTCGGGCCTAAGACCCCAAACCCCAATTGAAGACCTCCCACACCCGTCCACTCAGAGGCACACACCTCTTAACAAATTGTGAGCACTATCAGTCGACCTACCCACGTAGTGTAACAAGCTAAGAGAAATAGCCCCGCTGCATTGCTACCAATCGACTGCTCACCTGATCCTACCACAGAAATTGTTGGGTGGCCCACCCACTCAAAGGTTCTTAACTTGTTGGCTATGGGCATAAGCTGCAAAACCCCTGTTGACAACCTCTCATACCCATCCACTTAAGGGTTCTTAACTTGTTGGCTATGGGCATCAGCCGCCAAACCCCTATTGACGACCTCTCATACCCATCCACTCAGAGGTGTTCGCTTACGACCAATCCGATCAGTGAACTTGGTGGGTGTCCTACCCACTCAGAGGTTCTTACATTCCTCCTCAACAACAGCACATCGTGCCGCTGTCCATTCCATTAATACAGCTCGTATCGAGCATACAATAAAATGAGCTAGACTAAGCTCATCGCAATCGTCCTAACCATCTCCGTAAGGTAACTGACGTATACATGGAGTCTTCTCCGGTTTGCAGCATCACCAATCTAAACATCCATCCAGTTGGGCTTCACAGAACATGCCTATGCCATACTACACAGTTCCGGCTTTAAGTGCAGACTCAACCACTGGAATGACTTACTCTCTTCCATCTTTTGATGGAGGATTCCACAGATATACATGCATAAACAAAGGGCTTCACCTGCCCAAGGAAGAAATACCGTTACCCATACGACCGCTTTAGTGCCATGGAAAACTAGCCAGATGGAAACCACCGCGGAGGCCTTGCCTCCACAATGCTGCACTCGACTCTCGAAACGGACCGCTGAAGCTCCACCGGCGGTCGGAAAGCTTCTCCATCTTCCCCTTGCTCTCCTCTCTCTCTTCACTTAGAAAGAGAAAGGCTAAGATGAGAATGAGATATCCATCTCTATTCTAGGCCTTATAAGAGCAGGGATGATCTGGGACCACAGGATCCAAAGTGAAGGAAACGAACGACAAAGATTTGCTTTGAAAAGCATCTAAATAGAGTTGACACGTCCTGTGAAACGCCCGTGTCACAGGTCATGTTCCTTGAGCGGTTAGACAACCGAATCAATCTGGAACAGAACACGGGCTACGACCCGCCCGTGTAATTCCCTGACACGCCCGTGTCAACCAGAACACGACTGTGTGGCTGGCAGTGTCACCTCACCAACACTTGGCTGAAACACTCGAGAAGGACACAGCTAATGCACACGCCTGTGTCCTTGGCCGTGTGCGCAACACGCCCCTGTGACACGCCTGTGTCACAGGTCATGTACCACACTCAACGCCACTCAATGCCACTCCACTAAACGCCGCCCGAGAAGGATACGCCCTGGGACATGCCCGTGTCCCAGGACGTGTTGCCTCTCGGCGATCAATTCTCGAGAACTAGAGACGACGTCTATGAAAATAGAACACACCCTGGGACATGCCCGTGTCCCAGGCTGTGTGCACTCGACACGCCCTGGGACACGCCCGTGTCCCAGGCCGTGTGCACTCGACACGCCCTGGGACACGCCCGTGTCCCAGGCCGTATCACTCAACCCGAACCCATTTTTGGGACTTAGGGTTTTTGGGGTGTTACAATCCTCCCCTACTTATCAAAATTTCGTCCAGAAATTTAGCGCAACATATCAAACAATACAACCATTCCTTATACAAATACACACGATGGTCCAGGGTTACGCTCCCCACGTTCTCGCACCAACAAAAGTGTTTTCATAAACATACATACATACAAGATACAAGGTACAACAAAAAGCAATAAAGTGTACCCTCCACTTTATTTCCACTCCTCCGCGTCTCTAAGAAGATTTTTAACAGCCTCCTGCAACTCGAGGTTAAACACTCGAGGCTGTTGCACGTCATAATGTGAGCTTTGCGGCTCCTGCACTCCGAGATTGTACACTCGCGGTTGCTCTTGGGATGTAGATGATTCCGCCACTGCCTTACCCTTATCCTCATAGGACGCACCTGGCTTTTGCTCATTCTTTGACGGGCCTTTCCAACAATAACGGGCAATATGCCCCAGCTTTCCACAAATGAAACAGGTACGCGAATTAAAACGTCCTTGACCAAACGTTGCGCCCGAAGCAACATACGAAGACATTTGTTCAGCAGGCTTGAACCTCTTCTTATCCCGTTTCCAGAACTCCGACTGTTCGGACTACGGGACTTTGAACTCCGACTTATCCGCCGCCATATTCTTCTTATCATGTACTCGTTTCAAATCTTTTTCCAGCGCACAGGATGTATCTACTAAGGCTTGGAATCCTTGGTTCACTGTACTCGGAAGCGCAAATCTAAACTCATCTCGGAGTCCCTCATAAAATCTATTCGTCTTCCGCGCTTCTGCCGCAAAAGTCGACCCCGCATAACGTCCCAGCCTGGTTAATTCATGCAGGTAGTCATCCACAGTCTTCTCACCCTGCACCAGACGTTGAAATTCGCTCTCCATCGCAATTCTCCACGATACTGGCAAATATTTTGCCCAAAACAACCTGTAGAATACGTCCATCGAAATCTCTCCCAAGCCCCTGCCTACCAACTAGTGCATCTCGACGTCATCCTACCACAGTCTCGCCTCTCATTCAAGTAAGAAAGTGGCTAACGTCACTCTCTACCCCTCATCTATCCTGAGCGTTGTCAGGATCCTCTTCACTCTTGCAAGCCAATCTTCCGCCTGCGTTGGGGAATGCGCCCCGACAAATGTAGGTGGATGAAAATCCATAAATCGCTTCAATTGCTTGTCAGTCGCTCGCTCGTCCACTCGAGCTTCCACCCACTCTTTCCATGCACCAACCTGAACTGGCTCCACGAAAAGCCTTGCCTGCCTAACAGGTTGTGCTTGAAGCATGGCAAATACCGTCTCCGCAACTAGTCATACAGTATTCGCAGAAGGAGGAGGTGTGGGCACCATGTCTTGTGCCGCACTCTCATCTGAATGCTAGGGCTCAGACTACCCAGCTCCACTTCTTGTCACCTACATGTGAACAAGATATCAATAATCAACCTCCAATCTAAAACGATAAACTGACCGAATACACACGCGCACATTCCTAGTGGACATTCTTGAGTTCAATTATGTTAAAACAGTTCGCACGTACATGTGCTCACCACCCGACAAAAGAATTCGGCCACGAATTCGAAAGAGGAAAACCGAGAGGGCCTATGATACCAAAATGTAACAACCCGACCCATTAAATAACATATAATAGAAGGTCTGGCCGGGGTCCCACATTTTATGCCACAAACAGACGGCGAGGTCACAGGTTAATACCAAATACCATGCATCCTAACTCAGAGCATTCTAGCGAAAGCTTACAAGTTATACAAACTCAATCCCTGAATGTCCACAACTATATAAATAACTCATTTATATACAAGACCAGGAATGTTAACAAGCACACCGCTCACAGCCTTAAGACCTTACAAGTTTCTCTTTACAAACAAACCACTTCTTATATCGGCATGCAGGCCGGCCACACATGAAATCCAAAGCTTTGCACGGCCTTCGAGGGCCTAACAGCAACAATAAAGGCTTCAGCCCGCTCAATCCATTTCCGCAGTTACAAAGGCAGCACCTTCATATAGACATCCACCCCAAGGGTGACAAACAAAGCAACGGTCAGCATTCAGCAGACCAATTATAACGACCCTACCCATTTCCCGGGGCAGTGGTTCCTTCCCTGCATGTAATCTTCACACATATATACAATACACAATATCATCACAAACGCCGGCTTTAGTGCCAGACGTTCCGTGCACTCAGGGCACGCTTACGGTGTACCAAGCTCCTCATGGTTCCACCACTAATTTGAGGTGTGTACTAATTGGTCGGGCCTAAGCCTCCAAACCCCTATTGAAGACCTCCAGCACCCGTCCACTCAGAGACACGCACCTCTTAACAAATTGTGATCACTATCAGTCGACCTACCCACGTAGTGTAACAAGCTACGGGAAATCGCCCCGCTGCATTGCTACCAATCAACCGCTCACCCGATCCTATCACGGAACTTGTTGGGTGGCCCACCCACTCAGAGGTTCTTAACTTGTTGGTTATAGCCATCAGCCGCCAAACCCCTATTGACGACCTCTTATACCCATCCACTCAGAGGTTCTTAACTTGTTGGCTATGGGCATCGGCCGCAAAACCCCTATTGATGACCTCTCATACCCATCCACTCAGAGGTGTTCGCTTACGACCAATCCAATCAGTGAACTTGGTGGGTGTCCTACCCACTCAGAGGTTCTCACATTCCTCATCAACACCGGAACATCATGCCGCTGTCCATTTCATAAATACAGTTCGTGCCGAGCATACAATCAAAGGAGATAGACTAAGCTCATCACAATCTTCCTCACCATCTCCGTAAGGTAACCGATGTATACACGGAGTATTCTCAAGTTCGCAGCATCACTAATTGGGACATCCATCCAGATGGGCTTCACACAGCATGCATATCCCGTACTACACAGTTCCAGCTCTAGATGCATACTCAACCACTGGAATGACTGACTCTCTTCCATCTTTTGATGGAGGATTCCACAGATATACATGCATAAACGAAGGGCTTCACCTACCCAAGGAAGAAAGACCGTTACCCTTGACGATCGCTTCGGCGCCATGGAAAACAAGCCGGACTGAAACCACCGCGGCGGCCTTGCCTCCACTACGCTTCACTCGGCTCTCGAAACGGACTGCTGAAGCTCCACCGGCGGTCGGAAAGCCTCTCTTTCTTACTTCCTTGCTCTCCTCTCTCTCTTCACTTAGAAATAGAAAGGCTAAGATGAGAATGAGATATCCATCATTATTCTCGGCCTTATTAGAGCAGGGATGATCTGGGACCACAGGATCTAAATAGAAGGAAACGAACGGCCAAGATTTGATTTGAAAAGCATCTAAACAGAGTTGACATGGCTTGTGACATGCCCATGTCACAGGCCGTGTTTTTTGAGCGGTTAGACAACCGACTCAATATGGAACAGAACACGGGCCACGACTTGCCCGTGTCACTCCATGACACGCCCGTGTCAACCAGAACACGGCCGTGTGGCTGGCCGTGTCACCTCACCAACACTTGGCTAAAACACCGAAGAAGTAAACGTCTAATACACACGCCCGTGTCCTCGGCTGTGTGCGCAAAATGCCCCTATGACACGCCCGTGTAATAGGTCGTGTACCACACTCAACGACACTCCACTCAATGCCGCCCGAGCAGGACATGCCCTTGGATACTCCCGTGTACCAAGCTTTCTTGCCTCTCGACAATAAATTCTCGAGAACTCGAGACGACGTCTACGAAAATAGAACACGCCCTGGGACACGCCCGTGTCCCAGGCCGTGTGCACTCGACACGCCCTGGGACATGCCCATGTCCCAGGCCGTGTCACTCAGCCTAAACCCATTTTTGGGACTTAGGGTTTTTGGGGTGTTATACTAGACCCTATAGGAGTGGTTTTGTTATGTCAAGGTCATGACAAAACCCTAGAGAACTTAGGAGGATCAAGTGGACTTGAGAATATAATTGTGGTCATTTTTGGTCTGCAAATAACAGATTCCTAAACCCTAGGTTAGGATGACCAAGTGGTTTCACCATGACTTCAAGACCTCACCAACCCTTTGGAAGGCCCAACAAAGCCCTAAGGGCTTATTGGAGTCAACTCTAGGTGGTAAAATTGACTTAGGACCACCCTAGGCCTACATTGGGCAAGGGGCCCTAAATAAGGATAGGGTGCCCTTAGTAAGATCAACCCACCCTACCAAGGTCTCTCTAGACATAAAGTGGGGCCAATGATTCACCATGGGGCTCATTGGGGTCAACGCCAAGCTTGAGTTGACCCAAGTCAACTTAAACCATAAAATGGTCAAAGTGCCCTTACTAAGGGTCATGTTATCTCCAAAGTGCCAAGTCAACTCTACCCTACCCTGCCTAGGCCTTAGGGGAGATCAATGGGTCACTAAAGATCCATTGAGGGCAACCCAAAAGGTCGAAATGACCAAAGTCAACCCAAGCCCATTTTAGGTCAACCTTGCCAAAATGGGCTAGCATAAGCTCAAGCCTCCTCATATGGCTTCATTAGGATATAATGTGTATGTGTGGGGTTCCAATAGACAACAAGGTTGATCAAGTCAATTCGTTGACTAGGAGAGATAAGGTGAGCTCCATTCCATGTTAATGTAGGAGAGAGTAATGAAGAAAGAGGAAGGGGGTGAAAGGTCTCGGCCAAAGGGAGGCCAAAGGCCACCGTTAATGGCTGAATTCAACTCCATTGGGGAAGGGGAGGAATTTCTAGCAATTTCCCGGCCACCAAGGGGCTGGTTCAGCCCCCCTCCTCCAAACTCGAGCCTAGCCATTAATGGCTTTAATGGCCATTGATAATCAAGCCTCTCCTCTCCCCAACTGAAGCTTTAAACACAATCAATGGGCCGAGAGAAGGCTTTCCTAACCCTTACCTGAAGGAATCGAGCGTCCCCACTATGCTGTTGTAAAAACCGAGCGGCACCGCCTTCAAAGATGGTTTCCCGGCGATCTTCTCGACATCAGGCCGTCGGCTAGGTCCTCCTCCTCTCCTTGCATCATGGAAAGATCATAGGATCGTTTAGGTTCAAGGTTCTAGCTCAATTGAGCCCTATCCAATTTCTGGTTTTCATCGTTTTGGCCGAGAAATCTTCTTGGTAGAACCGCCGTAATCCGCCCCTCTGGCGGCTGTGCCGCCGCCAATCGATAGCCACCACCTCAACTGAGGTGTTGGTGGAGGTGGCCGGCCGGGGAAGGGCCGGGATGGGCGGCGGTGGCGGCTGGAAGTGGCTCAAGGCTAGGGCTATCTTAGTCGTTGGCTGGAGGTAGACAATGAGCCCGGGCCCTTGGATCTGCGCCAAGATTCGTGCGCCGGATTGATAGGATCATTTTATTTTAATTTAATTTCATTTGTCACATTATTTGCAGTAGATTGTTTTAATTTGAAAATACTTTGGCCTCTCTAGTGAAAAATTCATCAACATGAACTTTGTAGTCCTATGGGTCTACATTAATCAAAAATTAATTTGAACACATTTGGACAATTGGTTGGACCAGGGCACCCATTTTGGTGGGACCTATACCTAGGGCTATCTTGAGATTCAAATGGGTTCCCACTCTTCATCCCTTGCCAAATTGACATGAAATTTGGGAAGAGGGTCTCCCATAGCTATACCTAGGGATTGCGAAAAACTTGGAATATTTGGGGGTAATTTGCCTATGGTTTTTATTTTTATTTATAATACTAGGGTATTTTAATTCGGTAGTCAAATGACCTCCGAACCCTCTTAAATTTTGGTGAGTGGTCTCTGGAATCATGATATGGCTCTAAATAAAATTTCACCTCATTTGGAGGTGTTTTGGATATGGAATGATCTAACCCTAATTCTGCCTTAATGAAAGGGTTCTTAAGTAAAAAGTGTACTTTAGGTTTGGGTGTCAAATCACCAAAATAGGAAATGAGATTTTTACCACTGACCTGGCATGACCATTATCACCCTCATTGGGATTATGCGGTGGTCTAGGGTAGTTTTCCCCTTGGGTCCAAACTCAAACCCTAAGGAAGGGCTTTTGAGGGTTGTGAAGGGTATTGGGGAAAATTCACTTGTTTTATGTTGTAACTTGGTGGAAATGATGATTGAGTAGCCTAAGTCCTCTTGTATGATCCTTAAAGGATTTGGAGAAAGATAGACATCTCAAGACCCTAACCCTAGCTTAGGGCATAATAACTGTTTGTGTAGAATAAGCCACCAAAACTTACTCAAAAGGTGTGAAACTAAGGTAGCATGGATTTTAGGTTAGATAGAACCTTTAGTGATTTTATTATAATTTTATGAGCAATATGTTTAGCACATAACTTGCTATACATGATATAGCCCTCAATGATATTTTTTTTTATTAGGATCATTCTGTTCATTAAAATCCTATGAAACTTGGGTAGAAGACATTTTAGGTCAAGATGATTATTCCTAAATTTTATTATAATTTGTAGTTGGTTATTTTCAGTACTTTTTTAACAAGATTCAAAAGGGGCATTTATGGTCAATAAATTATTTTGAGTTATTTACATATTGAAAAAATTATGAAATTAGGTCACTGTTGCTTTTAGGTCAATAACTTTTTGGAAAAATAAATTCATAATTTTAGAAGATTATTTGCAATACTTACTTTACAAACCCATCATTTTGGGAATTTGATGTTTTATTTATCCAGAGCTTATTTTCTATTGAAAAGTCATGAAACCTTGCCAATAATATCTGTAGGACAGTAGTTGCATAAGAAAATTAATTCACAATTTTTGGACGATTATTTGTTGTACTTACTTCATTATTGAAGGGAAATAGGATATATTACTAAAATAGTTTTAGGGTTCTTTGGGTACTAGAAAAAAATGGTTATATTCTAGATTTACAGTATTGAGTTATCCTAATATTTTTCATAATTTGGTTAAGCATCATGCATGACTATATAGGATTCATCATGTTCAAACTGGTAGCACCTTGATCTTTTAGGATAATTAAATAAATGTTGGATTAATTAGGAAAAATATAAATTATTGGATTTAGCCTAGTTAGGTCATGATAGACCCCCATAAATTATCTTGAGGCATTTGGATGATTATTTGTAGTGCTACCCAATATGTGCATTATATCGTTAAGTATGGTCTGCGATTAGTAAAAGAACAGAAAATAGGTGATGTGGGTGTGTAGGCCTAAGGTTTGTGATTCTAATAGTCTGCTGGTTTTGGATAAGTAATTGAGGTCACCTTTGGAAGTTAGGTTGATTAAGGTGTGGTGTTGGCTAGTGTTAGGTGGTGCTCGGGATCGACGAAAGATCGCCTTTCCCGAAGAGAGGAAGAGTCAAAATCACACTAGGTTTAGTCCAGCGTAAAGCAAAGATTGAATGGGTAAGGGGATCAACCAATAATTATAAGTGCCTTGAGAAAGGGAATGATGGGCATCACCTACCATCACAGTTCCTAGTACCCTTTGAGAACCTTTCACCGGGTATGCCGAGGGCAGTCTTGGGCTAACATAAACCGTAGGAGTAACAAATCTTAAGAGCAACTAGTATAACTAGGGTTTCACTTTCTCATACCCCGGTTTCTCGTGAAGTTAGTTTGACTAGGTTTTCCGAGCGTTAGGCTTGGCGGTTGTGGAAATGGGCAGGTTGGCCCGATGAGCTTTGGCTCGGTTGTTGGTTGAGATGGACGGGATAGTCCGAGGAGCTCTGGCTCGGTTGTTGACTATGACGAACGAGATGGTATGGGGATCTTTGGCTCGGTAGATGGTTGGATTCATAACTATTGCATGTGCATAAAAGGTATAAGGTGGTGGGTCTTTGGTATTGGAGGGTCGATGCACCGATGCCAATACGTCGACTCGACAAGTGTGGTCTAACACTTCGACATAAAAGTCTGGTGCGCCAGTCAGTAAGAGTATGCAGGAGTCTGCTTTGTGGACCAGTATTGAGGCGTACGATATGTCTGACTGGTTGAGCAATTACCGGTTTAGAGGCGGGAGAGGCCCAAACCACCACTTCCGTTTATCACTACGGAGGTATCATGCGAGGTTCGACTCTAAAAAGGGGAACTAAAGGTCTGTATACAAAGAGTCGAGTGGTTGAGTTGCACTTGCATGATCATATCAAGGAATAATTACATGTCATAGCATAACCATTGCATATAACTCTGACACCTATTGTATAAGGTGGTATGGGATGCTTTATACAATAGGCTCTGCAAAACGACCCCTTGGTTTCTAAGTTCGCGCGAGCGTGCATATAAGTTAAGGTTTTTATTCAGTAAATCTATATATTATTCCTGCTAGAAAACCGATACCCAAACGTATAAATTGGTATGGGACTTTTTAAATGCTAGGATCCCTGCAAAAGATCCCTTGGCTTATGTGCTTTCGTATAAGTTAAGGTTACATATTTCTTAGTTTACTTTTTATATACTTCCTGCCTTTCCTTACCTATTTATAGAGAACTGCTAGTCTAGTTCCGCTGTCACTTGCATTTGCTAATCTCCACTATCATGTCCTCTCCTTTCTTCCTCCCCGCTCGGTGCCTAGGAGCCATAGGGGAAGGGGTGGGGGATGATAGGGCTTAGTCTTATGGAATAATGGTTTTTGGACCACATCATTTAGGGGATCGTGGAGCCCAGCATGGAGGAGCATCCCCAGAGGTCGACACACTTGGAGATGGGGTTGTATAGCACTAGAGTTTAGATAGCTGGGACTGTGAGTCCCGATCATTAGTAGTGTTTCGTTTCGCTTCCGCGATGAGTGACTCTGTAGTGATGATTTTTATGTACCGGGCATAATCCCTTGTTTCAGTACTTTTCTTACTTTTATTATTGTGGACTCTCCCTTCATAGAGATATTTATTCTGATATGGTATTCTCTCTGTGGACATGTGGTAGAGTTTTACTACATAAATTCTGTACTCTACTTTGCTACTTTTCTATGATCGAATTGGCTGGCAGGATCGGTGCTTTGTTGTGATTACCCTTCAGGGCATGAAGGTGTCATCGCAAAGTGGCGGTTCTTGGCCTAAGACCCCAGAGTTTTAAATGAAACGAAAATGGGGTCTTACGATAGATCTAGTTGGTAGTACATAAGGCCAATACTTTTCAATATAGCATAAGGCCCCACATATCTCAGGCTGAGATTATTCCTACCATGCGCTCATGACACTCAATGCATCGGTCTGATCTTCAAGAACACTTTGCCACCCACTTGAAACTCCACCATTCGGTGCTTCGCAGTATAGTACTTTTCCTGTCGAATCTGAGCCTCCAACATGCGCTCTCGTATCAATCTAGCTATAACATCAGTATCATCAATATACTTTATCACAAAAATTCTCAGGTGTTCACCCTGCACCCATGATAAAGAAGTTTTACACCTCCTTCAATAAAGTGCTTCGTGGGGTGACATCCCGATGCTAGGTTGATGACTGTTGTTGTATGAAAATCCCACCAGTGGTAAGAGCCTTTCCCACTGCTCACCTCTATCCAATTCACACAACCTCAATAGATCTTCTATAGTTCTGATAGTCCTCTAAGACTGGTCATCCGTCTGAGTATGAAAAGTCATGTTAAAGGTAAGGCGAGAACCCAAATATGTTTGAACTTCCTTCCACTCCTTCGAGGTAAAGCGACCATCATGGTCAGAGACTATCGTCTTAGGAACATAATGGTACCGTACAAAATGTTCCACAAAGAGACATACCAATACATCCACATGCGTCTCCTTCCTCATTGGGATAATTCTGGTGACCTTAGTCAAGCGATTCACAAACAGCCAAACTGAGTCATTCCCTGATCATGATCGGGGAAGGGCGTGAACAAAATCAATTTAGATATCTTCAAACTTCCATTCTGGAATAGGTAATGATTATAGTAGTCCTCCATGGATCTTGAACTCCACCTTCACCTTTTCACAAACCTCATAATGTGTAACATAATACTTAATAACACTCTTCATTCCTGGATAGAACATGGTCTTCTGTAAGTCACTATACATCTTGGAAATCCTAGAATGTAACGAATACTTGGAGTAATGTGCCTCTCTCAAGTTATCTTCCCGTATCTCACTGCCCTTCGGATTTTAGAGCCTGCCCCGGAAATGAATGAGAGTCCTTTAGAGTCTACTCTTCAGTATATTCATTTTTAATTGCCTTAATCACAAGGGCCAGAGCAGCATCCTTCCCTTGCTCTGCCTAAAATCGATCTCTAATGTCACAAATTAAACTCATAGCTGTTAGATATTTTGTATACTTCTTAGAATGATCCTTACACACGAATGTGGTCTCCATATCCTCGAGCACTCGAGTCAATTCTATACTCATCGTCCGAGACTCAAGGCTTGACTCCGGTACTTTTCTTCTCAAAGCATCTTCTACGGAGTTTACTTTCACAGGGTTGTAGTTCATTGTAAACTCGTAATCACACAAAAATTCTAACCACCGGCTCTACATCAAATTCAACTCCTTTTGAGTACGAAAATAATTCAAATTCTTATGGTCCAAAAAGATCTTGATGTGGACACCATATAAATAGTGCCTCCAAATCTTTAAGGCAAACACCACTGCACCAAACTCAAAATCATGTACTGGACTATTCACCTCGTGCATCTTGAGCTATCTTAAAGCATAAGGAATCATATGCCCGTGTTGCATCAATATTGTTCCCATCCCTTGTTAGGATGCATCAGTGTAAACTTGAAATCGTTCCTTACCTAATGGAAGAGCTATGATGGGTGGGGTGGTAAGTCGATCCTTTATCTCTTGAAATGCAGTCTCACACTAGGGTGTCCACTCATATGGCACACCTTTCTTTGTCAAGGTAGTCAGAGGAGGGCTATCTTCGAGAATCCTTTCACGAACTGGCGATAATACCCAGGAAGTCCGAAGAAGCTTCATACATCGGTCGCTGAATTCAAAGGCGACCATTCCTTCACAACACACACTTTGGCCGGGTCCACGGCTATTCCAGCACCACTATTCACATGGCCCATGAAGGCAACTTCTTGGAGCCAAAATTCGCTTTTGCTGAACTTAGCAAACAGAGCATGCTTATTTAGCTTCTTCAAAACTAAGACCATGTGTTCAACGTGCTCTTCCTCTATCTTCGAATATACCAAAATGTCTTTGATTGTAACACCACTGATTTTTTGTTGTTTATTTTAAGTCCCGTAGTGACATTTTTTTGACGTAAGGGCATTACGCAGATGCGTAGATAATAGGTGTCGTTTGGTTGATCATGGTTTGCTTAGTGGGATTTCTTGTGTAGTTGGTTTGGCTTGGTTATGCACCTTCCCGCGTGAGTCGGGTCTATTTTGGTGACTCGGTGGAGCTTTTATATGGATGGGGGTATTTTTGCTTCGGGAGGTGTTTTACCCGAGTTGGTTTGTCTGATGTTGATTTCGACTTTGTTGTTCAATTCGTAGAGTCGATATTTAGCTTAGGTGCGATTTTTGTAAAATTTTGAATTGATTTGAGTTTCGGGTCGTTTGGACGTTTATTGAGTAATTAATTAATTAAAATATTAAGATATTGATTAATATAAATAGATAAAATGTTGCGTCAAAACCCTATTCATTTTCTTCCATACCTGAGTCATCGTCTGTTTCGCGAAATAGGGGAAATGACGGTGTTGACGCTTTCTCTCGGCCGGCGGTTGAGTGAGATCTGCTGGTCAGTTTTGTCAGTGGATTAGAGATTCGGAAAGATATCGCCTAGATCTATGCGTGTGTGGTAAGTATTTCTCATTTCTTGGATTTATAGGTTTTAGGGTTTGCGGTTTTGACCTCTTTTCTCCCCAAAATGTTTCAGGATTTGTGGCTTAGAACTTCTTGAGGGCGAATCTTGTCGAGGAATGCTCGGAGAAATAGATCTTCAGAGTTTTGAGGCAAGTGGAGATCTTCCTCTTGCAACCATTTCTTGTTTTTCATTTTTGTTCATTCCCTATCCTTTGAATGTAGTAATAGTATATGGTTTAGTCTTGAAAGAACCCTTAGAGTAGCATTGGTGTTAGGCCAGAATCTGTCGGGTATAGTATATAGCCTAAGGAAGTTTTGTTGAATATGGGTGTAGTAGACCATTAGAAATTCGTCGAACATGAGGATTTAGCTTAAGTGTAAATTCTTCGAGTTTAGGTCATTAGCCTAAGTCTGAATTCGTCGAGTAGCCGTTGAATTTCGGCGGGTAATGCTTGGCGTTGAGTGATGTTTTAGACCAAGTTAATTTCATTGAGTAAAATAATTTTGCGTTGAGTGTCTCTGTCTCTACTGAGTAAAAGCAATTAGTCCGTCGAATATAAACCTTGGAGTTGGGTGAGATTTGAGTCTAAGTCAAATTCGTCTAGTAATATAGATGAATTAGTCGAGTAATGCGAGTTTGGCGTTGAGTGAAGCCTTGGCGTTGAGTGGTCTGTGAGACAAAGTCAAAAGAGATGAGTGAACTCAATGTGCCATTGAGTGAACTCAATGCGGAGTTGAGTGAAGGCGGAATCATTGAGTTTAGCTTGTTGACGTTGAGAGCGTATAATGCACTCAACCCGACGTCGAGTTGAGTGGTCTCCTTTTCCGTGGACATGGGAATTTTTCCGATTCATTGTATATTGTTAGTAACCTAGTTTTGCTAAGTAAGAATCGTCGAGTTTCCACTTAATTCGGCGAGTATAATCTACAGATCAGTGTTGACTTGCATAATTTTCGTCGAATTAAGTCCAATCCGTAGGTTCTGAGCCTTAGGGTCATTTGGGGGGGGGGGTTTCCTTATTTCATTGAAATAAGCTAGTGTTGGTGGAGATTTTATTGGTTCTATGGATTCTTGGGCCTTTAGTGCCTTGTTTTGTACATCTTTACCCTGTGCGGGTTTGTGACTATTGGTGTGTTGGGAAGGTCCCTTCCACTGCAGGTGCCGGTTTTTTCTCGGTTTGGTTGTGTCAAGGTATAACACAACCTTTCCTTGGGCCCTTGTGAAATTTTACTATTGGTGTGTTGGGTACGTACCTTCCACTAAGTCGGACTTTGCAAGTGTTTTTGTAAAGTTTTGCTATTGGTGAGATGGGTAGATCCCTTCCACCGCTTGTGCCGGACTTGGTCGGTGTTTTGATCTCCAAATGGTGAATTTACAAGTGTCTTTTTTTTATGCACGTACTTATGCATATGTTATTTAAGCTTATATCTTTACCGCACTTATTTATGCCCTTGTGAGTTCATTCTCTCCTTTTTCCTTGTGGTTAAGTGTTGATGTTTCCTTACTATTATCTTGTCATGGGTTGGTAACCCTTTGACTATCTATTTTCATCTATTGTTTAATTTTATTGCCACTTATATTTTCTTGCCGAGGTATTCTGTTTTTTGAATGCCTCATGTTCGAAGCAGTAGCCGGTTGAGAGGCTAGGTTTGGTGATAGCTCATGGGCTGTGGTGGTAGCTCGTGGGCTGTAGTGGTTGATGTGGTTTTTCTCACCGTCATGAGGTAGTTGTTGTATTTTTTTGTTTTGATTAGCTCAGACATACATTTTTTAAGTGGGTTCGTGTCAGGTTGTTGACGCCCACTGACAGTTTTCTGGTGAATGTTAAGTACTTTGTGAGCTACAAAGTTTATCTTAATTTTTTTGTTATACTTGCTCTCTGGGAAGGTTTTATGCTAGGTTGTATGTTAGGTATTTTAAAATATAAAAGTATTATTACTATTGCTCCATACTTGCCATATTTGAAAGCTAAACTCATTATATTTAACTATCATAAAAGCTAATTCCATACGTACTACAAATCTAGAATCTTTCATACCATGAGTTGTCTTTTGGGGGATGTTCATACTCTTGTAAGACGTCAATCATTGCAAATCAATTATTTTTCTCAGCGTATAATTAATTTTTCTTGTGGACTAGATGGGTTAGGGATACGGCTAACCGCTTAAACTTTAACTAGATTTTCCTCTTAATAACTTATGGATCTTACATAAAAGTGTTAAGTTAGAGTTTTGCCTTAGCATCTGTAATTATCCCATGCTGATGTGGCATCATGACGCACGTTTTCTATTACTCTGATATATCATTAAATGCGGAGAAAATGCCGGTTGTGATAGTTGGTATCAAAGGGATGGGTTGTTTGATAATTGGTTGAGGCAACCATATCAGGTTAGTTTTAGTGTCTTGTTCCATTGCATACACACACCGATGTGTCATCAGTAAGTCTAGGCTGAAGCATTAACACTGCACTTGTAAGCATGACAAGAAGTATACGGGGCATATTATGTAGTATGGGATGCATAATATGTGTTTGTATATTGATCCTCATATGAAGCAATATGTGACTGCTATATAGTATGGGATACATAACAATCATCACATAAATGCACATTATATTTTGATTTTCATTGCATGCGATATTATGTAGTACGAGATGCATAATATTTCATGTGTATGTCGTTCATAACATGCACTAAGGCCTTTATTAGATTGCATATCACAACATGCATGACATAACATTGCCTTAGCACACTTGCTAAGCCAAAGATTTACATGATGACATATATACACACATGATTTGAAATCAAAAAAGAATAAGAATTCATGCATTCATGGTTTAAGCACATGAGTCAGAAGGATGACAGTATTTCATCCTAAGTTTAGGCATGACATTATTTGAAGTTCCCAGAGCAAGTTAGCAACTTAAGCAAGTATTTGTACATGTGTTGTCTGAACTAAGTTGTGTGGTTCTAGTGGTAAACTAGGTTTTAATTAGTTGTTAATTGTGTTTTTAGAATGTCGAGACGTCCTGCGATAAGGTCGACTCCCCAATCTAAGGGAGAGTCGTCTAGAGCTCATAATGAGGCTGTGATAGAAGGATTGAGACAGAGCAATGAGGCCCTGTCTCAGCTAATGTTGGAGATGTAATCGCAGATCCAATCTTTGCTATCTGTCATATTCCCCCTGCTCATCTTGTGCCCCGAGCTGTGGTACCACCAGAGATGAACTTTATCTCGCATTTCCAGCGATTAGGACCTCCTAACTACAACGGTAGAGCGAATTTCTTCACCTTGGATGATTGGATCATAACAATTGAGGAGATATTCTCATTCTCAGGAGTTTCTGTTGACCAGAGAGTGATGGTCGCTGCTTACCAGATGAAGGGTTTGGCAAAGTGCTGGTTGTTGAGAGTGAATGAAAATCTTAAGGATGGATGTTCCTAGGAATCCTTCAAGGAGTTCTTGTTGAAGATGTTTCTATCGTCGGTCGAGCGAGACCGGTTGATGAATAATTTCTACATCTGAAGCAGAGGAAAAATACAGTGAGTGAGTATAAAGTGGAGTTAAGTAAGTTAAGCAGGTTTTCCCCGAACTTTGTATCCTATGAAGCAAAACGAGTTAAGCGATTTCTTGGTGGTATTAGGAGTGACATACAGCAACTAGCTTGTGCTTATGGATCTGAGAGCTATGCAGAGGCAATAGAAGCAGCTCTTAAGGTTGAGGCTATTGATAATGCTAAGAATCGAGCCCAATAGAGGAGGAAAGATAAGAGGAAGGTGGAGGAGAGTAAGAGCTCTCGAGATTCCGGTTCTGCTTCCAGGAAAAGAAGCAAAGAAGTGTGCAGTTTTTGTGGTCGGTCAGGCCATCCATTCGAGAGATGTTAAAAGAGAATAGGAGCTCAAAAGTAGGTGTAATTGCATGCGATCAAGGGTGCTCCTAAGGGAGATTAGTTGTGTTCTTCATACAAATGGAAGGGGCGCGATGCTTCCCACTGTAGGGAAGGGAAAGGGGCTGCTTTCAGTGCGGACGGAAAGGTCATTTCAAGTCGAAGTGATCGCATACTCATCCCGTATTGCAACCAGTTCAACTTCAGGGATTGCCGCCATCGCAACACTTGGACAAGGGGAAGGGAAAGATGGACTTGATGTCTATAGAGGAAGCTCAGACATCTACTCAAGTAATTTCAGGTTAGATCATAACCTAGTTCTAGTTTTTAGTTCATAGTTGTAGCTTTGATGTTGTTCCCTTAGTTGCGCATATAATTTTTATAGGAAAGATTAAGTTAAAGAAACCGTTGGTCGCGTGTTCTATTTGACTCTTGTGCAACCCACTCGTTCGTGGCTAGGACCTTTATAGAGTGTCACTGTTTGACCCTAGATCTTGTTGGCAACGCATTTCGTGTCAAGTTTCCCTCTAACGATTCGGTGGTATCGGACCAGGGCATTCAGTGTTGTCTAATTTTGTTAGTGACTTTTTAGCAGTTGATGATCTAAAGGTGATAGAATTGGAAGATTTCGATGTAATCTTGTGCATGGATTGGTTGTCCAGTTATGATATAATCATCCAATGCAAGGTCAAGATTTTAGACTTCAAGACGGACAACGGTCAACCCAGGAGTGTTTATGGTTTTCCTCAAGAGGTTTCTCCTATCATTTTTATAGTATATGCTCGGAATCTTTTAGATTCCGGATGTTTTGCTTGTTTGGTTTTGGTATTGGAGACCAGTGGTAGTTTACTTCAAGTAGAGGAGATTCCTGTAGTGCGCGAGTTTCCTGATGTTTTCCTGATAATCTTCCTAGTCTTCCACCCGAGAGGGACGTGGAGTTTGTCATAGATTTGGAGCCAGGTACCTGTCCTATTGCTAAGGCACCGTACCATATGACCCCGTGTGAGATGGAGGAGTTGCGTACTAAGTTGGATGAGTTACTGCAGAATGGATTCATTAGACTAAGTTCTTCACCGTGGGGAACTCCCGTGTTGTTCGTGAAGAAAAAGAATGGATCGATGAGGTTGTGCATTGATTATTGAGAATTGAATGAGGAAACTATCAAGAACAGGTATCCCTTGCGCCGAATAGATGATTTATTTAATCTGTTGTGCGGTAGTGCTGTGTTTTCAAAGATTGACCTTCGTTCAGGCTACCAACAGTTATGGATTCGTGAGACGGATATTCCACAGTGTTAGAATCGAACTAAAACAAGCCGGAAACGGTTTAAACTGAAACTTTATTATCAGTAAATGGTATCTATTACAAAGGTATGGCCTCCCTTATATAGAATGGAGGAGAGAAGAGAGAATACAAATAAGAGATGTGGGACTAAAAATTTACATGACACACGCGGACTGTACAGACACAAACCGCACAAGCCGCGCGGTTAGACAGAGGGGCTAACCGCTCGGCAACTGTCAGAGAGAGAGAGAGTTCGCCATGTGAGACCGCCTGGTCTCCAAGTCACCAGTGACAAGCCGCTAGACCGCTTGGACCTCAGACAGCAGCACATAACAATCAACCCGCTGAAGGGAAACCGCCAGACTGCCCGGTCATCAACTCGCCAAGCCAGACCGCCAGACCGCCCAGTCACCACTTCAACACTCCCCCTCAAGCGGGAGCATATATGTCGATCATGCCCAGCTTGTCACAAATATAAGAAAATGAGGCGGATACTGGCTTGGTGAAGATGTCAGCCAGCTCTTTTTCAGAAGTGACAAAGGGAGTGCAAATTTGTTCTTTTAAGATCTCTTCACGAATGAAATGACAGTCAACCTCAATGTGCTTGGTTCTTTCATGGAAGACTGGATTTTTGGAGATGTGTATCGCAGCCATGTTGTCACAGAACATAGGTAGAGGATGGTTGTAGACCTCTACCAAATCCAGCATAAGAGCCCGTAGCCATTTTAACTCACAAGTGGTCGATGCCATACTTCGATACTCTGCTTCAACACTAGACCTAGAAACAACAGACTGCTTCTTGCTTTTCCAGCTTACCAGATTTCCCCCAACAAAGGTGCAGAAACCAGAGGTAGACTTGCGATCCCCTTTGTCATCAGCGTAACTCGCATCTGAGTATGCTTCAACCTTCAGATGTCCATTCTTCTGAAATAGTAATCCTTTCCCAGGGGCTTCTTTGACATACTCCAAGATCCGCAATGCGGACTGTAGATGGCACTCCCTGGGTGCTTGCATGAATTTACTTACCTTGCCCACAGCATAGGAAATGTCGGGCCTGGTCACTGTGAGATATATGAGCTTACCTACCAGACGCCTATACCGCGAACTATCTGAAAGAAGAGGCGAATCATCTGTCCACGTTTTGTCTTCTCCAGTTGCCATGGGGCATCTGGCAGGTTTTGCTCCAGACAATCCTGCCTCTTTTAAAAGATCAAGGGCATACTTACGCTGGGAGAGAACTAATGAGCCGGGCTTCCGAGAGATTTCGATCCCCAGAAAGTACTTTGGAGAGCCCATATCTTTTGTGACCAAATGTTGACGAAGATGTCGCTTTGTCAGGGCTACCCCTTCCTGATCATCGCCAGTGAGAAGAATATCATCGACGTACACAGCAAGAATAACCAGCCTAGAGGGGGTTTTGCGAATAAAGAGAGAGTGATCGGCGGAGCTTCGCACAAAACCAACGGCTGCCACGATGCCGCTGAACTTATCAAACCAAGCTCGAGGGCTTTGCTTGAGGCCATAGATTGCCTTCTTCAGCCGGCATACTCGAGTCTCCCCCTGAGCAACATACCTAGGAGGTTTCTCCATGTAAACGGCCTCCTGAAGATCACCATAAAGGAAGGCATTCTTGATATTCAGCTGGGAAATCGGCCAAGCCTTATTTACCGCTACAGAGAGAAGGACCCGGATAGTACTGAGATGAGCTACGGGGGAGAAGGTGTCAAAGTAATCAACCCCATAGGTCTGAGTAAAGCCCTTAGCAACCAGGCGAGCCTTATAACGATCCATAGTGCCGTCTGGGCCAAATTTGACCACAAAGACCCAGCGACAGCCAACAACATCAGTGCCAAAGGGAGGAGGAACAAGAGTCCAGGTACCCCGCTCAGTTAGGGTCGCCATTTCCTCATCCATAGCCATCTTCCAATGAGGAATAGTAAGGGCCTCCTGGTAGGATCGGGGTGTGGCAGTGGTAGAAATAACCAGTGCAAAAGCCCTGCGAGAAGGGGTAAGACGATCATATGAAACAACAGCAGCAAGGGGGTGTAGGGTACACGTCCGCACCCCTTTGCGAAGAGCTATAGGAAGATCCAGGTCAGCGGGTCCCTCGGCATCCGGCGCATCCGTGGCAGAGAGAGCTGGCCCGGGAGTAGAGAGCAACGGCGGTGGAGAGGAGGGAGATGGTGGCGGAGAAAGAGTCGGAGTTAGAGGAGTGGACGGAGATGGTGTAGGGGTGGAGATCGCAGTAGGAGACGAGGGAATGAATGGAACAGTAGGAGAATCAGAAGCTGGGAGACGAGGAGAGGAGTCAGCCGAGAAGTAGGAGGTATTCTCGAAGAAGGTGACGTCAGCAGAGACGAACTGCTTACGAAGGACGGGATCAAAGCAACAATAGCCTTTCTGAGTGGTGGAGTACCCCAGAAAGACACATTTGGTGGAGCGAGGGGAGAGCTTATCATGGGTGGCAGAAGGGGCATGCACAAATGCAGTGCATCCAAAGATTTGGAGAGGGAGAAGAAACGGTTCCTTGCCCGGATACAAAATGGAGAATGGGGTTTTTCCGTGGAGAACCGTGGAGGGAATGCGATTGATAAGGTAGCAGGCAAGGAGAACAACATAGCCCCAATAGGAGCGAGGAACATGCATCTGGGTCATCAAGGTGCGAGCGACATCGAGGAGGTGACGATTTTTGCGTTCTGCCACACCATTTTGTTGTGAAGTATAGACACAACTAGTTTGATGAATAATCCCATTTTGCATGCAGAAGGCTGAAAAATAATGACTGACATATTCTTGGGCATTATCAGATCGAAAATCTTTAATAAAAACATTAAACTGAGTTTTGATCATGAGATAGAAGGACGTCCATACAGAGAATAATTCAGAGCGATCTTTTAACAGATACACCCACGTATAGCGAGAGAAATCATCAATGAACGTGACAAAATATGAACTACCCCGACCAACGGTAAGAGTAGGAGAAGGACCCCAAACATCGGAGTGGATGAGATCAAACGGACGGGTAGAGCCACGAACATGTTTTGGAGTAAAGGAGGAGCGGTAATGCTTACCAAGCTGACAGGCCTCACAGTTGAGCGGAGGAATTTGGGGAGGAAGGTGGGGCAGAAGTTGACGAAGAAGGCATGGAGGAGCATGACCAAGGCGGAGATGCCATTAGGGAAGATCGATGGAGGTGGAGGAAAAGGTGTAGAAAGCGAAAATGTTGTCCAAGAAGTATAGCCCGCCACTCTCAGTCCCAGTAGCAATCGTCCGTTGGGAGTCTGGAGCCTGAAAAGAGCAAGAAGTAGAAGTAAATGTGACGGAACATTGTAATTGCTTGCATAGAGAGGTAACAGATAACAAGTTGCATGGGAACATAGGCACGTAGAGAGTATCCGCCAAGTGAAGAGACAGAGTGACATGAACAATCCCCGTCCCATGGACCGATGATGAAGAGCCGTCAGCGAGAATAACCGGGGGCGATCGATCATGTGTTTCTAGGAGAGAAAAACACTGGAGATTGCTGGTCATATGATTAGTAGCACTGGTGTCGATCAGCCATTTTCCTTGAGTAACAACGTGGGCACTACCAGAAGACGTGACCACCGAGGAGAATGGATTTGAGGAGTATATGCAATCCATGAAGGGAGGAACCAAAAAACTGCAGCGGTCACGGTGACCGCACACCAGCGAGAAGAAGGGCCACGACCAAGGTGCAGAGCAAGGCAAAGCGGAAGAAGAGGGAAGTACAAGCCGCGCGACTAAAGCAGAGGTCGCGGCGACTAACAAGCAGGAGCGGCTAAAGGAAGAACCGCACAGAGGAGATCAGGCCGCTGCGACTTAGAGACAGGTCGCGGGAACTAAGATAGAGAGCGGCTAGATAACAGACCGCGCGAACAAAAGAAGCCCGCTGGGAGGCAAAAAACGGCGAACAAGGCAAACAGGCCGCGACAACAGGCCGGGGCGACCAGAGAAGAGGAGCAGCTAGAACGGAGGGCGCAACGACTAAGCACGAGTCGCGACGAGAATAAGGAGAAACAAAGAGGTCGCGCACACAAATGGAAATGACAAGGAGAAAAGAAGCCGTGCGAACAGGGCACGAGAAGAAGCAAACCGCGCGAACAGGTCGCGTGGTCAGAGAGGGCGCACAGAATCAGGCGGAGAAAACGGATTCCTCTGATACCATGTTAGAATCGAACTAAAACAAGCCGGAAATGGTTTAAACTGAAACATTATTATCAGTAAAAGGTATCTATTACAAAGGTATGGACTCCCTTATATAGAATGGAGGAGAGAAGAGAGAATACAAATAAGAGATGTGGTACTAAAAATTTACATGACACACGCGGACTGTACGGACACAAACCGCACAAGCCGGCGTTTAGACAGAGGGGCTAACCGCTCGACAACTGTCAGAGAGAGAGAGATCGCCATGCAAGACCGCCAGACCGCCCGGTCTCCAAGTCACCAGTGACAAGCCGCTAGACCGCTTGGACCTCAGACAGCAGCATATAACAATCAACCCGCTGAAGGGAAACCGCCAGACCGCCCGGTCATCAACTCGCCAAGCGAGACCGCCAGACCGCCCGGTCACCACTTCATCACACAGATCGCTTTCCATTCTCAACATGGACATTTTGAGTTCTTGGTGATGTCCTTTGGTTTGACTAATGCACCCTCTGCCTTCATGGACATGATGAATAGAGTGTTAAAAGATTTTTGTGTCCATTTTGTGGTCGTATTTATAGACAATGTTTTAGTTTATTCCCATAGTGCTGAGGAGCATGCCCATTACTTGCGTTTGGTTTTGTCAGCCTTAAGGCAGCACAGGTTGTATGCCAGATTAAGTAAGTGTGAGTTTTGGCTACCTCAGGTTTCCTTTCTAGGTTATGTTGTTAATAAGGACAAAATTTTTGTTGACCCAGATAAGATTTTACTGTAATGGATTGGAACAGACCTACCACACCAAAAGAGATAAGAAGTTTCCTAGGGTTTGCGGGATATTATAGGAGATTTGTGGTAGGTTTCTCTTCATTGTCTATGCCGCTGACTAAGCTTATGAAGAAGAATCGGCATTCATTAGGAGCGATAAGAGCGAAGATTCTTTTCAGGAGTTGAAAAAGAGATTATGTACAGCTATGGTTCTGTCTTTGCTTATCGAAGGAGTAGAATATATCGTTTATTTGGATGCTTCGCATGTTGGGATTGGTTGTTTGTTGATGCAAGAAGGAAATGTGATTTTGTTTTGGTCAAGGAAGTTAAAGACTCATGAAGGAAATTACCCTACGCATGATTTAGAGTTTGTCGCTGTGATTTGTGCCTTGATGCTGTAGAGGAATCTATTGTATGGCGTCTTGTGCAGGATCTATATAGATCATAAGAGTTTGAAGTACGTTTTCACTCAGAAAGAGTTGAATTTGCGCCTATGAAGATGGTTAGAATATGTCACAGATTATGATGTTGAAATCCAATACCATCCGGGAAAAGCTAATTTGGTAGCTGATGCCCGGAGAACAAAGATCAGGCAAATCTTTGGGCATTCAATGGAATCCTTGATAGATGAGTTTTTGTTAATGGGTATCCTGGAAGAAAGTAGTGAATAATTGAGAAGTTTGGAGGTGGCAGAGCCTTCATGGATTATGCTTATAAGGCTACAACAAAAGGATGATTCTGATATGTTGCACCTCTAGGATAGAACTTAGAAATGGGATTTACCAAAATTTTCTATTGATGACGCGGGTACTTTTGCGTAACATGGTAGATATTGTATCCCTGATGTTGAGGATATTCGAGTTGAGCTATGTAGTGAGGCACATGGATCCAGTGTAGCCTACCAGCCTGGTTCTACAAAGATGAGTAGAGACCTGAAGCAGATAGTTTGGTGGTATGGTATAAAGAAGGATATAACCAAGTTTGTGTATGAGTGCTTCACTTGTAACCGAGATAAGGCTGATAATGGAAGGCCTGGTGGCAAGTTAATGCCTTTAGAGATTTCAAGTTTGAAATGGGAGAGTATTTCCATGGATTTTATCACTGCTTTGCCGAGATCTCCCCGAGGGCATTATTCAGTTTGGGTTTTAGTGGACGGACTGACGAAATGTGCTCACTTCGTGCCGTTCCAGATCGACTACTACATGAAGAAAATAGTTGAGTTATATTTTGATAAGGTCATCAGACTACATGGAGTACTAGTGAGCATTATGTCGGATCGAGACTCCAAGTTTACGTCTCGCTTTTGGAAAAGTTGACGAGAAGGATTGGGTACCGAATTGAGGTATTCCACTGCTTATCATAAACAGAATAATGGCAAGACGGAGAGAGTAAATTAGATCGTGGAAGATATGATCAAAGTTATATTTTGGACTACGGAGGAGAATGGGATGAGCGTTTAAGTTTAATGGAATTTGCTTACAACAATAGTTATCAAGAGAGTTTGCAGATTGCCCTATTTGACGTTATGTCTAGGAGGCATTGTAGAACTCCCCTGTTTTGGACTGAGATTGGTGAGAGAGCGTTGTTAGGTCCGAAAGCCTTGGAAGAAATGGATATTTTTGTTAAACATATTCGAGAGAAGCTTCTTATATCCCAAGTGTGTTATAAAAAGAACTCTAATCGACAAAGGGCTAAATTGGAATTTGCCGTTAGGGACATGGTATTTCTTATGGTTTCCCCGATGTATGGCGTTAAGAGATTTGGTAAGAATAAAAAGTTGGACCCTAGGTATCTGGGCCCTATTAAAGTTGTACGGATTTGTGCATCAGCTTACACATTGTATTTGCCTACGAATTTTCCTTATGTGTACGATGTCTTTTACGTGAGCCAATTCAGAATTATGTTGTTAGCGACCAACAAATTCTTAATATTGTGCCCCAATTGGGGCCTTACCTTTCACATGTGGAAGTGCATGTTTGTGTTTTGGACATTCAAGATCGGGTATTGAGAAGTAAGACAATACCCATGGTTAAAGTTTTGTGGAAGAACCAAGACGTAGAGAGCGCGACTTAGGAGTTAGAGTCAGCTATGAGGCAGGCTCATCTTCATTTATTCTCTAGATGCTTCTGGTAAGTGTTTTCTTCGATAGCCTTTAGGCACTTTTCTTATATTTTGGATTTGATCCTTTTTATGTCAAATTTAACGATGAAACTTCTTTTTAGGGGGGTGGCTGTAATGCCCCTAATTATTTGATTTTTATTTTAATTCTCATAGTGACGTATTTTTGACGTCAAAGTGTTACGTTGATGCGTAGATAATGGGTGTCGTTTGTTGGAGCATGGTTTGCTCAGTGGGATTTCCTGTGTATTTGGTTTTGCTTGGTTGTGCACCTTCCCTTGCGAGCCGGGTCTGTTTTGGTGACTCGGTGGAGATTTTATAAGGATGATGGTATTTTTGCTTCAGTAGGAGTTTTACCTGAGTTGGTTTGTCAGATGTCGATTTTGACTTCTCTGGTTAATTTGTTGCGTCAGTATTTATCTGCGGTGCGATTTTTGTAAAATTCTGAGTTGGTTTGAGTTTCGGGTCGTTTGGATGTATATTGAGTAATTAATTGATTAAAATATTAAGATATCGATTAATATAAATAGATAGAATATCGCGTCAAACCCCTATTCATTTTCTTCCTTTCCAGAGCCGTCGTCTGTTTCGCGAAAGAGGGGAAACGGCGGTGCCGCCGCTTGCTCTCGGTCGGCGGTTAAGTGAGATCTGGTGGTCAGTTTCGTTAGTGGATTAGAGATTCGAAAATCTCTCGGCTAGATCTACGCATGTGTAGTAAGTATTTCCTATTTCTTGGATTTCTAGGTTTTAGGGTTTGCGTCTTTGACCTCTTTTCTCCCCAAAAAGTTTCATGACTTGTGGCTTAGAACTTCTTGCGGGCGAATTTTTTTTAGGAATGCTCGGAGAAGTGGATCTTCAGAGTTTTGAGGCAAGTGGAGATCTTCCTCTTGCAACTGTTTCTTGCTTTTCATTTTTGTTCATTCCCTCTCCTTAGAAAGTAGTAATAGTGTAGGGTTTAGTCTGGAAAGAACCCTTAGAGTAGCATCTTTTTTAGGCCAGAATCTGTCGGGTATAGTATATAGCCTAAGGGAGTTTTGTTGAATATGGGTGTAGTAGACCATTAGAAATTCATCAAACATGAGGATTTAGCTTATGTGTAAATTCGTCGAGTTTAGGTAATTAGCTTAAGTCTGAATTCGTCGAGTATCTTTTGAATTTCGGCGGGTAATGCTTGTCGTTGAGTGATGTTTTAGACCAAGATAAATTCGTCGAGTTAACTTGACGAATACGTCGAATATCAGTTTGGCGATGAGTTTCTCTATCTCTGCTGAGTAAAAGCGTTGAGTCCATCGTTTATAAACCTTGGCGTTATGTGAGATTTGAGTCTAAGTCAAATTCGTTGAGTAATCTCAATGAATTCTTCGAGTAATACTAGTTTGGCATTTAGCGAAGCCTTGGAGTTGAGTGGTCTGTGAGACTAAGTCAAAAGCGTGTAGTGTACTCAACGCGGCATTGAGTGATGGAAAAATCATTTAGTTTAGCTGGTTGGTGTTGAATGCACTCAACGCGGCATCGAGTTGACTCGCCGCTTTTTCCATGGACTTGGGAATTTCGTCGATTCGTCATATATTGCTAGTAGCTTATTATTGCAAAGTATGAATTGTCGAGTTTCGAAAGAATTCGTCGAGTATACTCGATGAATTATTGTAGACTTGGTTAATTTTCACCGAATTAAGTCCAATTCGTCGGGTATGAGCCTTAGGATGATTTTGGGGTTTTTATTCCTTATTTCATTGAAATAAGCCAGTGTTGGTTGAGATTTTATAAGTTCTATGGATGCTTGGGCCTTTAGTGCCCTCTTTTGAACATCTTTACCTAGTGTGGGTTTGTGACTGTTTGTGTGTTAGGTAGGTGCCATCCACTGCAGGTGCCGGTTTTTCCCCAGTTTTGGGTGTGTCAAGGTATAAGACCACCTTTCCTTGGGCTCGTGTGAAGTTTTATTATTGGTGTGGTTGGTAGGTCCCTTCCACTATAAGTGCCTGACTTTGCCGATATTTTTGTAAAGTTTTGTTATTGGTGTGTTGGGTAGGTCCCTTCCACCGCTAGTGCTGCACTTGGCCGGTGTTTTGCTCTCAAAATGGTGAATTGAGCAATTTCTTTTATTATGCACATACTTATGCAAATGTTATTTAAGCTTTGATCTTTATAGAACTTTGTGCAGTTTTGGATATTCTACTCTTGTGAGTTATGTCTCCCCCTTTTCCTTGTGGTTAAGTGTTGATGTTTCATTACTGTTATCTTATCATGGGTTGGTAAACCTTTGACTATCTATTTTCATCTATTGTTTAATTCTATTGCCACTTGTATTTTCTTGCTGAAGTCTTCTATTTTATGAATGTCTCAGGTCCGGAGCAGTATTCGATTGAGCGGCTAGGTTTGGTGGTAGCTCGTAGGCTGTAGTGGTTTTCCTCACTGTCATGAGTTAGTTGTTTTTTTGTTTGGTTCAGACATACATTCTTTTAGTGGTTTCGTGTCAGGTTGTTAACGCCCACTGATAATTTTCTAGTGAATGTTAAGTACTTTGCTAGCTGCTAAGTTTACCTTATTTTGTTGGTTATAATTGCTCTCTGGGAAGGTTTTATGGTAGGTTTCATGTTAGGTATTTTAAAATATAAAAGTATTATACTTATTAGTCCATACATGCCATATTTGAAAGCAAAACTCATTATATTTAACTATCATAAAAGCTAATTCCATACTTATTATTAATCTAGAGTCTTGCATACCATGAGTTATCCCTTGGGGATGTTTATACTCATATAGGACATCAATCATTGCAAATAAATTATTTTCTATAGCGTATAATTACTTTTTCTCATGGACTAGATGTGCCTTTAAGCCGAGGGATATGGCTAACTGCTAAATCTTTAACTGGATTTTTGTCTCAATTTTTTTAGGGATCTTACATGAAAGTATTAAGTTAGAGTTTTGCCAGAGCATCTGCAGTTATCCCTTGCTAACGTGGCATCATGATGCATGTTTTCCCTTACTCTTGTTGATGCACGAATTGTGCCTTCCAGTTAACGGGGTGTTCGATCTCACAAGCCAAGGATGAGGGAAAAAGGATAGCGGGGATAGAAGGGTGGCTTGCTCGAGAGCAGCCGGGAAGCCTTCTAGAGCAAGGGAGAAGCTTGCTTGAGCAAGCAAGAAGCTGGATCAGGAATTGTCGAGCAGACGTTACTTTGGCTGTTGAGCTTGAAGGTTGAGGCCGAGAGAAGAGATTAGAAGAGTGGGCTGCTAGCAGCGGAAGCATAAGTCTTCGCCCACCGCAACCTGAATTCCACTCTTGTGGCGGGCCTTTCCCTGATTAGAAAGCAGTATCACAACTTGCCATTGCACCTTTCCAAGAGAAAGCAATAAAGGGTACATTGGGAGAAGCTGGAGGCTAGGGAAGGAATTGCCAGAGACTAAGTAAAAGAGGCTGCAGAGGACTGGAAATTGGAGGCTGCATCTTCTGCTCAAACTGCCGGCTGAGGGCAGAAAAAACTAAGTCCACAGTCCTCGACCACCTGTGCGGACTAGAGATTTGAGTTAGCCGACCTTGCTTGATCAAGCTGTGATGGACAGGTAAACTGAGGCCGCAGACCTTGATCTAGCTGGCCATTCTCCTCTCGCGCGTCCAGAATGAGAGGCCTTGGGGGATATTTATAGGCCCGGGGAGAATCTTCTAGAAGCGGGGCCTAGTGACGTCATCATGGAGGACTGCGCGGACTCTGCGGACTGATTTTATCAGTCCGCCTGGCTGGAAGAGCTGGTCGCCGACCTAGGTGGACTCGGCGAATTGGCGGCAGGCGGACTGTAGGCTTCGCAGGGTCAACTATAGAGGACTTAGAAATCGTAGTCTACAGGCCTCGTTGGATCAACTGTGGAGGACTGAGAAATTTGAGTCTGCAGGCCTTCCTGGATCAACTGTGGAGGACTGAGAAAATCAGTCCGCCTGGCTGGAAGAACTGGTCGCCGACCTGGGCATACTCGGCGGACTGGCGTTTTCTCTACTGGAGAAGACTTCTGGTTGGCAGCTAGAAGAGGGCAAACAGCACCTGAGCGGGCTGAAGAGGGCAGGTTGCCCCTGAACTGGAGTCCGCCCCTGGGGGGAGGCTTGGAACCTAGAGGCTGCCCGGTGGGTGGCTTGGCCAAGGGAGGCCACCTCGATGGGCGGCCTAGCCACAGGATGTCGCCCTGGCGGCCGTCCTGGACCTAGGAGGCCGCCCATGCGGGTTGCTTGACCACAGGAGGCCGCCCAGGCGGGCAGCCTTGCTAATGAAGGCCGCCCAGGCGGGTTGCCTGGCCAAAGGAGGCCGCCCAGGCGAACGGTCTGGCCTCAGGAGGCTGCCTAGGCGGGCGGCCTGGCCAAAGGAGGCCGCCCAGGCGGGCGGCCTAGCCAAGGGAGGCCGCCCAAGCGGGCGTCCTAACCAAGGGAGGCCGCCCAGGCGGGCGGCCTGGCCACAGGAGGCTACCCAGACGGGCGGCCTGGCCATAGGAGGCCGCCCAGGCAGGCGGCCTGGCCATAAGAGGCCGCCCAGGCGGGTAATGGCAGGAGGCCGCGCCCCTGGCGAGCTGGAGGCGGCATCGGTGGGCAGCGGTAGGAGGTCGTGCCCCTTGGAAGAACAATGGAGGCGGCCTGAGGAGCAGGCCCCCTTCATGGGGTGGGGGGAACTTATGGCGAGCCGGAGAATGAGCTTGCCAAGCCCGCGACGGTTGCATTGGTTTAGGGTTGACGTTGATTGGGCGAGCTTGCGGTCTGAAGAAGTATATCGCATAGATCGTCCTCGTTACCTCATATTGCCTCCTGCAAGGAAGAATTTTGTACGGTTAGCAGGCCTAAATGCGTGGCCTGCGAGGGTGAGCTATGGGAGCAGCCAGCCGTCCCGCATGGCACGTAGTAGCTATACGACCGGGGCGGTTAGACCGGGGAAACCGTCCTAACTGCACGACCTGAGCGAATAGGAGAAGGGAGTATGCATGGCCCAAAAAAGGAAGGCTGAGGCAGATCATGACCCTCGGGGGTTACCCCTGAGTTGGCCGTGACTTGCGAGCTAGAGACCTTGGGAGGGATCACCGATTTTTGGGTTAACATAATCCCGCACTTTTTTAAGTTCCGAGGGGAACTTCGAAAAAGTGGGAGACCCACGAAAATCGTGATTTTTTCCTCGAGAAAAGAAAAGGGGAAAACTAGAGACTAGAAGAGATAGAATCTGATGTCTCTCCTCAGATCAAATCTGTCAATGTTTATCATTCCCTTGCAAAGAGAAAGTCAATGTAGGAAAAAAGAGGAACATCTTATGTATACCTGAGCTGCTTTGGTAAATGATGAAGACGGATAACTGTCTTCCATTAAGCTCTGCAAAAATACAGATGAGAGAAAATATTGAAGGATAATAATTTGCAAGTACCTAAAATGGACTTTCTAGTATCTGCTAGTCTCTGTAAAAGTAGAGTGAGCAAGTGAATTTGAAGGAAAATTAAGCTGTAAGTACCTGAAGGGGACTTGATAATATCTGCTAGTCTGTGCAAAAGTAAAGTGAGCAAGCAGATATGAAGGAAAATTAAGCTGCAAGTACCTGAAAAGGACTTGCTAATATCTGCTAGTCTCTGCAAAAGTAAAGTGTGCAAGCAGATATGAACTAAAATTAAGCTGCAAATACCTGAAGGGGACTTGCTAATATCTGTTAGTCTCTGCAAAAGTAGAGTGAGCAAGCAGATATAAAGGAAAATCTAGCTACAAGTACCTGAAGGGGACTTGCTAATATCTTCTATTCTCTGCAAAAGTGGAGTGTGCAAGCAGATATGAAGGAAAATTAAGCAGCAAATACATGAAGGGCACTTGCTAATATTTGCTAGTCTCTGCAAAAGTAAAGTGAGCAAGCAGATTTGAAGGAAAATTAAGCTGCAAGTACCTGAAGGGGACTTGATAATATCTTCTAGTCTCTACAAAAGTAAAGTGAGCAAGCAGATATGAAGGAAAATTAAGCTGCATGTACATGAAGGGGACTTGCTAATATCTGCTAGTCTCTGCAAAAGTAGAGTGATCAAGCATATATGAAGGAAAATCCAGCTGCAAGTGCCTGAAGGGGACTTGCTAATATCTGCTAGTCTCTACAAAAGTAAAGTGAGCAAGCAGATATAAAGGAAAATTAAGCTGCAAGTACCTGAAGGGGACTTGCTAATATCTGCTAGTCTCTGCAAAAGTAATGTGAGCAAGCAGATATGAAGGAAAATTAAGCTGCAAATACCTGAAGGGGACTTGCTAATATCTGCTAGTCTCTGCAAAAGTAAAGTGAGCAAGCAGATATGCAGGAAATTTAAGCTGCAAGTACCTGAAGGGGACTTGCTAATATCTGCTAGTCTCTGCAAAAGTAGAGTGAGCAAACAGATATGAAGGAAAATTAAGTTGCAAGTACCTGAAGGGGACTTGCTAATATCTGCTAATCTTTGCAAAAGGAGAGCTAGCAAACATATATGATAGAAAAATAAATCGCAAGTACCTAGAGGGAACTTGCTAATGTCTGTTAATCTCTGCAAAGGGAGAGCTAGCAAATATATATGATAAAAAACTAAATCGCAAGTACCAGGAGGGAACTTGATAATGTCTGGTAATCTCTGCAAAAGAAGAGCTAGAAAACATATATGATAGAAAACTAAATCGCAAGTACCTGGAGGGAACTTGATAATGTCTGCTATTCTCTACAAAAGGAGAGTTTAGCAAACATATATGATAGAAAACTAAATCGCAAGTACCTGGAGGGAACTTGCGAATGTTGATTGTTGAAAGGATAAGATATGATAAAAGATGTATCCGACAAACTTTGCTATTAACTGAATAGAGGTCAAAGTGTGATAATGACCATCTCGCATGATAAGATATAATGTCGACACGAAATCCAGATCAGCAAGATGAAACCATCTCAATTTAGAATCGTAATTGCATGGCTTATTAGTTAAGAAGAACCATATGATGTAGGCCACTTCCTAAATGGAAACCAGGCACGAAATGACAAGGGAAATTCCTATGGGGAATTTAAGCGAACACGTTGTGTGCAGGTTAAATCTACGAATTAGTCACATATGCCTCTCAACAATTCAATCCTACACTCGCACATTCGTCACGCATCACATTCGTTGGACACCTTTATCAAGTTAACGCTATCGTACGGTAGCCACGCCGTTTTAAGATCGAACAAACGACTATAGGTCGTCGTTCTCTCAAGCAAAAGGGCCAATATTGGGCCCGACCGAGCGATGGTTGTACCAAAAGACATCTACCGAAAAGTTCGGTTCGAAAGAGGTAGATCTCTCCCAACAAAACGAAAGCGAGGCTCGCCAAACCTCTCGGAATATTAAGCAACTAAAAATAACAACACAAGCAGTCGGAAAGATAATCCACGAACGAACAACGATTCCAAAATAACGCAATCGTATTCCACCGAAATGAAATTCTAAAATAATAGGAATCACACAAAACAAAGTAGAGGATCTCGTTACCCAACCGGGATAGATGATTCCGGTTCACTTTCTGGGACCGTTCTTCCACGACTCCGCCGGAGTTGCGCCGACCGGAGAGAGACTTGACCACTTTAGTCGCTTCACGCCGGAATGGAAAACTTCACAAGGAAGGAGCCTTGCTCTTGGCCGAAATCTTCAAGAGGAGGGTGGTCGGGTTTTATGGATGAAAGGGGTGGTCGGCTATTATGGAGGAGAGGTGGTCGGATTTGTGAGGGAACGGGTGGTGTGGTGTTACTAGAGGAAGAAGGGAGAGGGGAAGAGGAGGAAGACCGAGAAGGGGTGGGGATATGGTGGCCGGCGGCCAAGAAGAAGAGGGAGGGAGATGGAGAGTTGGCCGAATGCCAAGGGAGGAAGAAAGTGAGAGGGGGCGGCCAAGAGGAGAGAAATCACAAGGAGGTTTAGGGTTTTAATTTTTCTTCATTCACTAAGTAAAAATATGAAGGTCCATGCCTATATATAGGCTTACAAGTTCAACAAGGCTATAGGCAGCCCAAATAGAAATAAAAATAAAACACTCTCAACATTAAGACAACATGATGAAAATAAAATGCAAATAAAAGACTAAATATTATTTGAGAGTCTTCTTCTTCATCATGTAGCAAATCGTCGTCGCTGTCATAATCTTTAACATGTAGGAAGTCACCGTCGTTGTCGCCATCATCATCATCAACTGTAGGAGAACGTCGTCGTGGTCGCCGTCATCATCTTCAACTTTAACACATAGGGGGTCGCCGCCATCACCATATATTCTTATCAATGATTTGTGCCAAAAATATCCGAAAGAGTAGTAGAGAATTTGTATATCATCATCTCATAGAGCTTCGTGTAAGCAATACATATAAGATGAACATAAGCTAAAAAGATATATGGGGTCCTTTAGATAGGTTGGACTTAACATGTTAACCTGCAAGAAGAAAAAAGCACAAAGGAGAGCTATAACCCGAGGATGAGCTAAAAAAGGTTGAATGCTGCCACAGGAGAGCACCCATGGGCCTTATGCATCACTTGCCAAAAAGTAATCAAGGGCATAGTCCTACCTAAAGCGGGCTGGCCGCGTTCCCTTGACAGAGCACAAAAGGGAAACATGCGCAAAAACCTAAGAAGGAAGCGACAGATACACTGCTCTCTTGCCCCGGGTTACAAACATTGTTGATTCGTTCTACTAGGTGCGCCCAATGGTCTACAGCATTACTCGTCTTTGAAGGGATCAACAACGTTGTGGGTCCCGCGAAAGCACGGATTGAGAGTACCATAGAGTGTTCGTCCGTTACAGTTGTGTGATGATCAAAGAGACAAGATTTAACTTGATCGTCATTGCTTGCCCAACAAAGATCATCGTAAGTGTAACGTATCCCTATCGGAGCATGATAGAACTATCATAGGCTGCCTCCCCTAGGAACACACACTACGCTAGACATCGGCTGGGATCCAAAGCATGAAGTTCACCATCATTGATTGAACGGCCCCCACTGCACTTATGAGAAACTCCTCATCATATGTGGTCATTGTAGTCTTGTGCCGGAGGACAATCCACGAAGGGAACAACAAGATTTGGCGATATCTCAGTGGTTCAGCGATATCTTTGGCAAAGAGAAAAATATAGAGGAGAAGCATCAAAAAAAGGGAACTGTGTCAATATGGGATCTCTGACGTAAGATTTATTGAATGAAACAAAAGAGAACGTTTGAAAATATGCAAAACATAGTAAGAGTAATTGTTATTGGTTGCGAGGAGCTTTGAGGACTGTCATGTCCTTCTTGCTTTTGAATAAGTCTCCAAGGGTGCCCACGTCATCTGCATCGAGGGTCTCACCTATAGCAAGGCCATGATACATGTTGATTTGATTCACTCCCATTGAGCTACAAGGAATGTCTGCTACTTCTTTTCCTTTTGAGGTTGACGGATCGGAGTGGTCATCCTTCGGGAACAGACCGCGGATCTTACCCTTCCTCAACAATTTTTTCACCAGTTCACGAAGCGCTGGACCGTTTTCAGTCAAATGTATGCTGTCTTTGTGGAACTCGCAGAATGGATCTGAATCTTTTAATTTTTTTACTTGCCGGCTGGTAAGGCCTTTTTGAATTTGCCTATCCTTCATGATTTGGCATACTTCTAGCATGGCCTCATCAAGTCCAGAATAGGACAATTCAACATCTTGTGGCTGATAAACTGAAGCTGTTTGCGGAGGTGGGGCTGATGGTAGCAATCGCTCTTGGGCACGATCCTGGACCGGGAAGAGGTGTTGATGATGGTGTTGGAATCTTTTTGTTTTTCTTGAGTGAGATGAAATGTCTTTCTGAGGAGACCTCAGAGGCTGCTTGTAAGAAGAAGGATTTTTATCCGATACAAGCCTGGAGACGAAGATGGGGTTACTCTTCTCACCGTGGATGTATGAGTTGGCTATGGCAATCAGCTCTTGATTTGTCTTTTGTGCATGGACATTGGCCTCAAACCTTAGTGATCCCTCTTGCAAACCATTAATGAGAGCCACTCGATACATCTCGTGGTCAACGATCTGAATGTCCAATATTTCCCTCTGAAAATGATCCACAAAATGAGACCAAGTCTCATTCTCTCGCTGCCTGATCTCAAAGAGGGCTTTTGGACCGCCCTTCATTTTTGAAGAGGTGGAAAATCTGAGCAAAAACTCCCTTCATAACTCAGCGAAGGAATAGATGGACTGAGTACGTAGTCCATAGAACCAATCTCTCACTTGCCCATTGAAGGATGTCACAAAGAGCTTGCATTTAATTGCACTTGAGAGGGTCTTGAGAGCCACGGCTGATTCGAAGGCTTGAAGATGTTTAACTGGATCAGTCTCTCCAGTATAGACGGGTAACCTAGGCTCTCTGAAATTGACTGGAGTTGGTTCATGCCGAACATTCTCTAAAAACGGCGATGGCTCTTCTTGTTCTGCTGCATAAGGAAAATAAGGAGCATGAGTTGTAGATGCAGAAGGGGCAGGAGGATAGGATAAAAAAAGTTGTTGCGGGAGGAGAAAAGGCAGGAGCTGAAGAGAAGGGTTGACTTCCATGAAAGTTTAGAAATCTAGCTGGACTTCCCCGGGCAGCTTCCCGGAAGAAATTTTGATGAGCTGAAAACTCATCATCTTGAGATCGCAAAGGGGCTGCAGGCCCTTGGCGAAAGGTAGGAGTGTAAAGAGGAGGATAGACCGGCAGATAGGTCGGTGGATAGACTTGAGGAGTCTCAGATGCTGGGGTTGGATTCATTAGAGGAGCTGGCGCTGTTGAAGATTTAGTGGCCAACTGCTTCGCGATAGTTGCTAGAGTACGGTTGATCGCTTGAAGCTGTTGTGCAGTTTCTCTGCGAGATTGCTCTATGAACTCCCAAAGAGGATCTTCCCTAGGACTTGGAGCAGGGTTCTCGGCTAGGTGATGGTTTGACATGAGTAACCACCGCTTTCACTGTCTGATCGAGATGTGATGGTCGCATGTTAACTGTATATGCACGAATTGCGCCTTTCAGTTAACGGGGTATTCGATTACACAAGCCAAGGATGAAGGAATAAGGATTGGAGAGGCTTGTTCGAGAGCAGCCGGGAAGCCTGTATGGGCAAGGGAAGAGCTTGCTTGAGCAAGCGAGAAGCTGGATCAGGAACTGTCGAGCAGCCGTTACTTTGGCGGTTGAGCTTGCAGGTTGAGGCCGAGAGAAGAGATTAAAAGAGTGGGCCGCTAGCAGCAGCAACAACAGACTTCTCCCACTGCGGCCTGAATGCCACTCTTGCGGCGGGCTTTACCTTGATTAGAAAGCAGTATTACAACTTGCTATTGCACCTTTACAATAGAAAGAAATAAAGGGTACAATGGGAGAAACTGGCGGCTAGGGAACGAATTGCCAGAGACTAAGTAAAAGAGGCTGCAGAGGACTGGAAATCGGAGGCTGCAGCTTCTGCTCAAACTGCCAGCTGAGGGCAGAAAAAACTAAGTCAACAGTCCTCGACAACCTACGCGGACTGGAGATTTGAGCCCGCCGACATTGCTTGATCAAGCTGTGACGGACTGGAAAACTGAGGCCGCAAACTTTTTTCAAGCTGGCCGTTCTCCTCTCGCATGTCTAGACTGAGAGGCCTTGGGGGCTATTTATAGGCCCAGGGAGAATCTTCTAGAAGCGGGGCCCAATGACATCATCATGGAGAACTGCGCGGACTCGGGGGACTGATAAAATCAGTCCGCCCGGCTGGAAGAGCTGGTCGCCGACTTGGGTGGAATCGGCGGACTGGCAACAGGCAGACTGCAGGCTTCGTAGGGTCAACTATGGAGGACTGAGAAATCTGAGTCTGCAGGCCTTCCTTGATCAACTATAGAGGACTGAGAAATCTGAGTTTGCTGGCCTCGCTGAATCAACTGTGGAGGACTGAGAAAATCAGTCTGCCCGGATGGAAGAGCTGGTCGCTTACCGAGGCAGACTCGGCAGACTGACGTTTTCTCTGCTGGAGCAGACTTCTTATTGGCAGCTAGAAGAGGCAAACTGCACCTAAGCAGGCTGAAGAGGGAAGGCTGCCCCTGAACTGGAGGCTGCCCTTGGGGGCGGCCTGGCACCTAGAGGCCACCCGGCAGGCGGCCTTTCCAAGGGAGGCTGCCTAGACAAGCAGCCTGGCAACAGGAGGCCGCCAAGGCGGGCGGCCTGGCCACAGGAGGCCACCCAAGCGGGCGGCCTCGCCACAAGAGGCCGCCCAGGCGGGCGGCCTGGCCAAAGGAGGTCGCCCAGGCTGGTAGCCTGGCCACAATAGGCCGCCCAAGCGGGTGGCCAGGCATTAGGAGGCCGCCTAGGCAGGCGGCCTAGGCAAAGGAGGCCGCCAAGGCGGGCGGGCTAGACAAGGGAGGTTTCCTAGGCGGGCGGCCTGGCCAAGGGAGGCCGCCCAGGCGAGCGGCCTAGCCATAAAAGGTCGCCCAGGCGGGCGGCCTTGCCACAAGAGGCCGCCCAGGCGGGCGGCCTTGCCACAAGAGGCCGCCCAGGCGGGCGGCCTGGCCATAGTAGGCCGCCTAGGCGGGCGGCTTGACAACAGGAGGCTGCCTAGGCGGGCAGCGGTAGGAGGCCACGCCCCTGGCGAGCTGGAGGCGGCGTCGGCGGGCAGCGGTAGGAGGTCGCGCCCCTTCGGCGAACATTTGAGGCAGCCTGAGGAGTAGGCCACCTTCATGGGGGGAAAACTTATGGCGAGCCAGAGAATAAGCTTATCGAGCCCGCGACGGTTGCGTTGGTCTAGGGTTAACGCTGATTGGGCGACCTGGCGGTCTTAAGGAGTAGATCGCATAGATCATCCTCGTTACCTCATATTGCCTCCTGCAAGGAATAATGTTGTATGGTTAGCAGGCCTAACTGCGTGGCCTGTGAGGGTGAGCTATGGGAGCAGCCCTCCGTCCCGCATGGCACGCAGTAGCTATGCGACCGGGGCGGTTAGACCGGGGAAACCGTCCTAACCGCACGGCCTGAGCGAATAGGAGAAGGGAGTCTGCTTTGCCCAAAAAAGGATGGTTGAGGCAGATCGCGCCCTCGGGGGGTACTCCTGAGTGGGCCACGACTTGCGAGCAAGAGTCCTTGGGAGGGATCGCCGATTTTGTGATTAACAACACTGATATATCATTAAATGCAGATAAAATCTGTGTTGTGACATAGATGAAGATGATGACGAATAAATCTTAATATAGCTCTAAAACTCTGTTCATCAAACTCATGAATGGCAAAGGGCCGTTCGTGAGCCCAAACAACATCATGGTTTACTTGTAAAAACCGTACATTGAGGTAAATGTTGTTTTCTTAATGTCTCCCTCTTGTATCCTCAACTGGTACTACCCCAAGCGCAAATCCAATTTGGAAAAACCAATGCGATACTACTAACTGATCGAATAACTCATCGATTTGGGGTAAGGGATAGGTGTTCCACACCGTTAGTCAATTGAGTTCCTAATAGTCTATGCACAACCAAAATGTTCCGTCCTTTTTCTTAACAAACAGAACTAGGGCTCCCAAGGGCGATGAACTGGGATAAACAAACCCTGATTCTACTACCTCTTGTAACTGAACAAAAAACTCAGCGAGTTCCTTTGGGCCCATTCTTTAAGGGGTCTAAGAGATGGGCTTGGCACATGGTACTAATTTAATCTGAAAATCCACCTCTCTTTGTGGTAGTAATCCTGGCAGCTTTTCAGTAAATACCTCAGGGAAATCCCACACTACTCCCATTTCTTTTACATTCATCACCATCTCTTTTAATTCAAAATATATCATATATACTTCATCCCATTTCACATGGGCCTTAAGGGCCTGTATTGAAGATAACAACATTTGGGGTGCAAACTTAATACCTTGGAAGATGACCTTGTAGTCTCCATGCCTAAAAATTATTTGCTTTGCCGCACAATCAATCCTAGTGTGGTGCCAATCCAACAATGTCATGCACAATAATGAGATCAAATTCTGGCATTCCCAACACCATTGCAGGGATTTCAAAAAGTTTTCCTTCAAGATATACTTCCAAATCACACTTTGCGGGCGAAGTAATCTTAGAGCCATCGGGGATGCGTACTCTCCGAGTTATACCGGTGAAGTATTGCACTCCTTCTAGGACTTTAACAAAGCCTGCCAAAACAAACTAGTGAGTCACACTGGTATCAAATAGAGTGTGAGCTGGTTTCCAACTAACCATTGCGCTGCATAAGTATAAATTATAAAGACTCAAGCTAGATTTCTAGTACATCTTAGGCAAATTAAGGACGAATGCTTATAAGGTATTAATTAAATCTCGGCATACCAGCGTTCATGTCCTATGGATTCCTCTCCTTTGGCATATCTAGCGCAAACATCTTCTCTCAAGCAGGTCCAGGATTTCTTCCTTGTGGCCCCGTCCTTGACTACACACATTTTCTCATCCTCCCGGAGCTGCAGGAGGAAAAATAGGGGGAACTTTCCCATCTAGTTGCGAGAAGTAACGTCAGATGTGTTTTAACGCCCCCGTTTTTCTGTAAATTTTTTAATTCTCAGAGTGACTTCATAATGACGTCAAGGCATTATATTACCGTGAGAAGTCTACGCAACACCGTTAGTGCATTTTCGTGTTTGTTAGGTCGAGCCTACCAAGTCTTTGTATTCTTGGCGAAATTGGAAATATTGTGTTACGAAATTAAACTAATTAATTTTTAACTCTCTCGTCATGTTTCGTCGCGTTTCGAGCGATATTGGAGCCTCGACGAATTTCCGAAGTTTTGTATATTTAATGTTCACCGTATACTTTAAAATATTTATCTTGAGGATGGCTCGTCGGGTTTTGATTTTGACTTCACCTTTGGGTTTACAGCGTCGGTATTCTCCTATGACGCAAATTTCATAGGATTCGGCGCATGTTTTGTAGCGCCCAAAAACTCGAATATGAATGGGTAGTGTTTTTAAGGATTTTAGAGCCCTTTAAGTTTCACGGCCTATGACATGGGCGTGACAATGGTTTACACGGGCGCGTCAAGGTTTGACAAGGGCATATCACAAGCCGTGTCCTGCTCTGTGTTCGTCAGGCTGTGTCGACTGAGCAACACGACCTGGGACATGGGCATGTCTGAAGCTGTGTCGGGAACACGACCTGTGACACAGGAATGTCACAGGGCCATGTCTTATTTGGTCTTAATTGTTTCAGTGTCGATTGATGCACACAGTCTGTGACACAGGCGTGTCTAGGGTTGATACGGGCGTATCTAGGGGTGACACAGGCGTGTCAGAGGTCGTGTCCTGTTCTGAGATTGATGATTTCTCTTATGAGTGTGTGACACGATCTGTGAAAAGGGCATGTCACAGGCCTTGTATGGACCCGGGAAGACAATTTTAAAGGCTAGTCAGGGCCTTTCGTTTCATTTAAGTGGGATCCGACGTCCCGGAATCCTCCCTGGTGTTATATGGTCGGGAAATGAGGGTTTAAACCTCATTTCAATTGGCCCTTTCTCTTTCTAAGAGGTAGGAGAGGGGAGAGAAAAGGGATAAGAAGAAAGAGGAATCCCGCAATTTTTGGATCTTCGGAGCTCAGAATCGTGAGCCGAGCCCAAGTCTGCGGAGGCGAGTCCGTTGCGGTGGTTTTCATCCGGCTAGTTTTCTATGGCGCCGAAGCGAACCTCTAGGGTAACGATTCTCTATTTGGACATGTGAAGTCCTCTTCCTTTTTGTATAGGAAACACTATCCCACGAGTGGGCGTTGAGTTTGAGGTATTCCTTGGGGTAGATATGGTTTATCGCTATAGTTTTGCATATAGAGTCCGAAATCAAAGTACGGACGTAGGCATGGTGTGTGAAGCCTATCCGAACATGTTTGTTTGGATAGGTGATGTTTAAATTATACATGTATTTCCGGAGAAGACACCGTGTCATTTTTTTTCGTGTTTTCTACGTGGTAGATTGCAACAGGGAGTGTTGGGGACTAACTCCAAGGTGCGCCCTGAAATCTGGGCAGAAGCGCATTGCTGCAATCTTGGTGGCCTGGGAGCCAACCTTGTACATAACTGGGTTATGTAATATTGTTTGATCGGTACTTCGGGACTCGGGGAAGCTTGACCCGCGGTGATGACTTAAATTGACATGGTGATGTGAGCAATGGGTTTAGTGGAACCGTACCCACTCTATGTGGTTTGGTTAAAAGGACCTAAGGTACGTGTCACATACCAATGTCATAGAGGGCGCGTCTTAGGCTTCGACCAAAAAGACTTGTGTGCTCATGATGTTGCCGTCCTGGGGGCGGTGGTGGACCAGGTTCACCGAGAATGTACCCTGAGAGCACGGGGTGTGTGGTCGTGTTTGCCTACGTCTGTGATGAAGTGTGCTTAAATTATACTTTCAATATCATGTTTGGTTATACTAATGATATGAAGGGAAGGAGCATCGCCGCCCTGATTAAGGGGCAGGGTCGTTATAATTTGGTCAGCTTTAGCTAACCGTTGCCTTGTTTTTCAACCATTCGGTGGTTTTTTCATATACAGGAACAGGTCAGCCTAGTAGCAAGTAGAAGGCATAAGCCCTTGATGTTGTGCTGGCCCTTGAAGGACAAAGTGAAATGTTTACTTTATTATGCTCATATGTTGCCGGCCTGCGTGCCAAAGTATGAAAAACATGTATTGTTTAAGTAAACACTTGTAAGGTCATAAGGCCTAGACTTTTGTGTATTTGGTTGTCATTCCTACCTTTTGCTATTGTGGACACTCATGCTATTGTAGTTGGGTTCTTATATTGTGTTTAAAATCTTCCGCTAGAATTCTCTGAGTTAGGATGTGTGTTCCTACACTGTTAATTTGGTATTAATACATAACTCCACCAACTATCCGTGATATATGGTGTGGGGCCCCGGCCGGACCTTCTGTTATATCCCATGTGTCGGATGGGGGTGTTATAATTTGGTATCATTCTAAGTCATCGGTCTTGTTTATTTGAATTCATGGATGAATTCTTTTAAAGGGTGGTGAGCACATGTATGTGCGTCATCATTATAACATGAAAAAACCCATGAATGTCCACTTAGGAAGTAAAATACACATGTTTGAGAAACGTGCGTGTTCCTACGATTGCTTTTGCAATTTTATTGGTCACTTAATGGTGTGTTGTATGACTATAGGTGACCAGGAGAGGCGCAAGCCAGTCAGAACACCCGCTTTCTTAGGCAAGTAGTTCACCCAATGACGTGCCTACAAACCCTCCTTCGGCAAAAACAATAAGACTTGTGGCTTAGGCGGTGTTTGCGATGCTAAATGCCCAGCCAGGAAGGAAAGTGAAGCATCCTGCCCCTGTAGGGGAGAAGGTACCGCTTCGAGCAACAGAACCTAGAATTGTAGAACAAGTGGTCGTAGAGCCTTCAGTACCAAGAAGAGTAACAGAGAAGCAGCTAAAGTATGTAATGAGCTCTAATCCTCCGGTGTTTTTGGGGACTGAACTCCAACCCACGTCAAAGATTGGCTCTCTCGGGTCAATTGAGTCTTGAAGGCCACTGAAACGGAGGAATAACAGAAGGCCACCATAGCCACCTTCCTGTGGGATGGAGAGGCGATGTTGCGGTGGGAAGAGTTGGAGCTGCATCACTTGGTAGGAAGGCAACTCATTGATGTATCGATGGATGAATTCTCGTGGTTATTCTTAGCAAGGTACCTTCCCTTAGCGAAGAGGATCGAAATGGAGAATCAGTTCCAGAGACTGACACATGGAGATAGTAGCGTGGATGAGTATCTCTAAGAGTTTATGCGGTTAGGTCGTTATGCTAGCTCTACGTTTGATGATGAGGAGTGTAAGAGAAACCGGTTCTACAAGGGTCTGTGTGATGACCTAAGGCTACTACTTTCTTGGCCTATGATGCAAGGCTTCCTAACACGTGTCAATACGGCCCGATCATTGGAAAAAGATCTGAAGAGAGTCTAAGGGAAGAAATACTCGAGTGCGAAGAAGATGGTGTTCAAGGTGTCGACCTCCTCAAAGTCTGGGTTCCGTAAGTGGAATAAGAAGGCTAGGACTTCGGTCCAACCCCTTCTTTTGGTGCATCTGGGGAAACTACAAGCCGAACCAAGAGCACATGTTATAACTGTGGAAACCGGGACACTTTTCCCGATATTATTGGAGTGGACGTTAAAAGTCTGAGAAGAAGCCTGGAGCAACTAATGAGGGGAAGGGCAAGGCGTTCGAGTCAACCGTATCACATTATGCCCCAGCCTATCCAAGAGTGTAAGACCTTGGCCATCAGGAGGCTATTAAGTAGGCTGACGTGGTGACAGGTATAGTTTAATTAATAGTTGTTTAACTTTAAATACTTGTTGCCTTATGCCTGTTAGCTGATGACTGGTTGTGCTAGGCTTTGTATTAATCCTTGATTTTCAAGCGAGAGCACTGTTTGATACGGGAGCTTTGCATTTCTTTTTGTCCGAAGAATTTGTATCAAGCATCGGAATACCTTCTTCGATGGCAAGGGACAAGTTGTATGTTCTTCTGCCTAATAGGCGCTCTATGCGCGCGGAGAGAGTTTGTTGTATGAAGATAGCGATTGGGAGTCACGAATATGATTTGTAAGCGTCATTACTGCCGATAGTGGAGTTTGACGTGATCTTTGGTATGAACTAGCTCTCGGAGCAGCATGCGTACATTGATTACAATTGCAAGGTGGTTAGATTGGGACTAGATACAGATCATGAGATGATGTTCTCAGGCATGAAGGGGTCGAGCAAAATGTTGATGTCTGCTCTCTAGGTGATTAAGGCAGTTCGGAGTGGTGCAGAGCTATTTTTCACATTAGTGGAGGCTTCGAAGCCCAAACTTTGTCTAGATAGCATCCCAATTGTATCTGAGTTTCCTGACATATTCCCTAAAGATCTCCATGGAGCTCCACCTCAGCGAGAGATCGACTTCACCTTTGAGCTAGTGCTAGGTGTCAAACCTGTGTCACGCTCTCTGTATCGGTTAGCGCATAAGGAGATGGTGGAACTGAAAGTACGGCTTCAAGAACTTTTGGAACATGGTTATGTGCGTCCGAGTTCGTTGTTGTGGAGCACGACGGTCCTCTTTGTAAAGAAGAAGGACGGGAGCTTTTGACACTGTATTGATTATTGTGAGTTGAATAAGCTATCAGAGAAGAACAAGTATTCGATCCCAAGGATTGATGATCTGTTCGACCAGCTTGTGGGTCGACTGTGCACTCAAAGTTGGATCTGAAATCCGGATACTATTAGCTGCGGATAAGGGAAAGTGACATTCCCAAGATGGCATTCAGCACACGTTATGGGCATTATGAGTTCACCGTCATGCCGTTTGGGCTGACAAATTCACCATCCGTATTTATGGATTTGATGAACAGAACATTCAGTGAATACTTGGATCAGTTCGTGATAGTCTTTATCAATGATATACTGGTGTACTCGCAGTGCGAGGATGATAATTTCAAGCATCTGCATATGGTGTTGGATATATTGAGGAGGAACCAAATGTATGAAAAGTTCTCTAAATGTGAGTTTTGGTTGTCCTCGGTAGCGTTCCATGGTCATATAGTTAGTTGAGAAGGAATTGTGGTAGATCCGACAAAGATAGTTCATATACAGGAGTTGCCTGTGTTGTCTACGGTGGCAGTAGTCTGAAGTTTTCTTGGTCTTGCCGGCTATTACAGGCGCTTCATGGAGAACATGTCACAGATAGAATTGACCCCACTACTCTAACAATGAAGGATCAGATGTTTGTTTGATCTCCTGAGTGCGCACAAGCTTTCGAAGAACTAAAGTGTCATTTTACCACGACACCTGTGTTATGTTCGCATTGTGGTTCTGAATGCTTTGAGGTTTATAGTGATTCCTCTGAGAGTGGTTTAGGCTGTGTTCTACTTCAGCATGGGTCATTGATAGCCTATGGATCACGTCAGTTAAAGGTGCATGCGAGAAACTACCTTCTCCATGACTTGGAGTTGGAGGTTGTGGTATTCGCTCTCAAGCTTTGGAGGCATTACATGTAGTGAGTAAAGGTCGACATTTATTCTAATCACAAGAGCCTGAAGTATCTGATTGAACAGGAGAACCTGAACAAGCGCTAGCGTAGGTGGATGGAGTTCCTTGGGGACTACACCTACAAGATTCATTATATTCCCGTGAAGGGGAATGTTGTGGCAGATGCTTTTAGTCATAGAACACTTACACAGGCCAACTAGTTGCAGATGCATGACGAGCGGCTCATTCATAATTTGGAGGATTTGCAGATCTCGTGTGTTGACAAGGGATCTAGTGTTAATGGATGTTTGAGTTGGACAGAGGTTCAATACGACCTCGTGGACAGGATTCGACAGGGCTTGGAGTTGGACGTAAGCTTGAAACATCGCTTGGCAGAGTCCGTGGATGGGTCGAATGACCAGTTCTTTGTTGATGATGGCCTTGTATTGAAAGGTGGTCGGTTGTGTGTCCCTAACTTTGGGAAATTACAAGAAGAATTGATGTACGAGGTGAATTTTACCAAGTACTAAATTCACCATGGGAGCACAAATATGTTCAAAGACTTGAAGAGGTTGTTCTAGTGGCCATGTATGAAGAAAGACATAGCGATATACATGGTGAAGTGTCTGACTTATGCTTTGGTGAAGGCCGAATTCCAGAAGCCATGTGGATTTCTAAAGTCCTTTCCTATACCAGAGTGGAAGTTTGATGAGTTTTCTAAGGATTTCGTGCATGGTTTGCGGAGATCGAACAAGGGTGAACAGGATAATGGAAGAGATGCTTCGTATGTGTGCATTGGATTTTGTTAAAAGGTGGGAGGACCAACTTTACATGATTGAGTTCGCATACAATAACAGCTACCAAGCCAGCATTCAGGTGGTGCCTTTTGAGGCTTTATACAGAAGGAGGTGTCGTACTCCTTTTTCTTGGGTAGAAACGGGTGAATCGAAGCTTTATAAGCGAAGAGAGGTTGACGATGTTATGTCAACGATAAGGTTTAATCGTGAACGGCTACTGATTGCTCAAGATAGATTGGCGAAGTACTATAATGCCAAGCGTCTGAACTTGGAGTTTGCGGTGGGCGACTGGGTATACCTCAAGATAAAGCTATTTAAAGGCGCATGAAGGATTCGACGGTTAATGAAGCTAAGTTCGAGGTATGTTGGGCCTTTTGAAATCTTGGAGCGGGTTGGTGAAGCCGCCTATCGGTTGGCTCTTTCGGTAGAGCTGAGTGGTTTAAATGATTTATTTCACATCTCGGTCCTACGCAAAGCCGTGAAAGAACTAGTTCAAATGGTTGTTGCGGATCAAGTGTCGGTCAATAGTGGGCTAACATCGAAAGTTAGACCCATTCATATCGAGGATACGGAGGTCAAACAATTGTGGAACAAAGCTATCAGGATGGTCAAAGTCCGATAGGACAATTATGTTCGTGAGGAGATTTTGTGGGAGCGAGAGCAGACCATGATTGAGGAGTATCCCAAACTTTTCTACTCAGGTACCATTTAATTTTGTGTACCTTTCCATTCTCTAATTTCAGGACGAAATTCATTAAAGGGGTGGAGAATTGTAAAACCCAAAAACACGAATATGAATGGGTATTATTTTTAAGCACTTTTGGAGCCCTTTTAGTTTCACGGTCTGTGATACAGGCATGTCCATGGTTGACACGGGCTGATCTAGGGTTGACACAGGCATGTCACAAGCCATGTCCTGCTCTGTGTTTGTCGGGATGTGTCAACTGAGAAACACGACCTTGGACACAGGCATGTCCGAAGCCGTGTCGGGAACACGACCTGTGATACGGGCGTATCACAGGGTCGTGTCATATTCGGGCTTGACGGTTTAAGTGTTGATTGAGGTACACGGCCTGTGACATGGGCGTGTCCATGGTAAACACGGGCATGTCCAGGGTTGACACGGGCGTGTACAGTGTTGACACGAGCTTGTTAGAGGTCGTTTCTTGTTCTGAGATCGACGATTTCTATTACGAGTGTGTGACATGGCCTGTGACACGGGCATGTCACAAGCCATGTACGGACCCAAGAAGATAATTTTTAAGGCGAATCATGGCCTTTTGTTTCATTTAAGTGGGATCCGACGGCCCGGAATCCTCCCTGGTGGTGTAAGGTCGGAAATGAGGGTTTAAACCTTATTTACTTTGACCCTTTCTCTTTCTAAGAGGTAGAGAGAGGGGATAGAAAAGGAAGAAGAAGTAGAAGGAATCCCGCCATTATTGGAGCTTTAGAGCTCTGAATTGCGAGCCGAGCCCAGATCCGCGGATGCGTGTCCGTTGCGGTGGTGTTCATTTGGCTAGTTTTCCATGGCGCCGAAGCGAACCTATAGGGTAACGATTCTCTACTTGGACATGTGAAGTCCTCTTCCTTTTTGCATAGGAATATATCTCCTGCGAGTGGGCAGTGAGTTTGAGGTATTCCTTCGGGTAGTTATGGTTTATCCCCGTTGTTTTGCATATAGAGTACGAAATCGAAGTACAGACGTAGGTATGGTGTGTGAAACTTATTCAGAGATATTGGTCTGGATCGGTGATGTTTTCATTATGCATGTATTGCTAGAGAAGACTCCGTGCCATTTGTTTTTCAGGTTTTCTACATTGTAGATTACAATAGGGAGTCTTGGGGACTAAATCCAAGGTGCGCCCGGAAAACAGGGCAGAAGAGCATTGCTTCCATCTTGGTGGCCTGGGAGCCAACCTTGTAAATAACTGGGTTAAGTAATATTGTTTGATCGGTACTTCGAGACTCGGGGAATCTTGACCCGCGCCAATGACTTAAATTGACATGGTGATGTAAGCAACAGGTTGAGTGGAACCGTTCGCGCTCTATGTGGTCGGTTAAAGATACATAAGGTACATGACACTTACCGATGGCATAGAGTACAGGTCTTAGGCTTCGGCCGAAAAGTGTTGTGTGCTCATAGTGTTTCCATTCTGTGGGCGGTGGTGGATTAGGTTCACCGAGAATGTGCCCTAAGAGCATGGGGTATGTGGCCGTATGTGCCTATGCCTGTGGTGAAGTGTGCTTAAATTGTACTTTCAGTATCATGTTTGGCTATACTAATGAAATGCAGGGAAGGAGCACCGCCGATTAAGGGGCAGGGTCGTTGTAATTTGTTAAGCTTTAGCTGACCGTTGCCTTGTTTTACCACCATTCGGTGGTTTGTTCGTATGCACGAACAGGTGAGCCTAGTGGAAAGTAGCGGGCTGAAGCCCTTGATGCTGTGCTGGCCCTTGAAGGCCAAAGCGAAATGTTTACTTTATTAAGCTCATGTGTGGCTGGCCTGCGTGTCAAAGTATGGAAAACATGTATTGTTTAAGTAAACACTTGTAAGGCCATAAGGCCAAGACTTTTGTGTATTTTTCTGTCATTCCTACCTTTGGTTATTGTGGACATTCATGCTATTGTAGTTGGGTTATTATATTGTGTTTAAAATCTTCCGCTAGAATGCTCTGAGTTAGGATGCGTGTTCATACGCTGTATAATTATTATATATATAAAAAGAAAAAAATTGTCAAGTCTTATCTTACGAATGTTGCCCCCCTGTATCCCGTTATAACCATTATAATAATTGTATTATTATAATTATCATTTTCATTATTATATTACTATTATTATTATGATATATAAATATATATGTATAATATATAAAAATCAAAGGTTAAACATTCTTTATGCATTTGCTGAATGCATTTGTTGAATGCATTCGCTGAATGCATTTGTCGAATGTATTCGTCATTCGTCTAATGCATTCATTCGACGAATGCAGCCCGACCCCCCTTTTCAAGGGAAATTTCTTATTCTCAGGAAATTTACTTGTTCTCGAGAAACCCTTTTTTAAGTTATATATTTATGTGATAATTAATAATAATATTATTATTAATATAACTATATAAAGATGAACATCTCCTTCTTCCTTAAGTCTAGACCATACCAGAGAGCGAGAGTGGCGACGAGAGTTCTTAGTTCGTGAAGCTTCAAATCGTCTCCGATGTAGCTACGGTGCTCGGAATCGCAAAACGAGCACATATCTGGAAAGCTCTCGCCGAGATCTTCACGATCATGGTAAGTATTTCTCGTTTCGTGGAAGCTTTTTGTTAGTGTTTAGGTCCTAACCTATCTTTTGGCCAAATCCTTGTAGATTCCACTTCCTCGCACCTTCTTTTGGGTAAATCCATAACGTCGAGTAATTTGGAGGACCAATTGGAGTAAAAACCGAGGCAAGTATTGTTATTGCTCTCCCTCTTGCTCTTTTCTTCCGAATTTTAGCCATATTTCTTTAGATGTGAAATGTTTAAATTTCCTAGAACCATTTCTTCCAAATTTTATCCCGTAGATTTGGTAAAAAAATGTAGTTGTCGTGTCACATTTACTACCGAGTCATTTTGAACATTGCGACACCTTGTGCATCCCGTTATTTTGATTGTGCCGCACCTTGCTTAACCCTTGCAAAGTCCTTATGCAGTCCAAGTCGTTTGTTGACCCTCTTTGAAATCTTGTCGGGTGAGTCCTAGTTGGTAAGTGTCTTTTTAATGTGTTGGTCTCACTAAGAGTATATTTATAGTCTGTTGACCGTTAGTGTATGTTGAATAAAAGAAACTCTGCGTAGATAAATATGTAACTAAAGAAAACTTTGATGGTTGGTGCGCGTTGGAAATTCTCCCTCGACAAAGTGCCTTATGATTAAGTCTGTGCGCGTTGTGGACCTGCAACACCGACACAATACCTTATCTGATGTTCTGTGCGTGTTGGAGTTTCTCCCTCGGCATGGTTCCTTTAGGCTGGGTTTGTGCGCGTTGTGGACCTTTTCATGGCACGGTACTATTTCCGGTTGAGCTGATCAGTCTCATTTAGAATGATGAATAACATGTATAATAAAGAAAGATGAATATATGAACTTATGATGTTTGACACGCTATTTTATCGAGTTATTGTGATTATCCTTTCTTGCTCAGCTAGATTTACTGTTTCGTTCCCGTTGCTTTGCTATTAACCTTTTGTTATAGTAGTCTTGTTGATTTTCGTTCACCTAGAGGTTTGTTTGGTCTACCTTTACATTATGCACCACTTGTAACTTGCTTTTCTGATGTGTTATTCTTTTAAATGCCTCAGGTCCAAAGCAGTAACAGTTTTAGTTGATAGAGTTGTGCTTCTGGTGCGGTGAGTGGATGTAGACATTTGTTTCCACCTCAGAGTGTGGAGGAAGTTATTTTGTTTGACATGATAGTTTCTCTATGGGTTCGTATCAGTTGTTGACATGATAGTTTCTCTCTTGGCAGCAGAATCCATCGCGAACAGAAATATTTACCGGAAATTACTACACAGGGTATGAACAAATGGACAAGGGCGACTATCTCGCATCTACCTCTTCAAAAACTCAAACGACTGTGTTCCCCGGCAACGGCGCCAAAAACTTGATGCGTGTAAATACAGCAAGCGCACCGGTCGCACAAGTAATAAAGTTTGGGAATAAATCCCCGAGTGTCGGTCTCTTGAGGAACACAGTAAGGGATGAGTTAATGTCGAGGAGGACTTGAGATTGAAGTCCTCGGGGCGAAGGTAACGATGGGGGTTTTGATGGTTGCGGAAAATAAAGTAAAAATCTAACAACTACTCCTATGCAACGCCGCTATGCGATGCTTCGCCAGGCGGAATGGAAGACTAGTCAGGCCGCAATGCACCGAATCGCTAGGCGGATGGGCGAGTAGGCAAGCGTATGAGGTGGAGAGAACGGCGGAAATCCTACTATGCAGGCCGCTATGCACTGCTTCGCCAGGCGGGATGGAAACTACACGGGCCGCTATGCACCGAATTGCTTGGCGGATGGAAGAGTAGGCTAGCGGATGAGGTGGTGAGAATGGCGGAATGAGGGTCGTGGGCACCTCTTCGCAACGCACGCCACTAGCAATTGCTAGTGCGGCAAGGGTGGATGGATGGTGGAATAATAAGGTGCACCTCAAGCGATAATAATGAAATCACACAAATCACATAGAAATGAAAAAGTGCAAGATCATTAACTACAATAAAATGTACTTCATCAATACAAAGAGTTAAACTAAGCTATCAAATACAAGAGGAAGAGGTGTGCGAATCGACCGAATCCGAAGCCTTGTTGAGGGTTCACGGTTGGAATCCCGGGTTGTCAATCCGAGTCCAAGCTCGGTCCTCAACTGCGTCCGGGGTAGAGGAGGCTGTCACTCACTCCCAATGGACCCGTCTTCTTCGTTGAAATGACCCGTAGATTGCGGCTCCAGCTCCTCCTAACTTGATGGAGAAAGCTAGGTCAAAACTCCGCTTGAAGCTCTAGAATGAAGGAGGAGGCCGAGAGGATGCTCCGGCGTTGATTTGGCGTTGAAAGCTTGCCCGGAGACCCTCCCTAAGGTGGAGGATGAAGGGGGACGGAGGAAACCCTCGTCCGAGACGAAGAACGGCGGAAAAATCGCGGATCTGGCCAATCTCCCGAATAGGGCGAAACCTGCGCTATTTATAGAAAACAGAATTTAAACCGCGCGCACGATCACTGGCGCACGACCAGTGGTCGTGCGCGATATAGTCAGTGATCGTGCGATATGGAGGTAGAAAAGTGGAAAAAGATATAATGACTGCGCATGACCGGCAGCGCACGAGCAGTGATCGTGCGCGGTATGGCTGGTGATCGTGCGATATGCCGGGACAGAACTTTCACAGGAGAGGTCATGACTGCGCACGACCGATGATCGTGCGCCAAAGAGGTCGATGGTCGTGCGTGGGAAAAAACGCACGACCATTGACTCCTTTGCCTAAAATGGGGAAAGTCCGATGCCGGACGCCCACACGATCCCAGAACCTGCAGGAAAACTGGACGGGATGTCGATCATGGCAGTCACAGACATAAATAATATACAAGCAAAAAGGGAAATACACACACACACAGAAATAGGCTAAAAGAGTGCACAAGACGTGGAAAACCGTAGCGAACCAAAAGGAATGCAAATGACGCAAAACGGTGTGCAAAGACAAGAAAATAAGCCTAGATGAGTCCGAAAATAGGTATATAAAGAGGACTCATCAGTGATCTTTCACATTCACGAGCCTCTCGCCTACTCAAATATGAGATCGGAATCTACTACCGTATACTCGCAATACGGAGTCGATACAAAAGAAATCAAGGAAGGATAGAAAATAGAAAAATACAAATGCAAACATAAAATAAAAGGTGCGTTATTTCATCGCAAAGCTTATCGCGATCGGGCACAAAATAAAGTTAGCTACGCATAATAGAGGAAGAAAACAAAAGAAAAGAAAATTGCATTATCTTTAAACTACGAATAAGAGTACATAAAAAGATGAAAAATACTACACTATTGCTTGGAGAAATGAAATAAAAGAACAAGAAAATAAATACTTGAAATGGAAGCTTGCTCTCTAACTCTCTACATTAGCATTCTAAAAACTAAAACAAAAACTTCCTCAAACACTTCACTAAAAAACTACTCCAAACAAAAACTACTTAACAAAAACAAGAGGCAAGGGGTTTATTTTATAGGAGAGGGAGAAGGATGTAGAATGAGGGGAGACCAGGGGGTGGCCGAAGGGGGTTGCCGACCAAGCTTGGGAGGAAGGTTCATGCATTAGTATTAATGAGGGGAGAGAGAAAAAAGGCTAAATGCAATGTATTATATGAAAATAAAAATATAAAATGAAGAGGGGGAATGTATGAGTCTTAAATAGGCATGAGAGAGAGGGAAAGAAGGGGTGAATGAGGAATAAAGTGGGGAGAAAGAGAGAGGAGGCCGGCCATGTAGGGGGAGAATGCATGCATGTAATATATTAAATGATGGAGAGAGAGGGAAGATTCAATGTAAATGGAGAGGGAGGAGAGGGAGGTGCCGACCACATGAAGGATTCATAATGGGCTGCTTGTATGGGCTTTATGAGGGGCTCGGGATGCTAGGGGCTGCTTGTTGGGCTGAACAATAGGCTTGGGTAGGGGCTTGTGGGCTGCATGTAGGCATGAGGGCTGCTTCACATGTTGTAGAGGGCTGGTTGCACTTGGATTCAAAGGTGGCCTGCACCAAATGGAGGCTCGGATTGCATGGGCTGCTCCAAGTGGAAGTGTTGCACCATGTTGTAGAGGGCTGTACCTACAAACAAAAGAAATATAATAATATTAGTTAAATAACAAAACATAACATAAATAGATAGCAAAACTTTAGTTATTAAACTTAACAAACATAACGTAGCCTAATAATAGTTGTATTCATAACAAAACACAAGTAAACATAGAAGATAAAATTGAACATAAAATGCATAAAACACATAATCAAACTAAGAATTAATATATTATAAAAAAACATTTAAACATGAAATAAAAGCATAAAAAGCATAAAATATAAATAAACTTAAGCATTTTACGTACTAAACTACCCCAAAAAACGATGACTAAAACTAGTCATCAGGATGACGATGAGCCTGGTTCCCATGCCGCTGCCATCGCTTCCTACAGATCAGTGTTTGACTATATCTTCCGGGGCAAGGATATATTTTGTGGTGAGATGAGTGAGTACCATCTCTCCTCCTCTTCTTACTTCCTTTTTCCTCTACCTGTGTTGGGCAGGTATTATTATTTGGGTAGAGGGGTAACGGTTTTATCTTCGTATAGGTACCCGTTACCGCAACGAATAATGGAACAGTTGTCTGTGCACTTTTCTTTGCATAGGAACATTAGCTAGTACCTTTCGAATCTCGAATAAGTGGTGATGGGATGACAGTAACCCCAACTCTGATCTAGGAGTAGGATTAATTAGTTAGTATTTACTGTTTTAAAGTTAGCTTTGCGTGTTGTTTGTTTTTAATTTTTCTGTTTCAGTGCATGCTTGCGAGAGTTTTGTCTGCTTGTGCCTAATTAGGGTAGTTGGCCTAGTCAGTAAGGATAATCTATATTCCATGTGTTTTTATTTTTCTCGCTGTTGTCGCAGGATGAGGCTTCCGGGAGAAAATGATGCGAAATGGACTATTTTTGAAAGACGCACGGTTAGGGAAACCGTGCGCAGCAAAAACACACGACCGTGTGTTTTTCTTAAATTAAAAATGCAGGCCGAGCATTTTTGACGTACGCTGGCCCTAATTCACGTGCGTCTGCTCGAGCGTCCGCTTCTCCTCCTTCTTTTCCTGCGAAATCTCTTCCCCCTCTTCCAAATATTCCCCCATTCCTCATCTCTTTTTCTTCCACTTTCTTTCCACATCATCGTCATGGGTTACAAGAAAGTGATTAGCAGGCTGCGTAGCTTCGGTGGTTGTTCTTCCTCTTCCACACGAGCTTTAGTTCCAGTGGAGCTGGAAGATAAGCCGGAGGCTCCGGTGAATACTGAAGACGTAGAGAGGATGCTCTATTTTGGGAGACCTAAAATGCTCACGAGGTATGAACACTTAGTCCAAAAACCATTTATGTATTTCTGTTTCGTTTCAGACGAGGAGCTTGCGGCCGTCGGCCAAAATGTTGAGGTGGACCAATTACTCGATGTGGGTTTTTGGCGGTACCTATTATCCATTGTGGAGACAGGATTTCACGAGCTCACACTCGATGTTCTTTCCACCTTCCGCATTTTAGAGAGACGAGACGCGGCTACCAGCGAGTCCACTACGGTGGCATTTCGGATGAACCTGCGTTCGTACACTTTTAGTATGGGCATGCTTGCCATATATGCAGGGATATACGCAGTTGATGAACATACCGAGTCAGAAGTCTTTGCCCGACCTTTTGAGATCCCAACTAGCGCTTCTCCCCACACATTCTTGTAGGAGATCACTGGATTACCACAGCAGTATGAGGCACATTCTGCCAAGTCATCCTAGATCATTTTTCCCGCGATCCGCTATGTTCAGCACTTTATCGGGCACAACATCAACGCCCGCTCAATGAGTCAGAATGTAGCAGGGTGGTCGGATCTGCTCTACCTTTTCAGCATGCATCATGGAATCCCTCTCCACCTAGGCCGAGCTCTTGCCTAGTACTTCCTTCAATAGGCCATGTACGTGCCCTTGGAAGCCATCGGTGGTTCGCATTTTATTACGTGAATCACCATGGGATTAGGAGTCTTTGACACTTTGCCCGCCATGACTATCATTTCCCGTGGCGATTACATTTCTGTGACCATGATGATCGCCTTTAGTTTTGTGCGTCGTGTTTCTTCTGGCGATACGTGGCGATACGTTGTTCATTATATTGAGCGTGAGAAGCCAGCTAGGGCTTCATCTTCTACTTCTGCAGGTTCTTCTTCAGAGTCTCGCAGGCCCGACGATGCCGCTCCAGGACATACTATGCCTTTGGTCCATGCATCTTCTTTTGCCCATGCCTCGCATCATAAGAGTTTCGCGGAGGATTATCCCAACTACTACGCGCGGTATTTGCAGTTGGAAGAACTAATTCACAATCATCAAGACATGACCGAGCGTATTGTTGATTTTCTTGGGGTGCCCCCTGCTGTCCCTGCTCGAGCCTCTACTTCGCGTGCCCGTACTCCACCTCCTCCTCCGCCTTCTTATGATCAACCTGAGTGATTGCTATTGTTGTTCTCGGGTGGGATTATTCTTAGTTTTTGCTTCATATTTGTATTATTGTTATTTTGGCTGACTGTATAATTACTTTATTTAGACGGGGCTTCATCCCCATGGTGGCTATTAGTTGTTTTGTTTTAATTATCTGTCTTTCCTGTGCTATTATGTTTAGTTTCATTTGATATTTGTGATGTGATATTAGGTTTGGTACTCACTCGCAAGTGTTGCTTAGATTTTTTTTGTTCTTGCTTGGTATACATTTTTATTTATTTATTTTGTAGGTGGATTCTCCTTAGTGCGGCGGGGTGAGCTAAAACTTTTTACAGGTTTGGATTCTGGTTTTTCATGCATCTTCTTATATGCTCACTAGCTAAGCATTGGGTAACCTCTTCCCTTGTCTTTTTCTAATTTTTATTTCAATATCATTTACTGTGTAGCTTAGTTTGAGTCTAGGGGAGAGCCATTATGTGTTACCTTTTGCACACGCACATTTCATGTGCATACTAGAATCTTTTATTGTTTTATTTTCATTAGTTAATTATATCGCACACCACTGCACCCACATGAGCGCGTGCTTAGTTATTAGCGTGTTGCGAGTTAAACTCATTTCTTTTGTATGATTTGGGAAAATTATTGTGTTGGCATTAGATTGCGAGACAGAGTAAAATGTTGACTCTTGTAGTGCTCCTAGTCGAGTGCTCTCTTCTCGTGTAGAAATTGGAGTAGATTTAATTTTTCTGTATGCTTATAGTTTTAAATTTTGCTATTTGCATAATTTTTTTTATTCTACTCAAAAATTGGTGAATTCGGTGTGAATCAAACGGTAGTGTAGGGATGTGTGTAGCTGTCACTAGACTCGTTTTGCTCTAGCCAGGAGGAAGGATCATCTTTCTCGGTGGCAAAGAACTTTCCCCAAGCTACTCTTGAAGCATTGGTGAATGGTTAGTCTAGCGTGAGTGTGATGTAGGCAATCATTTTGGCCCGGTTGAGCTTTGTACCATCCCTAATATCTTATCTTCGATAGCCCTATTTTTCCTACCCCATCTTTTTATTTAGCTCCACCATTATTTCACCAAAGCCTCATAGCCAATCCTAGTCGCACACCCAAGTCGAGCTTTAGTGTTTTACATTTTCATGTTTGGGTGTTGATGCGGTGATAATCATTCTGAATATATGGATGTGCTCCCAAGTTTTTATTTGCTGAAATGTTAAAATAAAAAGGATGATTTGAAAACAAAATGAATTGTGAAAGAAAAGAGAAAAGAAAAAAGTTTGATTGAAAATCCTATTTAAGATGAGCTTGTATTTGGAGTAGGCGGTTCACACACCCGTAATGTTAAAAGTTAAGTCTGGGGGTGTGGTGTACTCGCATGTTTTGTGGTTAGTGTTGGATTCTTTTTTATGCTAGCTCATTTTGGGTTAGATGTGTTGCCTTCTCATTTATCTTTGTTTACCTCAGCTCACCGAAACCCATGCCCCATCTCTTATCCTAAAGTCCTACGGATTCACGCTTGAGTCGAACTAGTACCGTGGAGAGAGTGCAAACGGGCAAGCATATGGTCCCCGACATTGGAGGATTCCTTTGAAGGTGATCCTGAGCCCCGGTCTTTGGCAAAGCTCACCTTAGTGGCCTGCCTACTTTCTTCCTACGCTTGACCGGAAGTTTCTTTTGGTTCCATATTTGGGTAGTAATAAAATTTTGATACACATTGTGAAAAGTATAAACTATTTTGCATACTTAAAAATTTCCTCTATTTATATTTTTACTCGTACGAGCATGCGACTTCGCATGGTACTCTATAACATAATTTCTATGTTAGCTAAATCAATTTTCGTATCTGTATAGATTTTGTTTGCTCGGGATGCGCAAATAGGTAAGCCTTGGGGTATGATGAGTCCTATTTATATAGGGTATTCAGGACTCATCTGGGCTTATTTTCTTGCATGCCCAATATTTTTTCAATTGGAAAAGTTATAATTTTTTCTTAGGGCTTCACTTCACCAAAAGTGAATTTATTTAGCCCATGGGTGTGCAATTGCACATTATTTAGATGGGGGTATGCACATGGTGCTCCCCATGGTCCTTTTAGCTTTTTTTATGCTTTGCTTTATTGCTGGGAGCTTGTGCTCTAGTTGGATTCATTGCTGTGCAGGTAGATTGAAAGTCCCAGTTTTATTTTTCTAATTTCTGTGTAAAACGCACAGTCGTGCGAATTTCTTCTCGCACGGTCTCTTGGCAATCATGCGTTTCACACGGCAATTCTGGGGACTTCTGTGGCTACCCGTGCATTTTGATATCGCACGGTTTAAGCCAAACCGTGCGAGAAGGAATCGCACGGTCTGCATATTTTCTCTTGATTTCTGCTTTCTGTTGTTAATCGTGTGTTTTCCTTCACGCATGGGCGGAAGCGCCCTTGCGCGATTAAAATTAACAGTTTTCCTGTACCATATTGATTTCCTGCGCTCTATGTTTACCCGTGCATTTTCCTTCATGCACGGACAGAGGCTCCCGTGCGCGAGGAAATGCACGGGTCAACGCATCTCTCCCGCGGGCTATTTTCTGCGTGCCAAAATCGCACGGTTCACGCACGGTCGTGCGCCAGACCGTGCGTGACCAATTTTCTGACCTTTTTCTATTTAACTGTAGATTTCCTTCCATTTTTAGACAGCTTCATTCTAGCCGATCCAGCTCCCTTTTAGGGTAAAGTTCTGCCTTTCCACCTCCATCCTCCATCTTCCACCAAGGGAAGAAGCTCCAGCCATGCTCGTGAAGCCTACACCTCGCCGATGCTTGCTCTCAGCCTTATCCTTCATCTCTTGAGATCCTTTTCATAGTTTGACGTCATATCCATCAACCAAAGGGAAGCTTGCAACTTTCTTCTGCATCGTGACACGAAGAAGACGAGTCCATTGGAAGGTAGCAACAACCCTTCTCTACCCCACACGTAGTGTAGGACCGAGCTTGGATGCGGATTGACAACCCGACGATTATTTCCGCGACCCCTCGACAAGACTTCGGATTCGGTCGATCTCTTGACTTGTTCTTGTTTTCATGCTAAATATTGGTGTTTAAATCTATTTATATTGATGATGTGCACTTTAGTTGTAAACATTATGTGATTCATGTCTATGTGAACTTGTATTGTTTTACGCTCTAGTTGCTTGAGTTGCACCCATATATCCAACCACCATCACGTCCCATTTTGCCATTCTAGGAATTTCTAGAACCGTGCGTAGCGAAGAGGTGCTCTCTACCCTTATTCTGTAAGCCTACTCGTCCATTCGCCTAGCGATTCTGTGCATATCGGCCCGTGTAGTTTCCATCCCTCCTAGAGAAGCATCTAATAGCGGCGTTGCATAGGAGTAGTTATTAGCGTTTTATTTTCTTTTTCCACAACAATCAAAATGCCCTTCATTAGCTCCGACCTAAGGACTTATATCTCAAATCCTTTTCGAAATTAACTCCCCCTTACTGTGTTCCCTCAAGATCGATACTTGGGGAAATTCGCTAATTTTATATTACTTGTGCGACCGGTACACTTGTCGTTCAACGTATCACTCTTCCCTACCTAGACCATAGGGGATGCCTATGGGTCACCAAGGAACCATTGGGGTCAAACCAAAAGGTCAAAATGACCAAGGTCAACCCTTGTTTAATTTAGGTCAACTTAGCCCAAATGGGCTAACCCAAGCTCAAGCCGTATTCACTTAGGCTAACCACCTCTTAATCAATTAATATTAGGAATTAGTGGGTTGCAATTAGGCTAGTGTGATGAACAATTTCGTCGATGAGGGGTAGGAGAGAGAAAGCTTCAATTTCTTCTTAATGCAGGAGAGAGAAAATGGGTTAAAGCCATTCATGGCATAGGGAAGCCAAGGGCCACCCTTCTTTACTTGATTCATCTCCCCTAACAGCCCTGAGAAGATCAAGAGCATTTCCAGGCTTTTCCACTAACTTAATGCAGTAAATCACCATGGCCGAGAAATGTTATTCATTGCAATAAATGGCTATTGATGACTTGGCCTCTCCCCTCCCTAACTTAGGCTTTAAACACCATCAGTGGCCTGAGAGGAGCATTCCCAAACACTTACCTGAATAATTCGAGCCATTCCACTATGTAGTTACAAAAACCCGAGCGGCTCCACCACCACCATGATGACCCGACGATCGGAGCGACTCCAGACCACCACAAAGGTCCTCCTCCTCTACTTACTTTATGGGAAGATCATATGTTTCAATTAGATAGAAGATTGGGCTCAATTGAGCCCGATCCAAACTTCTATTTTCCTGGTTTTATGGGAAATTTCCGCTTTTTGGGATCGCCAAAAAAGACCCCTCCGGCAACTGTTCCTCCGCCTGGCGATAGCCACCACCTTGACGAAGGTGGTGGTGGGGGTGGCCGACCAGGGAAGTGGTCGGGTGGCCGACGTCAGAGGCTTGAAGTTGGCCTAGGAGGAATTAATCCTGGCCGTTGGCGGGCTGGGACGATGACCAGATGATGTCCAGTAATGCGCCAAGATTCGTGCTGTTATAAATTAAACTATAGTTTAAATGATTATTTCATATGCTATTTTTTCACACTTTATATATTTAATGTTTTTAATTATTAAAAATACCTATGGTCACCTACAGAAAAGTGGTAAACATAAAAGTTGTATACTTAGGGGTGTAAATTTTTTTAAAATTTGTTTGAGCCAATTTGGGTGCCTGGTTTGATTAGGGAACCTATTTTGGTGGGGTCTATACCTAGGGTTAGACAGAAACTAAAATAAGTGCCCCCACTTCATCTCTTGCACAAATGACCTGAAATTTGGACATGGAGTCATCCTAACCAATATCTAGGTCCTGTCTAAAAATGGGAATCTTTGGGGATAATTTTTCTATAGTTTTAGAAATTATTTAATAATCATAGGATAAATTAATTAGGAGACCTAATGGCCTCTAAACCCTCAAAAATTTTGGTGAGTGGTCCTTGGGGTCATCATGAGGTTTTTTATAAATTTTCACCTCATTTTGAGTTGATTTAGTTGGGAGATGAGTAAACCCTAGTTTTTCCCTAAAAGCTGTATCATGGTCAAAAGTGCACCTTGTGGGTTTGGGTGGCCAAACCACCTCAACAGAGGCTGAAATTGGGCCACTGGTTTGACATGACATTTAACACCCTCATATGGGTTATGGGGTGGTTTGGGGTAGAATTATGAGGACCAAAGTTCAAACCCTATGTTTGGACCTTGAGGGTTTGAGAAGGCATGGGGTCAAATGCACTTATATGGACTTGAAATTTGGTGGAGAGGATCCTATTGTGGTTAAAGTCCTCTGGTGGGATTATTAGTTGATTTAGAGATAGATAAGCTCCTCAAAATCCAAACCCAAGTTTAGGTCACAAATTTCATAATGGTATGGTGGGTTATCAAAACTTTAAGAAAAGTTGTGAAACTTTGGTAGTGTAGGCATAAGGTTAGTATGAGCCTCTGGTAATTTTATTGAGAATATTGGGACTATATATTTGGTACCTCCCTTACATTACATGGATTTGCCTGTGATAGTCTTTTGTTTATTATGATCTCACTGTTCATTAGGAAGTTATGAAAATTGGGCAGAGGATATTTTAGGTAAATATAGTCATACTTTAATTTTATTATAATTTTTAGATGTATATTTTCAGTACTTACTTAACAAGCTTTTAAAAATGCAATTATACTCAAAATTTGATTCAGAGCTCAATGATTGTTTGAAAATTGTGAAACTTATGCAAACGTGTAATTAGGTCAATATGCACATGAGGAAATTTTATCATAGTTTTTAGATGAATATTTTCAGTAGTTGTTTCATTAATGTAAGAAAGAGGATTATTGTTTTAAATTAAATTTAGAGCTCATTATTCAATGGAAAGTTTGGAAACTTTATCCGGAATGTTTTTAGTGCATATTAGTCATGCTTAAATTTTCTTATAATTTTTGGAAGTTTATTTACAACACTTACTTCTTTAGTTGTTAACTTTGATATTATATTTAAAATTATGGATCAAAGGCTAAAATCTGGCAAAAATTTTTGGGACACTTGAATTTACTGTTAATTAGCTTCCTAGTATTTATCATAATTTTATGGAACATATTGCATTACTGTAAGGTCCACTTCATATTCAAACTAGGGCATTTGGATTTTTTGGAGAAATAAAAAGAACTTTAAATAAATTAGGAAAATTCCAAGTTTCTAGATTTAGTCTATAAATGTCATGATAGGCCTCCATTAATTATCTTAGGGTGTTTGGATGAGGATTTAGAGTACCTCCTATCAAGCACGTCATGTAGCATAAGATGGTCATCATATAGTAAAACTGTGGAAACCGTGTTAACATGAAGAATGGTCGTAGGGAGAGGGGATTTTGGTTTACTGATTTTAGTAGAGTGAAGTTATGTATATCAATGGAAGCTGGGATGAGAACAATGTTGAGTTGACTAGGATTAGATAGTGCTCGGGATCGACAAAAGATCGTCTTTCCTGTGGAGGGAGAAAGAAGGTCAAAACACATTAGGATTAGATCCAGAGTAATATTAAAAAGGGATCTGGATTCGGGTATTAAGCAATAACACTAAGTGCCTTGCGAAATAGAATGGTGGGCTTAAACTACCATCATAGTTCCTAGTGCCCTTTGAGAGCCCTTCACGGGGTATGACAGGGGTAGTCCTGGGCTAGCCTAAACTATAGGAAAAGTAAACTGCAAGAGTAACTAGTTAACTAGGTATTCACTTTCACTCACCTCGATGCCTCGAGATGTTCGTTTGGATCACTCGGGCAATAGTCTAGGTGGTTTGGTGATGGGCAGGATGGCCCGGCGAGCCGAAGGCTCGGTAGATAATTGTGACGGACGGTACAGTCCGGGGAGCTTTGGCTCGGTGGTTGATACATCAAGTTGCATGTGCATAGCAAATAAGGTGGTGGGTCTTCAATGTTGCTGGGTCGATCCACCGACGCCAATACGTTGACTCGGCAAGTGTGGTTTTGCGCTTCGCCAAATTAAGGGTGTTGCACCAGCCGACAAGAGTACGCAGAAGCTCCGCTTAGTGCACCAGCATCGAGGCATATGATAGGTCTGACTAGTAGTGAAATTACTGGTTTAGAGGTGGGTGAGGCCCAACCCACTGCTTCTGTTTGCCACTACGGAGGTATCCTGGGAGGTTAGTCTCCAGAAAGGGGGAACTAATGGTCTGTGTTCACAGAGTCGAGTGGGTGTATTTCATTTGCATGATCCACACCATAACATACTTGCAAGTCATAGCATAATCATTGCATTTAAACCTTGACACCTAATGTATAAATTGGTATGAGACTTTTTATACATTTGGCCCTGAAAAACGACCCCTTGGCTTATAAACTTGTGTTAGCGTGCTTATAAGTTAAGGTTTTTATTTTGTAGCTATATACATGCTTGGTAGAAAACTAACACCCTATCATATAAATTGGAATCAGACTCTTTATACTATAGGAGCCTTGCAGAAGATCCCTTAGCATATATATTTTCAGATAAGTTAAGGTTACTTAATTCTTATTCAGTCTGTCAAACTTTTATTATTACCATATTTATTTTTAGTACTGCTAGTTTAGTTCCGCCACCACCTGCTTCTTGTTCATTCTCCACCATAACTATCTCTCATTTCCTTCTCCCCGCTCAGTGCCTAAGAGCCATAGGGGAAGTGGTGGAGGATGATAGAACATTGTCTTTTAGTCTAATGGTTTTCGAACCACATCATTTTAGGAGACCGTAGAGCCCAGCAAGGAGGAGCAGCCCTAGAGATCTGCACGCTTGGAGAAGGGACAGTCTAGAACCGGAGTTCATACAACTGGGACTGTGAGTCCCAAAAATTAGTAGATGTTCAGTTTTTTACTTCTGTGCTGAGTGATATGTAGTGAGGACTCTATTGTTTCGGGCATGAGCCCTATTTTCGGTACTTCTATTATTATTACTGTGGACTCTCCCTTCTTTGAGGTTATTGAAAGATGTAAGTTGATTACCTAAATCACCTAGAGGGGGGTGAATAGGTGAGATGTGCGTCTAATGTGGAATAAAAAATTTAGCAACTAATACAAATAAGTAAGCAAGCAATCACACAGACGACAAGAGATTTATAGTGGTTCCCCGATCTTGGGTACGTCCACTTTCCTCACCGATCTAGAAAATCACTAGACTCGCCTACTCTACTATCTCAGATTGCAAACCAATCCTACACCTCGGAACCACGTTCCTATAAAACTTGATCCAACTTGGTCTACACTCGGAAGATAAAAACTTCCTACCACTCGGAGAACAACGCTCCTACACTCAGAGATTAATCTCCTATAAGATTTACAAATAGATTTTGAAAATATAAACAGAAATATTCTCAAATCTGAAAGAATTTGTCTCTAGGTCTTCTTCTTGAACGTTGCGGCTCGATCAGAATTTGTAGAAGAAGATCCTTTGAAAATCTTATCTGAGAAGCTTGAATCTACTATATCAAGGAGATAAAAATGATTCTTTAATCAGCAGGTCTTCTAGATCAAATGCAGAGAGATCGATCTTGACGAGAGCGGCGGCTTCAGATGTAGTTCTTGAGAAAAGTCGGTCGAACCAGTAATTTAGGAAAGTACGGAATCCGCTCTTAAAAGATTCTTCTTTTTCTTTTCTGCTTAGGGTTATGTCTTAGGGAAAAGACTTTATATAGGATTACCCTTAACGGCTAGAAAGGACATTAATGACAACATGTGGACCATTCAGGTCGAGTTATTTGAAATTTCGGCCGTTCTGGACTTAGAACAAAAATTTCTGGAAAAACGACTTAGTTCTCAAGAAGTGGCTATAGTTCTCGAGAACTAGGAACTGAGTTCCCGAGAACTGTCAAGACTTCTTGGGAACTAAGTTCTTTAGAAAATATTTGGACTTCTCGAGAACACAAGGTTTAGTTCTCAAGAACTAATTGACTACTCGAGAACTTGACTTAGAAAAATTCCTGAACTTCTCGAGAACAAGCACTAAGATAATTTTTCTGAACTTCTCGAGAATTAAGAGGAAGACTTCTATAGAACTGAGGGAGGACTTCTCGAGAACTAAATAAGACTTCTCGATAACTTAACTTAGAAAAATTTCTGAGGCAAATCCTGATTATTCAAGAAATTGAGCTGGCAGTTATCGAGAACTGAAGCCAAGCTTCTCGAGAACAAGTAAGACTTCTCGAGAACTATACCTTAGGCTTCTCGAAAACTGACCAAGACTTATCGAGAACAAAGAGGACTTCTCAAGAACTATAACTTAGAAAATTTCTTGAATTTGTCCAGACTTTTCGTGAACTATGTAGTAAAGCTTCTCGAGAACTATGAGAGCTTCTCGATAACTAAACTACACTTCTCGAGAACTCTGAAGTTGCTTCTCGAGAACTAAACTACACTTCTAGAGAACTCTTAAGTTTATTCTCGAGAACTTAACTTAGATAATTTTCAAGAATTTTAGAGAATGTTTTCTTCTGGTCTTGTCTTCATCCCATGCTCCCAATGTTTGAACATGAAGTGTATCCCAATTGAGAGGCTACACATGAGTCAACACTTTGGATCACATAGTGAGGGATTACACTGTATGGTCCTGTGTTCCTGACCCACTGTAGACTGACATTGGTCTACACTTAGCAATGAGTATCTGCAAACATTAAACTAGAATAAGGATATCAAATATAACTTAATTCATCTTAGTTCAAGGGTGACTTCATGCAAATCTGGGTTATTGTGGATGCAATACCCAACAATCTTCCCATATTTATCGAAGTCAGAACCGTCTATACTAAGGTGAATTATCATAATAAAGAAAGAACTGGAAGAAAGGAAATTGAATATAAATGTAAAGACAGATAAATTAAAGGCACAATATGCAAAACTAGGAATTGTATATAATAGTAATGTTTTAGAATCAATCAACATCCATTTCCTCAAAAATTCTCAAAACAAAACATCATGAATCAATCTTTGCTTTGCTGTTGCCGGTCTTGATTTTCCTACTGCCACCTCTGATAACTGAAAGGCTTAGGAGAGTACCTTGAGGGCTTTGGAGGAGCTTTAGGATTATTCTTTCAGTATTCTCTATCATATATCCTCCTTTTTGTCATGGACTTTTCATAAAACTCCCACTCAACTGAGCTGTAGTGAAGATGTCTATTCTTATTAAAGTCCATGACTAGTTAAAGAGTTTCAAGAATTAGAGCTTTGGAAGTTGGGCTCCAAACTTCAGCAAATTCCTTTGCTTTTCTTCTTTTTGCCTCTGGATGGGGAACAGATTTGCTAGCAGAAGGACCTTCCCCATACTTCCTTTTCTTGGGGATGTGAACCTCTGATAGATCTTGAGGAATAATGTCATCAAAAACTTTGGAATAGGAAGCTGGAGGAGGTGCCTGATCATCTGGTCTAGGGGAGAATGTAGGCATTTGAGGTTGAGGAACTTGGTTGGACTCACCTTGAGCAAGAGGATTAAGTGATTAGGAATAATGTTGGGGTCAGCCTAAAAATCTGGGAAGATCTGGTTGTGCATCCAGACAGCTGTATCATATGTATGGAATTTTACTGATTGAATCTGTTCTAAGGCATCCTTACTGATTGTAGTTAATTTCTCATCCCAGATAGTTTTGGCATTTGTAGTAAGCTTTTCTACCTATTCTTTCACTATGGTCTCCCACTTTCTGATTTCAACAGATAGTTGGTCTATGGTGTCTTCTTTGAAAGTACCAACTTCATTGCATACTTTCATGACATTCTCTTCAGCTCTCTTGTCCAACTGAATTTGATTGTTTGCCAGGGTGACACATTGGTCCATGACTTGACTAATGCTTGTGATGGTGTGATCTATGGCTTTTCCTCCAATTCTGAACAATCCTTTGAGAGAATCAGTGTTGGCTTGAATCTCTACAAAGCCTCTGCTCATTTCTTTCTCAAGGACAGTTACCTGATGTTTGACAGTTCGAAGAGATTCATAAAAATATTTCCTCTGGTTAGCTAACATTTCTTTAATCTTTGACAGAATATCTGAATTTACAATTACACAAGCAGAAGCAGGAGTAGGGGTGGTAGAATCAATCTGAGGTGGTGGAGGAGCTTTCCATGGGGGGGATTTCTTCCAGTATTATAGAGCTCTAGGCTCTTACAGTATGATAAACTATATCTCCCTCCTCATCAACAAATCTAGGAAGGGAGAAATCAAGATTCCTGAGAGGGGCTTCAACCTCCTCAGGGGCTTGCACATCCTCTTCAAATAGAAGGGTGGCCTCTAGTGGAGTTGATTCTTTTCTTTGAGAGGGAGAAGGAGTAGTTTGGGGTGAGGGATCTCTAGATGGGTCTTTAGGGAGATATTTGGAAAGAGGGGAAAGAGGTTCTTCTTAGGTGAGTTCTTCTAGCATTTTGTCTATAGCTTCATTTTTGTCTTTGAGAATATCTTGGGCTGGAACATCTTAAAGGTTTTGAACTAGAGAGACAGCCACAGGGCTCCTGACTGGAGATATCACTGGGCTTCTTAGAGGAGATCTGGCTGGAGGAGTAGGAATTATGATACCTGAGGAAGAGTGTGCAGACTCCCCCTTAGTTGCTGCACCAGATTGTTCAGCAACATGATGTAGAGGAGGATATGGGGTCCTCACCTCTGAGACAGAAGCTCCAACTTCTTTAGCTATCTGCCTTGGGTTCTTCAGCTTTAACTCCCATCTCTGGATGGAGGCTAAGAAAATCTTCTTTAGGTGGTGAATCGTGGTACCTTTGGAGGTTTTGAAGGTAACATGATCAATCTCTCGCAAAATCAAAAAGATTATCCTTACAAATTTGGGAGCTTGGATGCTGTACCTGATCAACTAAAACACCATCATGCCATACTAAAATTTCTTCCTTCAGACAATGGCATTCATTACTCAAAATAGATCATTAATAATGAAACTGATTGACCCTGTTTTGCACCATAGGATTTTTCCAATAATCTCTACAAGAAATTTCCATACATCATTGAAAAGGTTTCTCCTGAAGGTGTGTAATTCCTCAGAAACTCCACAGAAGAAGTAGGTCCTGTCATAGTCTTCTAAAGATAGGTCATCTTCCTCATCTACAACGGGCATTCTCAGAAGCTGGGAAACTCTCGTCTTGTTCTACTTTATCTTGATCCCTCTGACTTGAGTTTTTAGAATCATACCATTTCTTTTCACCTTAGTATTCTTGAAGAACTCCTCGACATCAGGAAAGAGGATCTTGCAGGGTTCTTGTCAAAACGAACATGAGGCCGGTGGTTTCGAGAAGAATGAGAAGGTTCTGGAAATCGTCTAAAATCTTTGCAATCCCTGCGACTACCAGTTCGCTGCCGACTCCAATCTTGGAAACCTACGCCATGAAAGCTGACGGTGGTGACGGACTGAGCGCGAGACTGCGGCGGGGACACAGGTTTCTTACGGCGGAAGACGAAAGTTTTAAGAGAAATGATTTTGAATTGGCGGTTGATTTAAGATTTCTATAATATTATATTTATATATAGAACCCTAGTAATGTCAATTATGAGTCTAATTAACCTTGGATTAGGAAAAAAAATCAAGAGGTTTTCTAAAAAGAAGAGTTAGCAGAAATTTGCAAAAGGATGGGCCATTTCTCGAGAGGCAAGTTTTAGTTCTCGAGAAGTGGCAGATAGTTCTCGAGAAGCAAGATTTAGTTCTCGAGAACTAGCAAATAGTTCTAGAGAGGCAAGCTTTTGTTCCCGAGAACTAGGAGATAGTTCTCGAGTGGAAAGCTTTAGTTCTCGAGAACTGGCAGATAGTTCTCGGGAAGTATGTTATAGTTCTAAAGAGCTATCCTTCTACTTGAGAAATTCTGCCCTTTTTGGATATTCCTCGATTATTGAGCCTTTGAACTAATCACCTTGGCCTAATCTTCCTTGTTCAGTAGCCCAAGTTCAGTTTTGAAGAAATTGAACTTGGTCTCGTCCAGCGGCTTTGTGAAAATATCTGCAACCTGCCGATCTGTTGTCACGTACTACAGATCCACATCCCCTTGCTCCACATCCTCCCAGATGAAGTGGTATCTCAGCTCGATGTGCTTTGTCCGGCTGTATGAGACTTGGTTGTTTGCGATTGTGATTGTGCTGGAGGAGTCACACAACAATGGAATGTCCTTGACCTTCATATTGTAATCCTCTAGCTGGTTCTTTAGCCAAAGACCCTGTGCACAACAACTACCGTCAGAAATGTATTCTGACTCTGCCTTTGAGATTGCGACACAGTTTTACTTTTTGCTGCTCCAAGAGATAGGCCTTCATCCTAGGAATTGGCAAGTCCCAGAAGTTCTTTTCCTGTCGTCTTTGCTTCTTGCAAAATCTGCATTTGAAAATCCAATCAGTTCACTATCATTACTTCTTGGGTACCATAAGCCAAGATTTGGTGTACCTTTAAGGTATCTCAAAATTTGCTTCGCAGCAATATAGTGAGATTCCTTAGAGTTCACCGGGAATCTAGCGCATATACATGTTGAGAACATTATATCTGGTAACCTTGCGGTAAGGTAGAGCAAGGACCCAATTATGTTCTTGTACTTGTTTTCATCAAAAGGTTTCCCTTTCTCATCCTTGTCCAGAGACATAGCTAAGGCCATTAGAGTCCTCATCTAGGTTGCATTCTCCATTCCGAATTTCTTAAGTATCTCTTTGGTGAACTTAGTCTGTGAGATGAAAAATCCATCCTCAGATTGTTTCACCTGAAGCCCTAAGAAATACTTCAGCTCTCCCATACTGCTCATTTCAAACTTCCCTTACATAAGTTTAGAAAACTTCTTGCAGAGGTTGTTATCCGTAAAGACAAAAATAATGTCATCGACATAGATTTGCACTAGCAAAATCTTGCCATTTATTTCCCTAAGAAATAATGACTTGTCTATCTTTCCTCTTGTGAACTTGTTCTAAAGAAGAAAGCTAGATAGCGTCTTATACCAAGCTCGAGGAGCTTGTTTAAGACCATATAATTCTTTCTACAGTAAATAAACATGATTAGGAAATGTTGAGTCAACAAAACCTGGCGGTTGCTCTACATACACTTCTTCCTTTATGTTATCATTTAGGAAGGAGGATTTTACATCCATCTGATTGATAGTAAAGCCCTTAAGTGCAGCATAAGCAAGGAACAACCTGATCGCCTCCAGTCTTGCCACTAGAGCATACGTTTGATCGAAGTCGATTCCTTCTTCTTGACGATAGCCCTTGGTAATGAGTCTGGCTTTGTTTTTTATAATAGTTCCATCCTCATCCATCTTGTTCCGGTAGACCCATTTTGTCCCGATGACGTTCTTACTCTTGGGTATAGGAATAAGTGTCCAAACTTTGCAACATTTGAACTGATTTAACTCTTCTTCTATGGCTATAATCCAAGATGCATCCGAGTTTGCTTCCTCAAACTTCTTAGGTTCAACCTGTGATAGAAAACTTAAGAATAAATTCTCGTTAGTTGTACCTCGACGAGTTCTGACACCATCCCGGGGATCTCCTATGATCTTGTCCAAGGGATGATCCTTTAGTTGTCTGAGCTCTAGAGTCCTTGCATCTCGGATCTCCTCAGCCACTGGAGTTGCATCTTCAGCTGGGTTGAATTCTTCATCTTGATCATCTACCTCTCCAATCGGGGTTGTAGAGGTGATCTTGATGAACTTTTCATCTTTATCTTTAGTAGGTTCATCCAGGCTAAGTTCCTTTATCTTTGTACCTTCATCTTCAATAAGCACACTAGAAGAGTTCTTCGCAGCAAACTCGTCTCATCAAATACAATATGTATCAATTCTTCTACCACTAGAGTTTTTCTATTAAATACTCTATAGGCCTTACTATGGCTACTATAACCTACAAAAATACCTTCAAAGCTTTTCTCGCTAAACTTTGTAGTGTGATACTTGCCGTTGTTAAGTACGAAGCACTTACAGCCAAAGATTCTAAAATATTAAATGGTTGGTTTCTTGCCTTTTAGAAGTTCGTAAGGTGTCTTATAATGGTTCTTGTTGATGAGTGCTCGATTTTGCACGTGACAAGCGGTGTTGACGGCTTCAGCCCAGAAGTACTTTGGAAGTGAGGCATCACTCAACATAGTCCGGCAAGCCTCTATGAGTGTTCTCTTCCTTCTCTCAGCTACTCCATTTTGCTGTGGAGTGCGAGGAGAGGAAAACTCATGAAAGATACCTTGACTTTCACAGTATTCTGTCATGGCCCCAAACTTGAATTCCATTCCATTGTCACTTCTGATTTTGACTACGGAGTAGCTGTATTCATTTTGGACTTGCCTAACAAAATTAGTGAAAATATTGAAGGTTTCTGACTTGTGTTTCAGAAAGAACACCCACGCAAAGCGCGAGTAATAATCCACAATAACCAACGTATATTCCTTACCTCCCAAACTTCTAACTTGCAGTGGACCGAACAAGTCCATATGAAGAAGCTATAAGCTTCTATTAGAATCCTTTCCTATAATGCTTTTAAATGAACTCCTTGTTTGCTTGCCTTTTATACAGGCATGACAAGGGTTGTCCTTAACGTACTTGATATTAGGGGCATCACATACTGAGTACTGAGAGAATAGTTTATTAATAGTTTTGAAATTAATATGTGCTAGTCTCTTGTGCTATTGGTCAGCAAGAGATGCACTACTTTTTGCTAAAAGACATACTTGTGTAGAGGAGTCAATACAAATGAAATTTAAAAAGAAAATATTTCTGCTTCGAGTGTCTTATAAAATAGTTTCCATTTTGTCAACCGATTTTATCAAACACTTGTTAGCATGGAATTCAACAACGTATCCTTTGTCGCATAGTTGGCTTATGCTGATGAGATTGTGTTCCAATCCTTCAATATAGGCTACATCCGAAAAGGATACGTTACCGTTAGTAATCATACAGTAGCCTTTGGTAATTCCTCGGTCTAAACCTCCAAAGATGACCTTTGGTCTGTTCAACACCAGTGAAAAGTTCTGGAGTAGGCTTCTTGTCCCGGTCATTTGCCGAGAACATCCACTGCCCAAAAACTATATTGGAGTTTAAATGGCCTTTGGACGTACCTGCAATTATAATAACTTAGCCTTAGGAACCCAAACACTTTTGGGTCCTTGGTCTCGAGTTAGAATACTCCCGCTACGTGTATTAGCTTCATGAGTGGTCATTCTCACATTGCTAACTTGAGGAGTTGCAGCATTTTTAGGATTGAACCAACAATCTATGGCAAAGTTACCAACTCCACCACAGCACCAACAGTCGAATCTATTGTATCATTGCCTTATAATCTCCTACTTGACCTTCTTGAGAGGAGGTCCATCAGGGGTAGCATCCTTGGAGGAAGAAGCTTCATGATGATGGCAACTACATGAAGTCTTCTCCTTCATAGGCTTTTCCATAACAGTTTTACCTTTGGTGCCTTCTTGATGTTATGACCATGAGCATAAGGTACATAACTCTGAAGTTGAATCAATTCATAAGGTGTCTTGAAGACACTCTCGCCAAAGTTACGAGGGCTAGTCCAACCTTGGTACCTTGACTTAGGCATCTCCGGGATCGGCCTAATGAAGTGTCCATAGGTGGACTCATAGTCGAATTCGTTCGCAGGAAAGATAACTTTCTTAAACGAGACTGGCTCCAAAGGAGATTTCCCTTTTTCCTCGGCCAAGGCCTTCTTGGCATCCTTATTCTTTCTCTTTGCCTTCCTTCTCCTAGAGGATTTACTAGGAGCACCTTTGTGGCCTAGACCAGTACCCTTGGCCTTAGCTTAGAATTCAGCAATCAGAGGAAGTACAGTCTTAGGCTTAGAGAAACCTTATACAAGTTTCTTTTCAGCCGAGAGTTGTTCTTCCAACTCCTTGATGATTTACTCCTTAAGGTCAAGGTGCTCAAGAGCCTTGTTATATTCTTCAATAGATTTTTTTAAGTCTTCCTTGAGAGAGTCAGTCTTTGAGACTTCTTCTATTAAGGTGCTCTCTGTAGCTTTTAGAGACTTTATCTCTTTAGCTTGAGTTTTCACGACTCGACGACATTTGTCGTAAACCTCGAGTAACTCCTTATATTGTCCCATGAGTTCAGATTAATCCTCAGAGTGATAGCCCTCTATCTCATTATCATCATCAGATTCTGAAAGAGGGGTGTGAGATTTTACCTCCCTAGTTAACTGGGGGACTTGTTCATCATCAGTTAGAGCCATTAGTCCAAAGTAGTCTTCTTCCTCTTCTGCACTCGACTCAGATGAGTCGGATTCACTAAGGGTTTTGCCCTTCTTGGCCAACAGGCTCTTTTCTGTCCTCTTTTTACTGTAGGACTTCTTCTCTTCTCTTTTGCAACCCTCTTTCTTCTTCTGGGGGCAATCCGCAATGACGTGACCTGGCTTATTACAACAATAACAAACGATGTCAGTCGAATAATGTTTATTCGATTTAGAACCATACCTGTCCTGACTGCTTGAGCCTTTTCTATGGCGATCACCATCATTGTGTGATCTTCTATAGGAGGCATTCTTGCCTTTCCATTGCTTCTTCTTGCTCTAGAATTTATTAAACTGCCTTGAGAGTAGAGAGAACTCTCCATCAGATAGCTCTGAGCAAGAGGAGCTTGGCTCAGATGATTCTTCTTCATCAGCTTCAGAAGCTGGGGCAGGAGATCTAGCTTTTGTCTTCCTTGAGCTATATGCCTTCAGAGCGACAGACTTCTCCTTGGATGCAGACCTGCTCAACTATTCTTCAGTTTTTCTTGAGTTTATTTGGAGCTCGTAAGACATAAGCTTTCTGAATAGATTTTGCGGATTCGTCTCGGCTAACCTTCCGAACTCCCGAATAGAGCATACCTTATTATCCCATTCCTTGGTCAGGGATCTTAAGAATTTGTCATTCAGTTCCCCATTTGTGAAGACTTTGCCATAAACTCTTAGGCCATTGACTATCTTGAAGAAGTTCTCAAAGGTATCATCTATGGCTTCCTTGTGACCTTGCCTGAAGGCTCCATTGCTTCTTCTTGCTCTAGAATTTATTAAACTGCCTTGAGAGTAGAGAGAACTCTCCATCAGATAGTTCTGAGCAAGAGGAGCTTGGCTCAGATGATTCTTCTTCATCAGCTTCAGAAGCTGGGGCAGGAGATCTAGCTTTTGTCTTCCTTGAGCTATCTGCCTTCAGAGCGACAGACTTCTCCTTGGATGCAGACCTGCTCATCTATTCTTCAGTTTTTCTTGAGTTTATTTGGAGCTCGTAAGACATAAGCTTTCTAAATAGATTTTGCGGGTTCGTCTCAGCTAACCTTCCGAACTCCCGAATAGAGCATACCTTATTATCCCATTCCTAGGTCAGGGATCTTAAGAATTTGTCATTCAGTTCCCCATTTGTGAAGACTTTGCCATAAACTCTTTGGCCATTGACTATCTTGAAGAAGTTCTCAAAGGTATCATCTATGGCTTCCTTGTGACCTTGCCTGAAGGCTTCATACTTCTGATTTAGAAGGGATCTTCGATCATCCCTAACTTCTTCAGTGTCTTCCATCAGAGTCACCATGGATTGCCACATCTCCTTGGCAGACTGTCAATGAATCAGATATTGTAGCATCGAGTCATGGACTGCACTTGCTATAATATTTTTAGCTTTCTTGTCTACGAAGACAAGTGCAATCTCGTCCTTATCCAAGTCTATCAACTTCTTTGGGACATGTCTGGTTGGATCTATTGTAGATGATATCATAGGAATATTCGGACCTTCTTCAACAATCATGAAGATCCGAGGGTCCACTGCTTCCATGAAGAATTTAACTCTTTCCTTCCACATAGGAAAATTGTTCTTGGTGCATATAGGGAGCTTAACAAAATCCTTGGTCTTAATCATGCTTGATACTTCTCTAAAGACAACTTGGGAAGGATCAGATCAAGGTGTTAACCTTGTAATGATCAACCTCCCTCTGATACCAATTGAAAGATGTAAGTTGTCTACCTAAATCACCTAGATGGTGGTGAATAGGTGAGATGTGTGTCTAATGCAAAATAAAAAATTTAGAACCTAGCAAAAATAAGTAAGCAAGCAATCACACAGACGACAAGAGATTTATAGTTGTTCCCCGATCTTCAATATGTCCACTTTCCTCACCGATCTAGAAAATCAGTAAACTCGACTACTCCACTATCTCGGATTGCAAACCAATCCTACACATCGGAACCACGTTTTTACAAAACTCGATCAAACTGGTTCTACACTCGGAAGATAAAAACCTCCTACCACTTGGAGAACAATGCTCCTACACTCGGAGATTAATCTCCTACAAGATTTACAAATAGAGTTTGAAAATTCAAACAGAAATATTCTCAGATATGAAAGAATTTGTCTCTAGGTCTTCTTCTTGAACATTGCGACTCGATCAGAATTTATAGAAGAAGATCCTTTGAAAATCTGACCTGAGAAGCTTAAAACTACTCGATCAAGGAGAGAAAAATGATTCCTAAATTAGCTGGTCTTTTAGATCAAATTCAGAGAGATCGATCTTGACGAGAGCGGCGGCTTCAGATGTCGTTCTTGAGAAAAGTCGGCTGAACCAGTAATTTAGGAAAGTACGGAATCCGCTCTTAAATGATTCTTATTTATCTTTTCTACTTAGGGTTATGTCTTAGGGAAAAGACTTTATATAAGATTACCCTTTATGGCTAGAAAGGACATTAATGACGACACGTGGAGCAATCACATCGAGTTATTTGAAATTTCGGACGTTTTGTACTTAAAAAAAAATTTTCTGGAAAAACGACTTAGTTCTCCAGAAGTGGTTATAGTTCTCGAGAACTAGGAACTGAGTTCACGAGAACTGTCAAGACTTCTCGGGAACTAAGTTCTTTAGAAAAGATTTGGACTTCTCGAGAACACAAGGTTTAGTTCTCGAGAACTAATTGACTTCTCGAGAACTTGACTTAGAAAAATTCCTGAACTTCTCGAGAAGAAGCACTTAGACCATTTTTCTGAACTTCTTGAGAACAAAGAAGAAGTCTTCTCGAGAACTGAGGGAGGACTTCTCGAGAACTAAATAAGACTTCTCGAGAACATAACTTGGAAAAATTTCTGAGGCAAATCCTGACTATTCAAGAAATTGAGCTGGCAATTCTCGAGAACTGAAGCCAAGCTTCTCGAGAACAAGTAAGACTTCTCGAGAACTATACCTTTGGCTTCTCAAAAACTGACCAAGACTTCTCGAGAAGAAAGAGGACTTCTCGAGAACTATAACTTAGAAAATTTCTTGAATCTGTCCAGACTTTTCATGAACTATGTAGTTAAGCATCTCGAGAACTATGAGAGCTTCTCGAGAACAAAACTACACTTCTCGAGAACACTGAACTTGCTTCTCGAGAACTAAACTAAACTTCTCGAGAACTCTGAAGTTGCTTCTCGAGAACTTGACTTAGATAATTTTCAAGAATTTTAGAGAATGTTTTCTTCTGGTCCTGTCTTCATCCCATGCTCCCAATGTTTGAACATGAAGTGTATCCTAATTGAGAGGCTATACATGAGTCAACACTTTGGATCACACAGTGAGGGATTACACTGTATTGTCCGGTGTTCCTGACCTACTGTAGACTGACATTGGTCTACACTTAGCACTGAGAATCTATAAACATACAACTAGAACAAGGATATCAAATACAACTTAATTCATCTTAGTTCCAGGGTTACTTCATGCAAATCTGGGTTATTGTGGATGCAATACCCAACAGTTATTTATTATATATGTGATTTCTGTAGACATGTCTTTTACTCTTTAGCTTCTCTTCTATGATCAATTTGGTTAGAAGGATTGGCATTTTGTAGTGACGACCTTCCCGAGCGTGAAGGTGTCACCGCAAAACGGCGATTCTGGGCCTAAGACCCCGGTGGTTGAAAAAGGAAAAAAATTGGGGTCTTACAAAGCTCCCTTACACTGGTTTCAATGAGAGGGATTATGATCTCTTGGGTATAGTACATAGTGATGTATGCACACCCATGAGTTCTATGTCTTGAGGTGGGTATTTCTACTTTGTTACATTTACTAATGAATTCAGTAGATACGGATACGTTTATATTATGAAGTTTAAATCCAAAACCTTTGAAAATTTAAAAGAGTTTAAGGATGAAGTAGAGAACCAGCTTGGTGAGAAGGTTAAAGCACTCCGATCTGATGGAGGTGGCGAATACCTGAGTCATGAGTTTTTTGATCATCTAAAAGAGTGTGGTATTGTATCACATATCACTCCACCTAAAACACCGTAGCATAATGGTGTGTCCGAGCAGAGGAATTGTACTCTATTAAATATGGTACGGTCGATGATGAGTCATGCAGATATGTTTGTTTACTTTTGGGGTTTTGCTCTAGAAATTACTTCTCCTACACTAAATTGGGCTCAAACAAAAATGGTTCTGAAGACACTATATGAGATATGGACTGGGAAGCGTCATAGTATGTCGTTCGTTAAGATTTGGGGATATGAGTCATACGTGTGACGTCAAATACCTGACAAGATAGAACCCAAGTAAGTTAATTGTTATCTAGTGGGGTATCCTATGGAAACTAAAGGGTACTATTTCTACCTACCGTCTGAGGGAAAAGTGTTTGTCGTAAGGACTGGTGTCTTTCTTGAGAAAGAGTTCTTAAGTAGAAGGAATACTAGGGTAGAACTTGAAGATGTTCAAGAACCACAAACTGTGAATGAACCGGAAATGGAACCTGTGCCATGACTACAAGTTGTTATAGCGGGAGAGCCTGCTCAGGAAACACAAGTTCCACATAGATCTGGTAGACCAATGTTTAGGCCTAAGAGATATGGATTTCTCATTTCTCAAATAGGTAATGTGTTGCTTATGGATTATAGTGATGAGCTCGGAACCTACCAAGAGGCTATGAGTGGACCGGACTCTGAGAAGTGGCTTGAGACCATGAAATCTGAAATGGACTCCATTTTTGAAAACCATGTATGGACCTTTGTTGAACTACCTGAAGGGTTTCGCCCTATAGGGTGCAAGTGGATCTTCAAGAAGAAGTCTGACATGGATAGGAATGTACAAACATTCAAAGGGCGACTTCTGAGTAAATATTTCATGCAAATTCATGGTATTAACTATGATGAGAACTTTTCTCCTGTTGTTATTATTAAGTCCATCAGAATTCTACTCTCTATTGCAGCGTATTAAGACTATGATATCTAGCTGATGGATGTCAAAACGGCTTTCCTAAAGTGAAACCTCCTTGCAGAAGTGTATATGACACAACCCGAGGGTTATGTATCTCTAGGTAAAGACACTAAAATATATAAGCTGCAGAGATCTATTTTTGGATTAAAACAAGCTTCTCCAAGTTGTAATCTTCATTTTGATTAGTAGATCAAAGAGTTTGGTTTTATTAATAATTAGGATAAACCGTGTGTTTACAAGAGGATTAGTGGGAGTATTGTTATTTTCCTAATATTATATGTAGATGATATACTACGATCGGTAATGACAAGCCGACCCTCCAAGTTCTTAAGAACAACTTTGGGAATTGCTTTTCTATGAAGGACTTGTGTGAAGCGACTTATATACTTGGTATTAAGATCTATAGAGATAGATTGAAGAAGTTAGTAGGTTTGACTCGAAGTACATACATTGATAAGATGTTGAAGCAGTTCAACATGCTTGAGTCCAATAAAGGATTCTTACCGATGTCTCATAGTGTAAGTCTCTCAAAGGACCAGTGTGCTAAATCTTGTGAAGATAAGGACCACATGAAATTTTTTCCATATGCTTCGTCAATTGGGTCAATCATGCATACAATGATATGTACTCGAGCCAATGTCTCATATGTCTTTATCATGACTAGCAGGTATCAGTCTGATCCCATTGATCATCACTGGATAGCCGCCAAGAACATCCTTAAGTGCTTGAGAAGGACTAAGTATATGACCTTAGTATTTGATGGAGAGTAAGAGCTCGTTATAAGAGGTTACCCGGATGTTAGCTTCCAAACTGATAGGGATGACTCCAAGTCTCAGTCAGTGATGATGATCCAGTTGCCAAGGCGCTATAGCATAATGACCTTCGGAGCCATGACGACTCTAACGGAAGACAACACTACAACCTCTGCCCGCGGCGTGCTAAGCCCATTTGAAGACTATTTTAATTAAAATATCTTGCTCTAAATAATTATATTTTTATATGTGAGAATATAAAATTATTCCAAGCTTAGTTAATATTTTTATATTGATTTAGCGACTTTGTAGCGTTTATTTCCTGCATTTAACAAAACATTTGGTGTGTATTTAGCCGCCCGGATGGATGAGATTTCATCTCCATCTTGGATGGTTAGTTGTGCTTTTGTAACTCCTATATAAGGAGCCCCTTTATGAGAATGAGAAGAAGAGAACCAAAAAAAAACCAAAACCCTCATTGAGAATTTCAGCAATGGGGTTTCTCCCTAGCCTCCGCCTAGTGGTGTTGAGCCATCGGCTCCTGGCTCCCTCCACCATACTTCGGTGCGACTCCGACGTGGTTTACTTTGGTGCGACTCCAAGGAAGAAGGTTGCAGCCCCATTCCATGCGATGCACTTGGATCCGTGGAAAGAGTGATTCTCCCACCTTATCTAGTGTGTTCATGAAACTTGGTTAGGTAACATCTCTTCCCTCATCCTTGTGTTTTCTTGCTTAGTTTTGTGTGTAGGTTGAAAAACCATTGTGTCCGTGATTTTGAATACAAACACTTGCCATTTCTAAAATTTATTTCATCGTTGAAAAACTTCTATAATCCGGATCGGGTAGGTCCTATTTGCTTTAGTGGATCTTGGCCTATAGCCAAGATTTTACTCTCAAAAAGGAGTGGCAACCTTTATGTTAATTTGGGGAATCATCCGACTCTTTTTTTTATCGTTATTTTAGAGTGATCTCTCCTCCTTATGGTTTTATGTGCTACGTTGGAACCGATCCGTAACGAGAAAAAAGATGCTTGTGTAGGTGTGGTAGAACTAAGGTGTCTTGGGCATGGTAGGTCTACTTTGTGTCTGTATCGCTCTCCGAATGTTGGACGCCCACTGTGTCCGAACGACTTCTAAATAGCACCGTTAAAATGTTAGCACCAAAGCGCACCAGCCCTTTTCGGATTATAAAGAAGCTAGGAGACAATGCTTTCGTTTTTGATTTGTCTGCTGATTGGGGTATCTCCCCCATTTTTAATGTCTCAGATTTGACGTTGTTTGTTTCGCCTCCACCAGAGTTGAATTCTTTGTCGTCTTCTCCATCCACTGAACTTTCTAATGGGTTTGGGAGTGGTAGTTCAGATGATCTCTCTTTTACGGTCCCCACAGGTATCTCCTCGGATTGTGAGTTGCATTCCTTTATTCCTACTTGTAACATGTTTCCCAGGTTTCCTAAGACATTCCTTACTCCAGATAGTATCCTGGAAATTGAACCACTTGTACTCCTGATGGTGCTACCTACCGTTTACTCATCTGTTGGCATGACCGCCCCATTCAGATGACTCTTTGGTCCTCGAGACGGAGCTTTGACGCTTGGATGCCGCTCTTCTCCATCGCTATCTCTTAGACCATGCATTAGAGATACGTGATTCTGAGCGGGGGAGGATTGATGTTGCCGCCCCGCTACCTTTACTTGATGAAGATCCTGTTGCTGAGGCGCTGCAACATAACGACCTTTGGAGCCATAATGACGGTAACGAAAGACAATGCTACAACCTCCGCCCGCGGCGTGATAAGCTCATTTGAAGACTTTTTAATTAAAATATCATGCTCTAATTACTTTTATTTTTATATGTGAGCATATAAAATTATTCCAAGCTTGGTTAATAATTTTATATTCATTTAGGGACTTTGTAGCATTTATTTCCTGCATTTAACAAAACATTTAGTGTGTATTTAGCCGCTCGGATGGATGAGATTTCATCTCCATCTTGATGTAGTAGTCCCAGAGCCGGCCCGCTCTGATAGGCCCTTGACGGCCCAACCTATAGGAATACGAGATGGCACACACTGCCGGGCTACATCCCAAGCACCCCACCCATGACTGCACCTATTATCAGTTCAGCGGGATGTTGAGGCAAGGTCTCGAACCAGGCCCCCTTGATAAATCCCTTTCCTAAAAGGGAATATCACCAACTCGATTGATGGCAATAATCCCCCGCCATATATTTGTGACAGGTTCGTGGACGACGTTGCCTCGTCGCATTATTCCGACCGCTGCCGCAATATTAAATTTATATTCTATGATGGACATTGTCACGAAATTAAACCACCATCACCGCGTCATATCTTCGCCGCCATCACCGCATCATATCTTCGCCACCATCGCCGCGTCATATCTTCTCCACCATCGCCACTTCATATCTTCGCCGCCATCGCCGCGTCATATCTTCACCATAATTTTGGACTGCGTTAAGCATTTGGATGGTTGTTTTTATTTTTTTTGATGTTGGGTGGAGATCGAGTGGTGTTTATTATAAATAGAGGGGTTAGGGTTCAGATTAGAGGATGCAAAAATCAAGAAAAAAAAGATAGTCGATGGCTGCCCCTTGAGTTTGGCGTGAAGCCTTCTCCTACACGATGCCCCTTGAAGAATCTCCCAAGCCACCACCCCTCTTGGTGTGCCCTACTGTGCGGAGACCTCCTCCCTCCTCCGGTTATTTTCCGAAGAAGGCGGCTAGCGTCCTCCGTCTGGTGCGACTCGGACGGATCCGGTGGAAGTGCGACACTTCCACTAATTATCTTTGTGTGTTCGTCTCTTTGGTTGTGGGTAATCTCTCCCCTTACATCTTGTGTGCTTCTTCTTTATGTTGTGAGGATTGGTGGACTTGTGGATTCGTATTTAATTCTGAAATTTTGTTGAGTATGTATTGTTTTGAATTTAAATTTAAAGTATTGAAATTATCCGGATTTCTTTGTGTAACTTGGATCGGGTAGATCTCTTGAACGCTTGCAAAATCGGGTTGAATCAACCCTTGATTTCTCTCTTGATTCAAGGGGTTTGGTATACCATCGTGTTATATAATTTTGGGGCTGATTTGGAATTATTTAGAATCGATAATTTAGTCTGGATCATCTCCGTTGGCGTTTGATGATGCATGCGGCTTATTTTGAAGTGACCCGTTAATTTGTCTGGATTTCTTGAGTTCTAGTCATTTGTGTTGGGATGATGTTGTGTAATTTAGACTGGTTGTGTTGGGTGCGTTAGAAAGACCCAAGCGCAAGGTGCAGATCGCTAGCGATAGTATGTCTTCGGGCAATTGTACGTCTTCGGTGTTAATTTGTTGTTGAAACTTGCTGATTGTACACCACGCATTTGATGAAATGTCGCACTCACCGCATATTTGGTCATAGTGCGCAAGCGGTAGTGTTGTGCTACATCAAATTGGTATCAGAGGGAGGTGGACAAATTTCTTAATCTTTGCCGGTCCTCCCGCATCACTTTCCTAACTTTATGCACGCACGTTCCAATTTCTTAATCTTCGGGAAATAGGTTTGCCAATTTGCACTTAGGAACATTCATTGGTCTTCTATTTTATTTTATTTTAGTTATAAAAAAAATTGTGTTTCTTAAATATATAAAAAAAAAATTTTGCCTTACGTGATCTCTTCATTTGAGTTTCTCGTTTGTCTCCCGCCAAATTTACTTATGGCGCACATTGAGAGTTCTGCTCACTCACTTGCATTCGTTGAGCTTAACGTTAGGTTAGCACACTATTTGACGCCACCAACGCGCACTTCTAGGCATGTTAGAGTTCCTGCTTCGACCTATGATGGGATAGGTGGACCGCGAGTGTTTTTATATTTGGTGAAGGATATGGAATATTATTTTGAGCGATATCATATTGTGGACCCCCACAAGATTCCCGTTGCGAGACTACAATTATTTGGTCGATCCTAGACCTTCTGGCTTAATGAGGAGAGATGTTTTGGGACGTCACTCGACGAATCACTTGTAGGTTGGCAGGTTATGAAGAATCTATTAACGGATGAGTATTACCCTCCCTACTACCATTCCTAGTTTTTTTATTATCTGAGTGATTCGCCGCCTAAGACTTTTACTACATCGAACAAGTACGCCCCCTAGTACTCCCATACTCGGATGTCTCATGATTTTTTTCTCCTTTCTAGGGCACTAAACACGTTTCCGATCATAGGACTGACTGTAAGCCTCTAACTAGCTCTTTTCCCCCACAAAGATCGGTCTGCCCCCAGTGTGCCGACCATCCCCTTTAGGGAGACCATACCAAGTAGGTGTTATGTTCCCGACTCAATAAATGTTTCTACTAGGAATGCCAGGAGCCCGCGTGGTGAGATTATTCCTTTTAGTTTAGGCAGCAACACAATTACGACTTGTGAGTCATGTGGCGTATATGATCTCGGTACTATTGAGTGCCTTATTCTGACTACACCCTTATTACCATTAGAGTCTTCCCCGGAGCTGTCTGCTCTAGTCTATGACTCTCCTGATGATTCTTAGTTTGTAACATTGGCTGAGCCAACCACTGAGGGTGATGTCTTTATTGATAGTGAACTTAGCGTCGATGACGAGCTTGATAACCCATGTGACATGGAAGAGGAGTTCTCTTCTGAGGTATCACCCCCTAGGATTATCCCATCCACCCTCGACTATATTTCTAGTATATTTCCCTTGCTTATAGTGGAGTCTTCTATTCATCCAGATTTGGTAGGCGTCTCGGCTGCGTTAGAAGAGTAACTTATGGTTGAATTTTTAACTAAGAGTTATTTAGGTGATGACTTGTTAGGACACAAGCGGGTCCCTTCTAGTCCGAGATATTCTGAGATGTCTATTTATCAAGCTTCTCCATTCTACTTACCTAAAAGAACATGTGTGGGAGAGCTGCTAGATGTGGTATTCATTATTTTCACCACCTCCCCTAGATCTGGCTATGCCTTAGCTAGGATTGACAGTTCCTCTGGGTGTTCGCCTGTGATTAGGTCTTCGTTTGCGACTACTTATGATTCAACAATGACTGTGCCCCTTGACTTAGTACCTTCACGACATACTTACTCGTTTAGTCTAGTTTGACATCGCCACCAGATTATGACAGTCACTCACACATGTTTACGACGATAGTTTGCCACTTTGAGTTAGGTCGCATGCCTTTCCATTCCCTATCAAGTGCGTCTTACGCAAGAGTTATTGATTTGGATTTTGTCTGGTCATTCCCTGAGCAGATGTCTATGGACGTCGTTAATAAATTAACACATAGGAACACCGACCCATCTGTGGTTATACGAAATTTCGAATTTGATGTTTTTCTTTCGAACTTTTACGATGCATGGGGTGTTTCACCTCTTCTCATTTTTCCGGATTTAATATTGAATGTCGCTTCTCCACCTATGCGGCCTTCTTTGTTGTTTCTCTCTCCAAAAAAAAGTTCTCTTGGGTTGGGGAGTGAGATTTCCACCGTGTCTATCTTCCACATGGATTCTTTGGTTCTTGCGCCGGATGCTAAGATTCTAGTTATTCTTCTTTTGATTGGCACCCTTTCGAGGTTCCTCGAAAGCTTTGTTGTTGTTGTTCTGTTTGATAGGTTTACTGTGATGAGTGATGACCGTTCTACTTTGAAATGGATTCCCGAGCCAGATTTACAGCAGGTTGATGCTACCTTCAACCGAGTTCCTCTACCGACCCAATCATCGGTGATGAGTGATTTTGAGTGGGGGAAGATTGATGGCGATAATGCCACGCCATATGTTAGTGACAGGTTCGTGGATGATGTTTCCTCATCGCATTATTCTGACCGCTGTAGTAATATTAAATTTCAAGACTATGACTGACATTGTTGCGAAATTAAACCACTATCGCCGCATCATATCTTCGCCTCCATCACCGCGTCATATCTTCTCCGCCATTACCGCATCATATCTTCGACGCCATCGCCACGTCATATCTTCGCCTCCATCGCCGGGTCATATCTTCGCCATAATTTTTGACTGCGTTTAGCATTTGGATGGTTGGTTTTATTTGTTTTATGTAGGGTGGAGATCGAGTGGTTTTTATTATAAATAGAGGGGTTAGGGTTTAAATTAGAGGATGCTAAAATCAAGAAAAAAAGAGAGTCGATGGCTGCCCCCTTAAGCCTGGCGTGAAGCCTTCTCCTACCGGACGCCCCTTGAAGAATCTCCCAAGCTGCTGCCCCTCTTGGTGCTGCCCCGCTGTCCGACGACCTCCTCCCTCCTCCGGTGTGATTCCGAAGAAGGCGGCTAGCGTCCTCCGTCCGGTGCGACTCCGATGGATCGAGTGGAAGTGCGACTCTTCCACTAGTTATCTTTGTGAGTTCGTCTCTTTGGTGGTGGGTAATCTCTCCCCTTACATCTTGTGTGCTTCTTCTTTATGTTGTGAGGATTGGTGGACTTATGGATTCGTATTTTATTCTGAAATTTTGTTGAGTATGTATTGTTTTGAAATCTTAATTTAAAGTATTGAAATTATCCGGATTTCTTTGTGTAACTTGGATCGGGTAGATTTCTTGAACGCTTGCAAAATAGGGTTGAATCAACCCTTGATTTCTCTCTTGACTCAAGGGGTTTGGTATACCATCGTGTTATATTATTTTGGGGCTGATTTGGAATTATTTTGAATCGATAATTTAGTCTGGATAGTCTCCGTTTGCGTTTGATGATGCATGCGACTTATTTTCAAGTGACCCATTAATTTGTCTAGATTGCTTGAGTTCTAGTCATTTGTGTTGGGATGACGTTGTGTAATTTCGACAGGTTTTGTTGGGTGCGTTAGCAAGACCCAAGCGCAAGAGTGCGGATCACTAGAGATCGTATGTCTTCGGGATATCATACGTCTTCGGTGTTATGTGTTGTTGAAACTTGCCGATTGCACGCCACACGTTTGATGAAATGTCACAATCACTATATATTTAGTCATAGTGCACCAACGGTAGTGTTGTGATACATCACATCTTGGATGGTTAGATGTGTTTTTGTAACTCCTATATAAGGAGCCCCCTTTTATGAGAATGAGAAGAAGAGAACCAAAAAAAACCAAAACCCTCATTGAGAGTTTCGGCCATGGGGTTTCTCCCTAGCCGCTGCCTAGTGGTGTGAAGTCGCCGGCTCCTTTCTCCCTCCACCCTACTTCGGTGCGAATCCGGCGTGGTTTCCTTTGGTGTGACACAATGGAAGAAGGTTGGATCCCCATTCGGTCTGACATAGGTGGATCCATAGAGAGTGTGATTCTCCCACCTTATCTAATGTGTTCATGAAACCGGGTTGGGTAACATCTCGTCCCTAATCCTTATGTTTTCTTTCTTAGTATTGTGTGGAGGTTGAACAACCGTTGTGTCCGTGATTTTGAATACCATCGCTTGCCATTTCTGAAATTAATTTTATCGTTGACAAACTTCTATAATCCGGATTGGGTAGGTCCTATTTGTTGAGTGGATCTTGGCATATAGCCTAGATTTTACTCTCAAAAAGGAGTGGCAACCTTTATGTTAATTTGGGGAATCATCCGACTCTTTTTTTTATCATTAGTTTAGAGTCGATCTCTCCTCCTTGTGGTTTTATGTGCATTGTTTGAGCCGATCCGTAATGAGACGATAGATGCTTGTGTAGTTGCTGTAGAACTAAGGCGTGTTGGGCATGGTTGGTCTACTTTGTGTCCGTATCGCTCTCCGAATGTCGGACACACGCTACATAAGTCAAGGGACATAATTTTCCTTTACGGAGGTGCTATTAGCTGGAATAGTTCTAAGAAGGAGACAGTTGCCGATTCTATAACTGAGGATGAGTATATCGATGCAGCAAATACGGCGAAGGAGGCTGTATGGATTAGGAAATTCATCGGAGAGTTAGATGTTGTTCCTAGCATTGTTCATCCCGTAGTTCTCTACTATGACAAAAATTGTGTAATTATACTTGCTTCAGAACCTAGATCTCATCAACTCTCCAAGAATATACTTTGAAGGTTCCATCTTATCCAAGAAATTGTCGATCGAGGAGATATGAGCATTTGAAGAGTGCCGACTGAGGAGAATATTGTGGATCCACTAACATAGTCTCTCGCATAGAGAAATCATGATTGCCACATTAGATCAATAGGTATACGATATCTTAATGATCAGCTCTAGTTGGAGTCTTGTAGGTTATATTTTGTTAGCAGTAATAATTAATTTGATGAATAGATTATTGCATACATTTCATTTATATATTTTTGCAAGTTCTTTTATTTGTAAATTTATTTCTATTGTGATAGAGTAATTTAACATAATAAATTCCCTTAGAATGTTTGCTTCCAAAGGAGTCAAGTGGTGACTTTAATATGAGAGACTATGTTCTTAGAAGCTTCATTCTTAAATAGTCCCTGATCGAGTTTCATCTTAGAAGCTAAGCGCGATGATGACACATTAAGACTAGCATGTGCATTGACTGATGACCGGTTCTCACAGGTCATGATATTGTGATATCAAGTCAACACAAGGGTACTTGTTTGTTAAGTAGTTGTGCTGGACAGTCCCACCATGAGAATACTTTGTGGTTTATTATATGAATGTGTCACAAGTAAGACTCAAGGGGCAATGGTGTTTGTGGTCCTTTTACCTGATGTCACAACATTCATCGAGTGAGGAAGAGCGTTCTTCGATGCCATCAAAAGTCCGGTCTTGAGAAAGTTGGATGATAAATGTTGTTATTGGGTATGTTACGAATCATTTATATGTTTGCGTGTGAGCAGAGATAGGATATGTCCTCTTCCAAGATAGGAGTTTTATCCATAGGCCCCTTGATGCAAAGGGATTGAGAAATGCATGGCCATGCTTGGCTGAGTAAATATATGATATTAAACTAACCAATTTCTAGAAGTCCGTTATAGATTAAGAAACTAGGATTGAACAATTATGAGGGTGACACGGTCGATACCTCTAGTTATATCCGGATGTAAGAGATGAATGGACATGACAATACTGATACATTGGTCATGATGGATTTTGAGTTCTAAACTCTTATTGCTTCGGGAGAAATGATGCATTGCTAGATTCCGCTCATTGTTTATGAAGCCTTTGTTTGATACTTTCAAGATAAAGTGGGAGACTATTGTTGTTACCATTATGATCTGGAAGTGATCAAGTATGTAACCTCACTAACAACACAGTATGGGCCTTTCAGAATCACACATAAGAATGTTTTGAGAAATTGGGAGATTGGATTAATTTGGTTTTACTCATATGATGAGTGGAAAAGACTTAGCTCAGCTAGGCTTGGAGAGCATCAAGTGCATTGAGAACACTCAATGCTTGCGTCGACTGAAGTGTTGACTTATCAAATGGTGGCATTGAGTGTGTTGAGTTTACTCAATGATTTATCGAGTCAAAGTGTTTATTCGTCAAGTATTATACTTAAGCATTTTTTGCGTTGAGTTCACTCAACAATTTGTTGAGTCAAGGTGTTGATTCGACGATTCTGGTTCTCAGTCATTGAGTGCATTGAGTTCACTCAACGTCTTCGTCGAGTCAAAGGTTGATTCCATGAATCTGGTACTTAGGTGTTGAGTGTGTTGAGATAACTAAGTGCCTTCGTCGAGTCAAATGCTAATTCGACGGGTTTGGCATTGAGAGAATTTGAGTGCGTTGAGTTCACTCAACACCTTCGTCGTGTATCTTTTGGATACTCGACGATTCGTCGAGTATGCTTTTTAATACTCGATGATTCGTCGAGTATGTTTTTTTATACTCGACGATACGTCGAATATGTGTTGGATACTCGACAATTCGTCGAGACAAGGGTTGTATGGTCGAATTTCAATATTCCAAGTCTTGAGTCTGCGAATAGCGACTAGCTATTATATATATTCCTTTGGGTATAAATAAAAGATTTTTAGGGTTTCTGATTATCGATTTGACGGGTTATCTGTCTAAGCACCTGAGCAACACTGTACGAAAACCAGAGACCTAAAAGGCCGACGGAAATGTTCTGCCTGCGCCAATCCCTTCTCCATCGCTAAGCCTAATCTCGATGGGTATCACCGTCGCCTCTTATATAACATACCTAGAAGTTTGTGAATACACCGAGTGCCTTCTCCTGACCTAGATCTTGTTCGACAAGAGTATACGGGTTCTCCCATTCATGTGGATCTACTATAGAGGTGCAAACACTCTTATGCACTAGGACTCTAGCAGCTCAGTGATTGGCAGATCTTTTGTAGCATCTAGGTTGAGTATAGACTCAATCCCACAGAAGTAATTTTATTTTACAACACTTTACTTCTTGATTAAAGTTCATCGCTAGATCCGAACTCTTTTGGGTTTTTTTTGTTCCTTATTTCCGCTGCGCACAAGTGTTGTGACGTATAGCAAAACACAAGAAAAGGAACCCCAACAAATCAAGCAAAGAATCCATTCAAGATTAAAATAAAAAGCACCACAAGAAGAAACATTTATTGCAATGCTTTTTATGGGTTTTGCAGAGCTTTTTAAACGCGGCAAATGAAATTATGGTGTTTACATAAATTCCTCAAAATCATCGTGGAAACCATCGTCATCGTAGCCTTCTGTGGGGCCTATGACGGATAACAAATGTCGCTTGAAATTGTTTTAGATTTTTTTTTAAAATAATGCTCTCTGAATTTGTTCCTTGTTATCATGCCCAGTACTAATGAAAGAAAAAAATAGCCACAATAGACATTTATGATAGTGTATAGCACAAATTTATGTAAGCAAATATTTCTAAATAAACTTGCATCTTATAAATATTAAACTATAATGAATGACATTAAATAAAAAAATATACATAAAATATTTGCTGAAATTTGAAGATTATTCTCTGCAAAATCAAAGGTTTACTCTTATGATCTTTCAGCTACTACTGATAGGTGGCCTATGAAGATCATGTTTGTTATGTTCTCGCACTCCTTTGGAAAGGAGTTTGGATTTTCTGTGATAATGTCGAGATTTATTTTGCCGGAATATGCATCATCTCGTAGAATTTTATGCTATTGTTCTCACTCTAATGCTCAAACCTAAAATGAAATTTTATCAATTTTTTTAATTATATAGGAGGATTAAAAAATACATACCTTCTTCACTCCCAGAATCAACTCGAAAGAAGATATGATAACAATTGTATATGATATTTTTGACAGGCAGATTAAAGAAGGCATATCCAATAAACGATTGGATGATTGGACTAATGAAAGAGGAAACCTAGGGTACCAGCTCCCGAAGATTAAAAACTCTATCAAGTCAATGTTAGAAAAAATAAAGTAAGTCGAATTTGAACATTTTTTCAGCTTAATGTTGGAAAAAACCTTTATGATTTACCTTAACAAATTGATTTGAGTGATTTTACAATCCTAGGTTAATTACCCATGATGTCTAGTAAGGGTAATTTAGTCTTGCTTGTCCTAGGATGATTATGGTATAAGGGACATGAGAAGGAAACACTAAATTCAGAAGGGATATCAAGTTTGATCATTGTTGAAACCGAAAATCAGTCTCTTGTGGAATTCACCCTTGGGGAAGGGGTGGTCGCGCACCAACTTCGATCCTATAAGAAAAACAACCAAGGAAAGAAAGAGAAAAGGACTAAACCAAGGGCCCGACGCGGAGGTCCCACCACAAACCCGGAAGATCACTGAGCGCTTCCCATCCTTAGCCAAATGTCGGGCTAAGGTACCTCAAAAAGAACTAGAAGACTTGGATATAAGTAAGCATGCCTTCTAAGGCACCCCTTGGGTCCTATTTATAGATTTCCGAAAATGTTCTGCAAATAACTAACCTCTGTTGGCCTGAAATTACTGAAAGCCCCTTGGGCTGGCCTGCCAACAGCCGAACTCAACCGTCCTGATCGGCTATATGCAGTCAACCCAGGTCTGCCAATAGCGATACTCCACCGTTCTAGCTGGCTAAGGGAAGGCATGCAGGGGAAAAATGGCAAGGAATTTCCCCCATTGGGGACTGGGTGAGTAGCCCTCCAATTCCTCTGCCCAGCAGGAGGCGCGGGCTGAGGGTGGCCTGCCTAAGAGAGGCGGGCAGGACTGACCTGAACAATTGGTGCGGGTCGTAAGGCTAAGGCTGACTCGCCTAGGAGAGGCTGGCAGGACTGACCCGCCGGGGAGACCCTTGGAGGCCAACCCGCCTAGGAGAGGCGGGCCAGGGCTGACCCTCCTGGGAAACCCTTGGAGGCCGACCCGCCTAAGAGAGGCTGGCCGGGGTCGACCCGCCTGCTTGCCTGAGCCTCTTCGGCGAACACGGGGTTATACATATCTGACCTGCCTAATTGGTGCGGGTCGGAAGGCTGAGGCTGACCCGCCTAGGAGAGGCGGGCAGGACTGACCCACCCGGGCGACCCTTGGAGGCCGACCCTCCTAAGAGAGGCGGGTCAGGGCTGACCCGCCTAGGCAACCCTTGGAGACTGACCCGCCTAGGAGAGGCAGGCCAGGGTCGAACCGCCTGCTTGCCCGAGCCTCTTTTGCGAACACGGGGTTGTACATAATCCCCGCTCTTTGCGAGCTTTGCAAAAGGCTCGAAAAGAAACATCCAACCCCACGTGTTCAGCGAACACCCTACATAGCTGGAGGGAATCATTTCAGTTGGGGCCCACATGTACACTAAAAATAAGTGATCGGGCCTCTAGGATGACTCCTCTTCTTTTTCACCTTCGACGATCTATAGTCGGAAGATGTCTATATCTAAGGAGAAGCGAGCTCGCTTGGCGGCTGCGAGGGAGGGTGCTCGGGATTCGGCTCTCGAAGATGCCCCGTGGCTGGCGCGTGGGTTGCCTGGCCCCCTTTTCAAGCCAAAGAAAACAAAGGTCGTCCGGCGGTCTAGGGTGCCCGATGACCCCGCCTTCAGCTCGGCTGGCGGTGTTGAGGTCATCCCGTAGGTATATACGTTTCTCAGGTTTGATCCACTTCCCTGCTTCCTGATTTTTCTTTTCCCTTTGGTAGGAGATGCCTCGGGGAGATAGGGCAAATAAAAGAGAACCTGGGAGCTCCGCCCTGGTGGCGGTCGATCAGGCCGTTAGTCCGATTCCACAGATACAAATTCTCCCTACAGCGCTTTGATGAGTCCTCTTTATATACCTATTTTCGGACTCATCTAGGCTTATTTTCTTGTCTTTGCACACCGTTTAGCGTCATTTGCACTCCTTTTGGTTCGCTACGGTTATTCCACGTCTTGTGCACTTTATTAGCCTATTTCTGTGCGTGTGTGTATTTCCCTTTTGCTATGCATTATATTTATGTCTGTGACTGCCATATCGACATCCCGTCCAGTTTTCCTGCAGGTTCTGGGATCGTGTGGGCGTCCGGGGTAGGATTTTCACCCTGCTTGGCAAAGGAGTCAATGGTCGTGCGTTTTTACCCACGCACGACCGTCGACCTCTTTGGCGCACGATCATCGGTCGTGCGCAGCCATGACCTCTCCTGTGAAAGTTCTGTCCCGGCATATCGCACGATCACCAGCCATACCGCGCACGATCACTGCTCGTGCGTTGCCGGTCGTGCGCAGTCACACTTTCTTTTCCCACTTTTCTGCCTCCATATCGCACGATCACAGGCCATACCGCGCACGACCACTGGTCGTGCGCCTGTGATCGTGCGCGCTGTTTAAATCTGTTTTCTATAAATAGCGCAGGTCCGCCCTAATTTTGATCGAATCGGGGATCACGCGATTTTTCCGCCGTTTCTCGTCCCGAACGAGGGTTTCCGCCGTCTTCCTCCATCTCCCACCTTAGGGAGGGTCTCCGGGCAAGCTTACAATGCCAAATCAACGCCGGAGCATCCTCTCGGCCTCCTCCTTCATCCTCAAGCTTCAAGCGGAGTTTTGACCGAGCTTTCTCCATCAAGCAAGGAAGGGCCGGAGCCGCAATCTACGGATCATTTCAACGAAGAAGACGGGTCCATTGGGAGTGAGTGACAGCCTCCTCTACCCCGGACGCAGTTGAGGACCGAGCTTGGACTCGGATTGACAACCCGGGATTCCAACCGTGAACCCTCAACAAGGCTTCGGATTCGGTCGATTCGCACACCTCTTCCTCTTGTTGTTGTTAGCTTAGTTATTCTCTTTGTATTGATGAAGAATGTTTATTGTAATTAACGCTTGTGCTAAATCATGTCTTTGTGATTTGTATTTTCGATATTTATTGTTTGAGGTGCGCCTTATTATTCCACCATCCATCCGCCCTTGCCGCACTAGCAATTGCTAGTGGCGTGCGTTGCGAAGAGGTGCTCACGACCCTCATTCCGCCATTCTCACCACCTCATCCGCTAGCCTACTCTTCCATCCGCATAGCGATTCGGTGCATAGCGGCCCGTGTAGTTTCCATCCCGCCTGGCGAAGCAGTGCATAGCGGCCTGCATAGTAGGATTTCCGCCGTTCTCTCCACCTCATCCGCTAGCCTACTCGCCCATCCGCCTAGCGATTCGGTGCATAGCGGCCCGTGTAGTTTCCATCCCGCCTGGCGAAGCATCGCATAGCGGCGTTGCATAGGAGTAGTTGTTAGATTTTTACTTTATTTTCCACAACCATCAAAACCCCCATCGTTACCTCCGACCCGAGGACTTCAATCTCAAGTCCTCCTCGACATTAACTCATCCCTTACTGTGTTCCTCAAGAGACCGACACTCGGGGATTTATTCCCAAACTTTATTACTTGTGCGACCGGTGCGCTTGCCGTTTTCCACGCATCAAGTTTTTGGCGCCGTTGCCGGGGAACACAGTCGTTTGAGTTTTTGAAGAGGTAGATTTGAGATAGAAGCCCTTTTCCATCTGTTCATTCCATGTTTTATTTTTCTTTACTTTAGTTTTTATAATTTGTTGCTTATTTTTCTTTATTCCTCTTCTAATTTTTTATATTCCAGTAGCAGGTATTCCTTTTTATTTATCTGCTTGTGTGTAGTTAATTTTTGCTTAGAAAATTCTTGTGGTGAATTCTTTCTTGCTGCACCATGTATTCTTATGCGAATATTCGTTGCTGTTGGTGCGGGGATTATAGGCATAACAGTGATGAGTGCCCCACTGAAGAATGGGAGCATAATTCTCGTGGTTCAGTGTATGGAGCACCGTTGTCTTATGGTACTTCATACACCGCACCCCAGTCTTATGGTCACTACTCTTCTCCGCCTTCACCTTTTTCATATTCCTCCCCGGTCCCTTCTGGACCGAGGGGTAATGGAAAACGGTGTTTGTGTTGTCATAGCACCGACCATGTGTTGAAAGATTGCGCAGAATTTCAGCGCCAGTTGGAGGCGGATGATGAACCGGATATCCGGATTGTCTCATCCACCTCTCAAATGGCCGCTCCTTCTGATTCTGATGATGCATCCACAGTACCACCTTGTCTATGGGGGACTGCTGTGGATACACCCATCAGACTTTCTACTGGTCAGTGCGACGACATTGCGGCGCCTTCTCTCCCTGTGCCTTCTTCCCCTATTTTTGATTCACCCCCGGAGGAACCTGCGCATATTATCTCTGATGATGTTGCTCCTCCGCTTTCTTTGCATGAATTACCTACTCCCCTTTCTAGTGAGTTGGTTGATGATGTTGTGCCCTGCGGGAATTGGGAATATGAGGATGCGCCGTGGTGTGACGAGGACATTATTCTCATCAATGGTGAGTACTATGTCTTGGAACACCGTGACGTACCGAGGTGTGATGAGGAAATCCTTGCTGGCGAGGAGGTTTCTACTTCCTTGTTGGTTGAGGAGGTCCGAATCACCACCGAGGACCTCATGGTCTCAGCTTCCCCTCGCCATGACTCACATGACACCGACGATGATCATTGTTTGGAGCCTGCTGGGAGTGAGACCGGGACCACTCCCCCGATTAGTTCCTTATGTTCTTCGTCTCCTTTATTCCTTGACCCCCCTTCTCCCTCTGCGCCTATGCGGGTTGACTCCCTGCAGGTGAGTTGGGTTGACATTGAGCCTTGTGCTCAGGTTGTCGGTGAGTGCCTCAGCGTGCATGAGGAGTTTCCTACTCCTTTTGCAGTTGAAGCCTCTACCTACACCTTCGCCCCCAACGAGCTTGTGGTGGACGATACCTTGCTAGGCAAGGATTTGTTTTGTGGTGAGATGAGTGAGGACCAGTGCTCCTCCTCATCTTACTTCCTATTTCCTCTACCTGTGCGTCACAGGTATTATTATCTAGGTAGAGGGGTAACTGTGCTATCACCGTATCGGTACCCGTTACCGACACGGATATTAGGACAGTTGCCTGTGCACTTTTCTTTTCATAGGCCCATTAGCTAGAACTTTTCTTTTGCTGAATAAGTCGTGCTGGGATGACAATAACCCCAGTGCTTATCTTTCATTTTCTGCATTTTTCTTTTTTTATGTCTAGCTTAGTTTAGTATTTCTTTTTGTATATTTTTCTTTTGTTTTTGCGGAGCTCACCCCTGCAGGTATTCATGGATACTACGCATTGGCGGGGTTGTGATTCTTCGTATGGCGGGCCTGCTCCTAGTTTTCACGCGTCTTCTGGTATGCTCACTAGCTGAGCATTGGGTAACCTCTTCCCTTAGCTCTTTTTGATTTAAATTTCTCTATCATTTGATGTGTTGTTTAGTTTAAGTCTGGGGGAGAGTCAGTTTACCTTTTGCACGTACACATTTCTTTTGCATGCTAGAAGCTTTTTGTATTTTATTTTGTTTATGTTCATTGCATCGCACACCACTGCACCCACATGAGCGCGAGCTTAGCGGTTTGCGTGTCACGAGTTGAACCTGTATCTTTGTTCGATTTGGAAAATTTCTGTGCTAGTTCAGGATTGCGCGACGGAGTAAAATGTTGGCCTTGCTGTGTTTCTAGTCAACTGCTCTCGTTTTGTATAGAAATTTGAGTAGATTTAATTTTTCTGTATGCTTATAGCTTTATATTTTTCTATCTGCGTAAATTCTTTTTTATTCTACTCAAAAGTTGGTGAATCCGGTGTGAATCAAACGGTAGCGTAGGAATGTGTGTAGCCGCCACTAGACTCGTATTGCTTGAGTCGGGAGGAAGGATTATCTTTCTCGGTTGCTAAGAACTTGCCCCAAGCTATTCTTGAAGCATTGGTACACGGTTAGTCTAGCGTGAGAGTGATGTAGGCCATCTTTTGGCCCGGTTGAGCTTTGTACCGTTCCTAACGTCATATCCTCGCTACGCCCCTTTGTGCCTACCCTTTCTTTTGATTCAGCTCCACCTATATTTCACCAAAGCCTTATAGCCTATCCTAGTCGCGCACCCAAGTCGAGCTTAATGTTTTATATTTTCATGTTGGGTTGTGATGTGGTGTTATTATTTGTGAAAATGTGGAAGTGCTTCCAAGTTATATCTGCTGAAATTGTGAAAATAAAAAGATGAAAAAAGAAAAGAAAAATATTTGAAAAAGAGAAAAAGAGAAAAGAAAAAAGAGAAAGAAAAAGTTTGATTGAAAATCTTTATTGGAGATGATTTGGATTTGGAGTAGGCGGTGCACACACCCATTTAGTAAAAGTTAAGTCTGGGGGTGTGGTGCACCCGTATTTATTTTGTGGGCAGCGGGTACTAGTTTTGTACGTTAGCTCTTTTGGGTTAGGTGCATAGCCGTCATGTTTATCTTTGCTTTCCTCACCTAATCCCAAGCCCCGTTATTATCCTAAAGTCCTACGGACTTGCGCTTGAGTTGACTAGTGCCGTGGAGAGAGTGCGAACGGGCAAGCTTATGGTTTCCGACATTGGTGGATTCCTTTGGGGGTAATCTTGAGCCCCGGTCTTCGGCAATGCTCACCTCAGTGGCCTGCCTACTTTCTCCCTGCGTAGGACCGGATGATTCACCGTGATTCCACTTTTGAGTAATAATAAATTTTTAATACGCATTGTGAAAAATATAAAATATTTTGTATACTTAAAAATTTCCTCTACTTTATTTTTTATGCACGCGAGCATGCGACTTCGCATGGTACTCCGTTTTGCAATTTCTTTGTTAGCTAGTTCATTTTCCCTGTCTGCTTAGGTTTTGTTTGCTCGGGACGCGCAAATGGTTAAGTCTGGGGGTGTGATGAGTCCTCTTTATATACCTATTTTCGGACTCATCTAGGCTTATTTTCTTGTCTTTGCACACCGTTTAGCGTCATTTGCACTCCTTTTGGTTCGCTACGGTTATTCCACGTCTTGTGCACTTTATTAGCCTATTTCTGTGCGTGTGTGTATTTCCCTTTTGCTATGCATTATATTTATGTCTGTGACTGCCATATCGACATCCCGTCCAGTTTTCCTGCAGGTTCTGGGATCGTGTGGGCGTCCGGGGTAGGATTTTCACCCTGCTTGGCAAAGGAGTCAATGGTCGTGCGTTTTTACCCACGCACGACCGTCGACCTCTTTGGCGCACGATCATCGGTCGTGCGCAGCCATGACCTCTCCTGTGAAAGTTCTGTCCCGGCATATCGCACGATCACCAGCCATACCGCGCACGATCACTGCTCGTGCGTTGCCGGTCGTGCGCAGTCACACTTTCTTTTCCCACTTTTCTGCCTCCATATCGCACGATCACAGGCCATACCGCGCACGACCACTGGTCGTGCGCCTGTGATCGTGCGCGCTGTTTAAATCTGTTTTCTATAAATAGCGCAGGTCCGCCCTAATTTTGATCGAATCGGGGATCACGCGATTTTTCCGCCGTTTCTCGTCCCGAACGAGGGTTTCCGCCGTCTTCCTCCATCTCCCACCTTAGGGAGGGTCTCCGGGCAAGCTTACAACGCCAAATCAACGCCGGAGCATCCTCTCGGCCTCCTCCTTCATCCTCAAGCTTCAAGCGGAGTTTTGACCGAGCTTTCTCCATCAAGCAAGGAAGGGCCGGAGCCGCAATCTACGGATCATTTCAACGAAGAAGACGGGTCCATTGGGAGTGAGTGACAGCCTCCTCTACCCCGGACGCAGTTGAGGACCGAGCTTGGACTCAGATTGACAACCCGGGATTCCAACCGTGAACCCTCAACAAGGCTTCGGATTCGGTCGATTCGCACACCTCTTCCTCTTGTTGTTGTTAGCTTAGTTATTCTCTTTGTATTGATGAAGAATGTTTATTGTAATTAACGCTTGTGCTAAATCATGTCTTTGTGATTTGTATTTTCGTTATTTATTGTTTGAGGTGCGCCTTATTATTCCACCATCCATCCGCCCTTGCCGCACTAGCAATTGCTAGTGGCGTGCGTTGCGAAGAGGTGCTCACGACCCTCATTCCGCCATTCTCACCACCTCATCCGCTAGCCTACTCTTCCATCCGCCTAGCGATTCGGTGCATAGCGGCCCGTGTAGTTTCCATCCCGCCTGGCGAAGCAGTGCATAGCGGCCTGCATAGTAGGATTTCCGCCGTTCTCTCCACCTCATCCGCTAGCCTACTCGCCCATCCGCCTAGCGATTCGGTGCATAGCGGCCCGTGTAGTTTCCATCCCGCCTGCCGAAGCATCGCATAGCGGCGTTGCATAGGAGTAGTTGTTAGATTTTTACTTTATTTTCCACAACCATCAAAACCCCCATCGTTACCTCCGACCCGAGGACTTCAATCTCAAGTCCTCCTCGACATTAACTCATCCCTTACTGTGTTCCTCAAGAGACCGACACTCGGGGATTTATTCCCAAACTTTATTACTTGTGCGACCGGTGCGCTTGCCGTTTTCCACGCATCACGCTTCTGTCACCAAGGCCCCACGGCCTGGGGAAACCCTTCGTTACTCTTGGAGGGGAACCCTTCCAGGGTCGGCCGAGCAACTCTAGACCTACTAATGGTGCATGCGACGTACCGACACCGGGTAAATCCTATTGCTTTGGCTCGCTTACCGTCATCGCTCCTTCTGACCTTATCTCTGTAGGATATAATGTTATCTCTTATTCTGACGCCGAGATGAGCGGAGGGTACTCGCCTCCCCTCGACGCGGACAGCATCTCGGAATACCTGGGAAACCCACTTGATTCTGAGAAGATGAAGAAGAAAGTAAAGCGACAGTTCCAAAAGCACACGCTACTGCTACAGGAGTTCTTCGACAGAGTGGAGAAGGACAAGGCCGAGATGAAGGAGCGACTCGCGGCTTTGTATGGAGCGATATGTCCATATGACGAGTACGAGGAGACCTCTCCAGGTGTATATATTTCGTGAGCCGAGGTGCGACTCAGGCGTGCCTCGGAGCAGATTGATCGGACCCAGTGGGAGCTGTCGGCGGTCCACGAGTATCACAATCCTCGCGTGCCGCCTCGAACCAGCACGCGAAGGGGAGGCAGGTGGAAGTGGATCCCGCATTGAGTCTTTCCCTTCCCATCGCAAGTTATGATCCGTTGGGTCCGAATTGCCTCCGCATGCATTGGTCGAAACGCTCAGGGTGCTAACTTCTTTGCTTCAGACAGTGAACATTTGTAATAATTCAGGACCACTCTCGCCCGTCATGGGCGAGTATTTGCTGCAATTTTCTTTTGGCTGTGTAGACGCTTTGATCACTGCAGGAGGTGCGGGCGAGAAGCTCTGGATCGACCAGCTTTCCTTTGGGCGGGTTCGGCCTTGCTTGATCGCCTTGCAAAGCCATTATTATTTAGTACTAGCGAAGGCAAGCTAGTCGCTCGCGGGTCACGCAATAGGTGACTCATGCGTTGGTCAGAGTCGGCCCGCATGGTGGCCGTACTTCTATTATGCGGGCACAAGTGCGTGCATTTCGCGGCCTACTGATGGGTTGACGAGGACCCAGATTGGGTTCGGAAGTCGAAACTCCAGGGCTATATTGCTATCTGCATTCTTCCCGCCAAAAGGACCATTTTCCCGCCCTTTCTCATTCTATAAATAGGCCCTGCCGACCCTTCCTTACCTACCACATTTAAGACTTCCTCCTTCCCCTAGCTTTAACGAGAAATCCCGGGTCCCGCTCGGCAAAACTTTTGTAGGATGGGATGCGATAGTGGCGAGGCGGAGGGGAGGAGCATGTGTGCTTGGACCTTCTCCGAGCACGATTTCACCCTCGCCGTCCTTATAGAGAGAGAGTTTGTAGATACAGTCGGCCACTTTGTCCTGCCCGATTTTGAGGCGAGGCGGCCCAGGAAGGAGGAATGGATAAACGAACTCTTCGCTGACAAGCTCGCGTTCGCCACAGCCCATTTCGAGGCGGGCCTCCGGTTACCCTAATGGCCGAAAGTCCGCCAGATCTTTAAGTACTATGGGGTGGTCCCCAGGAAGATGACCCCGAGCTCCGTTGCAATGATCGTCGGGTTCGCCTGCTTCCTGCGAGAGGAGAAGGTCGAGTTCAGCCTCACGGTATTCCACAAGCTATTCTCTTTCCGGGCGAATAAAGACGGAACTGCCAGCTTCTCCAGCAGCCATATGAAGGTGCGGGAGACCGTCAACAAGAGCCATAACTGGCTCAAGAACTTCATTTTCGTCAAGGGGGACTTCGACAACGTCCCCTTCTCGCCCGTCCAACTCAGCGAGGCGAGCTACCGCCCCCCGACCCTGGGTGGCCATGAAGCGGGGTTATTTAGGTTCTTCGCTGGGAAGAACTTCGAGGTGGTCTACCTCCGCCGAAACCTGGACGACCTCATTCCCGTCCCGCCGGGTGAGGCTAAGCGATTCGACCCTCTACTCTCATTTATTTCCGTCGAATATTTTCTATATTTCATGCTTTTGCAGGCGAGCGTGACATCCCTCTCCATCCTCCTTATGAGAGCGCGCGACTCAGTGCTGGCGAGCTCGCCCGAGCCGAAGCGGATACTGCCGCCCATTGCGAGCTCTAAACCCCTTCTCCCGTGAAGCGGACCAGCCGCGAGCGGCCTCAGGACCCACCACCACCCAAGAAATTGAAGAAGACGGGTGGCTCACCTCCCCTTGTTCGCGACAAGGGTAAGGCCCCGCGAGCCAGCCGTCCGCCGTTCTCGCGCCCGCGGCCTCTTTGGCCGACAGATCTTTCGGCGGAGAGGCGAGAACATCGCAGCCACCGGATAAGGTTCTGCTTGCCAGGAAGGAAAAACCTCGGGTGTACCATAACTTTGGTTATGGGAGGGACCCGCAGACGAGTCTAGAGTCCCTCTACTTCAGTGGGACAAAGAGACCAACCGGTTCTACATTTCCTCGTTGCTAATGAGCTGGTTGGAAGACGACTCCAGTAGCTGGCATGCTTACAATCTCGCATTCGACATCTACGGGCGAGAGGAAAGCGCCGTTTTCGACGAGGAGGCGACGCGGGTGCTGATCTATGAAAGCGCTCGGGCCCAGTTTCGCAGCCTTGAGCTTGCCCATATGGTTGGCCGGCAGTGCCTTTGGCTGGATAAGAGCATCCCGTCCCTCCACAAGTTAGTCGATGAGAAGGAGGAGGCTCGCCGACTCGCTCAGGAAGAGGCGGGTGAACTGCGGAAGCGGGCTGAAGCGGCTGATTCTGCTCTCGCTCAGTACCTAGGTGGAGCGGTAGGTTTCTCGACTCGCCCCAACCTTTCCTCCCTAACGAATAACTTAACTCGGTTGTTCTACCTTTCGCAGGATGCGGCGACTGCCAGCCGGCTGGGCCCTGAGGTCGCCACCCTCTAATAAGAGAAGCAGGAGCTTATGAAGCGAGTGGACGCATTGGAGGTTGCAGCGGCCGCCCCGCCGCCATCTACAATCGGCTGCCAGCTCGCTCATTACAGTGAACACGAGATCGAAGTGATGATGTAGAAGAATGTGGCCAGCACTACAAAATACACTTTCCGGACGCTGTAGAGGGCCAACCTTATCAAGGACGATAGTGCCAAGCTTCACGCGAGCGAGATGGTACTAGTGCTGTTCCTTCTGGTACCAGAGCCGGTCGACGGGCCATACCACCCTATATAAGGGCCCGCCGCTCAGGGCTCGCCTCGCCGAGAGCTTGCATTCATCCCACTTTTGTCGCGGCAATGATGCGGGCCAGAGCCAAGTTTTTGTAATAGTTTTATCTATTTTGGATTTCGCCAATGTACAAAATTATTTTTTGATCTAAAACGGGAATAACCTTGTTTCTCGCATTCGCCTCTTTATTCTCACACTTGTAATGATATCTTTAATCCTTAAATGTTCTCTTGGACGTTGAGGTGGTGAGCGAGCGAATGAGGTCGTCCGCTCTTTTTAGATTCTGAACTTAAGCTTATGAGCGAGGAGTAAGTTTGATAGCTGCGATGCAAGGGAGCGACTCGCCTACTCCATCCGAGCTCGCTACCCCATTCGCGTCATTGGGTGGGCGAGAAACCCTTGCGTGCATTTGGACTTTATGCGGGCCGACTCTCTAGTGGACTTGGCATGACCGAGTTGTCGCCGCCTGGACCCCTTCCCTGTGGCCCACCGATCTAGGTCGGGGCCGGATTTCATGGCTTGCCATCGTGCTGAGATCCCTTCGTCAGCCCGGTGATCCATTCGTGGTGAGGGCGGCTAGATCCTTCCCTTACACTCTGCTCTTGCCGAGGTCCCCCGCCCACGTCAGTTAGTGGGGGTTTAAGCGGGGCTCCCGGGGTCTGCTCAGGGTTTGGGATGGAATCCTCTGAGTGATATCTAGCCCTGCCAGCTTGATGGGAGCCTGGCAGCGGGATCTTCTCGGGGTCTAAGGGAGACTCCTCCAAGTGACATCCAGCCCTGCCAGCTTGATGGGAGCCTTGAAGCGGGATCTCCTCAGGGTCTAAGATAGACTCCTCCAAGTGACATCCAGCCCTGCCAGCTTGATAGGATCCTGGCAGCAGGATCTGCTCGGGGTCTAAGGGAGACTCCTCCGAGTGACTTCCAGTCGTGCCAGCTTGATGGGAGCCTAGTAGCGGGATCTGCTCAGGGTCTAAGACAGACTCCTCCGAGTGACTTCCAGCCCTGCCAGCTTGATGGGAGCCAGGCAGCGGGATCTTCTTGGGATCTAAGGTAGACTCCTCCGAGTGACATCTAGCCCTGCTAGCTTGATGGGAGCCTGGAAGCGGGATCGGCTTGGGGTCTAATGCAGACTCCTCCGAGTGTCATCGAGCCCAGCTAGTTTGATGGGATCCTGGCAGAGGGATCTTCTTGGGGTCTAAGGCAGACTCCTCCAAATGACATCTAGCCCTGGCAGTTTGATGGGAGCCTGACAGCGGGATCTGCTCAGGGTCTAAGGCAGACTCCTCCGAGTGGAATCCAGCCCTGCTAGCTTAATAGGAGCCTGACAGCGGGATCTGCTCGGGGTCTAAGGCAGACTCCTCCGAGTGACATCCAGCCCAGACATCTTGTTGGGAGCATGGTAGAAGGATCTTCTTGGGGTCTAAGTCAGACTCCTCCGAGTGACATCCAGCCCTGCCAGCCTGATGGGAGCCTGACATCGAGATCTGCTTGGGGTCTAAGGCAGACTCCTCCGAGTGGTATCAAGCCCTGCCAGCTTGATGGTTTCCTTGCAGCGGGAACTCCTCGGGGTCTAAGGAATACTCCTCCGAGTGACATCCAGCCTTGCCAGCTTGATGGGAGCCTGGCAGCGAGATCTGCTCGGGGTCTAAAGAAGACTCCTCCGAGTGGCATCTGTTGCGCGCTAGGGTTCGAACTCAACCGTCCTGATCGGCTATATGCAGTCAACCCAGGTCTGCCAATAGCGATACTCCACCGTTCTAGCTGGCTAAGGGAAGGCCTGCAGGGGAAAAATGGCAAGGAATTTCCCCCATTGGGGACTGGGTGAGTAGCCCTCCAATTCCTCTGCCCGGCAGGAGGCGCGGGCTGGAGCTGGCTTGCATAGGGGATGCGGGTGAGAGGCGGCCCTCCTGGGAAGCTGCGGGCTGAGGGTGGCCTGCCTAAGAGAGGCGGGCAGGACTGACCTGAATAATTGGTCCGGGTCGTAAGGCTAAGGCTGACTCGCCTAGGAGAGGCTGGCAGGACTGACCCGCCTGGGAGACCCTTGGAGGCCAACCCGCCTAGGAGAGGCGGGCCAGGGCTGACCCTCCTGGGAAACCCTTGGAGGCCGACCCGCCTAAGATAGGCTGGCCGGGGTCGACCCTCCTGCTTGCCTGAGCCTCTTCGGCGAAGACGGGGTTATACATATCTGACATGCCTAATTGGTGCGGGTCGGAAGGCTGAGGCTGACCCGCCTAGGAGAGGCGGGTAGGACTGACCCACCCGAGCGACCCTTGGAGGCCGACCCTCCTAAGAGAGGCGGGTCAGGGCTGACCCGCCTAGGCAACCCTTGGAGGCTGACCCGCCTAGGAGAGGCAGGCCAGGGTCGAACCGCCTGCTTGCCCGAGCCTCTTTTGCGAACACGGGGTTGTAAAGAAACATCCAACCCCACGTGTTCAGCGAACACCCTACTTAGCTGGAGGGAATCATTTCAGTTGGGGCCCACCTGTACACTAAAAATAAGTGATCGGGCCTCTAGGATGACTCCTCTTCTTTTTCCCCTTCGACGATCTACAGTCGGAAGATGTCTATATCTAAGGAGAAGCGAGCTCGCTTGGCGGCTGCGAGGGAGGGTGCTCGGGATTCGGCTCTCGAAGATGCCCCGTGGCTGGCGCGCGGGTTGCTTGGCCCCCTTTTCAAGCCAAAGAAAACAAAGGTCGTCCGGCGGTCTAGGGTGCCCGATGACCCCGCCTCCAGCTCGGCTGGCGGTGTCGAGGTCATCCCGTAGGTATATACGTTTCTCAGGTTTGATCCACTTCCCTGCTTCCTGATTTTTCTTTTCCCTTTGGTAGGAGATGCCTCGGGGAGATAGGGCAAATAAAAGAGAACCTGGGAGCTCCGCCCTGGTGGCGGTCGATCAGGCCGTTAGTCCGATTCCACAGATACAAATTCTCCCTACAGCGCTTCTGTCACCAAGGCCCCACGGCCTGGGGAAACCCTTCGTTACTCTTGGAGGGGAACCCTTCCAGGGTCGGCCGAGCAACTCTAGGCCTACTAATGGTGCATGCGACGTACCGACACCAGGTAAATCCTATTGCTTTGGCTCGCTTACCGTCATCGCTCCTTCTGACCTTATCTCTGTAGGATATAATGTTATCTCTTATTCTGACGCCGAGATGAGCGGAGGGTACTCGCCTCCCCTCGACGCGGACAGCATCTCGGAATACCTGGGAAACCCACTTGATTCTGAGAAGATGAAGAAGAAAGTAAAGCGACAGTTCCAAAAGCACACGCTGCTGCTACAGGAGTTCTTCGACAGAGTGGAGAAGGACAAGGCCGAGATGAAGGAGCGACTCGCGGCTTTGTATGGAGCGATATGTCCATATGACGAGTACGAGGAGACCTCTCCAGGTGTATATATTTCGTGAGCCGAGGTGCGACTCAGGCGTGCCTCGGAGCAGATTGATCAGACCTAGTGGGAGCTGTCGGCGGTCCGCGAGTATCACTATCCTCGCGTGCCGCCTCGAACCAGCACGCGAAGGGGAGGCAGGTGGAAGTGGATCCCGCATTGAGTCTTTCCCTTCCCATCGCAAGTTATGATCCGTTGGGTCCGAATTGCCTCCGCATGCATTGGTCGAAACGCTCAGGGTGCTAACTTCTTTGCTTCAGACAGTGAACATTTGTAATAATTCAGGACCACTCTCGCCCGTCATGGGCGAGTATTTGCTGCAATTTTCTTTTGGCTGTGTTGACGCTTTGATCACTACAGGAGGTGCGGGCGAGAAGCTCTGGATCGACCAGCTTTCCTTTGGGCGGGTTCGGCCTTGCTTGATCGCCTTGCATAGCCATTGTTATTTAGTACTAGCGAAGGAAAGCTAGCCGCTCGCGGGTCACGCAATAGGTGACTCGCACGTTGGTCAGAGTCGGCCCGCATGGTGGCCGTACTTCTATTATGCGGGCACAAGTGCGGGCATTTCGCGGCCTACTGATGGGTTGACGAGGACCCAGATTGGGTTCGGAAGTCGAAACTCTAGGGCTATATTGCTATCCGCATTCTTCCCGCCAAAAGGACCATTTTCCCGCCCTTTCTCATTCTATAAATAGGCCCTGCCGACCCTTCTTTACCTACCACATTTAAGACTTCCTCCTTCCCCTAGCTTTAACGAGAAATCCCGGGTCCCGCTCGGCAAAACTTTTGTAGGATGGGATGCGATAGTGGCGAGGCAGAGGGGAGGAGCATGTGTGCTTGGACCTTCTCCGAGCACGATTTCGCACTCGCCGTCCTTATAGAGAGAGAGTTTGTAGATACAGTCGGCCACTTTGTCCTGCCCGATTTTGAGGCGAGGCGGCCCAGGAAGGAGGAATGGATAAACGAACTCTTCGTTGACAAGCTCGCGTTCGCCACAGCCCATTTCGAGGCGGGCCTCCGGTTACCCTAAAGGCCGAAAGTCCGCCAGATCTTTAAGTACTATGGGGTGGTCCCCAGGAAGATGACCCCGAGCTCCGTTGCAATGATCGTCGGGTTCGCCTGCTTCCTGCGAGAGGAGAAGGTCGAGTTTAGCCTCACGGTATTCCACAAGCTATTCTCTTTCCGGGCGAATAAAGACGGAACCGCCTGCTTCTCCAGCAGCCATATGAAGGTGCGGGAGACCGTCAACAAGAGCCACAACTGGCTCAAGAACTTCATTTTCGTCAAGGGGGACTTCGACAACGTCCCCTTCTCGCCCGTCCAACTCAGCGAGGCGAGCTACCGCCCCCCGACCCTGGGTGGCCATGAAGCGGGGTTATTTAGGTTCTTCGCTGGGAAGAACTTCGAGGTGGTCTACCTCCGCCGAAACCTGGACGACCTCATTCCCGTCCCGCCCGGTGAGGCTAAGCGATTCGACCCTCTACTCGCATTTATTTCCGTCGAATATTTTCTAAGTTTCATGCTTTTGCAGGCGAGCGTGAGATCCCTCTCCATCCTCCTTATGAGAGCGCGCGACTCAGTGCTGGCGAGCTCGCCCGAGCCGAAGCGGATACTGCCGCCCATTGCGAGCTCTAAACCCCTTCTCCCGTGAAGCGGTCTAGCCGCGAGCGGCCTCAGGACCCACCACCAACCAAGAAATTGAAGAAGACGGGTGGCTCACCTCCCCTGGTTCGCGACAAGGGTAAGGCCCCCGCGAGCCAGCCGTCCGCCGTTCTCGCGCCCGCGGCCTCTTTGGCCGACAGATCTTCCGGCGGAGAGGCGGGAACGTCGCAGCCACTGGATAAGGTTCTGCTTGCCAGGAAGGCAAAACCTCGGGTGCACCATAACTTTGGTTATGGGAGGGACCCGCAGACGAGTCTAGAGTCCCTCTACTTCAGTGGGACAAAGAGACCAACCGTATCTACATTTCCTCGTTGCTAACGAGCTGGTTGGAAGACGACTCCAGTAGCGGGCATGCTTACAATCTCGCATTCGACATCTACGGGCGAGAGGAAAGCGTCGTTTTCGACGAGGAGGCGACGCAGGTGCTGATCTATGAAAGCGCTCGGGCCCAGTTTCGCAACCTTGAGCTTGCCCATATGGTTGGCCGGCAGTGCCTTTGGCTGGATAAGAGCATTCCGTCCCTCCACAAGTTAGTCGATGAGAAGGAGGAGGCTCGCCGACTCGCTCAGGAAGAGGCGGGTGAACTACGGAAGCGGGCTGAAGCGGCTGATTCTGCTCTCGCTCAGTACCTAGGTGGAGCGGTAGGTTTCTCGACTCGCCCCAACCTTTCCTCCCTAACGAATAACTTAACTCGGTTGTTCTACCTTTCGCAGGATGCGGCGACTGCCAGCCGGCTTGGCCCTGAGGTCGCCACCCTCTAACAGGAGAAGCAGGAGCTTATGAAGCGAGTGGACTCATTGGAGGTTGCAGCGGCCGCCCCGCCGCCATCTACAATCGGCTGCCAGCTCGCTCATTACAGCGAACACGAGATCGAAGTGATGATGCAGAAGAATGTGGCCAGCGCTACAAAATACACTTTCCGGACGCTGTAGAGGGCCAACCTTATCAAGGACGATAGTGCCAAGCTTCACGCGAGCGAGATGGTACCAGAGCTGTTCCTTCTGGTACCAGAGCCGGTCGACCGGCCATACCACCCTATATAAGGGCCCGCCGCTCAGGGCTCGCCTCGCCGAGAGCTTGCATTCATCCCACTTTTGTCGCGGCAATGATGCGGGCCAGAGCCAAGTTTTTGTAATAGTTTTATCTATTTTGGATTTCGCCAATGTACAAAATTATTTTTTGATTTAAAACGGGAATAACCTGGTTTCTCGCATTCGCCTCTTTATTCTCACACTTGTAATTATATCTTTAATCCTTAAATGTTCTCTTGGACGTTGAGGTGGTGAGCGAGCGAATGAGATCGTCAGCTCTTTTTAGATTCTGAACTTAAGCTTATGAGCGAGGAGTAAGTTTGATAGCTGCGATGCAAGGGAGCGACTCGCCTACTCCATCCGAGCTCGCTACCCCATTCGCGTCATTGGGTGGGCGAGAAACCCTTGCGTGCATTTGGACTTTATGCGGGCCGACTCTCTAGTGGACTTGGCACGACCGAGTTGTCGCCGCCTGGACCCCTTCCCTGTGGCCCACCGATCTAGGTCGGGGCCGGATTTCTTGGCTTGCCATCGTGCTGAGATCCCTTCGTCAGCCCGGTGATCCATTCGTGGTGAGGGCGGCTAGATCCTTCCCTTACACTCTGCTCTTGCCGAGGTCCCTCGCCCACGTCAGTTAGTGGGGGTTTAAGCGGGGCTCCCGGGGTCTGCTCAGGGTTTGGGATGGAATCCTCTGAGTGATATCTAGCCCTGCCAGCTTGATGGGAGCCTATCAGCGGGATCTTCTCGGGGTCTAAGGGAGACTCCTCCAAGTGACATCCAGCCCTGCCAGCTTGATGGGAGCCTTAAAGAGGGATCTCCTCGGGGTCTAAGATAGACTCCTCCGAGTGACATCCAGCCCTGCCAGCTTGATAGGATCCTGGCAGCAGGATCTGCTCGGGGTCTAAGGGAGACTCCTCCGAGTGACTTCCAGTCGTGCCAGCTTGATGGGAGCCTAGTAGCGGGATCTGCTCAGGGTCTAAGACAGACTCCTCCGAGTGAATTCCAGCCCTGCCAGCTTAATGGGAGCCGGGCAGCGGGATCTTCTTGGGATCTAAGTTAGACTCCTCCGAGTGACATCTACCCCTGCCAGCTTGATGGGAGCCTGGTAGCGGGATCGGCTTGGGGTCTAATGCAGACTCCTCCGAGTGTCATCGAGCCCAGCTAGTTTGATGGGATCCTGGCAGAGGGATCTTCTTGGGGTCTAAGGCAGACTTCTCCGAATGACATCCAGCCCTGGCAGTTTGATGGGAGCCTGACAGCGGGATCTGCTCAGGGTCTAAGGCAGACTCCTCCGAGTGGAATCCAGCCCTGCCAGCTTAATAGGAGCCTGACAGCGGGATCTGCTCGGGGTCTAAGGCAGACTCCTCCGAGTGACATCCAGCCCTGACATCTTGTTGGAAGCATGGTAGCAGGATCTGCTTGGGGTCTAAGTAAGACTCCTCCGAGTGACATCCAGCCCTGCCAGCCTGATGGGAGCCTGACATCGAGATCTGCTCGGGGTCTAAGGCAGACTCCTCCGAGTGGTATCAAGCCCTGCCAGCTTGATGGTTTCCTTGCAGCGGGAACTCCTCGGGGTCTAAGGAATACTCCTCCGAGTGACATCTAGCCTTGCCAGCTTGATGGGAGCCTGGCAGCGAGATCTGCTCGGGGTCTAAAGAAGACTCCTCCGAGTGGCATCTGTTGCGCGCTAGGGTTCGAAGAAAATAAACGCAACCGAACTAGCAACCCGATGAGGCAAGTATACCTATCGAATTGTAGCAAGGGGACACAAGTGTCGTATTGAAATCCGGGAACTGTTGGCTAAGCTTACTCACACGAACGCTATTATCTTATCGACGAAAAAACTAGGGTTTTAGAAAATCTAAGTGCAGGGGAGAAAGTAAAGCTATACTAGAAAGAGAAACACTGCAATTAAGTAAAGCTGTTAAGTAAAGAACTATGCTAGAAAGGAAACTACTGCAGTTAATTAAAGAGCACAAGATAGGAGATTACTACGAAAGGAAGAAAATTTGAAATGGAAATGCACCCGATCAAGATTCACCTCGGCTAAAGACGATTAAGAAAATGCGATAAAAATCTAAACTTAATAGGATAAGGGTCCTTGACCGTGGAGGTTCCTAAAGTTTGACCACGCTTCTCTCGAAGTCGTGCCCAACTGAGTTTAGGAAGGTCCGACCGACTCTCGTCTAAATCGGAGGCCTAAAACTCGCTTTACGCGGTGAACCCCACTATTGGATTTTACTCCAATTCGGGAGATTTGGACGTCTACCTCTCTCGAGGGGTGCGTACAACTCCCTTTACTCTTGAATGCTCACTTCATTCTTTCGGCCTCTCGGCTAGCCCAGAATGAAAGCAAAGGCGGAGAGTATATATCGAAAATATACCTCCAACCCGTGATTAATCAAAAGTAATTCAAGGTCCTAACCTAAAAAGAAAAGATTAATTAAAACATCATAACATAATCGCTCTAACCTCGGATCATCAAGATTGAGTACAAGGAGGATTAGTTAATCATAATGGAGTGTAGGAGGGGAGATGAGTAGAAAAGCATATAAAGGAACACAAGTAAAGGAAGAACACTTTTATTAATGAAAAAAAGGCAAGTTACACTATTGAAATTGAAATTACAAGTGCATGAAAATTAAATCCTATTCTAGCCCTATATTAAGCACTAAGCAACACTAAAGATTACAAAGAAAGCTAGGGCAACTAAATATTAAACCATGATTAAGAAAAAATTACAAAGGAAGAGAGAGAGAGAGAGAGAGAGAGAGAGAGAGAGAGAGCATAAAAAACTCAAGAAACAAAGGGGCAGCACCTCCCCCTCTCAACAAAAGCTTGCTGAAATGGAGAGGGGGGTCTCAATTTATAGAAAAAATCTCGGGTTGGTCACACCCTCCAACACGCCCTAGGGGGGGCGTATCAGGGGGCGTGACAGTACTATGTTGACCTCGGGCTCTGGATTCTGACGGGAGGGATGATTGCTTCGGTACGTCGGTGGTCACGCCCTAGGTCACGCCCGTGACAGGGGGGGCGTGACAGGCACGTCATGTCCAAATCATTGGTCGGAAATCCGTCAGTCGTCGAAAAAGGAGGGTGTCACGCCCATGTCACGGGCGTGACATAGGGCGTGACAGTACTGTTTACGTGCTGAGGCGGAACAGGATTTAATGCGGCGGCATGCTTTGTGGCAGAGGGCGACACGCCCATGGTCACGCCTGGTGACACGCCCGGGAATGGCGTGTCAGGGGGGCGTGACAGCGGTTTTGACCGTTTTTCTGTCCCTTCCAGCAGGAGTCCTGGGAATCGGGTGACACGCCCTAGGTCACGCCCAGGGAGGGCGTGACACGGGGGCGTGATAGGTCATTTTGGCCAATTTTTTGGAAACCTGCAAAATGACAAGAAAAAGTCAGTGGCAATAATATTTACATAAAAATGATAAAAATAAACTAATAATAGACATAATTTGCACAATATAAAATAGAAAATACGATAATAGTTTAGGATACAAAACGTATTATCAGCATCCAGCCCTGCCAGCTTGATGTGAGCCTGGAAGCGGGATATGCTCGGGGTATAAGGCAGACTCCTCCGAGTGACATCCATCCCTTCCAGCTTGATGGGAGCCTGGTAGCAGGATCTGCTCCGGGTCTAAGGAAGACTCCTCCAAGTGACATCCAGCCTTGCCAGCTTTATGGGAGCCTAGCAGTAGGATCTGCTCGGGGTCTAAGGCAGACTCCTCTGAGTGACATCCAGCCCTGCCAGAATGATGGGAACCTGACAGCGGGATCTGCTTGGGGTCTAAGGCAGACTCCTTCGAGTGACATCCAGCCCTGCCAACTTGATGGGAGCCTTGCACCGGGATCTACTCGGGGTCTAAGACAGACTCGCATTTGCGGTTTTCATTCTCGGGGAACAAGTTCATCAACATAAGCTTTATTAGAAACCGAAACGACATTTACATGACTCAGGGGAAAAAACATTTTAAGTCATCACCACTCCAGGTGAGACTTAGGGTCTCCCCCTCCATATTCAGGAGGCAGTACCCTCCCGACTTCAATGCCTCCCGTACAATGTATGGTCCATCCAAGTTGGGATTAAGCATCCCCACGGTTGCTGACCTCCCCACAACATCCACTTTTCTTAAGACAAAGTCCACTTCGCGAATTGTTTGACATTGACGTGCTTGTCAAAGTATTTGGCCATTCTTCTCTTCGCATCCTCTTGCCTAATGGCAGAGAGGTCTCTCAGCTCCTCAACTATGTCGAGTGAGAGCCGCAACTCCTCCTCATTCTAGGCCCTCCATTCCTCTCTGCCCTCCCCGACCTCGACCACCCGAGAGATTCGGACCTCGAACTCTATTGGAAGTATCACCTCGCACCCATGGGAGAGTTTAAAAGGAGTCTCTCCTGTCGCTGTATTGGGTGTGGTTCTAAGGGCCTAGAGGACTGAAGGGGGCTGCTCCACCCATCTTCCTCTAAGATTCTCTACCTTATTTTTGAGGAGGTTAACAATGATCTTGTTTGCCGCCTCCACATGTTCATTGATCATGGGGTGATGAATCGAGGCAAACCTAAGATCGATCCCGAGTTGTTCGCAGAAGCTAATGAACTCGGCGCTAGCGAACTGAGGGCCGATGTCCATGATAATGGCCTGAGGAAACCCGTGACAACGGATAATCTCCCCACATAAGAAGTTCCTGATGACCTGGGAGGTTACCTTGGCCAACGCCTTAACATCCAACCACTTAGAGAAATAATCAATCATCACGAACAGGAACCTTCTCTGGCCGCTGACCTGGTGGAAGGGTCCAACCAAGTCCATTCACCAGATTGCAAATTGCTAGGGTGCTGTGATACTCCTGAGGAATTGGGCCGGTTGTAGCTGGAGGGGAGAGAACAGTTGGCTTTTATGACAATCCTTCGTTAACTTCGCCGCATCTCGGCTCATGGTCGGCTAAAAATATTCTGCCCAATGATCCGGCCTTCCAAGGTTCGGCTCCCGGAATGGCTCCCGCACTCCCCAGAGTGAATTTTCTCCAAGATTCTCGGGACCTCCCTCTCGGCCACGCAGTGTGCCAACATCTCGGAGAGGGTCTTTCGGTATAGCTGGCCTTCTCGCATGATATAGTATGCTGACTTGTACTTAAGCCTCTTCTTGTCCATCCCCTCATGATACTCCCTAGTGGATAAGTACGTCTAGATGGGATCCATCCACGAGGGGTACTGTTCCACCTCCATCACCTCCCCCTCTTCAATGGATGGGCGGAAGAGATCTATGAGGGTACCCCCCACCCGGGGTCCATGCTTGGCCAGCTGATCTACCTGCTCGCTCTCCTCCCTGGGCACGTGTAGAATGGAAAAAGTCTGGAAGGTGCCGATGACTCCCTTTACCTTTGCCAAGTAGAGCTGTAGAGTCGGCACACTCGCCTCGAACTCCCCGTTAATCTTGGGAAGCCACTGCCATGGAGTTAGTGAGGACCTCCACATCATTCACTCCTAGTTCCCTGGCCAAGCGCAGACCCGCAATCACGGCTTCGTACTCAACTTGATTATTGGTGATGGGGAAATGTATCACCACTATCTGCTCGATCCTCATTCCCTGGGGGCTTTCCAATATGACCCCTGCCCCAAGGGAATGCCTCCCTGAGGCACTGTCCACCATGACCTTCCAAGGAACTGGTCGAGTGAGTTCCCCCTCTGCTACCTCGATCACATAGTCTGCCAGGAAGTCGGCCATAGCTTGGGCCTTGATCGAGAGGCGGGGAATGAAGGAGATGTCGAACTCGCTCAATTCCACCGACCACTTAACAAATCTTCCCAAATACTCCACCCTCTCGAAGATGTTGTGGAGGGGGTGGTCAGTCACTACTCGGATCAAATGTGCCTGGAAGTATGTCCGGAGCCTCCAGGACGAGATGATTAGAGCGAAGGCCAGCATCTCAAAAATGGGATAGCGGAGCTCGGACTTCTTCAATACCCTACTCACATATTAAATCAGGAACTATTTCCTCCCCTCTTCCAGAACTAAAACATAGCTCAGGGCCTCCGCCCCGACCCCTAAGTACAAGAACAGGTCCTCCCCCTCCTTTGGCCCCTGTAGCAGGGGGGCTTGAGTCAGCTGCTTCTTCAAGGCCTGGAATGCCTCCTCGTATTCCGAGGTCCATTTGAACTTCCGACCTCCTCTCAAGGTTTTGAAGAAGGGAGAACACTTCTCCCCGACCTGGGAGAGGAATCTGCTCAACCCTGCCAGCTTTCATGTCAACCGTTGCACCTCCTTGGCATTCCGAGGCAACCCCAGCTCAATAATCGCCCGGACCTTGTCGGGATTGGGTTCTAACCTAGCGGGGGTGAGAAGGTGGCCCAGAAATTTTCCCTTACTTGCCCAAAAGACGCAGTTTAAGGGATTCAGCCTCATCTTGTACTTGCGTAGGGTGGCGAAGGTTTTCTCTAGATCCTGGAGGCGAAAGTCTCCGTCTCGACTCTTGATCATGAGGTCGTCGACGTACACTTCAAGGTTTCTTCCCTTCTGCTCTCGGAAGACCCTTTCCATCATTTTTTGATAGGTCACCCCTGCATTTTTTGATAGGCATCATCTTATAGCAGTAGCCCCCATCCCAAGTGATGAAGGAGACATCCTTGATGTTGGGAGGGTGCATCCTGATCTAGTGATAACCTGAAAATGCATCTAAAAAACTCATTATGGGAAAACCAATGGCTGAGTCAACCAACGCATCGATCCGAGGCAAGGGGTAACAATCCTTAGGGCATGATTTATTAAGAAGAGAAAAATCAACACACATACGCTACCGTTCGTCTCCTTTTTTAACAATTACAACATTGGAGACCCAGCCGGGGTATTGGATCTCGGATACAAAACCGGCCATAAGGAGCTTGGCCACCTCCTCTCGAATCGGCTCGGCCAACCTGTCTGCTATGGGCCTCTTCTTCTCCTAGATGGGGAGAACCTCCGAATCCAGATTGAGGCGGTGGCAGGCCACGTCGGCGTCAATCCCGGGCATCTCTGCAGCGCTCCAAGTGAAGATTTCCACGTTCTTCTGAATGCACTCTAACATTTTGCCTTGGGTCTCCAGGGTCAGCCCCCCGCTGACGCGAACCTTCTCCACCTTTCCTCCGAGGTTGAGAACCTCCATCTCCACCACCTCTTAGGCCACCTCCAAGCGAGGTTGCTCCCCCCATTCCTCAGCATCCCCTCCACTTTGGGCGAGGGCCTCTTCCTCGGCTTCTTCCATGGCCATTGCCTCGGCCGGCTCCCGAACTTTCTTCACCTCCTCTTTCTGGGCGCAACTCTCCTCCCCCTCCATATCCTCCAGGCCAACCCCCTGCTCTACCTCCTCCATCCTCCGCCCCATCACTTCAGCACCCTCCATCCATGAGATGGAGTTTACGACGGTGACAGAGCACTCCCTTGCCATCTTAGGGTCTCCGCGGACCCAGACCTGGACCCCCTCGACATTGAACTTCAGGCATTGGTGGAAGGATGAGGGGACGCATCGGAAGGCGCTGATTAGGGGCCTCCCAAAGATGGCGCTATAGCTGCTAGGGGCATCCACAATGATGAACTTGCAGTTACGGGACTGCCCTCCCAGAGAGACTTGGAGCCCTACCACTCCTTCAACTACCTTCCTCTCCCCCGAGAAGCCAAACATGGGCCCATTTTAGGCCAACACCCTCCTGACCTCCACCTTCATCGCGTCAAATGCCTTCTTGAAGATTACATTGACTGAGCTCTATCGATGAGGATCCGAGAGACGGTGAAATCCTCGATGGCCGTTTGGATGACCAACGCATCATAAAAGGGGTCTTCGTGACCCGGCATGTCCTTGACTGTGAAGGTGATTCTTTCTTCTAGGGGCGGGGTCTGGGATGTGGAGCCAACGCTCCGTAGGTACATTATGTGGAGGCTCGCTTTATGGGAAGACTCGATCTCTGACTCCAATGGATTGCTCCGATCCCTCCCCGGGTTCCCGCATCTGTCCGGTCTTCGCACCAGTCCTCCTCTGCCTGAGGCGGGACCTCATTAATCCGCAACCCTTGGCGGTCTTGCTGCTGCTGATGCTCCCTGTTTCATCTCATCTCGAGGAACTCCGGGCACGTGTCCGTGGCGTGCCCTTCCTCCTGATGGAAGTCCCAGTAGGGTAACTCCACCCAAACCTCCCTTCTTCTCCTCCGCTCTGCTCTTCTCCTTCCCCCATGGCTACGGCCATAGCCTCCTCTTGATCGAGGAGGGGGGGCCTCTGGCCCTGCCTCTCACCTAGGGGATAGAACTGGCCCTGGCCTCCTTGGCAGTTGTCCCCTCCGCGGAACCCTCTCCTCGCCCCTTCTCCTATAATTCGGGCCTCCACCCTAACCGCTGATTCGGCTCTTGGCACCCCCACCTGGGCTGCTGCGGTGGCTGCTCCCTCTGTCAGGGCTCAGGTCTTCTTTCCTCCTGTCCTCTACCTTCTCTGGGCCTCTCCTCCTCCGTAGCCCACCTAGCTAACCTCCGGGCAAACTCTGGGTTTTATGCCTCCCCGTAGACTTCTCTCGCCGCCCTATCCATCAACTCCTCGTAGGAGAGGGGGGAATCCTCTTCAACTCCATTCGAGTGAAGGCCATCATCAGAGTGTGGCTCGGCATCTCCTGAACCTGGGTGACCTCCTCCTGGAAGCGATCGACGTATCTCCCCAGGGTCTCATTCACCCCCTGTTTGATGCTGAATAGGGAATCTAACTACCTCTTCCTCTTCTTCGAGGTCGTGAACCTCAACATGAACCCCCGACAGAGTTCCTCGAAGCAGTAGACGGAACTGGCCAGCAGCTTGTGAAACCACTCCCTGGCCTTCTCCTTCAGTGTGATGGCGAAGAGACTGCAATTGAAGCCATCCAACATCTGCTGGATCGAGACCACATCCTCAAACCATTGGACGTCTTGGACTGGGTCTCCCTTCCCGGTGTAGTAGGACATGTCGGGCTCCCTGAACCCATCTGGGACTAGGACAGAGGAGACCAGCTCGATAAAGGGACTCTCTTCCCCCACCGGGCGAGTCGGAGGGTTTCGCTCTCCCAACTCGCCAAATCTGTCGCCGCCTCCCGTGCTCGGGAAAAGCACTTGCCCAGGGATCTCGGCACCCCAGCCTTCCTCGGCGACTTCCTTCCCCGCTCGCCGGGCGGGAGCGGCCTCGCAAAGTACCGGATCCACGAGAACTGGGATAACTGGAGTCGAGCACTCGGCACGCGCACCGGGTGCGAATCGAACCATGCCGAGTACCTCCTGCCTAAAGTCCTTGAATATTCCCAACGTCGCGAGAGGGGGAGGGGGTGGCGACTCGATCCTGTCCGATCCTTTCACTTCTCCTCTAGTCATTGAGCTTGCTGAAGACTTTCTGTGCTTACCACTATCCACGGTCATCTCACCAAAATGTTGATACTGAAAATCGGTCTCTTGTGGAGTTCACCCTTTGGGAAGGGTGGTCGCGCACCTACTTCGCTCCAACAAGAAAAACAACCAAGGAAAGAAAATGCAAAGGACTAGACCAAGGGCCTGTCGCGGAGGTCCCACCACAAACCCAGAAGATCACTAAGCGCCTCCCCTCCTTAGCCAAATGTCGGGCTAAGGTACCTCAAAAAGCGCTAGAAGACTGGGATATAAGTAAGTATGCCATCTTAAAACGGTCTACAAATAACTAACCTATGTTAGCCTGAAATTTCTGAAAGCCCCTTTGGCAGGCCTGCCAACAGCCGAACTCCGATGTCCTGACCATCTATACACAGTCCACCAAGGTCTGCCAACAGCGATACTCCGCCGTTCTAGCTGGCTAAGGGCAGGCCTGCAGGGGCAAAATTGCAAGGAATTTCCCCCATTAGGGACTGGGTGAGTAGCCTACCAATGCCTCTTCCCGGTAGGAGGTGCGGGCCGGAGCTGGCTCGCATAGGGGATGTGGGTTGGAGACAGCCCGCCTGGGAAGGCGCAGGCCGAGGGTGTCCCACCTAGGAGAGGTGAGCAGGACTGACCCGCCTAATTGGTGTGGGTCGGAAGGATGAGGGAGACCCGCCTAGGAGAGGCGGGCAGGACGGACCCGCCTGGGCGACCCTTGGATGCCGACCCGCCTAGGAGAGGCGGGCCAGGCCTGACCCGCCTGTGTGACCCTTGGAGGCCGATCGCCTAGGAGAGGTGGGTCGGGGTCGACCCTCCTGCTTTCCCGAGCTTCATCGATGAACTCGGGGTTGTACATATCTGAACCGCCTAATTGGTGCGGGTTGGAAGGCTGAGGCTGTCCCGCTTAGGAGAGGCGGGCAGGACTGACCTGCCTTGGAGACCCTTGGAGGCTGACCCCCCTAGGAGAGGCGGGTCGGGGCTGACCCACCTGGGCGACCCTTAGAGGCAAACCCTCCTAGGAGAGGCGGGCCGGGGTCGACCCGACTGCTTACTCGAGCCTCTTCAACGAACACGAGGTTGTACAATCAAAGTACGTCGACTAGTAGTTGACGCAACTTCGACTAGTAATCGACGCTACTTCGAGTATAAATCAGAGCATTGACACTACTTTAAGTGTACAGCCCCATATCCGGGGATTTGTGGTCGATAAGAGCTTGATGGACCAAAGTCCAGCAGTCCGGGTTCTAGGCGAGCTGGAGGGAGGTAATATCCCCGAAAGCCACCTCGGCTTGCCCAAGTGGGGTGGACCATGTGAGGTGGGGAGTGGAGCAGATCGGCTCGCACTCGTTCGAGGGACTTGATGAGTAGTGGGTGAGTTGAGAAGGTCGACTCGCGCTCGCCCAGGGGCTCGGCGAGTAGCATTCGAGTGGGACAGGCTTGGCCTGCACTCACCCAAGGCTTGAATAGGCTGCGAGTGCCATCTCCATCATGCACTCGCCGCCACATGCGAGCGGAGGTTTCAGATTGCCACTCACCAAGTTTTCTATGATGTATTTTTACTATTTTTCCTCTATTGGCCTGCCTATAGCCTGCCAGAAAAGCGGAGTTATGTTATTGGCAGACCCAGTTAGACTACACATAGATGTCTAGAATGCGGAGATTGACTATTTGTAGGTTGTTTTCAGAAATCTATTAATAGAGCCATGGGTGTATCATCCCTCAAAAATCTAGACCCCTAAGAGTGGTTTTTCATGACTAGGTCATGACAAAACCAAAAGAAGCTCAAAGGACCAAGTGAATAAGGGCCAAGGGGAAAATCACCTTGGTCTGCCTATATCACAGCCTCACCACCAAACTTAGGGTATGACCTTATGGCTTCAACTTGACTTTATGACCCCACCCCAACACCCCTAACCCCTTAGGTTGTCTATAGGGTCACTAAGGACCCTTTGGTGGCAATTAAAGTGGTCAAGTTGACCTAGGTCCATCCTAACCCTAAATGGGTCAAACAGGCCTACTTAGGGTCAATTGACCTCCCCATAGCTAAGTGAATGCCACACATGCCTCCCTAACCCTAAATTGAGGTCAATTGGTCATCAAGGACACATTGGGGTCAACCTAAGAGGATAAGTTGACCCAAGTCAACCCAAGCCCTAAAATGGCCAAAGTGCCCTAACTAAGGGTCAAGTGACCTCCAAGATGCCCAACCAACCCTACCCAAGTCTTCCTAGACCTTAAGGGAGGCCAATGGGTCACCAAGGACCCATTTGAATCAACCCAAATGGTCATGTTGACCAAGGTCAACTCTATTCTAGTGTTAGGTCAAATTAGCCCAAATGGGCTTACCCAAGCTCCCCCATTTCCCCTACTTGGGCTAACCTAATTTTTATTATTCATATGGGTTAGTGGGGTGCCAATAGTCCTGATGAGAGATCACTAGAGGGGGGGGGTGAATAGAGCAATAAAACTTTTTATAGATATATAATTATTTGCAGTAAATTGGGTGATAACAAATTTATGTAAAGGAAATAAAGCTAGACTATCACAAAACATTACAAAAAGGAAAAAGGGAAACCAGACAACACAAGAAATTTTATAGTGGTTCACCAAACTGGGTACATCCACTCTTCTACAACCCTGGTAGAAATCCACAAGAAGGTTTTGCTCTAGTTACTGCCACCAAAAGATCTATTTACAGAGAGATCACAACCCTTTAGGCTTTTGATCAGGTGCCCAAAAGCCAACCCAAGTCATTTGATCAGGAGACATGACAACCAAAAGCTAACTTTTGAAGGGAGATAAAACCCTTTTTATAGTGAGGTAAGAAGGTTATGTTGTCTTCTCTTTCTTTAAACAACAAAGAAGACTTAGTGGATTTCTGGTGTCAAAGCTCCCCCTGAGATGTAGAGAAGTTCAAGAAGACAAGAGCTTTGTATATGGTGTATGTCTTCCGATTGATGTTGATCTCCAGCAAACTTTTTAGACTGATTGTATTTGATGTCTCTTGAAAGCTTGAAGAAGATTTGTTGATGATGAAGACAGAATGGATTTTAGACAAAATTTCTTTCTGTGTCTGTCTCTATCGCTTGGTTGATTCTTTGCCTTCTAGTTTTCTATCGTGTATAATTGATAGCAGATCATGATTCTCTGTATCTGTTCTAGATTTGAATTTTTTACTTCTTGATTGACTGCTAAATTTTTGGAACTTAGACAAACGGCTAGAAGGGCATTTATTTGATTCCTCAACTGTTCAGGTTATAAAGCCGATTTTTTACTCTTTGAAATCCAGTAATTAATGCTGCCAATGAACGGCTATATTCATGCATTTAATTACTCAGAGTAATATAGGGAACAATATATTTAATCAGCCTCGGTCAATCTGGAAATAAACTGCAGAGAAGGAAATACTGAACTGATAGATTTCGTCGATCTCAGAATAGATTTCGTCGACCTCAACTCAATGTTTATTGAGCTGACAAATCGTCTTCGTCGACCTGAGCTTAGAGAAAAAATAATCTGGAAATATCAGGTTAACTCTGCGTTCCAAGATCGTCGAACTGAGGTAGAATATCATCAACCAGTAAATCTGACATGAGGGAAGAATTTGTCGACCTGATCTCGAATATCGTCGAGCTCAACTCAGAGAAAGAACTCTGAGTTCGTCGACTTGAGATTGACGATCATCGAGCTGAGTTCAAAGAACTTTTAACTAATAATCTAGACTCTAAATTCTTCTAAGCCTTGAGTCTCTTGAAGTCCATTGTAGGCTGGTCCATGAAGATTGTCTCTAATGACTAGCATAGACTCTAGGACTAACAATCCTGACCCTTGCTATACAAGGTGGGTCAAGCATCCTAATAGTGAACCTTAGCCCAAATCCAAAATATGGAACAAACAATCTTCCCCTATTTGGGTGAGGTCACTAATAAATAATAAAATATAATTATAAAGCATGACAACAAATATCTGGCAGAGAATGAAAATCTAGCAGATATTTACAACAAGTGCTTCATGATGAATTAACATAAATAGTTCAGAAAATAAACTTATCAATAAGTTATTTAGGATCTTTGGACTTTTATTTGTTAGAAGGTTGTCTGAATATGATTTCCCTATTAGGATTGCAGCTTCTCTCTTGGATATTATCATATCAGCTGCTCATATTGTAAGACCCCCTTTTTTTTCTTTTTAAACCACCGGGGTCTTAGCCCATAATTGCCGCTTTGCGGTGGCACCGACTCACGGGAAGGCAACCACTACAAAACGCCAATTCTGCCGGCCCTTTTCGATCATAAGAGTGAGAAGCATTTATACAAAAGTGTAAACAAGTCCACAGAAACATGTAAATAAAAGTGAAATCATAACCAGTCCATCAATAGTAATAAAAGGAAAATAGTTAAATGGGCTCGAGCCCAGTACATCAGAGACCTCACTACATGTCACTCATCGCGGAAGCTAAGAAAATACTAATCACTCACGGAGCTGGACGCAGGTGCACCGGTGCTAGACTGTCCCACCTCCATGCGCACCGTACTCCGCTGGTGCTGGTCCCTGTCTCCCATCCGGAGCTCCTGTAATGTTTGGTTCGAAAACCATTAGTCATAAAGACTAAGCCCTATCATCCCCTACCCCTCCCACCACGGCTCCTAAGTACCGGGCGGAGAGGAGGAAAGGGAAGCTATAAAAGTGGAGAATAATCAAGCAGGTGACGGTGGACCTAACTAGCAAGTTATAATAGGTGGACAGTGTAAATGTTGTAATAGGTAGAGTAATTAATAAATAGCAAATTGTATAAAAGAAGGCAGCTGGAGAACAGTAAGTAAACAAACAAGTAAGTAAGTAAGTAACCTTAACTTATATGAATGCCCATACAAACTTATAAGTTAAGGGGTCTTCTGCAAGGCTCCCATCGTATAAAAAGTCCCATACCGATTTATACGTTGGGGTGACGGTTGTATGCAATTATGAGTGTAGTGATATGCTATGCCATGATTCATGCAAGTGCAACACACGCACGCGACTCTATGCGCACAGACCTTTAGTTCCCCCTGTTCGGGCAGCTAGCTTCACTCCCAGGAACCTCCGTAGTGGCAAACGGAGACAGTGGGTCGGGCCCCCCACTTGATGCAGGCTTGCACGTTTCACACCGTTTGGAACAACGGCCTAACGCCACGACACTCTTCGATCCAAACCCTACACTCGCACAATCGCTCTACGCGACACCACGCAATTACATCTATCAATATTTTGCTAGCGCACGGGTAGCCAAGCCGGTTTGGATCCAACAAGGGCTATAAGGCCAATGTTCGATCGAGCTAAAAGGACCAATATTGGGTCCGACCGAGCGATGTTGTACCAAAAGAGATCTACCGAAAAGTTCGATTCGGAATGGGTAGATCTCTCCCAACAAAAGTCAAACGAGGTTCACCAAACCCTTTTCGAATATAAAACAAAGATAAGGGAAATACTAATCAAGCGAAGAAATCCACGATACTATTTCAAGCTATCTAAAACAACGCCAAAATTAATCCACCACAAGATCTAGTCTAAGAAATGAAATCACACAAAGAGGTAGGGGGAATTTCGTTACCCAATCGGAATGGGTGATTCCGATTACTCTCTACTTGGATCGCTCCTCAACGGCTCCGCTGGAGTTGCGCCGGAAGGAGATGAAAATCTTGCCCGCCTTCGTCGCGTCACGCCGGTGCTAGGATTCCACAAGGAGGCAAGCTTTCCTTGGCCGATTTCTTCACAAACAAAGGGGAAAAGGGACCCTTAATGGTGGTCGGATTTCTCAGTGGAGGAGGCGGCTAGGGATGGTGTCAAGGGAGTGAGGGAGGAGGGTCGGCTTTGTGAGAGGTGATGGTGGGTCGGTTTTTGATGGGGATGATGGGGAGGCCGGCGGCTTGTTGTTGTAGGAGGTGGTGGCTCGGGTTGGGTAAGTAGGAGGTGGCCGGCGGGTTTTTGAGTGGTGGTAGAAGAAGGGCTCGGGTTGAAGGAAAGGTTGAAATTATGTGGAGGATTGGTGGCTAGGAGGAGGGGAGGGGAATAGAAGAGGAGGAGGAGAGATTGTGGCCGGCGGCCAAGGAGAGGGGAGAAAGGAGATTTCGGCCAAGAGGAGAAGGAAGAGAGGGGGAGATTCTCAAATTAGGGTTTCAATATTTTCTTTTCTTCAATTCTATTCATCATGAAAGCAACTTGCCTATATATAGGCTACAACATTAGTTCGGCTATTTGCAGCCCATAATAAAAATAAAACAACACTCATTAAAATGAAACACAACATGACATAAACATTGCCATAAACATTGCAAATTAAAGGAACATGAAAATGAAATAATTAATCTATCATTAGATTGGTTTGCACCGCGGGCGGATCTTTTGACGTCGCTCCACATGGTCGTCACGACGCCGCAAATCTTTACTTGGAGGCGGTGAGATAATTTCCGTAAGCATGCCGTCTCCGTCTTCAACGCGTTGAGGGCCGTCGTCTCCATCACCACTCCTAGGCGGGCATCCACACTACCAGGCCTAGCCCTCCCGTACGCCCCTAGAAGAACACAACCTAGAGTATCCGCGTACTGCTGCTGGATGTACCCTCCAGACTTTCTTTGGCTAAGTGACCCACACCGCCGAGTCAGCGTACCGATGTCGGTGTGAACGACGATCGGGTATCGAAGACCCGCCACCTTTACTCTGTATTCCAACCCTCGAGCCCTCGGCCCCCCGGACAGTCCTGTCCGTGCAACTACCTTCAGAGCTACTGTCTGAATGGCAACAAGTCCTATTATTCTACTTTTCCTAGCTATCGGGGAGTGAGTGTGTGCAACCCTAGTTATACTAGTTGCTCTTTTAATTTATTATTCCTATGGTTTACGTTAGCCCAGGACTGCCTCCGGTATACCCCGTGAAGGGCTCTCAAGGGGCAGTAGGAACCAAGACGGCGGCATTACGGCCCGAAGTTCCCTTTCGCAAGGCACTTATTATTATTGGTTGATCTCCCATAACCCGATCCTCTTTTAGTTACTTTAGTTCTAACCCTAGAGTATTAAGACTCTTCCTCTTCTTCCCGGGATGGACGATCTTTCGTCGTTCCCGTACTCCCTTATCATAACCAGTCCCACACTCTACTTATCCTGACTTCTATGATGAACTCAACCTTAACTTGCCCTACCAACCATCAACTACCAGAATTCCGTGGCTTTACTATATGCAGACCATCCTAAACTTTATGAGGTACACAAGGGGAGGTACACCAAATTACCTTCCAAATCTTCTATAATATTTACTAGAGGTCTACCATATCATAATTTGTCTAAATCCAGAAATTTATAATTTTCCTAATTAATCTGATATTTATTTAATTTTTCCCAAAGATTGGCCATGGGTAATTTTAAACATGAACTACAGGATATTCTTAAGTAATGGCCACCCAAAAATTATGATCACTAAATAACAGTAAGGTAACTTCAAATACAAATTCTCAGAATTTTATGGAAAGTATTTAACCTCTAAATAATTTATTCAGTATAACCACGTTAATTCTATGTAATGAAGGAAGTACTGAAATTATTCATCTAAAAATTATAGAAAAATCACTAGTCAGTAGTATGATACATAAAAGATCGTTGTGCAGAGAATCATAATTTTACTAGCTTGCTAAACATCACTAATGATTTAATCAAATAATCAAGGTAAAACATACCTAATGAAGCAAGCCCTAGAATTAACCTTCCAAAAATCCCATAAAAATTCACAGAGTTTTAAAATAATAATAAACATTCTCTGCTTAAATTTCATCACTTTCCAAGAAGTGTATAGTTCATAATAAATTTTCTAAGCAAATCAGACAAGTTACTACATCGTTAATGAAGTATCCAAAATATTGATCTTAAAATTCATAGAAAAATATCCAGAGCTTGTACCATCCTTAGAATTCAGTCTACCAAAATCTCAACACTTTTCAATGTGTTTTAGTGTCATTTCCTATCTCTACGAGTTTTGCACCCTAAACTAGGGTTAGATTATTAGATATCCCAACAGTCTCCAAATATACTAAGATTTCGTCCAGAGAACTATATTGGTACTATGGTTCTCTTCACCCAATTTCGGGTCAATCCAAGGTCATTTGACGACATGACCTTCACAAACCACCAAGATCCATCCTTAGGGTTTGGCCTTGGTCCTTAGGGCAAACTTACCCCGATCCCCCTCAAACTCCATGAGGGGGTGCTAGAGAATATTACTAGCCAGTGGTAAAAATCTCAGCCTCTGTTGAGGTGATCTGACCACTCAAATTTCAAAAGTGCACTTTTAACCTAAGACCCCTTATTAGGGCAAAACTTAGGGTTGATCATTTCTAATCCAAACCATCTACAAATGAGATGAAAAATTATACAGAACCTTATGGTGACCCCAGGGACCACTCACCAGAATTTGGGAGGGTTTGGAAATTATTTAACTATCTAATTAAATTCGGCTATGATTATTGAATTTTTCTAAAAACTATAGAAAAATATTCTCCAAAAATTCTCATTTTTGGATAGCACCTAGATATATGTAAGATTAGACCACACCCCAAAATTCAAGTCATTTTGATGACTGGTTTAGAGTGGGGAATTTTTCTAAGGTCCAGACGACCCTCTGGATAGACCTCACCAAAAAGGGTGCTGTGGTCTAACCAGGATTCCAAATCGGGTGAAATTAATTTTGAATCAACGTAGACTTCAAGGGCTACATTTTCTATGTTGACCATTTTTCCTGTAGGAGCCTATAAGTATTTTTCCCAAATTATTTAATGTGACAGATATTTTCATTCAGAAATTGTTTTAAAAATAGAATTTAATTCTCATGCCACTGTTCATCTTCTTCAACAGCCCGAAACCAGAGGCCTGAAGACTCATTTCCTATAGCTTTTCCAAAGCTATTTCCCGGCCATCCAGCCATCTCCCTGGCCGGCCACCACCACCACCACCTCTGTTGAGGTGAGGGCTATCGTCGGGCGACGGCACGGCCGCCGGAGAGGCGGTTTCCGGCGAACCCGCCACCATGTGATTTTCGGAAAACCAAGAATACGCTCACCCGATCTGGCTCTTTTGAGCTCGATATCTCTCCTAACGATTCCTAAGATCTATCCGCAGAAGAAGAGGGAGGGGAGGACCTTGTTCGCGGGTTGAAGGCGCGCAGAGCGTCGGGAAGCCATATGCGCGGTGGTGGCGTCGCCGGAAATTCTTCAACAGCAAGGAGAAGTCTGAAACAGTTTGAGGGAGTGTAACCTTTTCCTCCTGCTCTTAGGAATCCTTTATAGATCAGCGAATGGGGAGGGGAAGGGATGAAACGTTGGAGATGAAAGGTTGGCGGCCATTAATAACACCCTTATGACGTTTCGGTTATGACGAATGGCAGTTGAAAAGTTGGAGATGAAGAGGTGCTTGCCAGGTGGCAATTTCCTATTGGACCCACTTTTCCTTAATTATTAACATAATTAAAGTAGGGAACGACCCATAAATACTCTTGATTTTCATTCCCATGGTCAGAATTTATTATGGCGTCGGTTACCGAAATTTCCAACCTGGCTTGTCATTTCGGCCTTGGTCACGGGCGTGACACATAGGTCACAGGCGTGACAGGCCCGGTTAGCCAATTCTGGGTTCGACGATCGTCGAACTGGGATCGACGATCGTCGAGCGTATCACACCCTATGTCACGGGCGTGACATTGTGGGTAACGGGCGTGACATGCCTGGTGACTAATTCTGGTTCGACGGCGTCGAACTGGAATCGACGATCGTCGAGCGTGTCACGCCCTATGTCACGGGCGTGACATGGCGGGTCACTGGCGTGACATGCCCCGGGGGCCAATTTTGGGTCGACGACCGTCGACCTGGAATCGACGATCATGGTCACGCCCTATGTCACGGGCGTGACATGGCGACTCACGGGCGTGACAGGTCTGGTGACAAATTTCGGGTTCGACGATCGTCGAACGGAAATCGACGATCGTCGAATGTGGTCACGCCCTATGTCACGGGCGTGACATGGCGAGTCACGGGCGTGACAGGTCTGGTGACAAATTTCGGTTTCGACGATCGTCGAACTGAAATCGACGATCGTCGAATGTAGTCACGCCCTATGTCACGGGCGTGACAGGTCGGTCACGGGCGTGACCAACCCGTGACCCGATTTCTTGGTCGATTTATTTCAAGTTTTGGGATCCCTAGGGTTCTACCACAACCAACTGACTCCTAGGGGTCTGGCCGGAAATGGGATGTTACAAATCCCAATAAACAAAACAAAGATTTCGTCCCCGAAATCAAGGTTAAGCCTTTGGGACTCTAATCGGGAAAAATAAGCTTGTAACATCCCATGAGAACTGAAAGATTATCTCTCTACGTTATGTTTGTTTGTGCGGTTTCGAATATAAGATTAATTCGTCCACCTAACTAGGTATAATCACCCCAATAAACAAAAGATTAGCCCCTATTCTTGAAATTTAAAACAGGAAGGCAAATTGATTGTCCAGAGGGGTTGTGAGGTATACCTGACGAAAAAGTTCCGGGTATTTTTGCCGCATCAAGTCCTGTGGCTCCCATGTATGCTCCTCCTGCCCATGATTGTTCCACAGGACCTTGACTAACGGGACCTTCTTCCGTCGCAAGACCCGCACTGCTGTATCGTCAATCCTGATAGGCTCCAAATCGACTGACCGATCCGAAGCCACTGGGCCATCTGCCGAGGAAATTAGCTGCTCAGGGCGTAGCAGACCCCTCCGAAGTGAGGAGACGTGGAAGATGTCATGCAATCCCGCTAACTCCGGCGGTAGCTCCAGTCTATAGGCTAAGGGGCCGATCCGCTCCAGGATCCTATAGGGCCCCATATACCTCGGACTGAGCTTCTTCCGCCCGCGAACCCGCGAGACTCCGTGCATCGGCCGTATCTTCAAGAAAACTCGATCCCCCACCTGGAACTCCACTTGACGATGCCTCGCATCGTAGTATTTCGCCTGTCTGCTCTGGGCTTCCAACATCCTGTCTCGGATCAATCTAATCTGAGCATCTGTATCTCCCACAAACTCCTAGCCCAGTGCCTGCGGATCCTCATCCTGAACCCATGATAGTGGGGTTCTGCACCTCCTTCCGTACAATGCTTCGTATGGAGCCATGCCTATGCTGGACTGATGAGCGTTGTTGTATGAAAACTCGACCAGTGGTAACAATCTCTCCCAAGGCTCGCCACGGTCCAAAATACACAGTCGTAACAGATCTTCCAGTGTACGGTTTGTGCGCTCTGTTTGTCCGTCGGTCTGAGGGTGGAAAGTTGTGCTGAATGTCAACCGAGAACCCAGATGGGCCTGGACTGACCTCCATTCCCTGGATGTAAACCGCCCATCCCGATCCGAAACGATAGTCTTGGGCACCCCATGATAACGCACGAACTGCTCAATGAACCTCCGTACTAATACACTGACCGGTGTGTCCTTTGACACTGGGATGAATCTGGCCACCTTTGTCAGCCTGTCCACTATCACCCAGATCGAGTCGTTCCCCGCACGGGATCTAGGTAGCCCATGTATGAAGTCCATGGCTATATCTTCAAACTTCCACTCCGGCACTGGAAGCGGCTGCAACAAACCTGCCTGGCTCCTACACTCCGCCTTCACGAGCTGGCAGGCCTCACAATGCGTCACAAAATACGTAATATCTTTCTTCATACCCGGCCAATACATCATCCTCTTTAAATCCTTTACCATCTTGGTGATCCCCAGGTGTACCGAATACCGGCTGTAGTGAGCCTCCGTCAAAATATCCTCCCGGATCCGTCCTCCTGCTGGTATGTAGACTCTGCCCCGGAAACACAGGAGCCCATCCCTCAAAGAGTAATCCCCTGTCGTGCCTTCCTCCAAAGCTCGGAATATCGGCTCAGCTCTCTCGTCCCGCATCTGCCCATCTCTGATGTGGTCTCGAATGTCATCAGTAGTAGCCATCGACCCCAGGTACTCCATGTACAGCTCCGGGTCATCCTCAGACACTAGCGAAATCTGCATCTCCTCGAATGATCTAATCAACTCCAAAGCCATCAGCTGCGGGCCCGCTCCAGTCGTACTCGCTCTCCGGCTCAGAGCATCCGCAACCACGTTCGCCTTCCCCGGATGGTAGTGCATGGTATACTGGTAGTCCGAAAGAAACTCCACCCAGCGTCTCTGCCTGATGTTTAACTCCTTCTGGGTGTCGACGTACTTCAGATTCTTGTGGTCGGAGAAGATATCACAATGTACCCCGTAGAGATAGTGCCGCCAGATCTTAAGAGCAAAAATGACTGCCCCCATCTCCAAATCGTGCACGGGGTAGTTCTGCTCATGCTGCTTCAACTGACGGGAGGCATAGGCTATTACGTGCCCATTCTGCATAAGGACGGCACCCATCCCCTGATAGGAAGCATCTGCATACACCTGGAATCCCTCCTTCCCTGATGGAAGAGCAAGGATGGGAGCCGAGGTGAGACGATCCTTCAGCTCCTGGAAGGCAGATTCGCATCGCGACGTCCAAATAAAAGGGGACTCCTTCTTCGTCAGAGACATAAGAGGGAGGGCAATCTGAGAGAACCCCTTTACGAACTTCTGGTAGTAACCGGCAAGTCCCAAGAAACTTCGAACATCCGTGGCCGACTTTAGTGGTGGCCAATCCCGTACTGCCTGGATCTTTGCCGGATCCACTACCAGACCTGCTCCACTGATGACATGGCCCAGAAAGGCCACCTCCTTTAGCCAGAACTGGCACTTGCTGTACTTGGCATACATCTCGTGTTCACGCAGCTTCTCCAAGGTCAAGGCTATATGTCTCGCGTGCTCCTCCTCCGTCCTTGAATAGATGAGAATGTCGTCGATGAATACAATGACAAAGACGTCCAGGTACTCCTCGAACACCCGATTCATCAAAGTCATGAATGCGGAGGGTGCATTCGTGAGCCCGAATGGCATCATGGTAAACTCGTACAAGCCGTATCTGCTGCTGAAGGCCGTCTTCGAGATGTCCTCCTCCCGAATACGGAGCTGGTAGTATCCTGACCTCAAATCCAGCTTTGAGAACCAATGAGCTCCCTCCAGCTGATCAAAAAGCTCGTTTATCCGTGGTAAAGGATAAGTATTCCGGACTGTCAACCTGTTCAGAGCCCGGTAATCGATGCACAGTCGAAGGGTCCCGTCCTTCTTCTTAACGAATAGCACCGGAGCTCCCCACGGTGATGAGCTAGGCCGAACGAACCCGGCCTCCACTAACTCCTGAAGCTGACTTCGGAATTCCACCAACTCCTTTGGGGCCATTCGATAGGGAGCTCTGGATATCGGCTTAGCCCCCAGTACGAGCTGAATCTGAAAGTCCTTCTCTTGGTGTGGGGGTAACCCTGGTAGCTTCTCTGGAAACACGTCGGCGAAGTCCCGCACTACCGGAATATCTGCAATGGAATCCTTGGCTACAACCGCCTCAAAGAGGACCTGATAAACCACTTCCCCCTGCAGGTGGGCCTTAACGGCCTGCACAGACGATAGTAAAGTACGGGGTGCTGATATAATACCTTCGATAACTATGAAGGAGTTGTCGTGCCTCACTGTGATCCTCTTTGCCACGCAATCGATCTGGGCATGGTTCCAGTACAGCCAGGTCATGCCCAGAATCAGATCATAATCTGGCATCCTCAAAACCGTCGCTGGTGCCTCAAACGCCTTTCCGCCGATCCTCGCTTCCATATCACAATGGGTAGAGGTCAATATCTCTGATCCATCGGGTAGGCGCACCCTCAGCATCTTCCCGGTGCTTAGCTCCACTCCTGCCAGTCCTTTCACGAAATCCTCCGACACGAATGATTGCGACGCACCAGTGTCGAAGAGGGTGTGAGCGGGCTTGCCGCTCACGAATACTATGCCTGGGGTAATTAAATGTCTTAGTATTCTTATTGTAGTTTATCTTCTCTTAATTTCTAACCAAGTTATGTTTGAAATAGTAGTTTATATGAGGAAAATCTGAAAAGTACTGCCATACCTGTGATAACCTGCTCTGGGTTCCGAGGCTGTGTCAGGTCTAGAGCATACACCTGCTCTCTCTTTGGCCTACGACCTCGATCCTGAAAACCTCGTCCTCGGTCCTATCCTCGTCCGCCAAACTGTCGGGGAGGTGGAGCGCCCTGATGTGCTGGTGGGGGTGCTCGCCCCACAGGGCAGTTCGGCTTGATATGCCCCGGCTGGTTGTACTGATAGCATACCGGTGGCTGCCCTGCCGTCCTTGGCATTTCCAGCATCTGTATAGGCTGGGGAGCCAATACCCCCTGAGTCCTCTGCTCCTGCCCAAACTCCTGATGAGGCTGATCCCCGTTCCTTCTCTCCCCGATAACCTGGCCCCGAGGACGGTCTCTACGACCTCCAATCACTGAATCATCAGCCGGTCTCTTCCGATTCTTCACTGTAAGCTGATCCGCCTCTCTCTTCTTAGCCATCTCCAGAATCCTGGCCAGCCTCCCCTCTGAAACGAAAAGGAGGGCCTGCCTCATGTCATCCTGCAGCCCCTTATAAAACCACCGGGCGTAGCCAGCATCGTCTAACTGGTAAGCGTCCGCATAACGGGCCAGGTGCGTGAAATCCTGATAGTACTCCACTACGGTCCTGTTCCCCTGCCTCAACCGCAGGAATCTATCCTCCAGGTCATCTCTCGCCGACTGAGGTACAAAATGTCCCAAGAGCGCTGCACTGAACTCCTCCCAAGTAATATCAGCACAGTCCATCCCTGCAAAAGTGGTGTCCAGCTGAGATTTCCACCATCTCTTTCCGTGTGACTCTAAGCAGGAGACTGTCAAAGCGACTGCCTCCTCCGTGGGGCATCGAATCCCTGCCAGCATCTCATAAATGATGTCCAACCACTCCTTCGTACGTACTGTAGACTCCGTCCCCTGGTAGGATGGAGGGGAAAGTCCTCGGAAGACTGTCATCCAATTGGCCCCGGGGTTTGGCTGTGGGCCGGGGCTTGCTGAGCTCTGAAGGCCTCCAGGATGGCCGTCAGTGTTTGCCCCATCTCCGTCTGCTGGAACGGAACGGGTGCTGGCGGAGTCGGGACCACATTCGGAGCCTGAGGTGTCCCCTGCTGCGATGTAGGGTTCGTCGCAGGCTACAAGTAAAAATTCCATTTGTTAGAGAGCGAATGAATGGAATTTAAGAAGAGTTAGGATGGACTTTCGCATGTGATTTCCCTCATGGGCACACCACTGCTTCCGCTGCTAGTTTGTCCGCAAACTAAGCTCGCACGGGGGTGGCCCAAGGTTTTTGTGGACTACTTCTCTTTCGATCGAGGTTTGCTCTGATACCACTTGTAAGACCCCCTTTTTTTTTCTTTTTAAACCACCGGGGTCTTAGCCCAGAATTGCCGCTTTGCGGTGGCACCGACTCACGGGAAGGCAACCACTACAAAACGCCAATTCTGCCGGCCCTTTTCGATCATAAGAGAGAGAAGCATTTATACAAAAGTGTAAACAAGTCCACAGAAACATGTAAATAAAAGTGAAATCATAACCAGTCCATCAATAGTAATAAAAGGAAAATAGTTAAATGGGCTCGAGCCCAGTACATCAGAGACCTCACTACATGTCACTCATCGCGGAAGCTAAGAAAATACTAATCACTCACGGAGCTGGACGCAGGTGCACCGGTGCTAGACTGTCCCACCTCCATGCGCACCGTACTCCGCTGGTGCTGGTCCCTGTCTCCCATCCGGAGCTCCTGTAATGTTTGGTTCGAAAACCATTAGTCATAAAGACTAAGCCCTATCATCCCCTACCCCTCCCACCACGGCTCCTAAGTACCGGGCGGAGAGGAGAAAAGGGAAGCTAAAAAAGTGGAGAATAATCAAGCAGGTGACGGTGGACCTAACTAGCAAGTTATAATAGGTGGATAGTGTAAATGTTGTAATAGGTAGAGCAATTAATAAATAACAAATTGTATAAAAGAAGGCAGCTGGAGAACAGTAAGTAAACAAACAAGTAAGTAAGTAAGTAACCTTAACTTATATGAATGCCCATACAAACTTATAAGTTAAGGGGTCTTCTGCAAGGCTCCCATCGTATAAAAAGTCCCATACCGATTTATACGTTGGGGTGACGGTTGTATGCAATTATGAGTGTAGTGATATGCTATGCCATGATTCATGCAAGTGCAACACACGCACACGACTCTATGCGCACAGACCTTTACTTCCCCCTGTTCGGGCAGCTAGCTTCACTCTCAGGAACCTCCGTAGTGGCAAACGGAGACAGTGGGTCGGGCCCCCCACTCCTAGGCGGGCATCCACACTACCAGGCCTAGCCCTCCCGTACGCCCTTAGAAGAACACAACCTAGAGTATCCGCGTACTGCTGCTGGATGTACCCTCCAGACTTTCTTTGGCTAAGTGTCCCACGCCGCCGAGTCAGCGTACCGATGTCGGTGTGAACGACGATCGGGTACCGAAGACCCGCCACCTTTACTCTGTATTCCAACCCTCGAGCCCTCGGCCCCCCGGACAGTCCTGTCCGTGCAACTACCTTCAGAGCTACTGTCTGAATGGCAACAAGTCCTATTATTCTACTTTTCCTAGCTATCGGGGAGTAAGTGTGTGCAACCCTAGTTATACTAGTTGCTCTTTTAATTTATTATTCCTACGGTTTACGTTAGCCCAGGACTGCCTCCGGTATACCCCGTGAAGGGCTCTCAAGGGGCACTAGGAACCAAGACGGCGGCATTACGACCCGAAGTTCCCTTTCGCAAGGCACTTATTATTATTGGTTGATCTCCCTTAACCCGATCCTCTTTTAGTTACTTTAGTTCTAACCCTAGAGTATTAAGACTCTTCCTCTTCTTCCCGGGATGTACGATCTTTTGTCGTTCCCGTACTCCCTTATCCTAACCAGTCCCACACTCTACTTATCCTGACTTCTATGATGAACTCAACCTTAACTTGCCCTACCAACCATCAACTACCAGAATTCCGTGGCTTTACTATATGCAGACCATCCTAAACTTTATGAGGTACACAAGGGGAGGTACACCAAATTACCTTCCAAATCTTCTATAATATTTACTAAAGGTCTACCATATCATAATTTGTCTAAATCCAGAAATTTATAATTTTCCTAATTAATCTGATATTTATTTAATTTTTCCCAAAGATTGGCCATGGGTAATTTTAAACATGAACTACAGGATATTCTTAAGTAATGGCCACCCAAAAATTATGATCACTAAATAACAGTAAGGTAACTTCAAATACAAATTCTCAGAATTTTATGTAAAGTATTTAACCTCTAAATAATTTATTCAGTATAACCACGTTAATTCTATGTAATGAAGGAAGTACTGAAATTATTCATCTAAAAATTATAGAAAAATCACTAGTCAGTAGTATGATACATAAAAGATCTTTGTGCAGAGAATCATAATTTTACTAGCTTGCTAAACATCACTAATGATTTAATCAAATAATCAAGGTAAAACATACCTAATGAAGCAAGCCCTAGAATTAACCTTCCAAAAATCCCATAAAAATTCACAGAGTTTTAAAATAATAATAAACGTTCTCTGCTTAAATTTCATCACTTTCCAAGAAGTGTATAGTTCATAATAAATTTTCTAAGCAAATCAGACAAGTTACTACATCGTTAATGAAGTATCCAAAATATTGATCTTAAAATTCAGAGAAAAATATCCAGAGGTTGTACCATCTTTATAATTCAGTCTACCCAAATCTCAACACTTTTCAATGTGTTTTAGTGTCATTTCCTATCTCTACGAGTTTTGCACCCTAAACTAGGGTTAGATTTTTAGATATCCCAACGGTCTCCAAATCTACTAAGATTTCGTCCAGAAAACTATATTGGTCCTATGGTTCTCTTCACCCAATTTCGGGTCAATCCAAGGTCATTTGACCACATGACCTTCACAAACCACCAAGATCCATCCTTAGGGTTTGGCCTTGGTCCTTAGGGCAAACTTACCCCGATCCCCCTCAAACTCCATGAGGGGGTGCTAGAGAATATTACTAGCCAGTGGTAAAAATCTCAGCCTCTGTTGAGGTGATCTGACCACTCAAATTTCAAAAGTGCACTTTTAACCTAAGACCCCTTATTAGGGCAAAACTTAGGGTTGATCATTTCTAATCCAAACCATCTACAAATGAGATGAAAAATTATACAAAACCTTATGGTGACCCCAGGGACCACTCACCAGAATTTGGGAGGGTTTGGAAATTATTTAACTATCTAATTAAATTCGGCTATGATTATTGAATTTTTCTAAAAACTATAGAAAAATATTCTCCAAAAATTCTCATTTTTGGATAGCACCTAGATATATGTAAGATTAGACCACACACCAAATTTCAAGTCATTTTGATGACTGGTTTAGAGTGGGGAATTTTTCTAAGGTCCAGACGACCCTCTGGATAGACCTCACCAAAAAGGGTGCTGTGGTCTAACCAGGATTCCAAATCGGGTGAAATTAATTTTGAATCAAAGTAGACTTCAAGGGCTATATTTTCTAGGTTGATCATTTTTCCTGTAAGAGCATCTAAGTATTTTTCCCAAATTATTTAAGGTGACAGATATTTTCATTCAGAAATTGTTTTAAAAATAGAATTTAATTCTCATGGCACTGTTCATCTTCTTCAATAGCCCGAAACCAGACGCCTGAAGACTCATTTCCTGTAGCTTTTCCAAAGCTATTTCCCGGCCATCCAGCCATCTCCCTGGCCGGCCACCACCACCACCACCTCTGTTGAGGTGAGGGCTATCGTCGGGCGACGGCACGGCCGCCGGAGAGGCGGTTTCCGGCGAACCCGCCACCATGTGATTTTCGGAAAACCAAGAATACGCTCACCCGATCTGGCTCTTTTGAGCCCGATATCTCTCCTAACGATTCCTAAGATCTATCCGCAGAAGAAGAGGGAGGGGAGGACCTTGTTCGCTGGTTGAAGGCGCGCAGAGCGTCGGGAAGCCATTTGCGCGGTGGTGTCGTCGCCGGAAATTCTTCAACAGCAAGGGGAAGTCTGAAACAGTTTGAGGGAGTGTAACCTTTTCCTCTTGCTCTTAGGAATCCTTTATAGATCAGCAAATGGGGAGGGGAAGGGATGAAACGTTGGAGATGAAAGGTTGGCGGCCATTAATAACACCCTTATGACGTTTCGGTTATGACGAATGGCAGTTGAAAAGTTGGAGATGAAGAGGTGCTTGCCAGGTGGCAATTTCCTATTGGACCCACTTTTCCTTAATTATTAACATAATTAAAGTAGGGAACGACCCATAAATACTCTTGATTTTCATTCCCATGGTCAGAATTTATTATGGCGTCGGTTACCGAAATTTCCAACCTGGCTTGTCATTTCGGCCTTGGTCACGGGCGTGACACATAGGTCACGGGCGTGACAGGCCCGGTTAGCCAATTCTGGGTTCGACGATCGTCGAACTAGGATCGACGATCGTCGAGCGTGTCACACCCTATGTCACGGGTGTGACATTGTGGGTCACGGGCGTGACATGCCTGCTGATTAATTCTGGTTCGACGGCGTCGAACTGGAATCGACAATCGTCGAGCGTGTCACGCCCTATGTCACGGGCGTGACATGGCGGGTCACGGGCGTGACATGCCCCGGGGGCCAATTTTGGGTCGACGAGCGTCGACCTGGAATCGACGATCATGGTCACGCCCTATGTCACGGGCGTGACATGGCGACTCACGGGCGTGACAGGTCTGGTGACAAATTTCGGGTTCGACGATCGTCGAACGGAAATCGACGATCGTCGAATGTGGTCACGCCCTATGTCACGGGCGTGACATGGCGAGTCACGGGCGTGACAGGTCTGGTGACAAATTTTGGGTTCGACGATTGTCGAACTGAAATCGACGATCGTCGAATGTGGTCACGCCCTATGTCACGGGCGTGACAGGTCGGTCACGGGCGTGACCAACCCGTGACCCGATTTCTTGGTCGATTTATTTCAAGTTTTGGGCTCCCTAGGGTTCTACCACAACCAACTGACTCCTAGGGGTCTGGCCGGAAATGGGATGTTACACATATAATATTGCAATAGGTAGCTCTTAGCACAATAACTTCTTGGTGGAGACTCATGTAAGCATCTACATTGAAAAGTTGATTTGCTTTATCATGCCATTTTAACTCTTTTTTCCTGTAGGGGACACTGTGGAATATTGAGAGGGATCTTTTCCTTCTGCATTAGCTTTGTTAATCAAGGATAGTCCAATCAATGTTCTTGAAATCTGGCCATTTTGGCAGTGGTCTCCTGTTAAGGATCAACAAAGGGAATTGGTGGTTATTCTTGCCTTTTTGGACTGGTGTCCTTCTTTGATTAATCATATGATATTGAAGAACTTTTCTGCTCTAAAGCTGGACATGGATTTCTTTTAGTAGACTGATGTTGTTGATGCATGGTGCTCTTAGAACTTGGCTTGGAATGCCATTGATTTATTTTAGTGATTGGAGTTGATCTTTGAGAGACACTTCTAGAGGTAGATCTCTATGATACATTTCCTGAAGCCCCTGCAGATGGAGAAGGAGGAGGAGGACCTCTCCAATTCCTTTTAGGTGGAGGAGGAGGAGATTTCTTCCTACTTTTCTTCCTGGCCTTCTGTTCATTCTTTGATTGCCACATCCAGTTGGGCATTCCTTTATATGGAGTAATATTATTCAGGATATAGTATGGTGTGTCAGCAGTGGGGTTAAGGTTAGGAATAGCCTTAGGAATAGCCTTTCTCTTTTTAGATATCTTTTTCTTAGCTTTTGGTTCATCAGAGTCATCATCATCATCATTGTCATCAGAAGATCCAAGGGGCTTATAATATATGTCATCAATTTCTTTTAGTGCTTCCTTAGAGATCTGCTTTTCTGCAAAACTCTGATTTTCTTTTTCTTCTTCTGCTATATCTGCAATCATAATATCATCCAAGGATGTTATAGGACTTTCATCAATTTTGTAAGTTGGAGGAGATATAGCCTTTTGCTCAGGAACAGAAGTTGGTGCAAAAACATTCTCAGCAACTTGATTACCTGAAAGGATTGGGTCCACAAAACTTGCTCTTATTTGGTCCATAACTGTTGGACTTACTGGAGCAAAATAGCATACAATGACTTTGGAGAAAACTTGCTTAGGAAGAGAAAAATAAATATTATCAAAATCTCTTAATAAATCAAAAATGTCCATAGAGGGGACTAGGTAAGAGAATGATTGGTGCGTTTGAACGGCAAGGGTACCGGTCGCACAAGTAATATAAAGTGGGCGAATTTCCCTAAGTATCGATCTCGAGGGAACACAGTAAGGGGGGATTTAATATCGAGGAGGACTTGAGATTGAAGTCCTTAGGTCTGGGCTTATCTAAAGGGGTATTGATTGTTGCGGAAAAAGAAAGTAAAAATACTCCAAACTACTCCTATGCAACGCTGCTATGTGATACTTCGCCATGTAGGATGGAAGACTACACGGGCCGCTATACGATGCTTCACCAGGAGGGATGGAAAACTACACGGGCCGCTATGCACCGAATCGCTGGGCGGGTGGATGAGTAAGCAAGCGTAAGAACCAGAATTTGAGGGTCGTAAGCACCTCTTAACTACGCACGCCACTAGCAATTGCTAGTGCGGCAAGAATAGATGGATGGAGGATGGAAAATAATGGCGCACCTCAAGCAAATAACAAACAAATACAATCACATAGACATGATTACATACGAATGTTAATCAAAATAGCACAACTTCATCATATACAAAGTGTTCAACTAAACTATCAACAACAAAAGAAGAAAAGTGTGCGAAATCGATCGGATCCGATGTCCTGCCGAGGATTCACGGTAGGAATCGCCGGGTTATCATTCCGCATCCTAGCTCGGTCCTTAACTGCGTCAGGGGTAGAGGAGGCTAACACTCACTCCCAATGAACCAGTCTTGTTTGTGTCACGAGCTGGTAGAAGATGGCACAACTTCTCCTAGCTTTAATGAGGAAGTTAGATAAAAGCTCTACTTGAAGCTCGAGGATGAAGGAGGAGGCCGAGAGGAAGCTCCGGCTTGGATTTGGCATTGAATGCTTGCCCGGATCTCCTCTCCTTTGTGGAACGGCGGATTTCGCCCTAAAATTGCGGAGGAGTATGTGTAGAAGAAGTCCCTCACCAATGGCAGAAAATTTGCGCTAAAATAGAAAAAGATAAAAAAAAATAGTCGCGCACGGTCCTGCGCACAACCGTGCACTAACCGTGCGTTATTAACTTCAAGATTTTGATAGCGGAACAAGATGCGTTGACCCGTACATCTTACTCGCACACGGGCGCTTTCGTCCGTGCGTAAAGGAAATCGTACGAGTAAACACAGAGCGTAGAAAATAGGGTAAAACAGGGGAACCGTACGTTTTACTTGCGCACGGGAGCATTTTCCCGTGCTTGAAGGAAACGAACGATTTGCCCCAAAATACAGGAATAAAGAGAAAATGTGCAGACCATGCGATTCCTTCTCGTACAAGTTTCCCTAAACCGTGCGGGAACAAAATGCACGGGTAAAAATATAAGTCCCCAAAATTGATGTGTGAAACGCACGATTGCGCTGAAACTGTGTGCGAAGAAATGTGCATGACCGTGCATTTTACACAAAATGGGAAAATTAGATTCGGGACGTTCCGACCATCTACGCAGCAATGAATCCAACTGGAGCACAAGCTACTAACAACAAAATGGAAACAACAACAACAAAATGGAAACAACAACTACAAAAAGAAACACGGGGAGCACCAAGAGCATACCCCCAACAACAGAATGTGCAATTGCACACCCTTTGGCCCAAAATGTGCACTTCATGTGGAAATAAAGCTAGAAGAAATATGAATGATATAGAACAAAAGTGACGTGCAAATGCGTGAAAACTAACTCAGATGAGTCCGAAAAACCCTATATAAATCAGACTCATCACACCCAAAGACTTACCTGTTTGCGCGTCCCTGCAAACAAAATCTATGAAGATAGGGAAAATTATATAGCTAACAAGGAAATTTCGATACAGAGTACCATGCGAAGTCGCATACTAGTATGCGTACAAATATAATAGAAGAAATTCCTATGTATACAAAATAGTTTATACTTTTCACAATGCGTATCAACATTTTATTACTACTCCAAAATGGAATCACGGTGAATCATCCAGTCACGCAAAGGAAGAAAGCAGGCAGGCCACTAAGGTAAGTTTTGCAAAATACCGGGGCTCAGGATCACCTCCAAAGGAATCCACCAATGTTGGGGACCATACGCTTGCACGTTCACACTTTCTCCACGGCACTATATCGACTCAAGCGTGAATCCGTAGGACTTTAGGATAATCACGGGGCTTGGTTTTCGGTGAGGTAAACAAAGATAAACAAGAAAGCTATGCAACTAACCCAAATGTGCTAGCATAAACAAAATCAAACCTCTAACCACAATACAAGCGAGTACACCACACCCCCAGACTTAACTTTTAACATATGGGTGTGCGCACCGCCTACTCTAAATACAAGCTCATCTCAAATAAGATTTTCAATCAATATTTTTCTTTTCACTTTTCTTTTTCATAGACATTTCTTTTATTTTTTTATCATGTTTTTTATTTTAACATTTCAGCAAATCAAAACATGGGAGAACATCCACAAATTCACATGTAATATCACCATATCAACACCCCAAAATGATAATATAAAACACTAAAGCTCGACTTGGGTGTGCGACTAGGATCGGCTATTAGGCTTTAATGAAATAATGGTGGAGCTGAATCAAAAGAATGGGTTGGCACAATGGGGCTTAGGAAGGATACAACGTTAGGAATGGTACAAAGCTCAATTAGGCAAAAATTATGGCCTACATCACACTCACGCTAGACTAACCATGCACCAATGCTTCGAGAGTAGCTTGGGGCAAGTTCTTAGCCACCGAGAAAGATGATCCGTCCTCCCGACTTGAGCAAAATTAGTCTGGTGATGGCTACACACATACCTACACAACTGTTTGTTTCACACCAGATTCACAAATTTTTGAGTAGAATAAAAAGTCTTTACACAAATAGAAAAATATAAAACTATATGCATAAAAAAAATTTAAATCTTCTCCAATTTCTACACGAGATGAGAACATTAGACTAGGATCACTACAGGAGTTAACATTTTACTCCATCTCACAATCCTAAGCCAGCACAATATTTTTCCCAAATCATACAAAAGATACGAGTTTAACTCGTAGCACGCTAACTGCTAAGCACAAGCTCATGTTGGTGATGTGGTGTGTGATGCAATGAACCAATCAAAATAATTCAATAAATGCTTCTAGTATGCACATGAAATGTGCGCGTGCAAAAGGTAACAAATACTGGCTCTCCCCCAAACAAAAACTAAACTACACATCATATGATATAGAAATTAAAATCAGATAGAGCTAAGGGAAGAGGTTACCAGATGCTCAGCCAATGAGCATACAAGAAGTCGTGTGAAAAATAGAAGCAGGCCCTCTATACGAAGAATCACAACCCTTCCAACACGAAGTTTCCATGAATACCTGAAGGGGTGAGCTACTAAAACTAAAATTGACATGAAAAATAAAAGATGCATAAAATGTAAGATAACTACTGGGGTTATTGTCATCCCAGCATGACTTATTAAATTCTATACAGTTCTAGCTAATGGGTCTATGAAAAGAAAAATACACATGACACTGTTCTATTATCCATTGCGGTAACTGGTACCGATACGGTGATAGAACAGTTACCCCTCTGCCTAAATAATCATACCTGATCCTCGCAGGCAGAGAAAATAGGGAATAAGAGGAGGAGGAGCGCTGATCCTCGCTCTTCTTATCACAAAATATATCCTTGCGTAGCAAGGTATAGTCCACCACAAGTTTAGTGGGGGCAAAGGTGACGACAGGGGCTTCCACTGCAAAGGACGTAGGAACCTCCTCACACAAGAGAATGCACTCATTGATAGCTTTAGTGCAAGGCTCAACGTCAACCCAACTTACCCGTTGAGATTCAACTTGCACAGGCTCAGATAGAGAAAGGGGATCAAGTAATAAAGGAAAGGAAAAACTAAAAGAACTAGAAATAGGGAGAGTGATACCAGTATCACTCTTAGTAGGCTCCGAACAATGATCACTATCGGCATCATATGAGTCATGACAAGGGGAATCTGAGAGCAGGAGATCCTCGGTGGTGGTTTAGACCTCATCTAACAAGGAAGTGGAAAGTTCCTTATCAGAAAGGATCTCCTCATCAACACACCTCATTACGTCATAATGTTACAAGACGTAATACTCTCAATTGATGAGAATAACGTCCTCATCACACCATGATGCAACCTCAGACTCAGAATCATAATCAGGAATAACATCATCAACTGACTCAAAAGAAAGAGGAGTAGATGATTCTTGCAAAGAGAGCGGAGGAACAACAACATCAGAGAAAATAAGTGCGGGTTCCTCCAGGGGTGAATCAACAAGAGGGGAAGAGTCCATGGGGAGAGACGGAGCAACAATGTCATCACACCGATCAGCAGAAAGTCTGATGGGCATATCCACAGTAGTCCCCTATAGACAAGGTGGTCCTACGAATATATCATCAGGATCAGAAGGGCAGCCATTTGAGAGGGTGATAAAGTGAATTAGATATAAGGTTCATCATCCTCCTCCAACTGGTGCCGAAATTTTGCGCAATCTTTCAACACGTGGTCGGTGCTATGACAACACAAACATCGTTTTCCATTACTCCTCATTCCAGGTGGGACCGAAGAGGAATAATAAAAAGATGAAAGCATAGAAGAGGAGTGACCATAAGACCTGGGTTGGGTGTATGAAGTACCATAGGAAGACGGCGCTCCATACACAGAACCACGAGAATTATGCTCCAAATCTTCAGTGGGGCACTCATCACTACCATGCCTATAATCCCAGCACCATCGACAACGGTATTCATATTAGAATACATAGAAAAGGGCTTCTATCCCCTATCACCCTCTCCAAAAACTCACATGACCGTGTTCCCCGGCAAAAGCGCCAAAAACTTGGTGCGTTTGAATGGCATGTGTACCGGTCGCACAAGTAAAATAAAATGGACGAAATTCCCCAAGTATCGATCTCGAGGGAACACAGTAAGGGGGGAGTTAATATCGAGGAGGATTTGAGATTGAAGTCCTTAGGTCGGGGTTTAGCTAAAGGGGTTTCTATTATTGCGGAAAAAGAAAGTAAAAATACTACAAACTACTCCTATGCAACGCCGCTATGCGATGCTTCGCCAGGCAGGATGGAAGACTACACAGGCCGCTATGCACCAAATCGATGGGCGGATGGACAAGTAGGCAAGCGTAAGAACCAAAATTTGAGGGTCGTAAGCACCTCTTCGCTACACACGCCATTAGCAATTGCTAGTGTAGTAAGAACGGATGGATGGAGGATGGAAAATAAGGGCACACCTCAAGCAAATAACGAACACATACAATCACATAGACATGATTACATACGAACGTTAACCAAAATAGCACAACATCATCATATACATAGAGTTCAACTAAACTATCAATAATAAGAAAAAAAAAGTGCGTGAAATCAACCAGATCCGAAGTCTTGCCGAGGAATCACGGTAGGAATCGCCGGGTTGTCAATCTGCGTCCTAGCTCGGTCCTCAACTGTGTCCGGGGTACAGGAGGCTGTCACTCACACAAAATGAAACAGTATTCTTCGTGTTACGAGCTAGTGGAAGATGGCACAACTTATCTAAGCTTGATTGAGGAAGCTAGATTAAAGCTCTTCTTGAAGCTCAAGGATGATTGAGGAGGCCGAGAGGAAGCTCCGGCTTGGATTTTGCATTGAATGCTTTCCCGGATCTCCTCTCCTTGGTGGAACGACGGATTTCGCCCTAAAATCGTAGAGGTGTTGGGGTAGAAGAAGTCCCTCCCCAATGGTAGAAAATCTGCGCTTAAATAGAAAAAGATCAGAAAAATGGTCGCGCGCAGTCCCTCGCATGACCGTGCGCTAAACGTGCATTATTAACTTCCAGAATTTGATCATGGAAAAAGATGCGTTGAATTGCGTGTCTTACTCGCGCACGGGCGCTTCCGCCCATGCATTAAATAAATCACACGGGTAAACACAGAGCGCAGAAAATAGGGTAAAACAGGGGAACCATGCATTTTACTTTCGTACGGGCGCATTTGCCCGTGCGTGAAGGAAACGCACGATTTACCCCAGAATGTAGGAATAAAGAGAAAATGTGCAGAACGTGCAATTCATTCTAGCACAGTTTGGCATAAACCGTGCAGGAACAAAATGCACGGGTAGAAATATAAGTACCCAATATTGTTGTATGAAACACACAATTGCACTTAAACTGTGCGCGAAGAAATGTGCACGACCGTGCATTTTACATAGAACAGGAAAATGAGATTCGGGACATTTCGACTACCTGCACAGCAATGAATCCAAATGGAGCACAAGCTCCCAACAAAAAATGGAAACAACAACAACAAAAAGAAACACGGGGAGCGCCAACTGCATACCCCCAGCAACAGAATGCACAATTGCACACCCTTGGGCCCAAAATGTGTAATTCATGTAGAAATTAAGCTAGAAGAAATATGAACGATATAGAACTAAAAGTGAAGTGCAAACACGTGAAAACTAACCCAGATGTGTCTGAAAAACCCTATATAAATCGAACTCATCAATGATGCAGCTGCTAAAGGTTCTGCAATCTCAGCATCAGTGAGCTCAATATCAAATTCTGAAATATCAGCCTCAAGAAAATCTAATAGCTCTGTATCTGTATTTACATTTTCTGTAACTACTATATCCATATGTATATCTGTTATTGATGTTGCTGTTATTGTTGCTGGAGGAGAAAGAACTGGAACTTCTTCACAGGACATCTCCCCCTGCTTTGTTTCAGAGGGTCCTGAAGCCAGGCCCCCAGAAGAAAAGGGATAGAGGGGGCATCAACAAAGAGGGCAGAGAGTGGAGATGGAATCAGCAAGAGTTTGAATTGCCTCTGCTATGAGAATCTTGAGGATGGAGTGAGGAGCTCTGGGATAGAGGAAATGGAAGGAGAATCCAATTGGATTAACTCAGATAGTGTCTGAGTAGATACGGAAGGATATATGATGGATGATGGAGATGGAATGACAGGAGGGATGGGAATAATATCAGTCATATCTTCATCTTGGATGGGTGAAGATGGAGTGTGCTTTGGAGATGATGTGAATAAGTCAAATGATGGAATTGATGTAAGATTGTGAAGTGGTATGTTATCAAGGTGAGGTGGTAATGGGGATGAAGGAGGTGTGATGTGTTCTGGAGATGCAGGGGGTGTTGGTTGATGCACTGGTAAGGCATGTGGTGTTGGAGATTGAAGTTGTGATGTTGAAGCAGTGGATGGTTGTTAGAGGGGAGTTGATGAAGGAAGTGAAACCTATGGAGTAAGAGGTTGTTGTTGAGAGGGAGGTGATGGAATCCTGATGGAGGGAATTTCTTTTGGAGGGTGAGGAGTGGTTATAACTTCCTGTATGTCCTTAGACAGCCTGGAAGAGGATGAAGCCCTGGATGGCTTAGTGATGGTCCTCTCCAATCTTCCAAATAATGTACAAGTCAGCCTTTTGGATGCATTGATGAATATAGTCTGAGACTAGTTATTCAGATGCCTTTAACTGGATGAAAAGCCCTAGAATGCCCCAGAAATAGACTTTCTTTTTAGTTTTCTTCTTTTTGATTAAATCAAATAGTATCCTTGCACATTTCACTGCTTTCTTATTCAGCACAACACACATTACCACAAATTGGTGCCTAGTAATGTAGTCATGTGTAGTATGCTTGCCCAACAAGACTTTTCCCACAACATCAACAAGAAACATGTATTCAGTGGACAAGTTCTTTTTAAAGAGCTTGTTAGGGTTCTCACCAGTATGACCCATTTTAATTAACGTATTATCAATAATAAAAACTTTATATCTCAATATATTCATCTCCATTTACCAAAAAAAAATTTTTTGTCAAGACGGTGGGGGTTAAAGTAACCTTATACCCAGAGATGGTATCGGTCATGGAATCGGCATTTGGATTAGTTGATGAAAAACCCATTCTCTTATCTTATTTGCAGCTAACTTGATTTTGGTGGTCATAAACTTCTTTAACTATTGTTCCTCGAATAACTGCAGTATATCCAAGAATATCTGATCGGAGTGTTGGAAAGATTCATAATCAATATCAAACCCTTTATCGAATTTCATGTTAGTGAGAGAACATGCTGGAATCGCCATTGTTTCCTGCAAAAACAAGAACGATCAAGTGCAAGAGAGTTCTGAAAGTGTGGGATGGAGGTCACAGAAAACCTAATTATAAGTTTTTCAGAATATGAACCGCCAGACTCCATCCTGCGAAAAAGAAAAAATCTTCGATCTCAGGTCGACGAAAAGTTTCATGGAGAAATGATATCGTCGATCTCAATCTGAAGAGAAGGGAAAACTTTTCATCATGCTCAGGTCGACGAATAGTTTTCTGAAGCAAGATCGTCGAGATCAAGTCGACAAAAATTACTTCACATAGAGATATCGTGGATCTCAGGTCGACAAAAATCTCAAGAAGATTTCTCAATTCATCGATCTCCGTTCGACGAACTTTGATAAATTCATCAACCACAGACATAAATTAAATTAAAGCCTCTCCATTCATCATACCTAGCTGATTCAGAAAGAACAGATGATTCCTCTCATCCAAGGGTTTTGTGAAGATGTCTGCTCTTTGCAAATTAGTGTAGATGTAGAAAAGCTTAACTTTATTTTTGTTCACACAATCTCTAATGAAATGATGCCTTATTTTTATATGCTTAGTTCTACTATGATGTACTTGATTCTGTGTGATGGAAATTGAACTTGTATTATCACACAGTAAGGTTAAATTATTTAAGTTAAAACCATAATCTAGGAGTTGGTTCTGAATCCACGGTATCTGGGAACAACAACTGCTAGCTGCTATGTATTAAGCTTATGTAGTTGAAGTTGACACAGATGTCTGCTTTTTGCAAAACCAGGACAATAGTCTAGCACCAAGGAACTGGTATGTCCCTGAGGTGCTTTTTTTGTCCACTCTACATCCAGTAAAGTCAGCATCTGAGTATCCAGTCAACACAAACTCTGACTTATTTGGATACCAGTGTCCTAAATAAGTACAACCCTTTATATATATTAAAATCCTTTTTAGAAATGTAAGGTAGAATTCTTTAGGGTTCACCTGGAACCTAGCACAAAGGCATGTAGCAAATATTATGCTGGCATACCTTCGGTGAGATATAACAGGGACCTAATAATTCCCCTATATAGTTTATGATCAACAGGCTTGCCATGTTCATCAGAGTCAATCACAATATTAGAAGCCATGGGTGGTGTCTTTGTTGAGGCATCTAACATCCCAAACTTTTTGATTAGATCTTTAGTATACTTGGACTGGGATATGAAGATGCCATCAGGAAATTGCTTCACTTTGAGGCCAACGAAATAAGAGAGCTCGCCCATCTTACTCATTTCAAATTTGGAATGCTTTAGGTCAGAGAACCTCTTGCATAGTTTAGAATCAGTATAGCCAAAAATATTGTCATCTACATAAATTTGTACTAAAAAAATTTGATCCTTATGATGTCTAGTGAACAATGTCCTATCTACTATGCCCCTAGAGAATTTATGCTCTAGAAGAAAGCTAGCTAAGGTTTCATACCAAGCTCTTGGAGTTTGCTTTAGGCCATAGAGAGCCTTATGCAATTTAAAGACATAAGAAGGATGGGATGGAGAAATAAAACTTGGTGGTTGATCCACATAAACCTCTTCTTTAAGTTCACCATTTAAGAATGCACTCTTGACAACGATTTGATATACTTTGAACTTCTTGTAGGCAATATAAGCAAGGAAGATTTTGATTTCTTCAAGTCTTGTAATTGAAGCAAAGGTCTGGTCATAGTCAATGCCTTCCTCTAGTCTATTGCCCTGACCAACTAGCCTTGCCTTGTTCCTTATTATAATGTCTTGGGCATCTAATTTATTTCTGAATACCCATTTAGTTCCAATGAATGGGTAGTCTTTGGGTCTTGGAACTAAATCCCAAACTCTACATCCCTCAAACATGTTGAGCTCCTCTTGCATTGCAATAATCCAGTGTGGACCTTGCTCAGCAAATTTTATGGATTGGGGGATCTGTTTGAGATATGAAATATGCATGCATCAATTCTTAGTGGAGTTGATTCAAGTCTGCGCACCCACTGATATGTCTCCAATAACTTGAGATGCATGGTGATCTCTAAGTGTGACATACTCAGAAGGTGGAGTTTTTTCAGCAACAGCTTGGGAAAATAATTCCTCTTATGGAATTATGGGAGCTGTTGTTGGTTCAACATCCACTTCAGTGGATTCATCTTCACGGTCTACATTTATATGTGTAGAGGGATGTGTAACAAACTCATTTTTTAGGGTCAACTCATCCAACTTCTCACACAAATGTGGTACCTGCAAAGTTTTACTGCTAGAAAATTATTCTCCTTGTAAAACATGTTAGTTTCATCAATTGAAATATGTACAGTTTCTTCCATTTTCATAATAGATTTATTATATAACCTATATGCCTTACTGACTTGGAAATATCGTAGAAAAATTCCCATTGCAGCCTTGACTTCAAACTTTCTAATATACTTCTTATCATTGTTATGAATGTAGCATAAACAACCAAAAATTCTAAAGTAATCTACTTTAGGTTGCTTACCTTAAAGTAGTTCATAGGGAGTCTTGCCCTAAAGCTTGTGTATCAGACTCCTATTCAGTACATAATTTGCTGTGCTTACAGCCTCTGCCCAAAAGGATAGGGGCATGTAAGCATCTGCAAGTAATGTGCCTGCAACTTCAATTAGGGTCATGTTTTTCCTTTCAGCTACCCCATTTTGTTGAGGAGTTCTAGGAACAGAGAAGCAATGCTTGATACCTTCTTTCTCACAAAATTCTTGAATGTGAAGAGACTCAAACTCAATACCATGATCACTTCTGATAACTGCAAATGGAGTAGAATACTCAATCCTTATGCTCTTAAGAAAGTTTAAAGAACTTTAAAGTTATCTGACTTGTTGCTCAAGAAGAACACCCAAGTGAACCTTGAGAAGTCATCTACAATCACTAAGGTATACAATTTCCCTCCTAGGCTTTGTATAGCAATGGGTCCAAAAAGATCCATGTGGAGCAAATATAGAATCCTAAGTGAATCACTCTTATTAATGACTTTAAAACTTTTTTTAGTTTGCTTGCCTAATTGACAAGCCCTGCAAAGGCTTTCCTTCTTGTAGGGGCAGGAAGGCAATCCTCATACAAGGTTGTCCCTAGATAATTTAGCAATATTTTTCAAGTTAACATGTTATAATCTCTTATGCCATAGTTTATTATTATTGCTGGATTGATTAAACAAACATATTTCTGACCTAGCAGATTTAAAATTTACTACATAAATGTTTCCTACCCTAGTTCCAGTTAAAACAACTTTTTTATCTACTGAAGTAATTATGCAGGAGGATTTATTAAATGATTCCTGAAACCTTTCATCACATAATTAACTTATTGATGTTAGGTTGTGCTTCAGTCCACTTACATATGCTACATTTTTGAAGGTGACAACTCCAATTGTAACCTTCCCATAGCCTTTAGTTTGGCCATAGTTGGAGTCACCAAATATTACTTTTGGACCTAGCTTGGACTAGTAGTTGGTTAGGTTGTCCTTGCTGCCAGTCATGTTCTTTGAATAACCACTATCCAGGTACCACTATTCCTCTATGGTAGGATAGGAGTTCACATGTATAAGAACAGATTAGATGTTCTTGACCCAGATTACCTTGGGTCCTTGTTGCTTTTCATACTTAAAACTGGAAATGAAAGAACATTCAGGTTGAATTTTATACCCTAGGGTGTGAAATTTTCTTGGTGGAATTATCCAGCGATTAAATGGGTTAATGAATGATCTTGGTTGATTAAAGGTTCTGAAAGAATTAAAGTTTCTATTATCTTGAACTGGGTTCGACGAATTCTGGTTATTTCGTCAATCTGAGGTCGACAAATTGGGATGAGTTCGTTGAAATCCGCTCAGAGAATGAAAGTATTCATTCTCTGTGCCCCAATATCATCGATATGGCTCAAAGAGCCATACTGGTTTCGTTGATCGTAGTTTAGGGAATAATCATAATAAAAATTTTCGTTTGTAGTTCGTCGACTTGAGTTTGACGAACTGGACACTTTTCGTCGATCTGAGTTCGACGAAATCTGCTGAACATTGTTATAGTTAGATTTCTTATTTTTCTCTCTTTTTCTTGATTTTATGAATGACTTCAGTTGGTTGATTATCTTCATTTAACTTTTCTTCACCCTTTTCTGTTATGAATTTTATAGGGCTTGACAGAATGTTTTTTTGAAGGAGATGACGTTGGCTTGATGAAGCACCTAAGCCCAGCTTGCCATTTAGTCTAGCATTAACAGTGCTTGTGATGTTCATCAACTTGATGCTTCTCCCATTTAGGGATTCCTCAAGTTGCCTTGCCTCAGCTAATTCAGTTTTAAGATAAATGATTAGTTCATTAGCTAAGGTTAATTCATCTTTCAATTTAATGTTTTCAGAAAGAGATTTATCTTGTTTAGTTAGTTTTCTCTAAGTAGTTTGATTTCCTTCTAAGAGTTAATTCAATCAATACATAGTAGATTCATCTTTCTAAAATCATCTGAATTAAAATCAAATAAAGACAGTACCTGATCTTCTTCAGATTGAGGATCTTCACTATCTGACTTCTCATTTTAAGAAAGGTTGTCTAATGCATTGATAGCCATCAAGCAAACTTCTCTTGCTTTTGCTTCCTCTTCATCTTCACTTGAGATGGAAGTTGAGGATTCTTCTTCTAAATCACTCTAGGTTTCAGCAACAAAGCCGTTGTCCTTTCTTTTGTACTAGATGGAGCTAGGGAATTACATGAGAATTTTATCATTGACCTCATTGAGGGTTATGTCCTTATCCAGAGTTTTCAACTCATTGATGATTGATCTAAGTCTATTACACATGTCACCCACTGACTCTGATTCTTCTTTCTTAAAGTTCTCATATTAGGAGATTAGATTTGACCTTCTGTCTTTTTTTTTTCATCTGCAAATCCAGCTACCATTTTGTTTGGGGAATCCCATATGGCTTTAGTTGAGGTGGACTCTGCCACTTTCTGGAAAATGTCATCTGACATTGTCTGAGCTAGAATGTTCATGGCCTTTGCATCAGCTATCTTGGCCTTCTTCTGTGCATCTGTCCACTCAGGTGGTAGAATAACATGTGTGCTGGAAGTTGTAGTAGATTATGCCACTAGGGCTGGTGGACCTGTCAAGATAGAATTAAAAATATCATCATCAATGGAGTTCATATTTTATTTAATTCTTGCCTTCCAGATAGCAAACTTGTTCAAGTTGCAAACTAGAGGTCTGGTACTTGCATAATCCTTGTTCTATGCCATGATATATAATAAACAAAATAACTAGGGAAAATATCAGATCTACCTAGGATCTTTTGGTTCTAGTGTTATCTTGTAAAACCAAAGGAACCTTGCTCTAATACCAATTAAAAGTTAGGGGATAGATCTAATTAGCTCTAGAGGGGGGGGGGATGAATAGAGCAACTAAAACTTTTTACAGATTTATAATTATTAGCAGTAAAATTAGTGATTGCAAATGTTATGTAAAGAAAATAAAGCTAGACTATCACATCACAGTATAAAAAGGAAAAAGGGAAACTAGACAACACAAGAAATTTTATAGTGGTTCCCCAAACTGGGTACATCAACTCTTTTACCACCCTGGTAGGAATCCACTAGCATGTTTTGCTCAAGTGACTGCCACTACAAGTTCTATTTACAAGGAGATCTCATAACCCTTTAAGATTTTGATCAGGTGCAAAAAAACCAACCCAAGTCTTTTGATCACGAGACTTGACAACAAAAAGCTAACTTTTGAGGGGATATAAAACCAATTTTACATTGAGGTATGAAGGTGATGTTGTCTTCTCTTTCTCTAAACAATAGAGAAGACTTAGTGGATTGTTGTTGTCAAAGCTCCCCCTGAGATGTAGAGATGTTCAGGAAGACTGGAGCTTTGCACAAGTTGTAGGACTTTAGATTGATGTTGATCACCAGCATGCTTTTTAGACTTACTGTATTTGATGTCTCTTGAACGCTTGAAGAAGATTTGTTGATGATGAAGACTGAATGAATTTTTAGAAAGAATTTCTTTCTGCGTTTGTCTCTATCGCTCGGTTGATTCTCTGCCTTCTTGTTTTCTATCTTGGGTAATTGATAGTAGATCATGATTCTTTGTATCTGTTCTGAATTTGAATTTTTACTCCTTGATTGATTGCTGAATTCTTGGAACTTGGACAAACAGCTGGAAGGGCATTTATTTGATTCCTCAACTGTCCAAGTTATTAAGCCGAATTTTTACTCTGTGAAATCATGTAATTAATTCTGCCAATGAACGACTATATTCATGCACTTAATTACTCAGAGAAATATAGGCAACAATATATTAAATCAGCATTGTTTAATCTGGAAATAAACTGTAGAGAAGGAAATACTGAACTGATAAATTTCGTCGACCTCAGAACAGATTTCATTGACCTCAACTCAAGGTTCATCGAGCTGAGAAATTTTCTTCGTCGACCTGAGCTCAGAGAAGAAATAATATGTAAATATCTTGTTAACTGTACGCTCCAAGATCGTCGAGCTGAGGTAGAATATCTTTGACCAAAGAATATGAATTGAGATAAAATTTGTCGACCTGAGCTCGAATATCATCGAGCTCAACTCAGAGAACGAACACTGAGTTCGTCGATCTGAGATCGACGATCGTCGAGCTGAGTTCGAAGAACTTTGAAATAAGAATCTGAACTCTTAATTTTTCTAAGTCTTGAGTCACTTGAAGTCCACTGTAGGCTGGTCCATAAAATTATCTCTAATGACTAGCCTAGACTCTAAGACTAACAATCTTGACACTGGCAATACAAGGTGGGTCAAGCATCCTAATAGTAAACCTTAGCCCAAATCCAAACTAGGGATCAAACAGCCTTGATGACTAGGAGAGAGAAAACTCCATTTTTACCTTTAATGGAGGAGAGAGAATGTAAAAAAGTAGGCCATTCATGGCCAAGGGAGAATAAGGGCCTCTCCAATTGATGGATACATTCCCCCGCATCAGTTATGAAGAGTTGGATAATCATAGCCAGCCACCAAAGTGGCTGAATTTAATTTCTCTCATAAGGAAGAGAGAGAAAGAAGAGAGAGAAAGCCATTAATGGCCATGGGAGAGAAAGTGTCCCTCTCCAATTGATTCTAAAGGATGGATAAACTTCCCCTCATCAGTTTTAAAGAGTTGTATAGCCATGGCCGGCCACCCAAGGGGCTGAATTCAGAAAACTCCACTTTGGCCGAATTTCCCCATTAATGGCAATAATGGCAATTGAAGCTATGCCCCTTCCCCTACCTCAACTGACCCCTTTATCATCTTCAGAGCATCATAAATAGTGGGTTTAGGCCTTTACATCACTGCTTTTGCTCAGGGAAGAGATCGGGAGGTGGAAACTTGGTGAGCTCGGCGGCCATGCCGCACCACCACCAAACACAATGACAAGCACGGTTGAAGGTACTCCTCTACTCCTCTCTTCGTGGGCTAGATCTTTAAATATTTTAGGAGAGAAATCGGGCTCATTTGAGTCGGATCGGGTGAGAGAAATTTCAGAAAATTCATGGTTTTTTGACCATACGGGTTCACCGGAAACCTCCCCTCCGGCGACCGTGCCGCCACCCGGCGATAACTCCCACATCGACAAAGGTGGTGGCGGTGGTGGCCGGCAAGAGTGGTGGATGTGTGGCCGGTAAATTGGCTTGAAATGTGCTCCAGGTTGGGTTAATCCTGGATGTTGGCTGGAGGAAGAAGAAGGCCAGGGATTGTCCGATCGTGCTTCAAGATTGGTGCTAGTGATAATTTATTAATTCCTTTTATTTCAATTTCTGTCCTGTTTAATAGGCTGTCATAAATTAAATATAAAAATAATTAGGCACCCCTCAAGAAAAAATGACCAACATAAAAACTGTACCCCTTGAAGACTAGTTTAATTTAAAATTTACTTCAACCCATTTGGGTAAGTGGTTTGACCACAAAACACTTTTTGGTGAGGTCTATACCTAGGCTAGACCATCAATTATTTTGAGTGCCCCCATCAATCCAACAATATAAATGACATAAAATTATGTATGTGTGTCACTCTTACCTATACCTAAAACATCCGAAAATGGGAATTTTTGGAGAACATTTTGCTATAGTAATTGTAATTATTTAATATACCTTATATAATTTAATTAGAGGGTCTAAAGACCTTCAAATTCTCCCAAATTTTGGAGAGAGGTTCTTTGGGTCAGTATAGGTCTCTGTATAAAATTTAACCTCATTTGTAGATTATTTAGTTGGAATTTTGTAAACCCTAACCTTGGCCCAAAAAGCGGTATTTAGGTAAAAGTGTCCATTACCGGTTTAAGTGGACAAATCACCTCAACAAAGGTTGAAACTTGGGCCACTGATTTGTTATGTTATTAAACACCCTCGCATGGATTATGGGTGGATAAGGGTGGATTTTCCCTAGGACCCTAGTTCAAAGTCTAAGGTTAAACTTTGGGGGCTTGTGAAGGACATAGGGTGTTATGTCCTTGGATGGACTTGTTGATTAGTCCATGTGATCCTAGGGAGGTGAAATGCCCTAGGAAAGGATTTGGTGGAGTTTGGACACAAGCACCCCACTTAAACCTCTTACTAAATAATTAGGTCTTTATACCCTAGGAATTGCTTAATGGGTCATATGACCTTGAATATTGGTGGTATTTTGGTAAGGTTATTTTTGTAGCAACATTGACCTCTGGAATTTATCATAGAGTGTTTAGATACCACTAGCTCACCCTTGTAGCTATACCATTCCTCTTGCCCTTTTTGATGATAATGATGTAATTACGATTTATATGTCTTAGAGTGGTTTGAAACTCTGGAAAAGCAAATTAAATTTCATGTAGTTGCACTAGTAATTTATTTGGAGTGGTTGAAGCTTTCCTTGCAGTACTTCATGTGTAAAGTAAACAAGTGCACCTTACTTTGATAAATAGAGTATAAATACCATAGCTTGCTGGAAAATTTAGTTACTTAGCCAGAGTACTTTTTAGGGTATAAAGAAGTTTGGAAAAATATTTACATATTATTTAGTAAAGATTAGAAGGAGGTATCTTTACAAAGTGCCCTATGATGAATTTGATTGAGATACTTTTATATATAGTTTACTGACCCTGAAATTTCATGAAATTTAGTCAATAAGATTTTTGATACTAATAAAGCTATTTTAATTTTTCTATAATTTTTGGACAAGTAATTATGGTACTCCCTACATTACCCTTATTTAGTTGAATTACCTTGGGTTATTTATTTGGAGGATAATTCCTTTATGAAAATTTATGAAATTGTGTATTCAATGATATCTCTCTATCTTATAGTGTTCATAATTTTTGTATGGTCATATCTTAAGTAAATCTAGTACTTCATGTTCAAATCACCCATGGACACATTTTTGGTAAACTTTTAAATGCCAATTTTTTTAGGAAAATTTCAAGTTTTTGGATTTAGGCTAAATATATCATGATAGACCCCCCCCCCCCAATAAATATTTTAGGGCTTTTGGATGAAATTTTGGACTACCTTCTATTATATACATCATATAGCTTAGAATGGTCTACATATAGTAAAACTGCAGAAATTGTGATAGGGTGTAAAATGAACATAGGGAGTTGGGGTATCAGTTTACTGTTATGGTGAAATAGAAATGTTCTCATCAATGATGGGAAGGACTACTGTAGCTAGTACTCGGGTTCAACGAAACATCGTCTTCCCTATTGAGAGGAAGGGTCAAATACTCTTGGGTTTGATCCAATATAACATTAAAAGAGATAAGGGATTGGGTATTAACCAATAATAGTATGTGCCCTTTGAGAACCCTTTACCGGGTATGTCGGGGGCAGTCCTGTGCTAACCTAAACCGTAAGAATTATCAATGATAAGAGTAAATAGTATAACTAGGATTACACTTACACTCACACTCCCTGGTGTTGTGGGAGTTTGGTTTGGTCTCACGAGCAGTAGGCTCAGTAGTTTTAGTGGTGGACGGGATTGTCCATGGAGCTTTGGCTTGGTTGGATAATATAATGTTGTTGCATGTGCATAAGATAAAAGGTGGTGGATCTTCGGTATTAGATTGTCATTCACACTGACGTCGATATGTTGACTCGGCGGGTGTGGTTTATACTTAGCCGAAAAGAAGTCTGGTGGATATGGCCAGCATTTGTACGTGGTGAATTTGGGTTGTGTCCTTCTAGAGGCGTACGTAAGGGCTAGGCCTGGTAGTGTGGATACCAGCCTAGGAGTGGGGGGCCTGACACAATGTCTCCATTTGCCACTATAGAGGTTCCTGGTAGTGAAGCTAGCTGCCCAAAAATGGGAGAACTAAAGGTCTGTGTGCATAGAGTCGCGTGTGTGTGATGCACTTGCATGAATCATGACATAACATAGCACTACACTCATACTTGCTTATGAACCTGACTCCCCATCGTATAAATTGGTATGAGACTTTTATATGATGGGAGCCTTGCAAAAGACCCCTTAAATTATAAGTTTGTATGCGCATTCATATAAGTTAAGGTTTCTTGCTTCTTAGTTTACTTTTCATATACTTACTACTCTGATATACCTTCTACAATTACTGCTTATTATAATAGAACTTCTAGTTTGTACATATCTTTATTAAATCATAACCATTATAAATAATTGCTATAGTATATCCACCGCAACCTGCCTCCTTTGTACTCTCTACCATCATAATTTCTATTTCCTTATCCCCTCTCGGTGCCAAGGAGCCATGGGGGAGGGGTGGGGGATGATAGGACTTAGTCTTTTTGACTAATTGTTTTTGGAACACAACATTCCACAGACTCTAGATGGGAGAAAGGGAGCAGCAGCAGGGGATCAAACACCAGCAGACTACGGTTCTAATGGAGGTGGGCCAGTCTAGCACAGGAGCACCGACTACTGGTTTCTTGAGTGATTAGTTTACTTAGCTTCTGCGAATGTTTGTAATGAGGATTTGATGTACCTGGCTTGAGCCCCTTTATATTTCATTGTACTATTTTACTAAAGTACATTTATTATCTTGTGAACTTTTCGTTGTTTCATATTATATGTGATTGTGGACTTTGTTTTATCTAAACTGTGTATAAGCTTCTCCCTCTTTGGTGATCGTAAAAGCCTGCAGGATCGGCGTTTTGTAGTGGCGACCTTCCCGAGTGTCGGTGTTGATAGTTTTACTTTCAAGACAACCTAAACTCCTAGAGGGGGGGGGTGAATAGGTTCTACTTATTTATAAAAACTTCTAGGCAGAATTCAATTTAATGGCTAACACAATAATCACAGCAATCACAGAAAATAAAACATCACAGATTGCACAATGTTTATAGTGGTTCCCCAAGGTCTGGGTACATCCACTTTCCCCCTTCACCTATCTAGCAGTATGCTAGATTCGGCCAAACTTCCACTAATCTCAGATCAACAGATCCTACAACTCAGAACCCAACTGGTTCCTACAACTCAGGCACAACAGCCCTACCTCAGCCTTGCCCCAAGGCCTACAACTCAGAGAAGACCCTTCTCCTACACTCACGCAAACAGCCCTACCACTCAGAGTTCAACACTCCTACACTCAGCCTTTATAACACAGGCTTACAACTCAGATCTGTGTAAACAGATCCTACAGAAATATAGAAAAGATTATTTAACTGTCTTGCCTAAATTGAGAGAGAAAAGGCCAAGACAATTCTTGATCAGCTGACGAAATCAACTGTATCTGAGCTTTCTTCAAAGCTTCTTGAATATGAACTTAGCTGAGTTGATTTCCAAACAGCTTCTTGAGAATCCACTGGTGGTTTCTTTCTTCTTCTTCAAATTCTGGCTTGATCTCTCTCTATCCAACACTTTGAATGATTCTCCTGAATTCTGATTAGAACTCTTCTTTGATCTATCCTTAGATAGTCTTCTTAGATCTTCTGGAGAAGATCTTCTTAAGTGCCTAGCACTTTCTTGAAATGAATTGGATTGTAATCCTTCTCAACTTTTTTTGATTCTCTTCAATGTTTTCAAAGGTTAGTTTTTCTCCTCCTAAATCTGTCTATTTATAGACTTTCTTCATGGTAACCGGCTGATCCGGTTTCTAACCGTTTTCTGACAAATCTGACAGCTTCAGTTAACCAGTGGCAACCCACAGCTGTCAAGTCTTCAAACAAGTCCTGTGCCTTAGTCTTGAACCACAAGTTGTCGAGAAAGTCTGTCAGAAAGTGTCGAGACTATCTGTCTATCTGTGTCGACACAATTGACTTTGGTGTCGACACAGTCTTCAGTGATGTCGACTAAGTTGCCTTTGAGTCGACACAGCTTCTTCTGAAAATAACTTGGTCTTGACTCTTAAGTGTCTCGACACAAGTCCTGTGTGTCGACACAGTTGTTGTAGAATCATAACTTAGTAAGTGTCGACTTAGCCTTCAGGTGTCGACACAGTCTTCTTTTAACTCTGCTATAATATGTCGACTCAATCACAATGTGTCGACACATTCTGCTGGTGTAGACAAACTTGAGGTCGACTTTATTCTTCTGTGTCGACACATCCTGCTGGTGTCGACAAACTTGAGGTCGACTATATTCTTCTGTGTCGACACAATTTCCCAGTATTGAGGTTGACGCTTTTCTTCTGTGTCGACACAAATTCCCAGTATTGTGTCGACTTACTTCTTCTGTGTCGACACTGCTTCCCTGTGTTGTGTTGACTAACTGCTATGTGTCGACATACTTCCTCTGTGTCGACACTTTTTCCCAGTGTAGTTGTAGACTAACTGCTATGTGTCGACATACTTCCTCTGTGTCGACACTTTTTCCCAGTATAGTTGTAGACTAACTGCTATGTGTCGACACTGCTTCCCAGTGTTGTGTCGACTAATTTCTTCTATGTGTCGACACATCCTTCTCTGTGTCGACACTTGGACTTAGAATTTTTCTGCGTACTTTATCAATTCTTCACCTGCACATGTCAACTCAAAACAACATCAAATACACCTTGATGTATATCATTGAGCTAGCTTGGGCTTCTTCAAATCAGGTACACATTTTCCAATGTACCCAACAATCTCCCCCTATTTGGAGAAGTCATAACCCTTATAGCCAATGATATACACCATTTATAAACAGTACTAAATGATGATATATGACAAAAAAAAACACAGGGATACTTAATTATAAACAAAATAATAAAAACATCATAGATAAAACAATCTATCATAGATTTAAATAATATTTTGTTTATTATTGGGTAATGTTTGATTACATTGTTTTACATTTAATGATCACATCACAACATTACAAAACATTATGAAGGAACTAAAACACAATCAGGATTGATCAGGCTCTTTAATGATAATCCCTTTGCCAGATTGAATTTTAGCTGTCACAGGAGCTTCTGATTCTTCAGCTATCTTCTTTCCTTTTAGATCAGCTTTCTTCTGAGCTTCTTCCTTGAGCCTTTGCCTTTCAAAATAGTGAAAAGGCTTTGGGAAGTACTTGCTTGGCTCCTTAGCCTATGGTGACAGCCTCCCCAGCTTAGCTTTCCTTCTGAATTGTACTATAGCTTCCTTTCTTGCCTCATACTTCTGCCGTTCTATCTCATTGTACCACTTCCCTCTCTCATGAACTTTGTCTTGTACAGCCTTCCATGCAGTGAGTATTATGTTCCTTGAAGTAGGACTCCACTGCTCATAATCTGGCTTAAGTGCAGCCTGCTCTCTAAATCTCTTCTTTGCTAATAGAGCATCTTGCTGTTCTTTCAGGAAGGCCTCTGACATCTCAACTTTCTCAATCACAACATTATTCACCTCCTTTGGAGGACTATACATATCCTGCACTTGCTTATCCAGAATATCAAAATCAGAAGGGGGGTAAATAACTTGGGCAACCTCAGGTTGGTTGCCTTCAAGTAGTCCTGCTTGAATGCCTGATTCAGCCATCATATCATCATCACACAAGGGTGGACATCCCAAGGTGGCTCTTATACTATTTGTCACCCATTTAGAGTGCTCTTGGCCTACATTAATCAATAACCTCTCCCCCTTTATGACTTCTCTGGTCATATGATCTCTAAGATCATCCTTCTGAAATCTTATTCTGTCCATCTAGATAATTTATACCATCTTTGAAAAATGGTTTCAACTTTTGAAGCTTGGTTGATATGTCCTGTTGGCAGGTGGAGATAGCAGTTTGTACTGAGGCAATGGCATCTTGAAATTTTATATTAAACTCTTCCTTTTCTTTTGTTTTTTCTGCAGGCAGGCCTGGAACAATCTTTTTCACTTCCTCTATTATCTCATGATGAGATTCAGTTAATTTATCATTCATTCTTAACTGATTTTCCAAGACATAGCTTTGCTTCAGGACAACATCATCGACCTTTTTAGTAATAGCCTCCTGTTGTTGAGCAAGATAAACCACAGCATGGCCTCCCTTTTGGAAGCAATCTGTCATTTCTTTCTTATGCATGTTGACTTGAAACTGGATGGACTTTATATCCTGAGCTAAGTCAAACTGAAGTGACTTGCTATTTTCATCAACATACTTTTCCAGAGCCATTCTTTGTTCATCCAATTTCACCTGTAGATCTACCATAAACTTGTTATGATCAAAGGCAGGAGATACTTGTTGAGGTGTTGTCTGTAAAGCCTGCTTATAATTCTTGCTTCTTCTCTTAAATACAACAAGTTTTCTTTTCTTGGCCATCCTGGCTTCTTCTGTTTCAGTATCAGACGAAGTATCTAGGTGAACTCTTTCTTGAGGAGGATGAAGTGTATCTGTCCCAGTGACCTGTTGCTCAGTCTCAACATCCACTGGCTCCCCCTCAACCTGTGGCTCAACTTCAGCTTCCTGATCAATTTCCATACCTATGGACTTCTCAATTTCTGGTCCTCCTCCTACTTTATCAGTAGTAGTATCAGCATCAGGGAATAACTCCTCCAGAGTAAATTCCAGTTGAGCTGTATCTTCTACAACAGTTAAATTTTGAGATAAGTCTAACTGTGCTTCCTCTTGCACTTGTACTGACAACAGCTTCTCCTGTACTCGTTCAGTAATTGTAGTATCTAGAGTAGGAGTGGACACGAGCTCCCCCTGAACCTGTGCAGTAATAAGACTATGAGCAATGTCTTTTATAGTAAAATACATTAGCTTCCCCTACACTTGTACCTGATCAGGAGTAGATACATTTTGAGCAGGAGAGTGAACTGGCTCCCCCTGCATCTGTGCAGGTGTTGACACTTGCTGGACTATAGTTGAGTCAGGCTGTTCTTCAACCTGTGTCCTGAGTGGGTCTTCTTGTTGTTGTTCAGTTTCTTGAGTTTGAGAAGGGGATTTCATAGGGGTGTCTGGCCTGCTCTCTTCAGGCACATCCTTGGACAGCACCCTATCCCACCTAGAGAACAGTCTCATATCCATCCTTCTCATATGATTGATCTTAGTCCCTGGCAGTTGCTGCATCACTTCAGGAATCACTCCAGTGAGATATAAGCTCATGATTCTATCCATGTTGGGCTTCTTGATTCCTTCTTTGATCTTGTCAAAGAGTACTCCTGACCAATCAGTAGGAATTGTAAAAACAATCCTGGTCATAAGGCTGAACATATAGGAAGAAATCCTATCATGTCCACCTGTCTTGCAGAGGATCACTTTCCCAACAATTTCAGACAAGAACTTCCCTTGCTGATTCATACCATTCCTGTTGAATGCAGCTCCAATCTTCATGCTTGAGTCCAGTCCACACCATTGAAGGGCTTCCCTTGTCTTAGAACTAGGAACTTCCTCTTCATTCTCAACTACTTGTAATTGAAAGATCTTTCTTAAACTTCTTGGAGTAATCTTCACCTTAGTCCCTTGAACATTGGACTTAATCTTGAGGCCATTTGAGTGGACTGATGCAGAGATAAAGAACTCGTGCACCTCCTTCTTCCAGATTTTAGTCGGTTCTGAGATTAGAAATTCTAACCCTGACTCGGAGAGGAGGGTGATAACCCTTGAACATCTGGCGGCGCATCTGCAAAGGCCTGGCGCACCAACTCATACCCTTCATTGACGTTGTCTTCAATCCTTGGCGCCATCGATTCGTCGAGAAAGCTTGAGAGAAGAGAGAAAGATAGACTGTCGACACAGGGTTTTAGTCTCGAAAACCTTGGAAGCGTGTCGACAGAAAGAGTTTTTGACCTATTTATACCTTCTGTTGAAAGAAGTTCAAAAGGCGCCAAAAACAGACTAAATGTGTCGACACAGACGGAATGTGTCGACACAAACTTCTATTGTCTCGACATTACTTCAGCCTACTATGTGTCGATACCAATTTGTGGTTATGTCGACACCTTGGATACATAGTAGATAGACAGAAATTCTGTGTCGACTCTAAGGATAAGTGTCGACACATATTTTGTAAGTGTCGACACCATTATCCTGGTTGAGTCGACATTACATTTCTGGTTAAGTCGACAATATAACTCTTAAGTGTCGACACATATTCTCTGTGTCGACACAATATTTCTGACTTGTCGACATTATTTCTCTGAGTCGACACATTATTACTGAATGTGTCGACACATTCTTACTTAGCCAATTTCTGTTGGTTCAACACCACTTGTAAGTGTTACTTCAATGTGTCCTTTTTTAACACTTAATTATGTTGTTATTACTTTAACTTACTTAAATACCACTTCAATTGCATTGTTAATGATTTTGTTAATACATTAATCAATGGTTAACATACCTAATTCAATTTTGAATTTATTGAATTTGGTTTCATCTAAAGGCTTAGTAAATACATCTGCTATTTGATAATCTGTTATTTACAAATTCCAATGAGATGTCTCCTTTTTCTACATGTTCTCTAAGAAAATGGTATTTGATTTCTATATGCTTAGTTCTACTATGAGAAACTGGATTATTAGCAATAGAAATAGCACTCTTAGAATCACATAAAAGGGGTGTTCTACTTACCTGAATACCATAATCCTTAAGCTGATGTTGCATCAACAATAGCTGTGCACAGCAGCTTCCAGCAGAAACATACTCTGACTCAGCTGTGGAAATTGCCACACTGGTCTGCTTCTTACTACTCCATGATATTAGTCTTCCTCCCAGGAATTGACAAGTACCTGTAGTACTTTTCCTGTCCTCTCTACATCCTGCAAAATCTGCATCTGAATAGCCTGTTAGTAGAAAATCTCTATTCCTAGGGTACCAAAGGCCTAGATTAGGAGTGCCCTTTAGATATCTCAGAATCCTTTTGACTGCAGTATAATGAGATTCTTTAGGGCAGGCTTGGTACCTAGCACAGACACATGTTGCATACATAATGTCTGGTCTACTAGCAGTGAGATATAGTAGAGACCCAACTATTCCTCTATACAATGATTCATCAACAGGTTTACCTGCCTCATCTTTGCATATAGGCATACTTGTTCCCATAGGAGTTCTCATGGTGGAGGATGACTCCATACCATATTTCTTAATTAATTCTTTGGTGAACTTAGACTGGGATATGGACAATCCATCATCAGTCTGTCTTACTTGGAGTCCCAAGAAGAACTTAAGTTCTCCCATACTGCTCATCTCAAACTTCCCTTGCATAAGTTTGGACAAACTTTTTACAAAGGTTGTTTTCAGTAGATCCAAAGATTATGTCATCAACATAGATCTGAACTAAGATGATCTTACCTTTGGATTCCCTAAGGAATAGAGTTTTGTCTATCTTTCCTCTTGAGAATTTATTCTAAATGAGGAAGGTAGACAGGGTTTCATACCAAGCCCTTGGAGCTTGTTTTAACCCATACAAAGCTTTCCTAAGCTTATACACAGAATCAGGTTTAAGAGGATCTACAAAACCTGATGGCTGCTCTACATATACTTCTTCTTTAAGATCACCATTCAGAAATGCTGACTTCACATCCATCTGGTATACTTTGAAGTCTTGGTAGGCTGCATAGGCAAGGAATATTCTGATTGCCTCCAGCCTTGCTACTGGAGCAAAGGTTTGATCAAAGTCAATCCCTTCTTCCTGCTTGTATCCTTTTGCAACCAATCTTGCTTTATTCTTTACTATTATTCCACTTTCATCTAGCTTGTTCCTATAGATCCATTTTGTGCCAATTATGTTGTGGCCTCTTGGTTTAGGAACAAGCTCCCAGACATTGCACCTTCTGAATTGATTCAGCTCCTCTTGCATAGCATCAATCCAGTGCTGGTCTTGGATAGCTTCTTCAAACTTCTTAGGTTCCATTTGAGACAAGAAACTTGAATGCAAAACTGTGCTTTGATTTCTGCTTCTACTTTGCACTCCTTGTCTTGGATCACCAATTATCTGATCAGCAGGATGATCTCTTAGATATCTTATAGCTGGAGGAAGATTCCCTTCAAGTTGAGCATCTCCAGCTTCTTCATTCTGCTGAACCTCTTGGTTTTCATCAACTTCCATTATCTCTTGTACTCCCCCTGGACAGCAGCCTTCATTTTCCAATGCTCCATCTTCCTTTGAAGCTTCAACAATGGAAAGCTTGTCCATACTTTTGCTTATACCTGTTGAGTCATTTGATCTACAAGACAACTCACAGTTGATTAATCTTGTTTCATCAAATACAACATGCACAGATTCTTCAACAACTTGAGTAGTTAAGTTGAAGACTCTATAGGCCTTACTATTTGTGCTGTACCCAACAAATATCCCATCCTAGGATTTGGCAGCAAACTTAGTCAAATATGACTTGCCATTGTTAAGTATATAGCACTTGCAACCAAAGATCCTAAAATAGGATAGATTTGGTTTTCTGCCTTTCACAATCTCATAGGGAGTCTTTCTGTGGCTTTTGGTGATAGAAGCCCTATTGATGACATGACAAGCAGTGTTAACTGCCTCAGCCCAGAAATATTCTGGGAGAGAGGTGTCACTCAATAGAGTTCTACCAGCTTCAATTAATGTTCTATTCTTTCTTTCAGCAATTCCATTTTGCTGAGGTGTTCTAGGTGAGGAGAACTCTTGGAAAATCCCAAAGTCTTTACACAAGTTTGTTATGCTTTCAGATTGAAACTCAGTACCATGGTCACTTCTGATTTTGACCACTGTACTATTCAGTTCATTCTGAATTTGCTTAACAAAATTAAGTAAGACACTTGGGGTTTCTGATTTCTGTCCCAGAAAGAACACCCATGTAAATCTAGAATAGTCATCTACAACTACAAAAGTGTAGACCTTCCTACCTAGACTATGAACTGGCATAGGACCAAAAAGATCCATATGCAAGAGGTATAAGCACCTCACAGAATCCTTGTTTTCAAGGCTTTGAAAGGAGGATTTTGTCTGCTTTCCCTTTTGACAAGCTGAGCATATCCCTTCCTTTATACACTTAATTTGAGGTCCATTCCTCACTAGCTCTTTGCTAAAGAGTTGGCCAATTGTCTTGTAGTTTAGATGAGCCAATCTCTTGTGCAACTTAACATAATGAGAAGCATTGTCATCAGCTACAAGACAGATGGGAGAAGCCTTATTCTCACATTCAAAATTAAGACAATATACATTTCTCTTCCTATACCCAGTCAACATGATCTTTTGATCACTTGACCTCTTGATATGACATCCATCTTTAACAAATGAAATGTCATATCCTAAATCACTTAGCTGGCTTATGCTTATTAGATTATGTTTCAAACCTTTTACATAAGCCACTTGAGTGATAGTAATTAGGTTAGAAGAAATGTTACCAAACCCTTTGATGACTCCTTTTTCAGATCCACCAAAGATCACTTTAGGTCCATCTTTGACAGATGAATACTCTTTCAGCAGCCCCTTTGTTCCAGTCATGTGCCTGGAACAACCACTATCCAAGTACCATATAGGGGCATGGTTACTTGGATTCACCTGCAATACAGAATTACTTACCCTTAGAACCCAAGTAAGTCTTGGGTCCTTGGTTCAGGTTAGCATTAATAAAGCTATCATAACCTCTTCTAACAGGTAGACTATTATTCTTTATAACACTTGTGTTATACCAGCAGTCTAATGCAAAATGGCCTCTCTTGCCACAGCACCAACATTCAAACTTATTGTATCTAGATCTAGATACATCCTTGTCGGAAGAATTTCTGTTCATTGCTGGTGCTGTTGCAACTTCACCTACTGATTTCTTAAAACCATTGGGTTTATGACCATAGGTAGGTCTGCTTGCATTTACACCCATGTTCTTCAGAACATTAGTCTTAATATGACCTTGAATGTCTTCATGATCATATTTGTTAGAAGGCACTTTCACCTTACTAAACTTTATGGGGACTGAAAGGTTTAGTGGCTGAACAGGAGCTTTGCCTTTCCTCTTGAATCTGCCAGCCCTGGAGTTACCTTTAAATCCTAATCCAGCCTTACCCTTTTGAGTGACAAATTCATCTATCAAGGGTAAGACAGATTTTGGCTTAGAGTAACTAGCCACTAAATCCCTTTCAATTCTAAGTCTGGCCTCCAGACTCTTCACTTGATCATTAGTATAATTAATTGTGCCCATCTGAATAATAGTTATATTCTTCAGCTTGGCAATTTCATTTAATTTTTGATCAATAACTTTTTCTAACTCAGTTGTAGCAAACCTTAGTTCAGCAATTTCCTGAGCCTGAGATTTAACCAGGTTCTTGCTTTTCTTAAGGGCCTGCAACAGGTCCCCATACTTGTCTATCAATTGATAGACATCTCCTTCAGATTCAGATGCATCTACATCTGTTAATGCAGATGTAGCTGATTCTTCACTTGTACAACAAACAGATGTAATAGAAGGACATTGTACCTTATTATGACCAGACTGATTCTGGCATATGTCCTCTTCTGATCCTGTCATCAGCCCCATACACTACTGATCCTTTTGTTCATTGATGGAGTCTATCAACTGCAGAAACTCCTCTTCTTCAGATGCAGCATATAGTCCAATATATGCTTCAGCTTCAGATTCTGACTCTGAAGTTGACTGGTCTGTTAGACTCTTATCTTTCTTTGCAACAAAGGATTTCTCCTTCTTACCTTTCTGATAAGTCTTCTTTTTGTCTGAAGATTCCTTTCTCTTATCAGGACAGTCAGCTACTACATGTCCAGGCCTATTGCAACAATAGCAGACAATCTTTGAAGTAGTGGCTTTGCTGGGCTTTGATCTGCTTTTCTCTTTCCTTGATGACCTTCTCTTCTGATAATAGTCATCAACTTGCTGTGATGTGGAAGGCCTAGACTTCCATTGCTTCTTTTTCAAGAACCTTTGGAATTGCCTTGTGAATGCAGCAAAGTCTGCATCTGAATCACAGCTTTCTGAACCCTTATCTGAATTCTCAGAACTATCTTCTGCAACTTCCTTAGGAGGAGATGGTGATTTCCTCCTATTCTTTCTAGTGGCTTCTGCATTGAATGCCACAGTCTTTTCTCTATGCTCTCCTCTTGAATTCTTTTCCTCCTCCTTCCTCACCATAAGTTGCATTTCATAGGATAGCAACTTTCCAAACAAGGTGGGAGGAGATATCTCTGCCAATTTAGCCACTTCTCTTATGGCACAGATCTTTGTGTCCCAATCCTTTGTTAAGGATCTCAAGAATTTGTCATTCAGTTCATAAGTACTGAAGACTCTTCCATAGGACATAAGCTCATTCACAATTCTATAGAATTTCTTATAGCACTCAGTTATGCTATCAGATTTTCCTTGTCTAAAACTTTCATACTCCTGATTGAGCATAGATTTCCTATCCTGCCTTACTTCTTCAGATCCCTCCATGTAGACAATCAATGTGTCCCACATCTCTTTGGAGGTTTTGCAGTGAATCAGATTTTGAAATGTTGAATCATCTATGGCACTAACAATAATGTTCTGAGCTCTTTTATCCATGGTTGCCAAGATGATTTCATCCTTGGTCATTTCTGAATAACTCTTTGGAGTTTGGATATTTGCATCAAGAACTGATACCTTCATTGGAATGAAGGGGCCTTCCTGTACTGTGATGTAAATTCTTGGGTCAGATGCTTCCATAAACAGTCTGACTCTTTCTTTCCAGATTCCAAAAATTTCTTTCTTGCATATGGGTAATTTCATAGACTCTAGCTCCTTATGATTCTCTCCAGAACCCATCTTCTTGAATCTTGAATCTGCCTTTCAGATCTACCTCAGACTGTTAAGTCCTTTTTGAGGAACCTGGCTCTGATACCACTTGATAGTTTTACTTTCAAGACAACCTAAACACCTAGAGGGGGGGGTGAATAGGTTCTACTTATTTATAAAAACTTCTAGGCAGAATTCAATTTAATGGCTAACACAATAATCACAGCAATCACAGAAAATAAAACATCACAGATTGCACAATGTTTTATAGTGGTTCCCCAAGGTCTGGGTAAATCCACTTTCCCCCTTCACCTATCTAGAAGTATGCTAGATTCGGCCAAACTTCCACTAATCTCAGATCAACAGATCCTACAACTCAGAACCCAACTGGTTCCTACAACTCAGGCACAACAGCCCTACCTCAGCCTTGCCCCAAGGCCTACAACTCAGAGAAGACCCTTCTCCTACACTCAGGCAAACAGCCCTACAACTCAGAGTTCAACACTCCTACACTCAGCCTTTATAACACAGGCTTACAACTCAGATCTGTGTAAACAGATCCTACAGAAATATAGAAAAGATTATTTAACTGTCTTGCCTAAATTGAGAGAGAAAAGGCCAAGACAATTCTTGATCAGCTGATGAAATCAACTGTATCTGAGCTTTCTTCAAAGCTTCTTGAATATGAACTTAGCTGAGTTGATTTCCAAACAGCTTCTTGAGAATCAACTGGTGGTTTCTTTCTTCTTCTTCAAATTCTGGCTTGATCTCTCTCTATCCAGCACTTTGAATGATTCTTCTGAATTCTGATTAGAACTCTTCTTTGATCTATCCTTAGATAGTCTTCTTAGATCTTCTGGAGAAGATCTTCTTAAGTGCCTAGCACTTTCTTGAAATGAATTGGATTGTAATCCTTCTCAACTTTTTTTGATTCTCTTCAATGTTTTCAAAGGTTAGTTTTTCTCCTCCTGAATCTGTCTATTTATAGACTTTCTTCATGGTAACCGGCTGATCCGGTTTCTAACCGTTTTCTGACAAGTCTGACAGCTTCAGTTAACCGGTGGCAACCCACAGCTGTCAAGTCTTCAAACAAGTCCTGTGCCTTAGTCTTGAACCACAAGTTGTCGAGACAGTCTGTCAGAAATTGTAGAGACCATCTGTCTATCTGTGTCGACACAATTGACTTTGGTGTCGACACAGTCTTCAGTGATGTCGACTAAGTTGCCTTTGAGTCGACACAGCTTCTTCTGAAAATAACTTGGTCTTGACTCTTCAGTGTGTCGACACAAGTCCTGTGTGTCGACACAGTTGTTGTAGAATCATAACTTAGTAAGTGTCGACTTAGCCTTCAGGTGTCGACACAGTCTTCTTTTAACTCTGCTATAATGTGTCGACTCAATCACAATGTGTCGACACATTCTGCTGGTGTAGACAAACTTGAGGTCGACTTTATTCTTCTGTGTCGACACATCCTGCTGGTGTCGACAAACTTGAGGTCGACTATATTCTTCTGTGTCGACACAATTTCCCAGTATTGAGGTCGACGCTTTTCTTCTGTGTCGACACAAATTCCCAGTGTTGTGTCGACTTACTTCTTCTGTGTCGACACTGCTTCCCAGTGTTGTGTTGACTAACTGCTATGTGTCGACATACTTCCTCTGTGTCGACACTTTTTCCTAGTGTAGTTGTAGACTAACTGCTATGTGTCGACATACTTCCTCTGTGTCGACACTCTTTCCCAGTGTAGTTGTAGACTAACTGCTATGTGTCGACACTGCTTCCCAGTGTTGTGTCGACTAATTTCTTCTATGTGTCGACACATCCTTCTCTGTGTCGACACTTGGACTTAGAATTTTTCTGCATACTTTATCAATTCTTCACCTGCACATGTCAACTCAAAACAACATCAAATACACCTTGATGTATATCATTGAGCTAGGTTGGGCTTCTTCAAATCAGGTACACATTTTCCAATGTACCCAACAGGTGTCACCGCAAAATGGCAATTCTGGGCATAAGAACTCTATGGTTTAAAAATAAAAAAATTGGGGTCTTACAAATTGGTATCAAAGCAAAATATCGATCCAAGAGAAGTAGTCTACAAAAACCCTAGGCCACCCCCGCGCGAGCTTAGTTTGTGGACAAACTAGCAGCAGAAGCAATAGTGTGCCCATAAGGAAAATCACATGTATAAATCCACCATGTTCTTTAGTTCCACTTGTATATTATCTAACAATTGGAATTTTTCCTTTGCAGCCTGCGACAAACCCAACTCCGCAGCAGGGTACACCACAGGTACAGAGTGTGGTTCCACCGTCACCGGCTCTGACTGCATTCCAGCAAAAGGAGATGGGGAAGACACTGACGGCCATTCTGGAGGCCTTCAGGACTCAGCAGGGCCCGGCTCCACAGCCAAATCCTAGGGCCAACTGGATGAGTGCCTTTTGGGGGCTTTTTCCTCTATCCAACCTTGGGACGGAGTCAGGAGTCCGTACGGAGGAGTGGTTGGACATCCTCTAGGAGATGCTGGCATAAATTCGATGCCCGACAGAGGAAGCAGTTGCTCTGGTAGTTTCCTACCTAGATTCATATGAGAAGAGATGGTGGAAGTAATAGTTGGACACCACCTTTGCTGTAGTGGATTGTGCAGATGTAATGCCCCAAATCTTGATTATGAGTGGGATATGTAGGATGAGCAACACGGCGTGGGACATGAGCAAGTCTTGTAACACAGCTTGGGACACGGGCGTGTCAAAGGCCGTGTCCTGCAACACGGCCTAGGACACGGGAGTGTTCAAGGCTGTGTCCTGCTCTGTATTTGCAGGGAGGTCTCGAGTGTGGCGCAAGGTGGTGTCGAGTGTTGCACATGACCTCTGATTCGGGCGTGTCCAAGGCCGTGTCCTTTAATGTATTCGACGTGTTCATGTGAGGTCGACAAAATACACTCGATGATCCACGAGGTTGGGTACACGGTGTGTGACACGGGCGTGACAAGGGCCATATCATTCTCTTTGTTTTGCCAGTTTGTGAAGACTTATGTACACGGGCTTGACACGGGCATATCTGTAGCTATGCCTGGCACACGACCTATGACACGGGCATATCACATGGCCGTGTCCTGGTCTGGAAGCGGCGGTTTCTGTTGCCGCTTTAGGTACACGAATTATGACACGGGCGTGTAACATGCCTGTGACACGGGCGTGTCACGGGCCTGTGACACGGGCGTGTCACGGGCATGTGACATGCGCGTGTCACAAGCCGTATTTGGCCCAGGAAATTGAGTTTTAGGGCGATTTGTGGCCGTTCATTCCCTTCAAATAGGATCCAATGGTCAAGAACTCTCCTTGTTTCATCAAGGCTGGGATTTGAGGGATAAACACTCATTTCTCTCAAGCCTTTCTCTTTCGAAAGTGTTAGAGAGTGGGGAGAGCAAGGAAGGAGGAGGAGGAGGAATCCGGCCGCCGGTGGAGCTTCAGTTCCCCGAATTGCGAGCCGAGTCCAGATCCGTGGAGGCAAGGCTGTTGTAGGTGCTTTTCTTCTGGATAGTTTTCCATGGCTCGAAAGAGATCATCAAGGGTAATGATCTTCCTTCTTGGACATGTGAAGTCCTTGTTTTGGCATGTGCATGGATTTCCCACACCAAAAGGTGGATGATTTAGGGATTTCCCTTGGGTTGATTCTTGAAATCCCTAATAAGTCTTGCATATAGACCCGAAAATGTACAGTACGGGATAGGCATGCTAGGTGAAGTCCATCTGGACAAGTTGGTCTGGATTGGTGATATTTTACTTTGCGCACCGAAGAAGACTCTACGTTTAAACGTGTAATTTGTGGAGTCAGTGGGTTGTGCATGTGAAGTGGAGTAACAGGAAGTACTGGAATGAGGATTCCAGGAAAATACCCTCGTAATTCATGTGTCTTATGCTATGGTAAGTCAAATTTTTTGGCACTACAGGCAACTGCAGGGTTTGGGTTAAGTTTGGGTGCAGAAAAAGAGCTTCTGTTGAACCCTCCATGCGACCGCGAGTAATGCTTGCAATAGTTCCCCTTTTGGATTGTGAAACCAGTCTTTGGGTGACAATATGGCTGTTGTGTGAGCTGCGAGCTCTTAAAGGCTTCATGTCGTACGGATAAGGGGAAAGCTTACTAGCATCATTTGGACGATTTCAGCAACAGGATTGGCTGAACTAGACCGCGTTATGTCTGACCAACTGGTAGACCTAAGTTATTGGTCTCATTGGAGCGCATAATGAGAGTCATAGTCCTACGCGCCATTAAGACGTAAATGCTCAAAGTTTACCGTTGGGTTTCAGACCTTGAGCAGTGGTGTTGACCCTGTTTTTCTTGGACACCAGGAATGTGCCTGGAGTGCACAGAGCATCGGGCCGTATGGCCGACGTTTGTGATATATTAAATGTGAGTGAGTGCACATCTTGTGATATATTTACTTGTGAAATACTATGCCAGCAGAAAAGGAATACCACTACCCCGGTAAAGGGGTAGGGTCGTTATAAATTGGTAAGCTGAATTTTGACAGGTTGCCTTATTTGCCACCGTTGCTGTGGGATGTCCTTGTGCAGGTGCTGGATAGCCGGGCGGGAAATAGCGAGCTAGAGCCCTTGCTACTATTGTTGGCCCTCGAAGGCTCAGCGGAGAACCTTTTGTTTTCATGTGTGCCAGCCTACGCGCCGATGTTTGTAATCCATACTTGTTAAGCTTAATTCTAAGGCCTTAAGGCCAAACTTTTATGTATTTGGTGTACATTCCTATGGTGTTATATATAAATGTAGTTGTTTATATACAGTGTACATTCATGGATATTGAGTTCTATCTTATCTATAAATCTTCAGCTAATATGCTCTGAGTTAGGATGCGAATATGTTTTGGTATTAACCTATAACCTTGCCGCTTGTTTGGGGAATATAGTGTGGGGCCCTTGCTGGACATTCTATTATATGTTATTTAACGGAGGGGTTCGTTAGAATTTTATATCAGCTTGTCTTAGTCTTCCTCTTTCGAATTCATGCTCGAATTATTTTGTGAGGTGGCGAGTACGTGTAAGTGCGACCTGCTTAAAGAATAGTGAACTCAAGAATGTCCACTAAGGAATGCAGATACACCTATTTGAGGAACGTGCACATTCCTATGTTATAATTATTGGTTGTTGCAAGGTCGCTAAAGTGTGTCTTGTTCACCTATAGGTTACTCGAAGTGGTGTTGGGCAGTTTGAGCCCCAACGTTCTGATGAGAGTACGATACCAGCTGAGGTGCCTACACCTCCTCCTTCTGCGGAAACACTAAGCTTAGTTCCTGAGGCGCTGTTTTCAATGATTCATGCACAGCCTATTAGGCAGGCGCAACAATCATTGGTGCCATAACTGGTTGCTGTAAGGCCATAAAATGTTGAGGTTGTTGAACCTCAAGCAGCTTAATGGCAGGTGAAGAAGTTTATGAGCTTCAATCCTTCTACTTTTACAGGTGTGGGATCCCCAACGAAAGCACATGATTGGTTGTCATGCGTCAGGCACATATTGACGGCAATAAGGATGGAGGAAGATTAGAAGGTCACCTTGGCCACCTTCTTGTTGGAAAGAGAGGCTCGGCTATGGTGGGACGAGATAGAGTTACACAACTTAACAGGCAGGTAGCTGACAGAAGTCCTTATTAAGGAGTTTTCGCGACTATTCTTGGTAAAACACTTGCCAGCAGCACAACGTATCGCCATGGAAAATGAGTTCCAACGTCCAACGCAAGGAGAAAGTAGTGTTAATACTTACTTGCATGAGTTTACACGGTTGGGATGCTATGCGAGGTTTATCTCTCTGATGAACAACGTAAAACCAATCAGTTCTATGAAGGGTTGCTGGATTAGTTGAGATTCCTGCTCCCTAGTTCGGTGAACCAGGGGTTTCAGGCATTGGTGGATACGGCTTGTGTGTTGGAGAAGGACATGAAGAGGTTGCAAGAAAAGAGGGACTTGGCTATGACAAATCCAGAGTTCAAAGTGCCCCGTTCTAGAAAATGGAGCTACCAAAAGAAATGAGGCAAGAGATCTAAATATTCTAGACAGGTTCCTTCTACAGTTGCATCGGGGAAACTTCGAGGCAAGAGTATTATTCCTGCTTTACATATGGTAGAGTGAGTCATATAGCCCGTAACTGTCTGGTTGGTCAGCTAAAGGTCGAAAAGATGACAGGTGCGTTATATGCTGATAAGGGAAAGGCAGTGGTGAAGTCCTCTACATCCTATGTATAGCCCCAAGTATATAATCTTGGCCAGTACAAGGACATGAAGCAAAGTGACGTCATCACAGGTATGGTCTAAGATATTGATTACTTACTTTTCATATTTCATAACTTGTGTGTATCTTGTGTATGATGTGTTTGTCTAAGACATTGTCCTAATTCGGGACCATCTGGTAAGAGCACTATTCCATACGGTTTCTTCACATTCATTTCTATCTGAGGACTTCGTAGCACGAATTGGAGTACCTAGTCATATGACGATAGATGGTGTGGAGGTGTTGTTACCAAACAGATGTGTTATACATGCGGATAGGACTTGCTATGTAGAAGTGCAAATAGGAAGTCTTGATTTCTGCTTAAACGCGTCTGTGCTGCTGATATAATAATTTGTTGTGATCTTTGGTATGGAATGGCTCTCGGAGCAAAGTGCCTTTATTGATTGCAATTCAAAGGAGATCACACTGGGCAAAAATACCGAGCTTGAAACTAAGTTCGATGGGATGTGAGGAGCAAGCGGGATCATTATGTCTGCGCTCCAAGTAATCAATGCTGTTCGAAGGGGTGTGGAGTTATTCTTAACGCTTAATCAGGCTGTTGAGCTAAAGGCCAGTGTGAGTGATGTTCCGATTGTATTGGAGTTTGTTGAGGTGTTTCCTATAGATCTTCCTTGGTTACCACCCTAGCAGGGGATTGATTTCGCTATTGAGCTGGTGCCAGGTGCGAAACCTGTGGCCCGCTCGCCATATCATGTAGCGCCAAAGGAAATGGCAGAACTGAGAGTTCAACTGAAAGAGTTGCTAGAACAGGGATACATACGCCCATGTATGTCACCTTTAAAAGAACCTGTTCTCTTTGTGAAAAACAAGGACGGTAGTTTGCGGTTGTGTATCGACTATCGTTAATTGAATAAGCTGACAGAGAAAAAAAAGTATCTGATTCCACAGATAGATGACTTGTTCGATAAGCTAGTGGGATAAACCGTCTTTTATAAACTGGACTTAAAATCTGGTTATTACAAGTTGAAGATTCGGGAACGTGAAATTCCTAAGACAGTATTTGGAACACACTGCGGTAATTATGAGTTCACTATAATGCCATTTGGGCTATGTAATGAGCCATCGATATTCATGGATCTAATGCACCGAACGTTTTGAGTGTACTTGGACCTGTTTTTTATTGTCTTCATTGATTATATCTGTGTGTACTCTCAATCTAAAGCAGACCATGTGAACCATTTACGGTTGGTGTTACATACCTTGAGGAGAAATAAGCTCTACGCCAAGTTCTCAAAGTGTGAGTTTTGGCTATCATCAGTGGATTTTCTTGGCCATGTGGTGAGTGGAGAGGGCATTGCGATGGATCCATCAAAGATAAGAGCCATATGGGAGTGTCTAGTGTTCTCTTCAGTGGCCGAAGTCAGGAGTTTCCTTGGACTGGCAGGCAAATACAGACGTTTTGTAGAAAACTACTCTCGGATCTCTTTAACTCTTACCACATTAACGAGGAAGGATCAGTAGTTCGTTTGGACGCTAGAGTGCACGCGATCTTTTTAAGAGCTAAAGAACCATTTTACCACGGCGCCTGTTTTTACATCGCCATGTGGTACAGACGGCTATGAGATTTATAGCGATGCATCAGGGAGAGGCTTAGGCTATTTTCTTCTTCAGTTTGGAAAGCTAATCGCTTATGGTTAACACCAATTGAAAGTGCATGAGCGAAACTATCCCGTCCATGACTTGGAGTTGGCGGTAGGGATTTTTGCACTTAAATTGTTGCGTCACTACCTATATGGCGTAAAAATGGATATATTTACGGACCAAAAGAGCCTAATGTACCTATTGGATCAGAAGGATCACAATATACGACAACGAAGGAGGATGGAGTTCCTCGGGGACTACGCCTTTGATATTCACTACACTCCCGGGAAGGGAAACTTTGTCGCAGATGCCTTGAGTCATAGGACTCCTGCGAGGGCAAATTGGTTGCATATGCATGTTGAGCGTCTGATTCAGGAGTTGGAAGCGTTATAGATTTCTTGTGTTGACAAGAATTCCACCGCAAATGCCCAATTGAACTGGACAGAGGTACAATATGACCTTGCAGACAGGGTTCGGCGGGCAATGGAACTTGATGAAAGTCTACAACATTATGCAGTGGATGGGTCAAATGTCTAATTCTCCTAGGATGACGGGCTTTATTAGAAAGAGGGTCGTTTGTGCGTCCCATGTATGGGTAAGCTAAGAGAAGAATTGATGTATGAAGCTCACTTTACGAAATACTCAGTTCACTCAGGGAGCACAAAAATGTACAAAGACATGAAAAAGCTGTTCTGGTGGTTGGGGTTAATGAAAGAAATAACACATTATGTGGCGAAATATCAAACATTTTCCTTGGTGAAACTGAATGCCAGAAGCCTGGAGGTTTCCTGAAGTCACTACCTTTTCCGGAATGGAAGTTCGATGATATTTTTATGGATTTTGTGCACGGCTTGCCGAGATCTCAACGTGGTAACAATTTGGTTTGGGTGATCGTAGACCGGTTGACTAAAGTGGCTCACTTCTTTCCAAACAAGAGGGACGATTCAGTGGAAGTCTTGGCAAAACTTAATGTTGAGCAAATCGTACGATTGAACGGTGTTCCCCGTAGCATCATAAGTGACCGTGACGGGAGATTCACATCGAATGATTAGAGGCTAATCCATCAGTTATTGGGAACAAAGTTAACATTCAGTACGACCTTTCATCCCCAAACTGATGGACAGACTGAGAGAACCAACAAAATTATGGAGGACATGATCCGAATCAGCGCCTTGGATTTTGGTAAGAGGTGGGAAGATCATCTCTATATGGTAGAGTTTGCCTACAAAAATAGCTACAAAGCGAGTATAAGTATGGCACCATTTGAAGCTTTGTATGGTCGAAAATGCAGTACACCGTTAGCTTGGGCGGAAGCAGGTGAATCTAAATTATATAAGTATAAGGAAGTCGAAGAAGCTAAATCGACGATACGATATATTTGGGAGAGGCTACTAATAGCCCAAGATAGACATGCCAAGTACTACAATACCAAGCACCAGAACGTTGAGTTTGCGGTGGGCGACTGGGTATACCTCAAGATAAAGCTATTTAAAGGCGTATCAAGTATTTGATGCTTAAAGAAGCTTAGTCCGAGGTATGTTGGGCCTTTTGAGATCTTGGGGCGTATTGGTGAAGTCACATATCGGTTCGCTCTTTGGTATAACTGAGTTGTTTACATGATGTATTTCACATCTCTGTCCTACACAAAACCGTGAAAGAACCAGGGCAAGTGGTTATTGCGGATCAAGTATCGATCGATAGTGGGCTAATAACGAAATATGACCCATTTGGATCGAGGATTCTGAGGTCAAGGAATTGTGAAACAAAGTTATCAGGATGGTCAAAGTTTGATGGGACAATTGTGGCCGTGAAGAGCTTTCGTGGGAACGAGAGCAGACCATACTTAAGGAGTACCGCAAGCTTTTCTACTCAGGTATAGTTTAAGTTTGTGTACTTTTCCCTATTCTAATTTTGGGACGAAATTCTTTTAAGGGGGGAGAGTTATGATGCCCCAAATCTAGATTATGAGTGGGCTATGTAGGCTAAGCAACACGACCTGGGACACGGCCGTGTCTTGTAACATGGCCTGGGATACGGGCATGTCCAAGGATGTCTCCTGCTCTATATTTGTAGGGCAGTCTCGAGTGTGGCATAAGGTGGTGTCAAGTGTGGTACACGGCGTGTGACACGGGCGTGTCTAGGGCCGTGTACTTCAATTTGTTGGACATATTCTTGTGAGGTCGACGAAATGTACTCGATGATCCACAGGGTCTGGTACATAGCCTGTGACATGGGCATGTCAAGGGTTGTGTCCTTCTTTGTGTTTGGCCTGTTTGTGAAGACTAATATTCATGGGCTGGACACGGGCATATCTGCAGTCGTGTATGTCATACGGCCTATGACACAGGCATGTCACATAACTTTGTCCTTGTCTGGAAGCGGCGGTTTCTGTTGTTGCTTCAGCCACACGGCATGTGACACAGGCGAGTCACACGCCGTGTTTAGCCTAGGAAATTGAGTTTCAGGGCAATTTGTGGTCGCTCATTCCCATTAAATAGGCTCCATTGGTCCAAAACTCTCCCTACTGTATTAAGGCCGGTAGTTGAGGGATAAACTCTCATTTCTCTCAAGCCTTTCTCTTTTTAAAGTGTTAGAGAGTGCGAAGAGTAGGAAGGAGGAAGAGGAGTAATTCAGCCGCTGGTGGAGCTTCAGAGCCCCGAATCGCGAGCCAAGTCTAGATCCGTGGAGGCAAGGCCATTACAGTGCTTTTCATCCTGCTAGTTTTCTATGGCTCCAAAGAGATTGTCAAGGGAAACGATCTTCATTCTTAGACATGTGAAGTCCTTATTTTGGTATGTGTATGGATTTCCCACACTAAAAGGTGGATGATTTAGGGATTTCCCTTAGGTTGATTCTTGAAATCCCCAATAAGTCTTGCATATAGACCCGAAAATGTGTAATACGGGATAAACATGCTATGTGAAGCCCATCTGGACAGTTTGGTCTGGATTGGTGATGTTTTATATTGTGCAACGGAGAAGACTACGCATTTAAACGTGTAGTTTGTTGAGTCGGTGGGTTGTGCCTGTGAAGTGGAGTAATAAAAAGTACTCGAATGGGTATTCCAGGAAAATACCCTCGTAATTCATGTGTCGTATGCTATGGAAACACTAGTTTTCTTGCACTGTAGGTTGCTGCAGGGTTTGGGTTGAGTTTGGGTTCAAAAAGAGAGCTTCTGTTGAACCCACCAAGCGATTGCGAGGAACGCTGGCACTAGCTCCCCTTTTAGATTGTGAAGCCAGTCCTTGGTGGACAGTATGGCTGTTTTGTGAGCTGCGAGCTCTTAAAGACTTCGTACTGAACGGATAATGGGAAAGCAGACCCGCGTCATTTGGAAAATTTGAGCAATGAGATTGGTTGAACTGGACTGCGTTATGTCTGACTGACTTGTAGACCTAAGTTATTTGTCTCGTTGGAGCGCATAATGAGAGTCTTAGACCTATGTGCCATTAAGACTAAAATGATCAGAGTTTACCATTTAGTTTCGGACCTTGAGCGGTAGTGTTGACCCTGGTTTTTCGATACACCAAGAATGTGCCCTGAGTACACGGAGCGTCGGGCCGTGTGGACGACGTTTGTGATATATTGATTGTGCGTGAGTGCATATCTTGTGATATATCTGCTTGTGAAATGTTATGCTTGTTGGGAAGGAATACCACTGCCCTGGGAAAGGGGTAGGTTTATTATAAATTGGTTAGCTAAATGCTGACCGTTGCCTTGTTTGCCACCATTGTAGTGGGATGTCCTTGTGCAGGTACTGGAGAGCCGAGCGAGAAATAGCGGGTTATAACCCTTGCTGCTGCTGCTGGCCCTCGAAGGCTGAGCAAAGAACCTTTTATTTTCTTGTGTGGCCAGCCTATGCACCGATGTTTGTAATCCCACTTGTTATGCTTAATTCTAAGGCCTTAAGGCCAAACTTTTGTGTATTTTGTGTACATTCCTATGGGGTTATATATAAATGTGATTGTTTATATATAATGGACATTTATGGTTATTGAGTTCAATCATAAATTTAAATCATCCGCTAGTATGCTCTGATTTAGGATGCGAATATGTTTTGGTATTAACCTGTAAACTCGTTGCTTGTATGTGGCATATAGTGTGGGGCCCCAACCGGTCCTTCTATTATATGTTATTTAACGGATGGGGTCATTGCAGCAGACATATCCTATGAGGAGTTCAGAGCAGCTCTATTGGAGCATTTTGTACCTTAGTTAGCGAGGGATGAGTTTTAAGATAGGTTCCTGCAGTTGACGCAGGGCAACGGGATATAGTAGAGGTCATGGATTTCAAGGCGAGGACACAGTAGAGGTCATGGATTTCAAGGCGGAGACCGCTGGCATGATAGAGGGCAAGTGTATGCCTCGGACCTTGCTCAGCCTTGGAACCCAGAGTAGGTGATAGTAGGTATGCCGATGATTTTAAGTTCTTTTATTTACTAAAAGCTTGACTCACGGATATAGAATTGTTAGAAATAGGAAAGAAAACAATAACTAGATTTCTAAGACATTTAACCACCTTAGGCATAGTCTTCGTCAGCGGCAAGCCCGCTTATAAATTATTCGATATGGGTAATTCGCAATCGTTCGTGTCGGAAGACTTTGTTGAAGGACTATAAGGCATGGAACGATTCGCAAGCTTGATGATGAGAGTACGTCTACCCGATGGATCAGAGCTATTAACCTCTGACCATTGCAACATGGAGGCATAAATAAGCGAAAAGGCATTGTAAGCACTAGTGATGGTCCTAAGGATGCCAGACTTCGACGTGATCCTGGGCATGAAATGGTTGCATTGGAACCATGCCCAGATCCATTTCCTATCAAGGAGGATCATTTTGAGGCACGTGGTCTCCTATATTGTCATCAAAGGTATTAGATCTACCTCCCACCTCTTACTATCATCCGTACAGGCCTGTTGGGGCTACGGTCCGGAATCGCCCCCGCGCTGCGGTGCTATGCGGTAATGGGTTAACTGGATGCCCCGTGGATCCGCCCGAGGACCTTTGATATAAAGATTAGTGGCGCCGTCCTCCAACAGTCCGGGATTTTGGTGCGAGTGGTTGCGCTAAGTCATCTCAATTGGTATCAGAGGGGGTCGCGGGTACGAAACCCTGGGGTCGTTTCCGGGGGGGATTGTTGGGGCTGCGGTCCGGAATTGCCCCCGCGCTGCGGTGCTATGCAGTAATGGCTTAACTGGCTGCCCCGTGGATCCGCCCGAGGACCTTTGATATAAAGATTAGTGGTGCCGTCCTCCAACAGTCCGGGCTTTGGGTGCGAGTGGTTGCGCTAAGTCCTCTCAAGGCCGGTAAGGCCCATTTGTACGGAGATGAGGTCTACCAAGTGCTGTTCAAGATGGCCTATACCAAGGATTCCATTCCTAATATCCCGGTGGTACGAGATTTTGTCGACGTATTCCAGGAGAAGTTGTCAAGGCTACCCCTGCATCGGGAAAAGGATTTCTAGATACAGATCGTGCCAAGGGCTAAGCCGGTATCTAGGGCTCCTTATCGGAGGGCCCCAAACGAGTTGGTGGAGTTTCAAAGACAACTGCAGGATCTACTGTAATCCGGATTTGTCCGGGCAAGCTATTCACCTTGGGGAACTCCGGTGTTGTTCGTCAAGAAAAGGATGGGACACTCCGATTATAATAGACTACAGGGCTCCGAATAGGCTGACGGTCTATAACACGTATCCTCTACCGAGGATTGACAAGTTGTTTAACCAATTGGAAGGAGCACAATGGTTCTCCTAGTTGGATCTCAGGTCAGGTTACTACCAACTGTGCATTCAGGAGGAGGAAATAACTAAGACAGCATTCAGCAGTAGATACAGGTTGTATGAGTTTAACGTGATGCCTTTCGGGCTCATAAATGCACCATTCGCGTTCATGTGTTTAATGAACCGGGTATTCGATCCATATCTAGATGTTTTCGTCATCGTATTTATTGACGACATCATCATCTATTCAAGGATTGAGGAAAACCATGCATGCCATTTCGCTCTGACTCTGGAGAAGCTCTGAGAGAAAAAGTAATATGCTATGTTCAAAAAGTGCCAGTTTTGGCTGAAGGAGGTGGCCTTCTTAGGCCATATCATTAGTGGGGAAGAATTGGCAGTGGATCCGGCGAAGGTTAGGCAGTACGGGATTGGCCACCGCTCAAGTCGACAACTGATGTTAGGAGTTTCATAGGGCTTGCAGGATACTACCAGAAGTTTCTTTAGGGATTCTCTCATATTGCTCTCCCTCTCACATCTTTGACGAAGAAGAAGACTCCATTTGATTGGATGCCACGGTGCGAGGCTGCATTTCTAAAACTGAAGGGTCGACTCATCTCGGCCCCTATCCTTGCTCTTCCATCTGGGAAGGTAGTATTTCAGGTTTACATGGACGCATATTATCAGGGGATGGGTGTCGTTCTGATGCAAAACGGGCACGAGATAGCTTACGCCTCCTTTCAATTGAATAAACATGAGCAAAATTACCTTGTGCATGACTTGTAGATAGGAGCAGTTATCTTTGCTCTGAAGATTTGGCGGCACTACCTTTGCGGAGTCCAGTGCGATATATTCTCGGACAACAAGAACCTGAAGTCCGTGGACACGCAAAAGAAGTTAAACATCAGACAGAGATGTTGGGTAGAGTTTTTGTCGGACTATGAGTATACCACGCACTATGATCCTAGGAAGGCAAACGTAATAGCAGATGCTCTGAGCCGGAGAGCAAATATATCTGGAGCAGGGCCTCAGCTGATGGCTATAGAGTTGGTGCAGATGTTCGAGGAGATGGAGATCATACTGGTGATCGAGGACTATCCAGAGCTATATGCAGAGTACCTATCATCAATGGTTGCCACCGACGACATTCAGGATCACATCTGTTATGGGAAGAGGCTAGATGCATGGACAGAGCCGATATTTAGGGCCTTGGAGGAAGGCATGATATGGGATTATTCTTTGAGAGATGGAATGCTATGCTTTAGAGACATGGTTTATATACCGGCAGGAGGACGAATTGGGGAGGATAGTATGGCAAGAGAACATGGTCGCAAATATTAAGTGCACCCGGGGATCACGAAGATGGCAGCGCACTTGAAGAGGATGATGTATTAGCCAGGCATGAAGAAGGAGATTACATACTTTGTGACACATTATGATGCTTCCCAGCTCATAAAGGCGGAATTCAAGATTTAAGCCGGATTATTACAGCCACTTCCATTACCAGAGTGGAAATTTGAGGACATAGCCATGGATTTTATACATGAGCTACCCCGATCTCATGCGGGGAATGATTCGATTTGGGAGATCGTCGATAGACTGACGAAGGTAGCTAGATTTATTCCAGTTGTGAAGGACGCTCCGGTAAGTGTTCTAGTTCGGAGGTTCGTCAAACAATTTGTTCGTTATCATGGAGTGCCCAAGACGATCGTGTCAGATCGGGATGGACGGTTTACGTCCAAGGAGTGGAGGTCGGTTCAGACTTATCTGGCTTCTTGGTTGATGTTCAGCATGACTTTCCACCCTCAGACAGATGGGCAGAAGGAGCACACCAACCAGACACTAGAGGATCTTCTTCGGCTATGCATCTTGGACCGTGGCGAGCAATGGGAGATACTTCTGCCATTGATCGAGTTCTCATACAACAACAACCATTAGTACAGCATAGGCATGGTCCCTTATGAGGCATTATACGGATGGATGTGCAGGACCCCACTATCTTGGATCCAGGATGAGGATCCAAAGGCACTCAGCTCAGAGTTTGTGGAAGACAGAGATGCTCAGGTGAGATTGATACGGGATAGGGTTTTGGAAGCCCGGAGCAGGCAGGACAAATACTATGATGCACGACATCGTTAGGTTGAGTTCAAGGTGAGAGAACAAGTTTTTCTAAAGATACGGCCGATGCATGGAGTCTCGCGGGTTCGCGAGCGGAAGAAGCTCAATCCAAGGTATATGGGGCCTTTTAGAATCCTAGAGCAGATCAGTCCCTTGGCTTACAGACTGGAGATACCGCCAAAGTTAGCGGGGTTGTACGACATCTTGCACGTCTCTTCACTTCGGAGGGCTCTACTATGCCCTGAGCAGTTGATTTCAATCACAAACGGCCAGGTGGCCTCAGATCGATCAATTAGCATAGAGCCGATCAGGATCGATGATACGGCGATGCGGCTCTTGCAACGCAAGAAGGTTCCGCTAGTCAAGGTTCTATGGAGAAACCATGGGTAGGAGGAGCATACTTTGGAGCCACGGGACTTGATGCAGCAAAAGTACCCGAAACTCTTCGAGTCAGGTATAACTTCAACTCCTAGGGATGTTACATACTTTTACTTTAGTAGAAATCCTGTAGGCTTAACCTTAATTTCGGGGACGAAATTTTTATTTTTATATATTAGGATTTGTAACATCCCTTAAACAAGTAGACCCCAAGGAGTGGTTTTTCATGACTAGGTAATTATAAAACCATAAGAATCTCAAAGGACCAAGTGAATAAGGGACAAGGTGAAAATCACCTTGGTATGCCTATAGCACAGCCTCACCACCAGACTTAGGGTTTGACCTTACGACTTCAACTTTACTTCAGGACCCCACCACAACATCCCTAACCCCTTGGGTGGTCCATAGGGTCACTAAGGACCCTTTGGGGCAATCAAAGTGGTCAAGTTGACCTAGGTCCATCCTAACCCTAAATGGGTCAAACTAGCCTACTTAGGGTCAATTGACCTTCCCTTAGCTAAGTGAACCCCACACATGCCTCCCTAACCCTGAAGTGAGGTCAATGGGTTATGAAGGACCCATTGGGGTTAACCCAAGAGGCTAAGTTGACCCAAGTAAACCCTAGCCCTAAAATAGCAAAAGTGCCCTAACCAAGGATCAAGTGACCTCCAAGATGCACAACCAACCCTACCCAAGTCTTCCTAGACTTTAGGGGAGGCCAATGAGTCACAAAGGACCCATTGGGGTCAACCCAAATGGTGATGTTGACAAAGGTCAACTCTATTCTAATGTTAGGTCAATTAGCCCAAATGGGCTAACCAAAGCTCAAACCCATTTCCCCCACTTGGGTTAACCTCATTCTTATTATTCATATGGGTTAGTGGGGTGCCAATAGGCTGGAGGAGATATCAAAATCAGCCTTGATGACTAGAAGAGAGAAAACTCCATTTTCCCCTTTAATGGAGGAGAGAGAAAGTGAAAAAGGAGGCCATTCATGGCCAAGGGAGATCAAGGGCCTCTCCAATTAATGGATACATTCCCCGTCATCAGTTTTGAGGAGTTGGATAATCATAGCCAGCCATCAAAGTGGATGAATTTAATTTCTCCGACAAGGGATATAGAGAAAGAAAAGAAAAAAAGCTATTAATGGCCATGGGAGAGCAAGAGTCCCTCTCCAATTAATTCCAAAGGATGGATAAACTTCCCCTCATCATTTTTAAGGAGTTGTATAGCCATGGCCGACCACCCAAGGGGTTAAATTCGGGGAACTCAACTTTTGCTGAATTTCCCCATTAATGGCAATAATGACAATTGAAGTCATGCCCCTTCCCCTTCCTCAACATACCCCTGTAACACCTTCAGAGCATCATAAGCAGTGGGTTTAGGCCTTTACATCGCTGTGTATGCTCTGGGATAGAGATCAGGAGGTTGTATCTTTTGGAGCTCGGCGGCCATGGCGCACCACCACCAAACATATCGGCAAGCACGGTTGAAGGTCATCCTCTAATCCTCTCTTTGTGGTGTAGATCTTTAAATCTTTAAGGAGATAAATCGGGCTCAATTGAGCCCGATTGGGTGAGAGAAATTTCAGAAATTTCATGGTTTTTCTACCATGCCGGTTCGCCGGAAACCGCCTTTCAAGTGGCCGTGCCGCCGCCCGGCGATAGCCCCCATCTTGACGAAAGTGGTGGTGGTGGTGGCCAGCCAGGGAGGTGGTTGGGTGGCTGGGAAATTGGCTTGAAAGGTTCTCTAGGTCTGGTGAATCGTGGCTGTTGGCTGGAGGAAGAAGAAGGCCAACGATCGTCTTATTCTGCTTCAAGATTCATGCTAATGATAATTTATTAATTCCTTTTATTTCAATTTATGTTCTGTTTACTGAGCTATTTTAAATTAAATATTAAAAATAATTAGGGCCCCCTACCGAAAAAACGGCCAACATAAAAATTGTATCCCTTGAAGTCTAGTTCAATATAACTTTTATTTAAACCTATTTGGGTAAGTGGTTTGACCACAACACTCATTTTAGTGAGGTCTATACCTAGGCTAGACCAGAGATTATTTTGAGTGCCCCATCAATCCATCCATCCAAATGACCTGTAATTTTGTATGTGGGTCACGCTTACCAATTCCTAAAACATATCCAAAAATGGTAATTTTTGGAGAACATTTTGCTATAGTTTTTGTAATTATTTAATAAAACTTGTATAATTTAATTAGATGGCCTAAGGACCAATAAATTCACCAAATTTTGGTGATAGGTGCTTGGGGTCAGTATAGGTCTGTGTATAAAATTTCACCTCATTTGGAGATTATTTGGTTGGAATGTGGAAAACCTTAACCTTGTCCCAAAAAGGTGTATTTAGGTCAAAGTGTCCCTTGTGGGTTTAAGTGGCCAAATCACCTCAACAGAGGCTGATACTTGGGCCACTGATTTGTTATGTTAGTAAACACCCTCACTTGGATTATGGGGTGGATAAGGGTGAATTTGCCCTAGGACCCTAGTTCAAACTCTAAGGTTTAACTTTGGTGGCTTGTGAAGGACACAGGGTGTTATGTCCTTGGACGGACTTGTTGATTAGTCCATGTGATCCTAGGGAGGTGAAATGCCCTAGGAAGGGATTTGGTGGAGTTTGGACACATGCACCCCACTAAAACCACTTAGTAAGTAATTAGGTATTTACACCCTAGGAATTGTTTAATGGGTCATATGACCTTGAATCTTGGTAGTATTTTGGTAAGGTTATTTTCATAGCAACATTAACCTCTGGAATTTATCATAGGGTGTTTAAATATCAGTAGCTCACCCTTGTAGCTATACCTTTCATTTTTCCTTTTTGATGAAAATGATGTAATTATGATTTATGTCTTAGAGTGGTTTGAAACTTTGGAAAAGATTATTAAATTTCATGTAGTTACACAAGTAATTTATTTGGAGTGGTTGAAGCTTTCCTTATAGTACTTCATGTTTAAAGTAAACTAGTGCACCTTACTTTGATAAATTGTGGATAAATACCATAGCTTGCTGGAAAATTGTGTTACTTAGCCAGAGTACTTTTTAGGTCATAAAGAAGCTTGGAAAAATATTTACATATTATTTAGTTGAGATTACAAGGAGGTTTCTTATAATGTGCCCCATGATGAATTTGATTGAGATATTTTTATATATAGTTTACTGACCCTGGAATTACATGAAATTTAGTCAGTAAGGTTTTATGATCCTAATAAAGTTCTATTAATTTTTGTATAATTTTTGGACAAGTAATTATGGTACTCCATCCATTACCCCTATTTAGTTGAATTACCATGGGTTATTTATTTGGAGGATAATTCCTTTATGAAAATTTATGAAATTTGGTATTCACTAATATCTTGCTATCCTTTAGTGTTCATAATGTTTGTATGGTCATATCTTAAGTAAATCTAGTACTTCATGTTCAAATCACCCATGGACCAATTTTGGGAAAATTAATTAAATGCCAATTTATTTAGGAAAATTTCATGTTTTTGGATTTAGGCTAAAAATATCATGATAGACTACCAAGAAATATTTTAGGGCTTTTGGACGAAAGTTTGGAGTACCTCCTATCGTATATAGCTTAGAATAATCTGCATATAGTAAAACTACAGAAATTGTGATAGGGTGTAAAATGAACATAGGGAGTTGGGGTGTCAGTTTAATATTATAGTGAAATAGAAATGTTCTCATCAATCAGTGTCAAGATAAGGAGTAATGATAGGAATGACTAGTGTAGGTAGTACTCGGGTTCGACGAAACATCGTCTTCCCTATGGAGAGGAAGGGTCAAATACTCTAGGGTTAGATCCAATATAACATTAAAAGGGATCAGGGATTGGGTATTAACCAATAATAGTAATTGCTTTGCGAAAGGGAACGATGTGCTTCAGCTACCATCATAGTTCCTAGTGCCCTTTGAGAACCCTTCACCGGGTATGCCGGGGCAGTCCTGGGCTAACCTAAACAGTAAGAATAATCAATAATAGGAGTAATTATTATAAATAGGATTACACTTACACTCACACTCCCCGGTGTTGGGGGAGCTAGGTTGGGCCTCACGCGTTGTAGGCTCTGTGGTTTTAGTGGTGGGCAGGTTTGCTCGACGAGTCAATGGCTTGATAGATAATTGTGACGGACAGGATAGTCCGGGGAGCTTTGGATCAGTGGTAGAATATAATATTGTTGCATGTGCATAAGATAAAAGGTGGTGGGTCTTCGGTATTGGACTGTCGTTAACACCGACGTCGATACGTTGACTCGACGGGTGTGGTTTACACTTATCCAAAGCAAGTTTGGTCGATATTGCCAGCATTTGTACGTGGTGACCCATGTTTTTGTCCTTCCAAAGATGTATTTAAGGGCTAGGCCTGTTAGTGTGGATACCCACCTAGGAGTGGGGGGCCCGACCTACTATCTCCATTTTCCACTACGGAGGTTCCTCGGAGTGAAGCTAGCTGCCCAAAAAGGGTGGAACTAAAGGTCTGTGCGCATAGAGTCGTGTGTGTGTGTTGGACTTGCATGAAACATGACATAACATAGCGCTACACTCATACTTTCATATGAACTTGACACCCAATCGTATAAATTGGTATGTGACTTTTTATACGATAGGAGCCTTGCAAAAGACCACTTAACTTTTAAGTTTGTATGGGCATTCATATAAGTTAAGGTTTCTTGCTTCTTAGTTTACTTTTCCAATACTTACTGCTCTGATATACCTTCTACCATTACTGCTTGTTATCATAGAACTTCTAGTTTGTACTTCTCCTTATAAAAATTATAACCATTATAAATAACTGATAGAGTAGCTCCACTGCCACCTACCTCCTTTGTACTCTCTAACTTCATAACTTCCATTTTCTTTTCCCCGCTCGGTGTCTAGGATCCCTGGGGGAGGGGTGGGGGATGATAGAACTTAGTCTTTTTGACTAACGATTTTTAAACCACAACATTCCAGGGACTCCAGATGGGAGACAGGGATCAGCAGCAGCGGATACAACACCAGCGGACTACGATGCTCATAGAGGTGGTCAAGTCTAGCACAGGAGCATCAGCTACTAGTTCCGTGAGTGATTAGTTTACTTAGCTTCTGCGAGTGTTTGTAGTGAGTATTTGATGTACTGGGCTTGTGCCCATTTATATTTCTTTGTAGTGTTTTACTTTAGTACTTTTATTATCTTATGAACTTATCGTGGTTTCATATTATATGTGATTGTGGACTTAGTTTTATCTAATCTGTGTATAAGCTTCTATCTTTAGTGATCGTAAAGGCCCGTAGGATCAACATTTTGTAGTTGACACTTTCCCGAGTGTCGGTGTCACCGCAAAATGGCGATTCTGGGCATACGACCCTGGTGGTAAAAACGAAAAAATGGGGTCTTATAAAGGGGGTACCTCAGAAGGCATGCCTACATGTGCCCCAGTCTTCTTGAGCTTTTTGAGGTATCCTTAGCTCGAAATTTGGCTTGGGAGGGGAAGCGCTCAAATATCTTTTGGGTGTGTGGTGGGACCTCCACGAAGAGCCCTTGGATTTGTCCCCTATTCATCTTCCATATTCGTTTGGCTCGCGAGAGGGAAGTAATTGTGCGATCGCACCTTCCCCAAGTGTGAAGTCTACAGAGACCAAGTTTTCCATTTCAAAATTTTTGTTGCGATGAGCATGGAAGGTGGTCATCACTGAAAATCTTTAGCAAGCTCGATGATTGGAGTAGAAGGGCAAAGTTCGGATAGGGCCAACTTGCCATCCTCTCCCCCTCTCTCCATGATGGGGATGTTTGAGGTGTTTTGATAAGAGGTACTCGCCCTCTTCAAGTTCACACTCGGCACGTGTGCCGAGTGCTCGACACCAGATGTCCTAGTTGTCGTCGACCCGGCTCTAAGTAAGGGTGCCCCGGCATGGCGAGCTGGGAAGTAGGTTGTAAAGGAGGGGAGTGGGCGCGATCTCCCCGGGCGAGTGTTGTTCCCCAGGTCGACGACTAGAGGCCAATTTGGCGAGATGGGTGTGCGAGAACCTCCGACTCACCCAATAGGGGGAGGTAGCCCCTTAAGCAAGTTAGTTTCTTCTACTCCAGTTTCGGAGGGGTTTAGGGAGCCGGAGATGTCCTACTATACCGGGAAGGATGACCCGGTCCAGCACATCAAATGGTTCGAGGATGTTATTTTGATAAGATAGAGGTCGGATGACTTCAAGTATAGACTCCTCGCCATCACCCTCAAGGAAAACGCAAGGGGAGTGGTTCCATGAGCTTCTGGCCAACTCAATCTATTGCTTCGAGGATCTACGTCGGGGGTTCAAGTTGAGATTTACCACTTCAAAGAAGTGTAAGTAGGAGTCGGAGTCCCTATTCCACATCAAGCAGGGGGTGAATGAGACCTTGGGGAGTTATGTGGAAAGGTTCTAGGAGGAGGTAACCTAGATCTAGGAGATATCAGGGCACACCATGTTGATGGCCTTCACCTTTGGGCTTGTAACGCCTCGAATTTTTCAATGTTTATTTTATTTCCCGTTGTGGCATATTTTTGACGTCGGGACGTTACGTTTATACGTAGTTTTATTTTGGGTCGTGTTGGGTTTATTGATTATTAAATTATATTATATTATTAAAATTATTTATGTATGTATATATATAGTCGGTTATTAGGTCATGTCAAAAATCCTTTTCATCCTCTTCCCAACCTGAGCGATGACAGTTTTCTTGAGCGGAAGTGGAGCGGCGTCCCACATGCTTTCGGCTGGGTATTTCCAGCGAGTTTGTGGTCGAATTCCTCGATATATTTTAGATTTGTAAAGCTCACGTTGAGATCTTCCCAATTGTGGTAAGATTTTCTCGATTACTCGATTTTTAGGTGTTTGGGTTAGTGATTTTGACCTCTTTTTCCCAAACAAAAGTTTTAGGAAACAACGCTAGGATCTTTTGGCGGTCGATCCTTGTCACAGTGCGACCGAGAGGCGTTTTCAAAAGTTTCAAGGCAAGTGGCTCTTTTTCCCCTGCGTGTCCATTTCTTGCTTGTTCTTCTTCCTTCCTTTTCCCCTCACTTAGAGAGTAGGATTAATGTAAGTAGGCTATGAAAGAAATCATAGAGCAAGGCAAGTTTTTGGACAAAATATGGGGATTAGGTTAAGGGGTTAAGTAGAATTCAGCGGGTTTGGGAAAGTAAAATTCGTCGAATATCGACGGTAGTATTCATCGAGTTTTGTATGTTAGATGGATGAGAATTCATCGTAAATCGTTGAGTGAAATTAGATGGGTGTGAAGGGATTTAGTCTAAGGATAATTCGGCGAGTATTGCTGGAGTTTGTCGAGTATCGGCTTAGGCAGATTTAGCAAGTATCGCCGAATTTTCTTAAGGCAGTTAAGTCGGGTAACGATTCGTCGAGTGTAGATTTTTAGTCCAAGTGGTAATCCTCGAGTATCAATTAAGATTCGGCGAGTATCGTTGAAGTCATCGTTAAAGCAGATTCGACGTGTATTGGAAGAAAGTGTCGAGTAGCGTTAGTCGACTAGTCGAGTATAGTAGCATTTCGTTGAGTATCACTACGCAATTCGTCTAGTATTGTTGGAATTCGTCGAGTATCGGAGGTCTTATTCGCCGAGTGCTGTAGAAATTCATCGAGTATCCTTGTGGTTTGTTGGGTATACTCGCTGAATTTGGTTAGGACTTAGAATATTTTGACGTTTCGTGTAGGATTCGTCGTGTATGGTCCTTAGAGTGATTTTAGGGCATGTTTGAGTATTTCTTTGGGTTTAGGCATGGGTTTTTGTTTTGGGTGTTTGGGTATGTTGTTTCTTCGGATATGAAAGTTGGGTGTTGATAAATGACCACCAACTAGACGTCGGTTTGTCAGTCATTACCCTTGGTGGTTTGGTTTGGTCTCTGTTTTGTGGCATGTTGGGTTGTGTTGGGCCAGGTGGACACCTCCGCATTGCCTTTGTTAGAAGTTTGGGTCTGTTAGTTCGGGTTTGAACGTTTTGTCACCGGCGTTGGCCCGGTTGTTCTTACCTAGTGTTAATGAGTCACGCTTTCGATCTATTTTTTTCCCTGTTTGCTTCTTAGATTAGTTTATGCTATTTCATGCTAATCTTTACAGATTTTGTCAAAGCGTGGCTTCGTTCTGCACTTGGTGCAATGTTCTTTCAACTCCTTTCTTACAGACATTTACTATACCTATTTCTATTTGGCTAATCATTTGTGGTTTCTGTATTCTTATAGTCAGGTTATGTAAACCCTTTCTTGCCTTTTTACTTATTACCTACTTATTTTAATTGCCTCTTGTATTTCCTTGCAGAGGTGTTCTTCTTTTGAATTCCTTGGGTTCAAGGTTGTAGACAGTGGAGCAGCTATGTTGGGTGGTAGCTTTTGGACTGCAATTGTTGCAGTTGTTTGCTCTCAGTTGTGAGAGAGTTGTTGTTTTTCAGTTTTAGTTAAAATTTGCATATCTTCAGTGGGTTCATGTTAGGTTGTTGGCGCCCACTGGTAGTTTTTCTTTTAGAATGTTAAAATATTTTGCTAGCTGCTAGTTTACCTTTTTGGATTGGTTGTACTTGCTCCCTGGGAAAGCTTTATGTGAGGTTGCATGTTATGTATTTTAAAGTATAAAAAATTTTATTATTTCTTCATACAAGTCATATTTGAAATCTAAATGACTATATTTAACGGTCGTAAAATCTACTTTCACTATTATTATAAATCTAGAGTCTTGCATACCATAAGTTGTCCTCTAGGGATGTTTATACTCATATTGGACGTCTAATCTTGTAAATAAAGTATTTTTCGCAGCGTATAATTATCTTTTTCTCATGGACTAGATGAGACACTGAGCCGAGGGATACGGTTAACCGCTTAACTTAAACTGGATTTTCTCTGAATAACTTATAGATCTTTTATAAAGGTGCCGAGTTAGTGTTTTGCCTGAACATCTACAGTTATCCCCTGCTGACGTGGCATCATAACACACATTTTCCCTTACTATGATATATCGTAAAATGCGATGAAAATGTGGGTTGTGACAATTGGTATCAGGGGGATGGGCTATTTAATAATTGGTCAAACAACTATCTCAGTTTTGTGTTAGTTTTCTAGTTTCATTTCATACACACACTGATGTGTCATCAGTACGTCTTTGTTGAAGCATGAAAACTACACTCAAAAGCATGAAAAGAAGTATACGAGGCATATTATGTAGTATGGGATGCATAATATGTGTTTGTATATGGAACCTCATAGGAGGCAATATGTGACTATTATGTAGTATGGGATACTTAACAATATCATATGAATGCACAGTAAATTTTGATTTTTGTTGCATGCAATATTATATAGTATGGGATTGATAATATTTCATGTGTACGCCGCTCATAACATGCTTTAAGGCCTTTTTAGAATGCATAACACAATATGCATGACATAACATTGCATTAACACATGTGCCAAGCTAAAGATTTTCATGATTCCATACGTACACACATGGTTTTTTGTTAAAAGGAATAAGAATTCTTGTATTCAGGGTTTAGGCACATGAGTCAGTAGGATGATAGTATATCATCCTACATTTAGGCATGACATCATAAATGAATATCTCAGAGCAAGTTAGTAGCATGAAAAAAAGTTAATTATGTATTGTCTGAACTAAGTTGTTTGATTCTAGCGAATAAGCTAGGTTTTGATTAGATATTGATTGTACGTTTAGATAATGCCTAAGCGTCAGGTGACGATGTCAACAACGAAGCAAGAGGGGGAATCATCTGGTGCTAAAAGTGAGGCCGTTATAGAAGGATTGCTGCAGAGCAATGAGGCTCTGTCAAGTCAAATGTTGGAGATATAGTCGCAGATCAAGGCATTGTTGTTAGTTGTTTCTAGTCAGTTGCTTTGAGCGCAGGACCCGGGTGATGGTCAAGCTGTTCCAGTTCCCTTGCCCCTCCAGTGCCCCCTTTTTTGTTGCCACTAAATTTGACGTTCATTTAACATTTCTAGAAATTATGACCCCTACCTATGATGATAGAGCAGATTTTATGGCTTTGGGTGATTGGATAATAGCTATTGATGAGATGTTCACTTACTCAGGAGTTTCTGCGGACCAGAGAGTTTTGTTCACTGGGTATTAACTCAAGGGACTTATAAACAGTTTGTGGCTGAGAGAGGAGGAAAACCATAGGGATGGGTATTATTGGGAATCCTTTAAGGAATTGTTGTTGAAAAAGTTTCTGCTATCGGTCGAGAGAGACCGTTTGATGAATGACTTTCTGCATCTAAAGAAAAGGCAGCTCACCGTTAGCGAGTATGAGGTAGAGTTCAGCAAACTGTGCCATTTTGCTCCTAACATGCTGTCTTCAGAGTCTAATCGAGTTAAACATTTTCTGGGTGGTCTTAGGAATTACATCCAGCAGCTAGCTAGTGCTTATGGATCCGGAAGCTATGCTGAAGTTGTTGAGGCTTCTCTGAAGGTTGAGGAGATTAACAATGCCAAGAACCGAGGTCAAAAAAATGATAAAGTATATGAGGAAGACTTGTGAGGGAAGGAGTTCCCAAGAACCTGATGCTGCTTCGAGGAAAAGGAGTAAAGGGATATGCAGTTTCTAGGGCCGGCCAAGCAATCAATTTGAAAGATGTTATAAGAGATTGGGTGCTCAAAAGCAGGAGCAAGTTCATGGGATTTAAAGTGCTCCTAAAGGAGAATTGGTTTGTTCTGCATGTAAGCAGATGGGGCAGGACGCTTCCCATTGTTGGGCAAAGTAAAATGTTTGCTTCTAGTGTGGACAAAAAGGACATTTCAGGTCGAAGTGCCCGCAGGCTCAACTCCTGTTGGAACCGGTTCCACTTCAGGCCTTGCCGCCACCGCAACCATTGGATAAGGAGAAGGGCAAGCTGAATGTGGTGTCTTAGGAGAAAGCTTAGACGTCTACTCAAGTGATTTAAGGTTAGATCCTAACCTAGTTATAGCTTGTAGTTGCAGTTTCAACGTTTGTTCCCATAGTTGCGTATATAATTAATAAGAAAATTTAAGTTAAAGAACCATTTGGCATGCATTCTTTTCGATTCCTTTGCTACCCACTCGTTCGTGGTTAGAACCTTTGTAGAGCGTCACCGTTTGACCCTCGATCTTGTTGGCGACGTGCTTCGTGTCAAGTTTCCCTCTTGCAATTCAATGGTGTCGGACCAATACATTCAGAGTTGTCTAATTTTATTAGGTGATTTTCTAGTCGTTGCAGATCTGAAGGTGATAGACTTGGAAGATTTCGAAGTAACATTGGGCATGGACTGTTTGTCCAAGTATGATGCAGTCATCCAATGCAAGGTCAGCATTTTGACTTCAAGATAGATAATGGTAAACTCAGGAGCATTTATGGTTTTCCGCCCCAAGTTTCTCCGCTTATTTCTGCAGCACGTGCTCGGAATCTTGTAAATTCTGGATGTTTTGCTTGTTTGGTTTCGGTGTTGGCAACCAGTGGTAGTTTGTCACGTGTAGAGGAGATTGTTGTAGTGTGCGAGTTCCACGATGTGTTTCCTGATAATATTCCTATTCTTCCGCCTGAGAGAGACGTAGAGTTCGTCATAGATTTGGACCCGAGTACCCATCCTATTGCTAATATGTCATACTCTATGGCCCCGTGTGAGCTGGATGAGCTCCGTATCCAATTGGTTGAGTTGCTGCAGAATGGTTTCATTAGACAAAGTTCATCACCGTGTGGTGCTCCTGTGTTGTTTATGAAGAAAAACATGGATCGATGAAGCTGAGCATTGATTATAGAGAGCTGAATAAGGTAACCATCAAGAATAGGTATCCCCTGTCGAGAATAGATGACTTGTTTGATCAGTTGAGTGATAGCACAATTTTTTCAAAGATTGACCTTCGTTTAGGCTACCATCAATTGAGGATTCATGAGAGGGATATTCCACGGACTTCTTTTCATTCACGGCATGGACATTTAGAGTTCTTCGTGATGTCTTTTGGATTGACTAATGCACCCTCTATCTTTATGGATATGATGAACAAAGTGTTTAGGGATTTACTAGACAATTTTGTGGTTGTATTTATAGGTTATGTTCTGGTATACACCCGAAGTTCTGAAGAGCATGCCCAGCACCTACGTCTAGTTTTGTATACCTTGAGGGAGCATAAGTTGTATGCCAAGCTAAGCAAGTGTGAGTTTTCGCTTCCTCAGGTTTATTTTCTCGGTCATGTGGTTACTAGGGATGGAATTTTTGTATACCATGAGAAGATAGCTGTTGTTATGGATTAGAATAGACCTAACACACCCAAAGAGATAAGACGTTTCCTAGGGTTTGCGGGATATTATAGGGGATTTGTACATGGTTTCTCTTTGTTGTCTGCGCCGGTGACTAAGCTTATGCAGAAGAATGCAGCTTTTGTTTGGAATGATAAGAGCGAAGAGACTTTTCAAGAATTGAAAAGGAGATTGTGCATAGCCCCGGTTTTGTCCTTGTCTACCAAAAGGATAGAGTATGCTGTGTATGTGGACACATCGCACATTGGACTTGGTTGCGTGTTGATGCAAGAGGGCAAAGTGATTGCGTATGGGTCCAGACAGTTGAAGATACACGAGAGGAATTCCCCTACGCACGATTTAGAGTTCACAACTATGATCTATGCCCTAACGTTATGGAGACACATTTTATATGGCGCTCTGTGCAAGATTTATACGGATCATAAGAGTTTAAAGTACGTCTTCACTCAAAAGGTATTGAATTTGCGCCATCGGAGATGGTTGGAATATGTGGCGGATTATGTTGTTTAGATCTAGTAACATCCAGGCAAAGCTAATGTGGTAGCCGACTCCTTGACTAGGAAGGCATCGAAAATTTTTAACCTTTCTGTGGATTCGCTGGTGGAAATATTTCTCTTGGTGGATATATTGGTAGGGAGTAACAACTCACCAAGCAGTGTGGAAGTAATAGAGACTTCTTGGATTTAACTTACGAGGCTACATAAAAGGGATGATCATGATTTACTTCAGCTTTACAAAAGAACTGCGAAAGGGGATTTATCAGACTTTTCAATTGATGACGCGGGTACCATGAAGTACCGTGACAGATTTTGTATTCCCGCAGTTGAGGATATTCGAGCTAAGTTGTGTAAAGAGGCGCATTGTGCTAGTGTTTCCTACCACCCTGGTTCTACCAAAATATATAAGGACCTAAAGTAAATCATTTGGTGGTATTGTATGAAAGGCAAAATAGCAAAGTTTGTATAAGAATGTTTTACTTGCAAGCAGGTTGAGGCCAATCATGGAAGGCCTTGAGGCAAGTTGATGCCCTTAGATATTCAAAGTTGGAAGTAAGAGATTATTTCGATGGATTTTATTACGGGATTTCCGAGATCTCCCCGAGGACACGATTCATTTTGGGCTATAGTGTACAGATTGACGAAGTGTGCTCTCTTCTTGTCGTTCAACATTGACTACTCCATGAAGAAAATAGCTGAGTTATACTTGGTTTAGGTCATCAGATTACATGGGGTGCCTGTTAGTATTGTATAAATTTGAGACTCCAGGTTTTTGTATCTCTTTTGGAAAAGTTCATAGGAGGGGTTGGCTACCGTTTTGAGGTATTCCACCGCCTATCATCCATAGACAAATGGTTAGTCGGTGAGAGTAAATCAGATAGTGGAGGATATGATCAGATGTTATATTTTGGACCATTAAGGAGCGTGGGATGAGAGTTTGAGACTGATGGAATTTTCATACAATAACAGTTATCAAGAGAGCTTGTGGATGGCCCCGTTTGAGGCTTTATATAGGACACATTGCAAGAATCCCTTGTTTATGGCTGAGGTTGGTGAGAGAACGTTATTGGGTCCAGAAGCATTGGAAGAAATGGATATTCCTATTAAGCATATTTGAGAAAAGTTCAGATAGCTAAAGAGCATTATTAAAAGAATTCCAACCGGCGTAGGACTGATTTGGAGTTTGATGCAGGGGACATGGTTTTTCTTAAGGTTTCCCCAATGTCTGGGGTTAAGAGGTTTGGTAAGAACCATAAGTTAGATACTAGGTATGTGGGACCTTCCAAAGTTGTTGAGCGGATTGGTGAATTAGCTTATAGGCTGGAACTGCCAACAAGTTTTCCTAGAATGAACAATGTTTTCCATGTGAGCCAATTGCGGAAGTGTGTGCTGAGCGACAGGAAAATTCTTGAGGTTGTGACCCAGTTGGATCCTAAACTTTCATATATGGAGGTTCCTGTTCATGTTTTGGATACTCAAGATTGGCTATTGCGAAGGAAGACAATACTAATGGTTAAAGTTTTGTGGAGGAACAAAGATGTGGAGAGCGCAACTTGGGAGTTGGAGTCAGCTTTAGGAGAGGCTCATCCTCAACTATTATCCTGATGCTTTTGGTAAGTGTTTATTTGATGGCCTATGATTGCTTTTCTTTTGTTTTGGATCTGATCTGATTATGTCAAGTTTCGCGACAAAACTTTTTTTTAGGGGGGGTGGCTGTAACGCCCCTGATTTTTCGGTGTTTATTTTATTTCCCATGGTGGCGTATTTTTGACATTAGGGTTTTACGTTGACGCATATTTAACGGGTGTCATTTGTTGGGGCATGGGTTTGCTCAGTGGGTTTTCCTGTGTGGTTATTTTTGCTTTGGTTGTGCACCTTCCCTCGCAAGTCGGGTCTGTTTTGGTGACTCGGTGGAGCTTTTTATAGGGATGTGGTGATGTTTTATCTTCGAGTGGTATTTTACCTGAGTTTGGTTTGTCAGATTTGGATTTTGACTTTGTTGTCAGATTCATAGTGTCAGTATTTAGCAACGGTGCGATTTTCGCAAGATTATGAGTCGGTTTAGATTTCGGGTCGTGTTGGGGTTATAGATTATTAAATTGTATTATATTATTATAATTATTTATGTATGTATATATATAGTCAGTTAATAGGTCGCGCCAAAAAGAATGTTCATCCTCTTCCCAACCCGAGCGGCGAACGTTTTAGCGAGCGAAAGTGGAGTGGCTTCTCGCATGCTTTCGACCGGTGATTTCCAGTGATTTGGTGGTCGGATTCCTCGATAGATTAGAGATTTGGAAAGCTCTCTCCGAGATCTACCCAAATGTGGTAAGATTTTTCCGATTCCTCAATTTTTTGGCATTAGGGTTAGTTATTTTGACCTCCTTTTCCCCCAAAATATTCAGGAAACGTGGCTAGGATCTTTTGGCGGCCGATCCTTGTCGCGGTGCGAGCGGGAGGTGTTTTTAAGGAGTTTCAAGTCAAGTGGCTCTTTTTACCCTTGCGTGTCCATTTCTTGCTTATTCCTCTTCCTTCCATTTCTCCTCCCTCAGAGAGTATGATTAGTGTAAGTAGGCTATGAAAGAAATCCAAGAGCAGGGAAATTTTTCGGCCAAAACGTGGGGATTAGGTTTAGTGGTTAAGTAGAATTCAACGGGTTTGGGTAAGTAAAATTGTTGAATATCGACAGTAGTATTCGTCGAGTTAAGTAGGTTAACCTGAAGAGAATTTTTCGTATATCGATGAGTGAAATTCGTCGGGTGTGGAGGGATTTAGTCTAAGGATAATTCAGCGAGTTTTGCACGAGTTTGTCGAGTATCGGCTTAGGCAGATTCGGCGAGTATCACAGAATTTCGTTAAGGCAATTTTGTAGGGTAACGATTCGTCGAGTGTTTATTTTTAGTCCAAGTGCTATTCGTAGAGTATCAATTAGGATTCGACGAGTATCGTTGAAGTCGTCGTTAAGGAAGATTTGACGTGTATCAGAAGAAAGTGTCGAGTAGCGTTGGTCGACTCGTCGAGTATAGTAGCATTCTGTTGAGTATCACCACGCAATTTGTCGAGTATAGGGTGAAATTATTTCAAGTATCAGAGGTCTTATACGCCGAGTGCTGGGGAAATTCATCGAATATACTTGTGGTTCGTCGGGTATACTCGCCGAATTTTGCTAGGACTTAGAATATTTTGTCGTTTTGTGTAGGATTCATCTTGTATGGTCCTTATAGTGATTTTATGGCTTATTTGAGTATTTCTTTGGGTGTATGCTTGTGTTTTGGTTTGGGGTGTTTTGTTATGTTTTTTCTTCGGCTATGAAGGTTGGTAGTTGATAAAGTACCACAAACTGGACACCGGTTTGTGAGTCATTACACTTGTTTTTGTTTGCTCTCTGTTTTGTGTCCTGTTGGATTGTTTTGGGACAGCTGTGTTGGAACCCTTATTTTGATTTGTGTTAGGTTCACTCTTAGGATTTTTAGACCCTCTTGTATAGACAGGGTCTCTATCTTTAGTCTTAGTTAGATCCCCTTTAGATCAGTTTTGTGCAGACTAGCATTGCAGTGGACTCAGACTCAGATTCAGAGAATGTTGTGAACTATCTATATCAGTTCGACTATAGTCGAACTCAGCTCGATAATCGTCGATCTCCCATCGATGATCTCAGAGTCTCCTACTCTGAACTGAGCTCGACGATCTACGAGCTCAGGTCGATGATCTATTATCTCTGGTCGTCGATCTCTGAACCGAGCCCTATGATTTTATGTTGCCTTCTTCTATTAGTGTTCTCAGATTAGTCGGAAGTTTTATTTTGGTTATGAAAAATTTATCTTAAGGCAAGATATATTCTGATAATAAATTTTGATACTTCCAAGGCTGATAGCCATATTTCTTTAAGCTTTTATTATGGTATTCACAGAATATTGAATATAGTCATTTATGGATTGTATTTATGACTACCAGCAATTCTTGCTGATTGGGCTCCTCAATTCTTGCAGTAATTTATGCCTTGCCTTGGGAATTCAAATTCTAGCAATTTCTCTTCATACTAATAGAACATATATCTCATATAACAAAAAGAAGAAGATTGAAAGGATTCAGTCAGTAATAAAAATTGAAAAGAGTCTTCCTTTGCTCTCAGTGGATATTGCATGCTTTGCTAAAAAGAAGAAGAAGAAGAACTTTTTCTCAACAACATTTTCTCTCCAGTCTTCTTCTCTCTTCAGTCTTCAATGATTCACAGAGAGTCACAAAATCAATAACTGTGATCAGATTCAAAAAGGCTTACAACTTTTCTCTTTGAAGACCTACACCTAGGGCCAAGCTTTATTTTTGTGGATCCATACAATATCTCAGGGGGAGCTTGGACATTCTTCTCAATCCATATAATCTTCTCACTTGTCTGAGAAAGAGAAGATTTTCATAAACCTTTTTCTTCTACCTCCATCTGTACAGGGTTATCTCTCCCTTCAAAAGTGAACTCTTTAGTGATAGGGCACCTGATCAAAAACCTATTGGATTTTTAGATCCTGATCAAAAGCTCAAAGGGTCTCTAGATCTACCTAGAGCAGATCTTGTGGTGATAGGGCACCTGATCAAAAACCTAAGTGGATTCCTACCTGGGTGGTAGAAGATTGGATGCACCAAGATTTGGGGAACCACTATAAATTTTCTGGTGTCGTCTGTGTTGCTTTGTGATTTCTTTATGTGGTGTGTTGTTGTGGTAGTCTAGCTTATTTCTTTTCTCCAGTTACTTTTATTAGTATTTAATTCCGCAATAAATCTAAACAATTTTTTTAATACTCTATTCACCCCCCCTAGAGTAAAACCTATCTATCACTCACTTTCAATTGGTATCAGAGGGTGTGTTTTTGAAGGTTATACAGGCTAACACCTGAACCTAAAATCTCAGATAGATACATCTTTACTCTATTTGTCTTTGTTATACCATGTCACAGTACAAGGAATTTGCAAGAACCAGACCTCCAGTTTGCAACTTGCAAAAGTTTGGAATCTTGAAGGCAAGAAAAAGACTTTATATGAATTCAATTGATGAAGATATTTATGCTTCTATCTAAAAAGGAGTACCTTCACCACCAGCTGCAACCCCATGCACTTCTACAAACATGACTGCAGTAACTCCTCCAGACGACAATGATGCATACAAGAAAGAAAAAATTGCTAATGCAAAAGCCATGAATATACTGGCACAAATAATGTCTGATGACATATTTTAGAAGGTAGCTGAATGTGAATCAGCTAAGGCCATCTGGCAATCCTTAAACCAGATGGTTGCAGGATTAGCAGATGAAAGGAAGGACAAGAGAGCTCATCTCATCTCCCTATATGTGAATTTTAAAAAGGAAGAAACTGAGCAACTTTCTTAGATGTATAATAGATTCAGTATCATTATTAATGAACTGAAAACCCTTGATAAGGACATCTCAGTCACATAAATTAATGACAAGAATCTCATGTGCTTTCCCAGCTCATGGGACTCTAGAATATGGCCTATCATAGAGAACAGAAGCACACATGAGATGACCACTGAATCAGTCTTAGGAAAGCTGAAATCCTATGAACAGCTGCTGAAGACAAGAGAAGCTGAGCAACAAAAGACTGCTACACCAACAATGAATGAGCAGAATATTGCTTTCAAAGCTTCGGAAGAATCAGAAACTTCTCCATCAAATGAAGAATTGATGAGTCTCTTTGCAAGGAGATTCTTCAAGATGGGGAGAAAAGAATTCAGAAGGAAATCATCAAGGAGTGATGATAAACCAAGGTATGATAAAACACCTTCTAAAGAAATTATTTGTTTTGGTTGCAGAAAAGCTTGACACATTCTTCCAGAGTGTCAAGAAAATAAGCACAAGGAAAAGAGGAAGGAGAAATAATCCAAGAAGTACTCCAGCAAACCATCCTCCTACAAACACAAAAAGAAGGAGAGAGAATTTGTTGCAGAAACCTGGAGTGACACTGAAGAATAATCTTCCTCTAGTTCTATTGAAGATGAAGAAGAAGCAAAGGCCAAAGAAATTTGCTTAATGGCCATCAATGCTTCAGGGAATGTCTCAGAAGAAGAAGAATCTGAAGAATGTTCAGATTGTGATCAAGTATTGGAAGATTTTGACTTTACCTCTTAAGACTTTAAATCAAACTTTAAATCTATGTGTAGTGATCTGATTAGATCTGAGAAGGAAATCAAACTTCTTAGAGATAGGCAATTTAACTATGATGGTTTAGTATCAGAAAACAACAAATTGAAAAATGAAATAGACATGTATAGTGAACAAATCATTTTTCTGAAAATAGAATTAAGTAAGGCAAAACAACTAGAGGAATCATTAAATGGAAGAAGTAAACAGCTAGAAGAAATTACTAGCACACTCAATTCTAGGCTTAATAAAAGTAAGTTAGGATTAGGTGCATCATCTAGTAAACAACCAGTTATTAGGAAAAATCATCTCTCACAACCTATAAAGTTTATTTTATATAAAGGTAAGAAAAATACAGAGCAAATTAAAAAGGATAATAAGGTTCTAAAACAAGTTGAGAAAAATAAAGAAAAATAAATAACTAAGTCTCAACAAAAATCGTCGAACCAAGATCGAAGATCTCAGCATTATGCGTCGAACGCCGATCGACGATCTCAGAACCCTGAGCTTGAGTTCAAACACTCTGTAAATGGAGATCGACGATATCACTATGTATCGTCGACCAGAGATCGACGATCGTGGAAGCCAGATAATAGCTACTATTACTCTGAGAACCGAGATCGACAATATCAATGTTGGTCGTCGAACGCAGATCAACGATCTCAACCTTAGTCGTCGAACTCAGAACAGAGTTATCAATTCTGTAATTTCAATAGAAACAGAAATTTCAATAAGGGCCCCAACTCTAAATCATTTCATCCCTTAACTAACTTGACAATACCACCTAGGAGATTTCATCCCTAAAGCTATATATGTCAACCTGAATACTCTTATATTTGAAGTTTTAAGTATGAAAAGAAGCCAGGACCTAAGGTTACCTGGTTCCAAAATGTATAATCTGTCATTTTTCAGGTGAAGACCTATCCTACCATACAGGATAGATGGTATCTAGATAGTGGGTGATCCAAGCACATTATAGGAAACAAGGCCAACCTAAATAACTACAAGGCAAAGCTGGGTCCAAAAGTTGTTTTTGGTGACTCAAGTTTTGGTCAGACAGAGGGCTATGGATAATTCATACTTGGAGATGTCCCATTCAGGAAAGTGGCATATGTAAGTGGTCTGAAACATAACTTGATATCCATAGGTCAGCTATGTGATGCAGGTTATGAGATATGTTTTACTGAATCATAATGCAACATTTCTTTAAATAATAGCAATGTGTTGTCAGGATATAGGTTAGGCAATATTTACTTAGTTGATTTTAATTCTACTTATTCATGAATTTATTTATTTAATCAGGTTAGCAATAATAACACATTATGACATAGAAGGCTAGGGCATGTAAATCTTAGAAACATTGCTAGGTTATCTAGGGACAACCTTGTTAGAGGATTTCCCTCTTGCCCCTACAAGAAGGAAAGCCTTTGCAAGGCTTGTAAAGTAGGCAAGCAAACTAAAAATAGCTTTAAATCAGTTAATAAGAGTGATTCACCTAGGATTTGTATCTGCTTCATTTGGACCTTTTTTGACCAATTTATGTACAAAGCCTGGAAGGGAAGTTCTATACATTAGTTGTTATAGATGAATTATCTAGGTTTTCTTAGGTTTTCTTCTTGAGAAACAAGTTTGATAATTTCAAGGTTCTTACAGACCTTCTAAAATGCATAAAGATTGAGTACTCTACTCAAGTTCTATTGATCAGAAGTGATCATGGCACTGAGTTTGAATCTCTTCCTATGCAAGAATTCTGTGAGAAGGAAGGTATCAGGCACTGCTTCTCTACTCCCAGAACTCCTCAACCAAATTGGGTAGTTGAAAGAAAAAATAGAACACTAATTGAAGTTGCAGGTACATTGCTTGCTGATGCTCACATGCCTCTATCCTATTGGGCAGAAGCTGTAAGCACAGCAAATTATGCCCTGAATAGAAGTTTGATACACAAACTTAAGGGCAAGACTCCCTATTAATTAGTCAAAGGGAAGAAACCTAAAATAGATTACTTAAGAATTTTTGGCTGTATTTGTTTTATTCATAATAACAACAAAGATTATCTTAAAAAGTTTGCAGCCAAAGCTACAAGGGTAATTTTTCTAGGATATTCCCAAGTTAGAAATGCATATAGGGTCTTCAATAAATCATCTTTGAAAATTGAAGAATCTATTCATGTTACTTTTGATGAAGCTAATATGTTTTATAAGGAGAAAGAAGCTTCTACCAGTAATTATTTGCAGGTACCAAATCTATGTGAGAAATTGGATGAATTAAATCTCACCCAAAAGGTGATATCTCATCCCTCTCCATAGATTGATGAAGATAGTGAAGAAAAATCTCTGAAAATTGCAGAAGGCTCACCAACAGCAAATTTAATTCCACAAGAGGAATTAGTTCATGATGTTGCTATTGTTGAACAAACTACACCTCCTGACTATGTTACACTTAGAGATCATCCCATATCTCAAGTGATAGGAGACATGTCAGTGGTTGTGTAGACAAGGCATCAACTCAATAAAGATGAGATGCATGCATGTTTCTTATCTCATATTGAGCCCTCATCCATTAAATATATAGTGCAAGATCCACACTTGATTATTGCAATGCAAGAGGAGATAAATTAGTTTGAAAGATGCGAAGTTTGGAATTTGGTTCCTAGACCCAAAGGACAGATAGTTATTAGAACTTAATGGGTCTTCAGAAATAAATTGGATGCCCAAGGCATAGTTGTCAGAAACAAATCAAGATTAGTGGCACAAGGCTACAGGCAAGAAGAGGGTATTGACTATGATCAGACCTTTGCACCTGTTGCAAGGCTTGAATCTATCAAAATTTTCTTGTCCTATGCTGCTCACAAGAAATTCAAGGTATGTCAAATGGATGTCAAAAGTTCCTTTCTCAATGGGGAACTTAATGAAGACGTGTATGTGGAACAGCCACCAGGTTTTATCTCTTCAACTCATCCCTCTCATGTTTTCAAATTGCATAAGGCTCTCTATGGTCTAAAGCAAGCTCCAAGAGCTTTGTATGAAACCCTAGCTAGCTTTCTTTTAAAGCATAAATTTTCTAGAAGCCTTGTAGATAGGACTTTATTTATTAGACATCATTATGATAGGATTTTGTTAGTTCAAGTATATGTTGATGATATTATATTTTGATCTACTGATTCTAAACTTTGCAAAAGTTTTTCTGATCTTATGCACTCCAAGTTTGAAATGAGTAGCATGAGTGAACTTTCATACTTTCTTGGTCTTCAAGTAAAGCAAGCTCCTGATGGCATCTTCATTTCCAAGTTCAAATATGCTAAGGAATTAGTAAAAAGGTTTGGGATTGCTGATGCCTTAGCTATGAAGACACCCATGGCTTCTAATGCAGTAATTGATTCTGACGAAAAAGGTAAACCTGTTGATACGAAAAATTTTAGGGACATTGTTGGGTCTCTATTATATCTTACTGCTAGTTGACCTGATATAATGTTTGCAACATGTCTTTGTGCTAGATTTCAAGTCAATCCTAAAGAATCTCATTTAATTCTCCTCAAAAGAATATTAAGATACATAAAGGGTTGTCCTAATCTAGGACTTTGGTATCCCACAGAGATAGAATTTGAATTAAATAGATATTCTGATGCTGACTATGCTGGATGAAGAGTTGACAGAAAAAGCACTTCAGGAATTTGTCAGTTCCTGGATGATAGATTAGTATCCTGGTTTTGTAAGAAATAATCTTCTGTGTCTACATCAACTGCAGAGGCTAAATATATATCTGCGGGTAGTTGTTGTTAAAAATTCTTGTGGATTCAAAATCAGCTACTTGATTATAGGTACACTCTCAAAGATTGCACCATCTTTTGTGACAGTACCAGTGCCATATCTATTGCACAAAATCCAGTCCTGCATTCTAGGACCAAGCATATAGAAATAAGGCATCATTTTCTTAGAGATTGTGTTGACAAAAACAAGATTAGCCTTAAGTTTATCTCCACTAATTTTCAAAGAGGAGATATTTTTACCAAGCCTCTGGATGTGAAAAAACATCTATTCTTTTTGAATCAGCTTGGAATGATAAATGGCATGGATTAAACTTGACTTTTGTCTTTGTGAAGATGTGGTCAACGATCGTCAAACAGATATCGACGATCGTCGAACTCATCTTGAGCTTAATCGTTGACCTGAGATTGACGACAGCTCCGTGTGTAGACAAAAATCGTCGAATGGAGATCGACGACTTTGCTTCAGTAAAATCAATCGTCGACCTAAACTTGACTATCGATTTTTTCGACTGATATCAGAGACCAAAGATTTCATTTGTTTTTAAATTAAATATTTGACCTAAGATCGACGTTTTTGCTTTTATCGTCGGCCAGAGATCATCTCTTCATACTCCATAAACCTATATATAGGTTTCTTCTCGATCTATGTCCCACGCTTTCATATTTCTCCTCTGCTCTTGATCTTTGCTCTCTCGAGTTTACAGGTTTTCCCATGGCGATCTCTGCAGTAGTTCTCGCAGTGATGAAGTTCGACACATGATTTGATGTCTACTTCGACTCTTTCAGTCATTGTGATCTTGTGTTTCAGGAAATGATACAGCTTTGCGATGATCAGGGTTTGAAGAAACTTATGAGTACAAGGAGAAATCTATCTGTTGTTGAGATAAAGGAATGGGTTTACACCTCCTCTGTCAATCAATCTTCGATGATTGGTTTCATCTCAGGGCAGCAGGTGACTCGAAACCCTACAATTCTTACATAGATTTTTGAATTAAAGAATGGAACGGATAATCTGGATCATGATAGTTTAGTGTATAGTAGGATGCTCTTGGAGATGGGTCATGCCGAGGGCATTCCATCTAAGTTATTAACAAAAAACTTATCTGTAGGTTTTAAGTATCTTGCGGATGTAGTGGGAAAGGTTTTTCTTGGCAAACATTTGGCCCTGATAACATCAACAGGCAATCGTTCGCTGTCTTGTCTTTTCTAGTTAATAGGAAGGCCATTGATTTGGCCAGTTTGCTCTTCGATTTGATCAAGAGGAAGAACAATAAAAAGGAAGTCTGCTTAGGGAGGATTATAGGAATCTTTCTTCAAAAGAAAGCCCCATAGCTATTATTGTCTTAAACCATAGCTAATAATGCCAGCAAGAGGCTTGATTGCTCTTTGTTCGGGTAGTGGGAGAGGTCAATTCAGAAACCCTCCAGTGCTAGAACCTCCTCTCATACATCTGAGGACACAAGGACTGTTATAGTCACTCCTCAACCTAGTGAAGAAGATCCCTCTCTTCCTCCTCCTCATGCAGCTTCCCCAATAATAACAAATGTCTCCTCTCAACCTACCTCAGTTATTCAAACTACTCCTTCATCTCTAGTTATTATCTCTTCCCCTACTCAATAATCCCTTCCCATTCCTCCTACTGAACCACTCTCCCTTCACTCCTTGTCCATTCCAAATTTTAACCTGCTCTCACCACACTCATCCCCTTCTCGTCAAGCTGACTCACCTATCAACACTGAAGTCTCTCTTCGCAATTCTCCTCACAATTCCCCCATACATTCCTCCAGAAACTCCCATCTTCAGGATGACATCATAATAGATTTCTCTCCTCCTCCCTCTCATATTTTGTTTCAACTCAGACTTCAACTAAGTTTCCTTAAGTTGATCCAACCTTTCTCTCTCATCTTCTGGACCTCCTCACTCATACCCTCAAATCCTTGATAGCAAAAGCACTCTCACCCCTTTCTCAATCTATCTCAACTCTTTTTGCCTCCCTCTCTGCTTCTCTCTCTGCTTCCTCTTCTCCTTCATCATCTAGGGGTCTGGCTCAAGTTATCACTTAAACTAGATAGGGGGAGATGTCCTATGAAGATGGTGCAGGATCAGATTCAGCAGACCTTCAGGTTCAGCCTCCTCCAGTAATTCGGGAAGAAGTAGTGCAGGAAGAAGAATTGTTTCAAAAAATATGTATAGACATAGTTCTATATTCGTAATTGCTTATGTTTGATGAAGACAGTAATTTGTCAATTCCTGAGATATCCAGTGGTTATTGCTTTATTAATCCCTCCATCAATTTATAATGTCTTTTACATTCTTTCTCTTTATTTAGAGCTATTTGTAATTCAGTTGAGTCAACTTCTTCCAAGGCCATTGTCTGTTATAACAGACCCATGTGTCATTCAGTTGTGAAATATCTTCTGCAGATTCAATTAGTTCCAGCTTGTTCATATATTCAATCAGCTACCGAATGTACAGATATGTCATCCCCTATGGATGTAGAGTTTTTGCATATGAAGAATGAGATTGATGCTGTATAAGTTACTGATGAATTACTTGATCTAGTGGTCTCAGAAAATCTAGCCTTAGCCCTAGAAACAAGCTTAATAAGTCTTTGTGAGCCTATTAGTCCTTATCCATCTCTGGATGATTTCGTTGTTATTGATATTCAGGAAGAAGCAAAAGAAAAGGCTGCTAAGAAGTAAGATGATAAGAAAATGAAGGAAATAGATGATTTATTTGTTAATCCTCAGGTTTTATCAGATGATGATGATGATTCAAATGATAGTAATTCAAAGAAAAAGAAAGATTCAAAGAAAAGAAAAGCTGCTTCCCAGGCTGCTCCTAAACCAAGAAATACAAATGACACCAATTACTACATTTTGAAAGTGATTACTCTATATCCTGGAATGGAGAGCTGGATGTGGTTATCCAAGAATGAGCAGAAATCCAGAAAGAAGAGCAGTAGATATTCTCCACCTCCTCAAAAATTTAAGAAGAGGCCCTCCTCCTCCTCCTCCTCCTGCTGCTGGTGCTTCAAGGACTATCTCTCAAGCTTCGGGTGCATCTTATAAGCCTTCCTCTTACTCAAGATCATATCAAAGGCAGGACAGATCCACCAGGAATCAGTTTCAAGGAAGTAGTCAGCAACACAGAAGTCAAGGCTCCTCAGAACAAGTGAAAGAAGTCATTTATCAGAATCCCTCTTCTTCTTCTCATCCACAAGTTGCTTCAAAGATTCAAAAGACAGCTGCTTATCAAGTCAGGAAATCTGATGTATCCTTCAAACCTAAAAGAAAATATAGTGAGGCTGCCCCTCCTAGATCTCTCTACTCCCAAAGTGATGATCATCTCAGCTATGCTTTCAAGCTCAATCCACTCAGTTCAAAGCAGTCACTGTATTGCCTCATCAAGAAGATAAGTCACATGTTTAACAGGAACTTGATCAAAAATTTAGGATGGCAAGGCTTCAGGAACTGATTGGTCTTTCTCAGATCAGAAAAGCTAGAGAAGAAGGAAAATATCCATCTTCATTCTCAACTATGTCCTCTTGTAGAGAAAAACAGCTGGATAAGCTGCAAGTGAGCAAGAAAGTCTTCAACCCAACTGAATATATGACATTGCATCCTAAAGCAATTGTGCCCAGGACTAGCACTCGGAAATCTCTTGGTGGGCAAGACTTGATGGCATCCAAGAAGAATGTACCAGACCCTAGCAGGAAGATAATATTCTCAAAACCTTCATCTGGTTCTTCGTATGATAAATCATAGTTTATGTTATTTGTTTAATAATTAACTGATTATGAATAATGCACTACTATAACATATCTGTTGATGTTATTTCATCCCTTCAGATATTTATGGTCTTTGTATTTTATTTCTTTTCAGTTTTGTTTTTGAGTGACCTCACATAAATAGGGGAGATTTTTGGAACCCTTGTTTTGATTTGTGCTAGGTTAACTCTTAGGTTGTTTAGACCCTCTTGTATAGCCAAGGTCTCTGTCTTTAGTCTTAGTTAGATCCCCTTTAGATTAGTTTTGTGAAGACCAGCATTGCAGTGGACTCAGACTAAGATTCAGAGAATGTTGTGAACTATCTATATCAGTTCGACAATAGTCGAACTCAGCTCGACGATCGTCGATCTCCCATCGACGATCTCATAGTCTCCTACTCTGAACTTAGCTTGACTATCTACGAGCTCAGGACAATGATCTCTTGTTTCTCTGCAGTATTCAAAGCTCGACGATAGCCGTTCTTTGGTCGACGATCTCTTATCTCTGGTTGACGATCTTTGAACCGAGCCCTACAAATTTATGCTTCCTTCTTCTATCAGTGTTCTTAGATAAATCAGAAGTTTTATTTTGGTTATGATAAATTTATCTTAAGGCAAGATATATTCTGATAATAAATGATGATACTCCCAAGGCTTATAGCATTATTTCTTGAAACATTTTTATGGTATTCACAGAATATTGTATAGAGACAGTTATGGATTGTATTTATGACTGCCAGCCAGTCTAATCGATTGGGCTCCTCAATTCTTGCAGTAATTTATGCCTTGCCCTGGGAATTCAAATTCTAGCCATTTCTCTTCATACTGACAGAACATATATCTCATATAACAAAAAGAAGAAGATTGGAAGGAATCAGTCAGTAATCAAAAAAGAAAAGAATCTTCCTTTGCTCTCAGTGGATATTGCATGCTTTGCTAAAAAGAAGAAGAAGAACTTTTTCTGAACAACATTTTCTCTCAAGTCCTCTTCTCTCTTCAGTCTTCAAAGATTCACATAGAGTCACAAAATCAACAACTGTGATCAGATTCAAAAAGGTTTTACAACTTTTTCTCTTTGAAGACCTACACCCAGGGCCAAGCTTCATCTTCCTGGATCCATACAATATCTCAGAGGGAGCTTGGACATTCTTCTCAATCCACATAATCTTCTCACTTGTCTGAGAAAGAGAAAATTCTCATAAACCTTTTTCTTCTACCTCCATCTGTACAGGGTTATCTCTTCCTTCAAAAGTGAACTCTTTGATGATAGGGCACCTGATCAAAAACCTATTAGATTTTGAGCTCCTGATCAAAAGCTCAAAGGGTCTCTTGATCAACCTGCAGCAGATCTTGTGGTGATAGGGCACCTGATCAAAAACCTAAGTGGATTCCTACCTTAGTGGTAGAAGAGTGGATGTACCCAAATTTGGGGAACCACTATAAATTTTCTTGTGTCGTCTGTGTTGCTTTGTGATTTCTTTGTGTGCGGTGTTGTTGTAGTAGTCTAGCTTATTTATTTTCTCCAGTTACTTTTATAAGTATTTTAATTCCGCATTAAATCTAAACAATTTTTTTTAATACTCTATTCACCCCCCCCTATATAGTAAAACCTATCTATCCCTCACTTTCAAGCTGGCCACCACCGTTGTGCCTTTGTGAGCCGTTGGGTCTTGTAGTTCTGGTTTGGACGTTTTGGTCTCCGACTCCGTACCGATTGTTCTTACCTAGTGTTAATGACTTATGTTTTCGAGCTATTTTGTGCTCAGTTTGATTCTTAGATCAGTTTATGTTATTTCATGCTAATCTTTGCAAATTTTTATCAAAGATTGGCTTCGTTTAGCACTTACTGCAATGTTCTTTCAACTCCTTTATTGCAGACTTTTACTTTACCTATTTTTATTTGGCTAATCAGCTGTGCTTTTAGCATTTCTTATAGTTGGGTTTTGTAAACCCTTTCTTGCCTTTTAACTTATTTTCTGCTCATTTTCATTTCCACTTGTATTTTCTTGTTGAGGTGTTCTTCTTTTGAATGCCGCAGGTTTAGGGTTGTAGCTGGTGGATCATCTGTGTTGGGTGGTAGCTTTTGTACTGTAGTTGTTGTAGTAGTTTCCTCACCATTGTGACGTAGTTGCTTTTCGGTTTTAGTTCTAACTTGTATACCTCAAGTGGGTTCGTGTCAGCTTGTTGGCACCCACTGGTAGTTTTTCTTTTGAAATATTGAATACTTTTGCTAGCTACTTGTTTATCTTTTTTGATTTGTTGTACTTGCTCCCTGGAAAGCCTTTAGGTTAGGTTGCATGTTAGGTATTTTAAAGTATAAAAATTATTATTATTAGTTCATACATGTCATATTAGAAATCTAAACAACATTATTTAATGGTCATGAAAGCTACATTCACTATTATTATAAATCGAGAGTCTTGCATACCATGAGTTGTCATGTGGGGATTTTTATACTCTTGTAGGATGTCTAATCTTATAAATAATATATTTTTTGCAGCATATAACTCTCTTTTTCTTGTGGACTAGATGAGCCACTTAGCCGAGGGATACGGCTAACTGCTTAACTTAATAGGAATTACACTAAATAACTTATAGATCTTTTATAAAGGTGCAGAGTTGGAGTTTTTTCTGAGTATCTGCAGTTATCCCCTGCTGAAGTGGCATCATAATGCGTGTTTTCCCTTACTCTGATATATCATTAAATGTGGTGAAAATGCAAGTTATGACAGGGCTGCAACAATGTTTCTTCAGGATGGAACTGAATAGGGTGCCACCTCTCTCCTACGGGGATTTGTTGGAGAGGATGGTAAGGGATGTCGATGGCGAGGCGTCAAACCCTGAGTTCGTGAAGAAGTTAGCCAAGTGGCTCATAGAGGAGGAGAATGGGCAAGGGGGTGGTCGAGGTCAGGATGTGAGAAGAGCTAAACCCCCGTAACGGGAACAGCAGTAGAAGCTGCAGCTGCAGAGGTGGGGTTCTAGGAGCCAAACAATTGAGTCGGCTGGTGGCAGTAGGAGCGGTAGGACCAAGGCCGGCAGAGGGGTTTCCATGAAGGGGAAAATCGCTAGGGGGACCAGTGCCAGTTCAACCCGCCAAGCTGGAGGTAGGGACATGGGCCCCCTCCCACTGATCACCATAAGACTATGGCAGTAACCATGAGGAGGAGAAGGAGAAGGCCACCCAAGGAGGAGACAAGAAGACATAATGGGTGGGACTTAAGTTATTGATGACAATGTGAAGTGCTTCTGCTCATAAATTGTGTACGTAACCCCCCTTTTTTTCAATATATGAATTTTCTTGACTGTTAATTTCTTGCAATGAAGTGTATGAACTGATGAGAAAGTCTACCTGAGCCCCAATTTTTCTCCGTCTGTCAGGCTCTCACCTAGATGGAAAGGAAGGGGTCCTCGGTAGAAATTATTGTTCCTCTACAGCCAAGTCTCGAGCTTTCTCCAGCTATCAGGCTCTCACCTAGCTGGTAAGGCAGGGGTCTCGGTGGACAGTGTTGTTGCTCTGGAGCCCAATCCTGAGCTTTCTCCTACTGTCAGGCTCTGAACTAGTTGGTAGGGCAGGGGACCATGGTGGACATTATTGTTACTCTAAAGCCCAGTCCCGAGGTTTCTCCAGCTGTCAGGCTCTCACCTAGCTGGCAGGGCAGGGGTTTTCGATGGACATTGTTGTTGCTCTAAAGCCATGTCCCGTGCTTTCTCCCACTGTTTGGCTCTCACCTAGCTGGTAGTGCAAGGGTCCTGGGTAGACAGTGTTGTTCCTCTAGAGCAAGTCCCGAGCTTTCTCCCGCTATGAGGCTCTTACCTAGCTGTAGGGCTGGGGTCCTCGATGGTTATTGTTGTTTCTCTGGTGCAAAGTCCCGAGCATTCTCACGCTGTCAAGCTCTCACCTATCTGGCATTGGAGGAGTCCTCAGTGGACAGTGTTGTTGCACTAGAGCCCAGTCTAGAGCTTTCTCCCGCTGTCAGGCTCTCACCTTACTGGCAGGGCAAGGGTCCTTGGTTGATATTGTTGTTGCTCTGGAGCCAAGTCCCGAGCTTTCTCCAACTATTAGGATCTCACCTATCTGGCAGGGCAAGGGTCCTTGATAGATAGTGTTGGGGCTCTGGAGCCCAGTCCTGAGCATTCTCCCGCTATTAGGCTCTTACCTAGCTGGCAAGGCAGGGGTCCTCGAGGGACATTATTATTGCTCTGGAGACATGTCCCGATCTTTCTCCGGATATCAGGCTCTCACCTAGCTGGCAGGGCAAGGGTCCTCGGTTGACAGTGTTGTTGCTCTGTAGCCCAGTCCCGAGCTTTCTCCCATTGTCAGGCTCTCACCTTACTGGCAGGGTAGGGGTCCTCGGTGGACATTATTGTTACTCTAGAGCCCAGAATTGATCTTTCTCTTGCTGTCAGGCTCTCACCTACCTGGCACGGCAGGGGTCCTTGGTGGATATTATTGTTGCTCTAGAGCTATGTCTCGAGCTTTCTACCGATGTCAGGCTCTTACAAAGCTGGTAGGGAAGGGGTCCTCGGTGGATAGTGTTGTTGCTTTGGATCCCAGTCCTGAGCTTTCTCCCGCTGTCAGTATTTAACCTAGTTGGCAGGGAAGGTGTCCTCGGTGGACATTGTTGTTGCTTTGGAGCCAAGTCCCGAGCTTTCTTTCGCTATCAGGCTCGGACTTAGCTGGCAGGGCATGGGTCCTTGGTGGACAGTTTTGTTACTCTGGAGCTCAGTCTAAAGCTTTCTCCCGCTATCGGGCTCTCACCTAGTTGACAAGGCAGGGGTGCTCGGTGGACATTATTGTTACTCTAGAGCCAAGTCCGGAGCTTTCTCCATCTATGAGGCTCTTACCTAGCTGGCAAGGCAGGGGTCCTCTATCGACAATGTTGTTGCTCTGGAGCCTAGTCAAGAGCTTTCTCCCACTGTCAGGCTCTCACAAAGCTTGCAAGGCAGTGGTCCTCGGTGGACATTATTGTTGCTCTAGAGCTAAGTCCCGAGCTTTCTTTCGCTGTCAGGCTCTCACCTACCTAGCAGGGCAGGGGTGTAACGACCATAACTGTTGCATGACGTATATTAGAAGGTTCTGCCGAGTCCCCACACTACATGCCACAAAAAGGCTGCGAAGTTACAGGTTAATACCAAACCATAATCGCATCCCAACTCAAAGCATGCTAGTGGAAGCTTAAGGTTAACATTGAACTCAATCACCATAAATGTCAATTATATATAAACTGCACATTTATATATAAAACCAAAGGAATGTACCAAATACACAAAAGTTGGCCTTAAGGCCTTATAGTTACGCTTTACAAGTGTGTGTTACAAACATCGGCGCGCAGGCCGGCCATACATGAACATAATAAAAGGGCCTTCGCTCAACCTTCGAGGGCCAGCAGCAGCAGCAAGGTCTTTAGCCTGCTATTTCCCACTCGACTCTCCAGCACCTGCACAAGGACATCCCATTGCAATGGTTGCAAACAAGGCAACAGACAGCATTCAGTTGACCAATTTATAACGACCCTACCCCTTTCCCGGGGTAGTGGTATTACTTCCATGCAGGTATAGCTTTACACAAGCAGATATAGCATACAATGTGCACTCATGCATAATCAACATATCACAATCGTCACCCACGAGGCTCGATGATCTGTGCACTCAGGGCACATTCTTGGGGTACGACGAACCAGGATCCCATCACTGTTCATGGGCCGAAACCCAACAGTATTGAGCATTAAGTCTTAATGGCACACAAGCCTAAGACTCTCATTATGCGCTCAAACGAGACCAATAACTAGGTATACCAGATGGTCAGACATAACATAGGTCAAAATCAGCCACCCCCATTACTCAAGTCGTCATTCCATCATTGAATACCGAAGTACACATGGCCAATTTACATGCGCGGGTCGGTTTCACCTTTCCTGTTCGGTAATAAGCCTTTTTAAGAGCTCACAACTCACAATAGGAACAATGTCCACCAAGGACTGGTTTCACAATCCAAAAAGTGGAGATAATGCCAGTGTTCCTTCCAATCGCTTGGCGCGTTCAGCAGAACTCACTTTCTGCACCAAAACTCAACCACAAACATGACATACAACAAATGAATCATGCGAGTATTTTCCTGTAATTTCAATCCAGTACTTCCTGTAACTACCCATCACAGGCACAATCCATCGACTCCACAAACTATACATTTTTATTCGGAGTCTTCTCCGATGCGCAAGATGCAACATCACCAATCCAGACTAACCTATCTAGATGGGCTTCACGAATCATGCCTATCCCGTACTACACTTTTTCGGGTCTATATGCAAGACTGGGGATTTAAAGAATCAACCCAAGGGGATCCCTCCACAACCATCTTTTGGTGGGGGAAAATCTACAAACATGCCAAAAATGAGGACTTCACATGTCCAAGAAGGAAGATCATTACCCTTGACGATCTCTTGGGAGCCATGGAATTCTAGCAGGATAGCAAGCACCGCAACACTCTCGCCTTCACAAAGCTGGACTCGGCTCGTAATTCTGAACGTTGGAGCTCCACCGACAGCCAGATATCTTCTCTTCTTCCTCCTTGCTGTCCCTCTCTCTATTCTTTTTAGAAAGAGAATAACCAAGCTTTGAATGAGAGATAACTCTCAAGTCCTGGAGTTATCTCAACAGGGAGAAACTTGGACCCTTAGATCCCATCTGAAGGAAATGAACGACCACAAATCGCCCTGAAATATCAATTTTTGGGCTGACACGCCCGTGTCACAGGCTGTGTACTGTAAGCGGCACACGAACTGATATACCCAGAACAGAACATTGCATGTGACACGCCTGTGTCATATACCGTGTGTCATAACACGGCTTCAGACACGCCCGTGTCTAGCCCGTGTTCACCAAGCCTCAATGTCTTTGAAAAGTTCCAGAAAGGGATATGGCCATGTGACACGCCCGTGTCACAGGCCGTATGCCCAGAACAAGCCCGAGCCCAAACGGGTTCAATAGGCCTCACAGACCTTGCCAAAACCCGAGGAGGACATGACCTCTAACAGGCCCGTATCTTAGGCCGTGTACCCCTCCCAAAAAATGTCGAGTGCATCTCGTTGAGTACTCGAGATGACATTGAGAAGGAAACGGCTTGGGACATGCCCATGTCCAAGGTCGTGTGCCTCACTAAAGGTACTCTCAAGACAAAAATTCACACTCGAGAAGACAAAGCAGGACATGCCCTTTGACACGCCTGTGTCAAAGGCCATGTTGCCCAGCCTGAACTCCAATTTTGGGATTTTGGGAGTTTCGGGTTTTGGGGTGTTACAACCCTCCTCTCCTTACAATAAATTTCATCCTGAAATTTCCTCACAGCATGTAAACCAAGCAATCATAATGTTATTACCTCAAAATGTGAGTTACAACAAAAGTCACACATAACAATAGTTTAAACAAACAACTCGGGAAATTCAGCTCGCATGGTCTGCTCCCTCTCCCATATTAGCTCCTCACATCCACAATTGTCCCACCAGACTTTTACCATCTCGATTGTTTTGTTCCGCAATTGTTTATTGGCTCTATCCTCGATCTGAATCTGTCTAACCTTTGTCGTTAGCCCATATTTGACCGGTACGCGATCATTCTCAATCACTTGAGTTGGATCTTTCACGGCTTTTCGAAGTACTGAGATATGGAACACATCATGCAACTAACTCAGTTTTGGAGAAAGAGCTAGCCGATAGGAAGGTTCCCCAACTCGCTACACCACTTCAAATGTACCAAGATATCTCAGACTCAACTTTTTCAGACGCCGAATCATGGACACACCTTTGAGGTGTTTGATCTTCAAGTATACCCAATCGCCCACCGCAAACTCCACGTTCTGATGCTTGGCATTGTAGTATTTGGCTTGCCTATCCTTGGCTATCAATATCCTCTCCCAAATAGAGCGTATCATCGAAGTAGCTTCTTCGACTTCCTTACGCGGATATACCTTCAATTCGCCTGCTTCTGCCCAAGCTAGCGGTGTACGACATTTCCGACTATACAAAGCTTCATATGGAGCCATACCAATGCTCGCATGGTAGCCATTATTACAAGCAAACTCTTCCATATAGAGATGGTCTTCCCATCTCTTACCTAAATCCAAGGCGCATATTCAGAGCATGTCCTCCATCGTCCTGTTGGTTCGCTCAGTCTGGCCGTCAATTTGGGGATGAAAGGTCGTAATGAATGTTAACTTTGTGCCTAACAATCCATGGATTAGCCTCAAATCATTCGATGTGAAGAGCCCATCACGGTAACTTACGATGCTATGGGGAACACCATGCAAGGGTACAATTTGCTCAACATAAAACTTCGCCAAGACTTCCACTGAATTGTCCCTCTTATTCGATAGGAAGTGAGCCACATTAATCAACTGGTCTACGATCACCAAAATCGAATTGTTCCAGCATTGAGATCACGACAACTCCTGCACGAAATCCATCGAAATATCGTCAAACTTCCACTCTGGAATAGGTAACTACTTCAGGAACCCTCCAGGCTTATGGCACTCAACTTTTACCAAAGCACAAGTTTTGCAATTAGCCACAAAAAGTGCTATGTTTTTCTTTAACCCTGGCCACCAGAACAACTTTTTCATGTTCTTATACATTTTTGTGCTCCCCGGGTGAATTGAGTATTTGGTAAAGTGAGCCTCATACAACAACTCTTACCTCAATTTACCCCTACTTGGGACGCACAAATGAGCCTCTTTCCACAAAAGGTCGTCATCCCAGGAGAATAGGTCATTTGAACCATTATTTGCATAGCGTTGGAGACTTTCATCCAGTTCCTTTGCTCGTCAAACCCTGTCCGTAAGGTCACATTGTACCTCCATCCAGTTAAAGCACGTACTTGCTGTAGAATCCTTGTCAACGCATGAAATCTCTAACGCTTCCAACTTGAAAGTGAGGGTAAGATCTACCTTTACTCTAGAGGGGGGGGGGGGGTGAATTGTGTATATTAAAATAATTTTCCAGATAAAAATTAATTGGCAGTGGAAGACTTGATTTATATATATAAGTGTATTGTGCTAGCAGAAAATAAAAACTAAGTAAGCAAGAAAAAAACACAACACACAGCAAATAAAACACAGCAACCAGAAGACACAAGGATCTATAATGGTTCCCCAATCAACCTGGGTACATCCACTATTCTACCACCCTAGGTAGGAATCCACTGCAGGAATAGTTGATCAGGTTTCCTCGGCACCAATGAGCTTTTGATAAGGTGATCATTAACCAAATCAGATTTTTTGATCAGGTGTCTTGCCACCACTGAGTTTTGACCAGGTCTCAGAAACCAACCACAAAACTTTTGAAGGAAGTTTTGAGTAACCCTTTTACAGTAGAATGAAAGAAAAAGAAAGAGTTGATGTTCTTCTCTGTCAACAGTCAAAGAGAAGACTAGTGGATTGTTGTTGTCAAAGCGCCCCATGAGATTTGAAGTTGTTCAGGAAGAGAAGCTTTGAACAGGGTGATAAGCCTTTAGTATGATTGAGATCTCTAGCAAAGAATGATTTCAACAATGGTTGAATTGTGATGTGTCTGTAGTCCTTGATTGATGAAGCCTTGAACACTTGAATCAGAAGAGATCTTGAAAGAATATAGAAATTCTTTTCTGTGTGGTGATCTCCTTCACAGTTGTATTCCTTGTGTTCTGTAAGAATTCTGATTTGTAATCCTGTAGACTTGTGTCACAAAATTTATTCCTTAGAATTATGATCCTCTTGTCTCAATTACTCTGAGATGATATTTTTAAGATCAGTCTTCTAGATAGCCATTAGCAAGTCATAAATGACTTCCTAAAATTATATTTATCTCTGGAGGAAAGTCCTAAGAGACATTCCATTTAGTCTTCCTTGAAACTTGCTCCAGATTAATTGAACGGCTACAAAATCCTTTGAAATAAATGCTGAATATGAATCTTATTGAATTCCATAACTGACTGAATTTGAATTCCTGAAATCGTCGATCTCTCAAGGAAAGTCGTCGATCTGAGCTCGACTATCGTCAACCTGAGCTAAGAGACTGAAGCTAGACTCAAAATAGAAATCGTCGATCTGAGCTCAACTATCGTCGACCATAGATCAGAGACTTGGATTTTGGCTAGAGAGAGAAACGTCGATCAGAGCTTGGAGATCGTCTAACTGAGTTCGATGACTCGTTGAACTGAACTCAGAGATAGTCGAACTGAGTTCGACGCCTCGTCGATCTGAGCTCGACGATAATTGCCTTATGTTTCTGCACTTGTATTCTGAATCTAGGAGGTCTTGGTAGCAGCTTTCAAACATAAATTCTAAGCCTTAGACCTATTCTAGTTGACCTTTAAAACTATACAATGAGGTCAAGCCATTTTCCTAAGGACATAGTGATCCTTGCCCAAATATGTAATAGGGTGTTCCAAGAATCTCACCCTATTTTGGTTAGGATTACTATTTACATGACATATAGAAAATGACAAGCATATAAGCAGAAATAAAAGCAAATATAACATAGTTGAAGAAAGAATTGCAACATTGCAAAGGCACATATAGTATCACACCAGATAGTTATAATTAAATATATACTGTCATCTTAAACAGTTACTCCTTATCTTTAGTCTTTTTGAATAAGATTTCTCTGTTTGGATTGAGATCTTCCTTCTTGGATCTCATGTCATCAGCAGCACCTAGAGAGGATTAAGATTTAGGTCTGGGAACAACAGCCTCTGGGTGCAGCTTCATATAGCTCTCTGGATCAAAGAATTTCCTAGAGGAGTATCTTTCAAGTTCTTTTTTCCTTTGTTCAGATAGAGTAGTGATATTTGAAGCATCTTTTCCCTGTTCCCTTGCCTTCTTTATTTGATCCAAAGCAACCAACTCTTTCATCCTTTCAGTCCAGGAAAGGGGATTATTTTCTGGATCTTCAAAGGGGACAGAAGGTTCATATCTGTTAAATTTATCTGTAGGAGGAGCTCTTGAAGTAACAATTTCTTTCAGCTTGTAAGGGAAAGGACCAGAGGTAGAGTCAATGGGTCCTTGTCCTTCCCTTTGATAAGGATGTTGTCTGGGTTGACCTCTGGAATGACCTCTGTAACCTCTTTGGTTTCCTCTGTACTGGCCTTTCCTGAATTGGTAGTCTCTTTGTTGATACCCTCTTGATTGGGATCTGTCTTGAACTTGAAAGGAACTTTGAGTCTTAGCATATGAGGAGTGAGAAGCAGAACCTCCACCAATTCCTGCATCTGGTGAAGGAGGAGGAGGATGATGGTGAGATGATCCTTTGTCAAACTTTCTCTTCTTATTCACTGCCTTTAGCTGATTCTTTGAGAATTGCATCCAAGGTTCAGTTATAGGACAATCATGCAGAATATAATATGGAATGTCATTATAATCCTTTACTTTCTCTTGAGGAACTCTTTTCAAAGCTTTGCTTCTGGCTTTCCTCTTCCTTGCAATGGTTGTAGAGGATTCATCAGAATAAGTTGTGAACTTGTCACTATCTGAGCTCTGAGGATTGTTATACAATTCATCAATCCTTTTAATATACTCTTTCTATTGTTTGGATTGTTCAGTTGAAGCAGCAGCAGCAGCAGTAGTGACAGAAGCAGTACTAACAGACACACTGGATGAAACAGCAGTAGCAATAGAATTAACTGGGGCAGCAGGAGCATAAGATATAGAAACAATAACATCAGTAACAGCAGGCTCATCAACATGAACAGCAGGCTCTGAAACATTAGCCTCTATCATCAGCAAATCATTAGCAATATCTGAACAGACTTTATCAACAGCAGCATCCGAATCAACATTCACAATATCAGCAGAAATAACACTTTCCACAACCTTTAGAGAATTGATATATGAAGATATCATGCTGGTATCAAAACTGAAAATAGGCACAATGGCCTTAGTAAGGTCTTTAGCTTCTTGAGCTGGAAGATGTCTACTATAGAGAGCATCAAATTCTGAAAGCAGTGTCTTGAGGTCAACTGCTAGAACTAGAACTGGAGCTAGAATCTCTGGCACTTCTACATCTGAAGCAGGCAGCATCTCTACTTCATGTGACATCTCCCATGCCTTGATTCAGTAGACACTGGATCAAGGCACACCACAGAAGAGATTGCCTGAGGAGGATAGAAGGAGGAGAGCTTGCCAGATAAGTCCTGGATAAACTGAAGGAGTGGAGCCATTGAGGTCTCCAGTAGGAGTGTTAGCTTGGGAGCTAACAACTCATAGAGCTTATCTGCTAAAGCTAGAAGATCTACTTGCTTAAGAGATACTTGTGTAGAGGTAGAGGATAGGGTTGCAGAAGTAGATGGTGTTGGAGGAGCTGCTGGGATGTGGAGAAATGATGTGGATGGCAGTGAAATGTATGGTTGAGATATGGGGATTTTTGTGATTGAAGTCACTGGGATGGAAATGGATGGATTAAAGGATGGTTTAGCAAGAATGTCTTGAAATAATTGTTGATAAGAGGTAGATGATGATGGGGGCTAAAGGGTTGAGGAATGAGAATCATCCATGAAGGAGTAATCTAAGAGATTGAAGGATGGAAGATGGATGGATGAGTCAATGTCAGGGTGAGGATAATAGTGTAGAGGATGGAAATTGTCTACACAAGTTGCTGGTGGTTGTGAAGGAGTTGAGATTGGAGATGAAATGATGATATGGGATGAAATTGAAGTGGTGATGGTTGATGTAGGGATGTTAGAAAAAGCAATGGATAAAGATGGTATATATGAGGAGGAGGCAGCAATTCTTCCAAGGAGGCAGTTGCCTGAGGGGAAGTGACTTGAGCAGTCCTTGTGCCTGAAGTTGAGACCACTGTAGGAGCTTTGCTAGGTTTTGCAATTTGTCTGTCCCACTTTCCAAAGAGGGCACAGGATAGCCTCTTGGAGGCATTAATGTGCATGGCACTGGAGACAAGCAGCTGGGGGAATCTGTTGTGCAGAAACAGGCATAGAATCCTCCCAAAATTCAAAAAAAATTTATTCACCTTTTTCTTAATTAAATCAAAGAATATCTGTAACGACCCCATCCGTTAAATGACGTATAGTAGAAGGTCCGGCCGGGGCCCCACAATATATGCCACAAACAGACGGTGAGGTCACAGGATAATACCAAACCAAATACGAATCCTAACCCAGAGCATTCTAGCGGAAGCTTTAAGTTACAACTTTGAACTCTCAACCGGAATGTCCAATATATAAAACCACCTTTATATATATATACCACGGAATGTACACAACCACAAGAGTTTGGCCTTAAGGCCTTACAGTTCCTCTTTACATACAACATGTTTTACAAACCTCGGCGCGCAGGCCGGCCATACATGAGTACAAGAGAAAACAAAACAAAGCCATTTGCTTAGCCTTCAAGGGCTAGCCGCAGCAGCAGCAGCAACAGCAGTAGGGCATCAGCCCATCATTTACCACTTGGCTCTCCAGCACCTGCACGGGAACAATCCACCCAACCGGTGGCAAACAATGCAACGGTCAGCATTCAGCTGACCCAATTATAACAATCCTACCCCTTCCTCGGGGCATGAGCATTCTTTCCCTGCAAGCATGGCATCATCAAATAGCAACTATGTGCGCGCAGGCACATTCAAGCCATCACAACCATCGGCCACCCGGCCCGACAGTCCGTGCACTCAGGGCACATTTTCGGTGTACCGGAATACCAGGGTCAACACCACCGTCTACACGGTATTTGAGCATTTTAGTCTTTCCGGCGCGCGGGCCTAAGACTCTCATTAGGCGCTCCAACAAAACCTATACCAGGCTTCCAAGTCGGACGGACCTAACACAGGTACGGATCAGCCACCCCCCGTTGCTCAAGTCGCCGTGCCACCTCAAATACGGAAGTATCCATGGCTATTTATAGGCGCGGGTCGGTTTCACCTTTCCTGTTCGGCAATCTGCCTTTTCATCGGGTTGCAGCCCAACGGCTCAACCACTCACAAAGTGGCAACACACGGCCACAAGAGTTGCATCCAACCCTCTTCATTTCCTGGACATCGTCCAGTACTTCCTGCCGCACCAAGCAACAGGTAGGAACAAGGCATCACAAGCCATAGGCATCACAAGCCATAATCACGGAGCCTTCTCCGATATGCAAACAAGCATCACCAATCCAGACTACATCCAGATGGGCTTCACACAGCATGCCTAGAGCCGTACTCCAATTCCGGCCTCTAACAAGGGGGACTTCACATATCTACCCCAAGGGACACCACAACCCACCGCACACTCGCGGGGAAGGGGTTTTCCTATGCAATGCAGAAAATAAGGACTTCACATGTCCAAGGAGGGAGATCGTTACCCTTGTCGATCTCTTCGGTGCCATCGAAAACTAGCCGGTGAGAAAGAATCGCAGCAGCCTTGCCGTCACAACGCCGGCTTCGGATCACGAATCGGACCACGGGACTTCCGCCGGTGGCATGCTCTCCTCCTCCTTCTTCCTCCACTCTCTTTCTCTCTTTCTTAAGGAAAAATGAAGAATGACCTCTTCATTCTTCCCTCACGATTTAATCCAGCCAGGAAACCACCTGAGCCCTTGGATCAAAAGAGAGAAAACTGAACGGCCAAGATTTTCCCAAAAAACCAATTTTTGGCCGACACGGCCTGTGACACGCCCGTGTCACAGGCCGTGTACCCTTTAAGCGGCACACACAGTTTGAACCGACTGAACAACACGGGCATCGACACGCCCGTGTCAAACCTGACACGCCCGTGTCATTCTTGAGACACACCCGTGTCTCCTGCTTCATCGAGCTGCAACCAGTACACGGGTCGGAACACGACAACTAACACGCCCGTGTCCAGCCTGACACGCCCGTGTTCCCGGCCGTGTTCAAGGCCGTGTCCGGCTCTGACTTGAATAGGCCAAATTCAAAAAATAATTCGAACACGCCCTGGGACACGCCCGTGTCGAAGGCCGTGTCCCAGGCTCGACGCTCGTCGACTATCAATCGTCGACTAGCCTGAACACGCCCTGGGACACGCCCGTGTCCCAGGCCGTGTACACCCGACACGCCCTGGGACACGCCCGTGTCCCAGGCCGTGTAAACCAACCTGCTACTCAAACTTCATGTTGTGTCTTTTTGGGGCCTTTTTGGGGTGTTACAACCCTCCCCCCCTTATCAAAATTTCGTCCCGAAATTTGCACGGTAAGGAAACAAAACCAGCAATGCTATAACTCTGTTATAACAAAAAGTACATGGTCTACAGTTTATACAAATAACTCGGGAAACTCAGCTCGCATGGTCTGCTCTCGCTCCCATGTAAGCTCTTCACGGCCACAATTGTCCATCGGACCTTGACCATCCCGATCACTTTGTTCCGCAACTGTTTCTCGGCTCGATCCTCGATCCGAATGGGTCTAACCCTCGTCGTTAGCCCATACTCGACCGGTACCCGATCATTCTCCACTACTTGAGCTGGATCCTTCACCGCCTTACGAAGGACTGAGATGTGAAACACATCATGTAATCCACCCAAGTCCGCTGAAAGTGCTAGTCGATAAGCAGCTTCCCCAACTCGCTCCACCACCTCAAACGGACCAAGATACCTCGGACTTAGCTTTTTCAAACGCCGAATCCTGGACACACCTTTGAAGGGTTTGATCTTCAAATATACCCAATCACCCACCGCGAACTCCACGTTCCGGTGTTTGGCATTGTAGTACTTTGCTTGACGATCTTGGGCTATCAATAGCCTCTCCCGAATAGAGCGTATGAGCGAAGTAGCTTCTTCGACTTCCTTTTTCCCATTCAGCTTAGATTCGCCTGCTTCTGCCCAAGCTAACGGTGTACGGCATTTACGCCCATACAACGCCTCAAATGGTGCCATACCAATACTCGCTTGGTAGCTATTATTATAGGCAAATTCAACAAGAAATATATACTCTTCCCATCGCTTACCAAAGTCTAGGGCGCACATGCGGAGCATGTCTTCCATCGTCCTGTTGGTTCGTTCAGTCTGGCCATCCGTTTGGGGATGAAAGGCCGTACTAAACGCTAACTTTGTACCCAACATTTGATGAACGCGACGCCAATCATTCGATGTGAACCGCCCATCACGGTCACTAACGATGCTCCGAGGAACACCGTGCAGTCGAACAACCTGCTCCACATACAGCTTGGCCAAGGTTTCCACTGAATCGTCTCTTCTGTTTGGAAGGAAGTGCGCCACTTTCGTCAACCGGTCCACAATTACCCAGATTGAATCATGACCCGTTGAGATCTCGGTAACCCGTGCACGAAATCCATCGAAATATCATCGAACTTCCACTCCGGAATAGGTAACGACTTCAGGAAACCGCCAGGCTTCTGGCATTCTGCTTTCACCAACACACATGTGTTGCATTTAGCCACATAACGAGCCACATCTTTCTTTAGTCCGGGCCACCAGAACAGCTTTTTTATATCCCTGTACATCTTTGTGCTCCCTGGGTGAACTGAGTACTTTGCAAAGTGAGCTTCGTACATCAACTCTTCCCTCAATTTACCCACACTTGGGACGCACACTCGACCATTTCTCCGTAACAACCCGTTATCCCAAGAGAATTGATCATCCGGCCCATCTTTAGCATAGCGCTGGAGACTTTCATCAAGCTCCGTTGCTCGCCGAACTCGGTCCGTAAGGTCATATTGCACCTCCGTCCAGTTCAAACATGCATCGGTTGACGAACCCTTGTCAACGCAAGATATCTCCAATGCTTCCAATTCCTGGATCAAATGCTGATCATGCCTCTGCAACCAGCTTGCCTGTACCGGAGTCTTCCGACTCAAAGCATCAGCGACCACATTTCCCTTCCCGGGAGTATAGTGAATCTCGAAGGTGTAGTCCCCGAGGAACTCCATCCATCTTCGTTGTCGCATATTCAGATCCTTCTGATCCAACAAATACTTTAGGCTCTTGTGATCCGTATAGATATCCACTTTCACGCCATATAGATAGTGCCGCCACAACTTGAGCGCAAAGATTACCGCCGCCAACTCCAAATCATGGACGGGGTAATTCCGCTCATGCACTTTCAATTGACGCGAGCCATAAGCAATCACTTTACCAAATTGCAGAAGAATGCAGCCTAAGCCGCTCCCTGATGCATCACTATAGATCTCATACCCATCGGTACCACATGGCGATGTCAACACAGGCGCCGTGGTCAAACAACTCTTCAAGTCTTCAAAAGCTCGCGCGCACTCCGGCATCCAAATGAACTTTTGATCTTTTCTCGTCAGCGTGGTCAGAGGTAAAGCAATCCGTGAGAAGTTTTCCACAAACCGTCTATAGTAGCCCGCAAGTCCAAGGAAGCTCCTGACCTCGGCCACTGAAGACATCACTGGCCAATCTCGGATGGCACTTATCTTCAACGGATCCACCGCGATACCCTCTCCGCTTACCACATGGCCTAAAAAGGCTACTGAAGAGAGCCAGAACTCACACTTTGAGAACTTGGCGAAAAGTTTATTCCTCCGCAGGGTATGCAAGACCAACCGCAAATGGTTTGCGTGATCCTCTTCCGACTTAGAGTATACCAAGATGTCATCGATAAACACAATAACAAACAAATCCAAATACTCTCGGAACGTTCGATGCATTAGGTCCATAAATACCGAAGGCGCATTACATAGGCCAAACGGCATTACCGTGAACTCATAATGACCGTAGCGTGTTCCAAACGCCGTCTTGGGAATGTCACCTTCCCGAATCCTTAGCTGATAATATCCCGATTTCAAATCCAACTTGGAATAGACCGTTGATCCTGCCAGCTGATCAAAGAGGTCATCAATCTGCGGAATCGGATATTTGTTTTTCTCCGTCAGCTTATTCAACTCGCGGTAGTCAATACACAACCGTAAGCTACCGTCTTTCTTCTTCACAAAGAGAACAGGCGCGCTCCAAGGTGACATACTTGGGCGTATATATCCCTGCTCCAACAACTCTTGCAATTGGACTTTCAAATCAGCCATCTCTTTTGGCGCGACGCGATATGGAGAGCGGGCCACAGGTTTCGCACCTGGCACCAACTCAATAGAGAAGTCAATCTCCCGCTGGGGTGGTAACCCAGGAAGATCTTTAGGAAACACGTCGGTAAACTCTGACACAACTGGCACTTCACCGACACTGGCCTTTGGCTCAACAGCCTGAATTAGCGTGAAGAATAACTCCGCGCCCTTCCGAACAGCATTGACGACTTGGAGTGCAGACAACAACGTTCCGCCAACTCCTCGCATACCAGCGAACTTCGTCACAAGCCCGGTATTCTGGCCCAGTGTAATCTCCTTGGAGTTGCAATCAATAAAGGCACGCTGCTCCGAGAGCCAGTCCATACCAAAGATCACATCAAACTCCGATAACGGTAGCACAGCTGCACTCAAACCGAAATCCCGACTTCCTATTTGCACATCCACATCGCAAGCCCTATCCGCAAGCATCACACAGCCATTCGGCAATAGCACCCTTGTACTATCCACCGTCACATGACTCGGTACCCCAATTCGAGATACGAAATCCTCAGACAGAAAAGAATGCGAAGCACCCGTATCAAACAGGGCTCTCGCTAAGTTATTCCGAATCAGGACAAAGCCTGCAGCACACACACATGCACAAGCTAAACATAACCAAAACCAAAAGCACCAGCAAGTAAACTAAATCAACTCGTACCTGTGACGACGTCACTTTGCTTAATCGCTTCCTGTTGGCCAAGTTGATAGATTCGGGGCTGCGCCTGGGAAGCAGAGGAATCCACCACCGCTTTGCCCTTCTCAGCATACGACGCACCCGTCTTCTTCTCCCCTTTGGGCTGCACAACCCTACAGTCACGAGCTATATGCCCCACCCGGCCACAGTTATAGCATGTACGAGCATCCGGCCTTGATGTCGCTCCCGACACAACGGTCGTAGTCACTTGCCTAGATGGCTTGGACCTCTTGCCCCCTTTCTTCTGGTAAAACGACTTGCTCGGGCGAGGTGCGTGAAACTCTGGCTTCGACACAACCAAGCCCTTGTTCCCTTGCACTCGCCTCATGTCCTTCTCCAACGCGCACGCAGTATCAACCAACGCCTGAAACCCTTGGCTCACAGAACTCGAAAGCAGGAATCGCAACTCATCCCGCAATCCTTCATAGAACCGATTCGTTTTCCTTTGGTCATCCGCGAAGATTGTTCCCGCATATCGTCCCAACCTGGTAAACTCATGCAAGTAGATATCCACACTATCTTCCCCTTGCTTTAACCGTTGGAACTCATTTTCCATAGCACTGCGTTGCGCCGCTGGGACATGTTTCGCCAGAAATAATCGAGAGAACTCCTCAATCGACACTTGTGTTAATTGCCTGCCCGCCAAATGGTGTAGCTCAACCTCGTCCCACCACAACCGCGCCTCCCATTCAAGCATGAAGGTGGCTAAGGTGACCTTGAGAGTTTCCTCCGCCCTGATCGCTGTCATTATCCTCTTGACACGCGATAACCAATCTTCCGCCTGCGTTGGGGATCCCATTCCCGCAAACGTAGGAGGACTGAAGCTCATGAATTGCTTCAACTGTCGGTCAGCTGCTCGTGGATCTACAGCCTCAACCGGCTCGGGTCTTACATCAACACGAACTGGCACTTCTGCCGGCTGTGCCTGCCCGGTCGGCTGAATCATGGCAAATAGCGCCTCAGCAACTAAGCGAACAGTTTCCGCAGATGGAGGAGGTGTTGGCACCTCAGCTGGTGCCGCACTCTCATCAGAGCGCTGGGGCTCAGACTGCCCAGCACCACTACGTGTCACATATAGGTGGACAAGACACACATTAGCGAACGTATACAAGTAAAACAACACAAAAAGGAATGCGCAGATTCCTCAAACAAGATTTTGTACATTCCTTAGTGGACATTCCAGAGTTCATTAGCGTTACAGCAGGTCGCACAAACACGTGCTCGCCACCCCACAAAAGAATTCGACCACGAATTCGAAAGAGGAAGACCGACAAAAGCTGATACCAAAATGTAACGACCCCATCCGTTAAATGACGTATAGTAGAAGGTCCGGCCGGGGCCCCACAATATATGCCACAAACAGACGGTGAGGTCACAGGATAATACCAAACCAAATACGAATCCTAACCCAGAGCATTCTAGCGGAAGCTTTAAGTTACAACTTTGAACTCTCAACCGGAATGTCCAATATATAAAACCACCTTTATATATATATACCATGGAATGTACACAACCACAAGAGTTTGGCCTTAAGGCCTTACAGTTCCTCTTTACATATAAAATGTTTTACAAACCTCGGCGCGCAGGCTGGCCATACATGAGTACAAGAGAAAACAAAACAAAGCCATTCGCTTAGCCTTCAAGGGCTAGCCGCAGCAGCAGCAACAACAGCAGTAGGGCTTCAGCCCATCATTTACCACTTGGCTCTCCAGCACCTGCACGAGAACAATCCACCCAACCGGTGGCAAACATTGCAACGGTCAGCATTCAGCTGACCCAATTATAACAATCCTACCCCTTCCTCGGGGCATGAGCATTCTTTCCCTGCAAGCATGGCATCATCAAATAGCAACTATGTGCGCGCAGGCACATTCAAGCCATCACAACCATCGGCCACCCGGCCCGACAGTCCGTGCACTCAGGGCACATTTTCGGTGTACCGGAATACCAGGGTCAACACCACCGTCTACACGGTATTTGAGCATTTTAGTCTTTCCGGCGCGCGGGCCTAAGACTCTCATTAGGCGCTCCAACAAAACCTATACCAGGCTTCCAAGTCGGACGGACCTAACGCAGGTACGGATCAGCCACCCCCCGTTGCTCAAGTCGCCGTGCCACCTCGAATACGGAAGTATCCATGGCTATTTATAGGCGCGGGTCGGTTTCACCTTTCCTGTTCGACAATCTGCCTTTTCATCGGGTTGCAGCCCAACGGCTCAACCACTCACAAAGTGGCAACACACGGCCACAAGAGTTGCATCCAACCCTCTTCATTTCCTGGACATCGTCCAGTACTTCCTGCCGCACCAAGCAATAGGTAGGAACAAGGCATCACAAGCAATAGGCATCACAAGCCATAATCACGGAGCCTTCTCCGATATGCAAACAAGCATCACCAATCCAGACTACATCCAGATGGGCTTCACACAGCATGCCTAGAGCCGTACTCCAATTCCGGCCTCTAACAAGGGGGACTTCACATATCTACCCCAAGGGACACCACAACCCACCGCACACTCGCGGGGAAGGGGTTTCCCTATGCAATGCAGAAAAGAAGGACTTCACATGTCCAAGGAGGGAGATCGTTACCCTTGTCGATCTCTTCGGTGCCATCGAAAACTAGCCGGTGAGAAAGAACCGCAGCAGCCTTGCCGTCACAACGCCGGCTTCGGATCACGAATCGGACCACGGGACTTCCGCCGGTGGCTTGCTCTTCTCCTCCTTCTTCCTCCACTCTCTTTCTCTCTTTCTTAAGGACAAATGAAGAATGACCTCTTCATTCTTCCCTCACGATTTAATCCAGCCAGGAAACCACCTGAGCCCTTGGATCAAAAGAGAGAAAACTGAACGGCCAAGATTTTCCCAAAAAACCAATTTTTGGCCGACACGGCCTGTGACACGCCCGTGTCACATGCCGTGTACCCTTTAAGCGGCACACACAGTTTGAACCGACTGAACAACACGGGCATCGACACGCCCGTGTCGAACCTGACACGCCCGTGTCATTCTTGAGACATGCCCGTGTCTCCTGCTTCATCGAGCTGCAACCAGTACACGGGTCGGAACACGGCAACTAACACGCCCGTGTCCAGCCTGACACGCCCGTGTTCCCGGCCGTGTTCAAGGCCGTGTCCGGCTCTGACTTGAATAGGCCAAATTCGAAAAATAATTTGAACACGCCCGTGTCAAAGGCCGTGTCCCAGGCTCGACGCTCGTCGACTATCAATCGTCGACTAGCCTGAACACGCCCTGGGACACGCCCGTGTCCCAGGCCGTGTACACCCGACACGCCCTGGGACACGCCCGTGTCCCAGGCCGTGTAAACCAACCTGCTACTCAAACTTCATGTTGAGTCTTTTTGGGGCCTTTTTGGGGTGTTACAATATCTCCCCCCAATTCAAATGTTTCTTATCTAATAATGCACCCATTAAACAAAATTGATACCTAGAGATGGTATCATGAGAAGAGTGCTTATCTAACTATACTTTTCCCACAACATCTACTTGGAATGTATATTCAACTGACAAATATATCTTAAGCAGCTTGTTAGGGTTTGTTGCTGAGTGAACCATTCGATCCAGCATACTAGCAAATTCTTCTCTAGATAACTCGACTGAATCATGCCCAGAACTCAATTTAAATACTTCTGTTAGGAGAGCAGGTGTAACGGATACCTCAGTGCCGGATATTGTTCCAACCACTATTTTCTGATCTAGGTTATGCGTAGTATACACCCACTCCTTGATTTCATATGCCGCCAGTTTCATTCTTGTGGACATGATATAAACCAACTGTTGATCTTTGAAAAATTCCAGAGTGTATTTAAAGACTTGATCACTGCCCTCAAAAGAATCCATGTCAATGTCAAAACCCGTGTCGAACTTCATGGCTGCTGGAATGGTAATAGAGACAGCCATTATTACCTGCAAAAACGAACAAACAAGATCGAGTATAGAGATGTTTGGAGGGAAAGAAAAGTTCTGCAGAGAGTATGAAAGCGCAAAAGAGAACAACGGCCGAAAAATGAATTTTATATTAGAATTCGACACAGAAAAGGAAATATCGTAGAACTCAGTTCGACGATCTGGGAATCTAAAGGAATCTGAAGGGTCATCAACATCGTCGATCTCCGTTCGATGATATTGGAGAGCGTCGAACTCTGTTCGACGATCTCTGACCGGAAAGAGATTACCTAGCACTATCTGGAAAAAGCTAAACTCTGGTCGACGATTTCTGAGAACGTCCACCTCCGTTCGATGATCTTGGGGAAAAACGTTGAGCGCAGTTCATAGATCAAAAACAGCCTATAAACACTAGAAAAATCAAGTTTTTAGCCTAGTCTTGGTCAATTTTAAGGTTTTAAAAACATGGATCTTAATTTAAACTTCCTCCATCTAACATTCCTAACTAATTCAGGAAGAAAGTGTGTTTCTTTTCATCCAATGGTTTGGTGAAAATATCTCCCCTTTGCAAATCAGTTGGGATATATTGATGTTCAATTTTATTCTTCTAAACATTATCCCTTAAAAAGTGATTCCTAATCTCTATATGTTTTGTCCTACTATGGAGGACTAGATTTTTTCATATAGAAATAGCGCTGGTGTTATCACAAAATATTTTTGACTTTTCTAAGTTATAACCATAGTCTAGGAGCTGATTTTGAATCCACAAAATCTGTGAGCAACAACTACCTGTTGCCATGTATTCATCTTTAGCAGTTGATGTGGACACAACTGTTTATTTCTTACAAAACCAGGAGACAAGTCTGTCACCAAGAAACTGGCAAGTTCCACTGGTGATTTTCCTGTCTACTCTACATCCAGCATAATCAGCATCTGAAAATTCAGTTAATTCAAATCCTGAGTCTTTTGGATAACAGAGACCTAGATTTGGACAACTTTTCACATACCTAAGAATCCTTTTTACTAATGTCAGGTGTGACTCTCTATGGCTTACCTGGAATCTAGCATATATACATGTAGCAAACATTATGTCAGGTCTACTAGCTATAAGGTACAATAAAGAGCCAATCATTGCTCTATATGTTGTCTGATCAACAGGTTTCCAATGTTCATAAGCTTCTAATACAGCATTAGTTGGCATAGGTGTTTTCATGCAGGATTCTTCAGACATACAAAATTTATTAACCAACTCTTTTGCATACTTGTTTTGAGAAATGAATATACCATCAGCATGTTGTTTGACTTGCAATCCTAGAAAGAAGGAAAGCTAACCCATGCTTCTCATTTCAAATTTAGAATGCATTAGGTTGGAGAACCTTTGGCAAAAATTTGAATAAGTAGAGCAAAAAATAATATCATCTACATAGATTTGTACTTGTAGGATATGGGACTTATGGGTTAAAATAAAAAGAGTTTGGTCTACTCTACCCCTTATAAAATCATTTTTTAAAAGAAAGCATTTTAAGGTCTTATACCATGCTCTAGGATCTTGCTTGAGACCATATAATGCTTTATGCAATTTAAAAACATAATCAGGATGAGTTGAAGAGATAAAACCTGGGATGTCTAACATAGACTTCTTTCTTGATGTCTCCATTGAGAAATGCACTCTTCACATCCATTTGATAGACCATGAATCCCTTGTGTGCTACATAAGCTAGAAATATTCTTATGGCCTCCAACCTTGCAACTGGTGCAAAGGTCTGGTCATAATCTATTCCATCTTCTTGTGAGTATCCTTGTGCAACTAGCCTTGCCTTGTTCCTTACAATGATTCCATGATCATCAGGTTTGTTTCTGAACACCCATTTTGTTCCAAGAATGGAATGATCCTTTGGTCTTGGCACTAGTTTCCAAACTTTGTTCCTTTCAAATTGATGCAATTCCTCTTGCATTACAATGATCTAGTGTTGATCTTGTTCTGCATCTTGTATGGATTGAGGCTCAATTTGAGATAAAAAGAAGGTGTGCATCAGATTTTGGTTGACCTGATTTCTGGTTTGCACACCAGCTGAGATTTCTCCAATCACTTGGGAGATTGGATGATCTCTTGATGTTACTAAATAAACAAGGGGTGTTGATTATTCACCAACCTGTGTTATTGTTTCCTCTTGTGGAACAATAACTGGCACTTCAAGATAATTCTCACCAAGATGTTGAGAACCCTCTTCATCTTCACTACTTTCACCTCTTTGTTGGATAGGTGAATGTGTTGTATCCTTTTCCATAATATGTAACCTGCCCAAATTGTCTGAAAGAGTATGTACCTACAAAGGTTTTATAGTAGAAGCATTCTTCTCCTTATAAGACATGTTAGTTTCATCAAAAGATACATGAATAGATTCTTAAATTTTAAGAGAAGATTTGTTATAAATATTATAAGCTTTACTGATCATGGAGTATCCCAGAAACACTCCTTGTCATCTTTTGCTTGAAATTTTGCTATGTATTTCTTGTCATTATTGTGTATGTAACAAAAACAACCAAAAATCTTGAAATAATCTACTTTAGGTTTCTTCCCTTTGAGTAATTCATAGAGAGTCTTGCTCTTCAGCTTATGTATCAAACTTCTATTCAACACATAGTTTGAGGTGTTCACTGCCTCTGCCCAAAACGATAGAGGAAAGTAAGCATCTGTAACTAATGTAGTAGCATATTAAATAAGGGTTCTATTTTTCCTTTCAGCTACCCCATTTTGTTGAGGAGTTCTAAGAGCTGAGAAAGTGTGCCTTATCCCTTCACTCTGATAGAACTCTTGCATAAGAAGAGAATCAAATTCTGTCCCATGATCACTTCTGATCAGGGCAATGTGAGTATTGAACTTAATCTATATGCATTTGAGGTACTCTGTCAAACACTTAAAGTTATCAGACTTCTTCCTAAGAAAGAACACCCATGTGAATCTAGAGAAGTCATCTACAACTACTAAGGTGAAAGATTTCCCTCTAAGGCTTTGTACTGTAATTGGTCCAAAAAGATCCATGTGTAATAGATACAAGATCCTAGGTGAATCACTCTTATTAAGTGACTTAAAGCTATTTTTAGTTTGCTTGCCTAACTGACAAGCCCTGCAAAGTCCTTCCTTCTTGTAGGGGCTAGAAGGTAGTCCTATAACAAGGTTGTCCTTGGATAGCCTAGCAATGGTTCTAAGGTTTATATGTCCGAATCTTTTATGCCAAAGTTCATTTGGTTTAATAACAAAATTGAACAAGCAAATATCTACCTTAGTTGAATGAAAATCTACAAGACAAATGTTACCTTTCTTTTTACCTGTCAACACAGTTGTGTTGTCCTCTGATTTGATTTTGCATGAGGATTTGTTGAATGTCACCTTGTATCCTTCATAACACAGTGGACTGATGCTGATTAAATTATGATTCAATCCTTCCACATAGGCCACCTTCTTGAATGTGACTAAGCAAATTTGGACTGCACCATATCCCATGGTCTGTCCAAAGTTTGAATCTCCAAATATTACTTTGGGTCTAAGCTTGGCTTTGAAAGATGTTAAATTATCCTTGCTTCCAGTCATGTGCTTAGAGCACCCACTATCTAAATACCATTGCTGGTTCAATATTGGATAGGTCTTCACCTGCACAGAAAATAATTTATTTGTTTTTGACCCAGTTTACCTTGGGCCTAGGTTTATAACCTTTAAATTCTGAAATATAAGACATCCCTGGATGAATCTTATAACCTTCAGGATGATATCTCCTAGGAGGTATTATCCATTAAGAGTTTAGCTCTGATCTCTGTTCGACGATCTCTGAGCTGAGTTCGACGATCTTGAGTCAGATCGTCGAGCTCCATTTGAAAATCGACTTTGCCAGTGTTTAGAGTTTAGAGATCGTCGACCTTAGTTCGATGATTTAGCTTGAGATTGCTAGGCTCTGTTCGTCGATCGTCGAGCCATGTTTGACGTTTTCTGTTGAACTGTGTTTTTCTTAGGTAAATGAGGATTCTTCCTAGCTACCTCTACAACACCCTTTCCTTTATCTGAGATAAATTTAATTAGGGTTGTTAATACTATAGGTTGGCTGTATGAAGCACCCAAGCCCAGTGTAATGTTAAGTCTTGAGTTCACTATGCTTATGATGTCCATCAGTCTGATGCTTCTCCCATTGAAGGATTCTTCAAACTTCTTTGCCTGGGATATTCACTCTTCAGTGAAGCTATCTCCTCCCTACAACATTCCAACTCCTCAGAGAGTTTGAGGTTGTCTTACTTTAAAGTACTTTGTTAAGACAATTGATTTCTGAGAGAGATAATCTCTTTCTCAGACTTTAGCAGGTCTAAACAAAGTGCCTTAAATTCAGATTTAAAATCCTCTGAATTAAAATCAAAAGAATCTATTACCTGATCTTCTTCAGCTTCATGTTCAGATTCAGATTCTTACTCTTGTTTTGCTTCAAAATTATATTGAGAGGCATTTATAGCCATCATGCAGAACACCATCTCTTCAGCATCATCTTCATCATCACTTGAGCTTGATGATGCCTCTGATTCTTCTTCAGTTTCACTCCAGGTTTCAGCTACAAATCCCTTCCTGGTGTGTTTGTTCTTACTGGAGGAGGATTTGTAGGTGTTGTTTCTTCCTAAATCCTTGTCTCTTCTCCTGTCTTTCTTTTCTTTCCTGTCCTTATTTTGGTTTTCTGGACAGTCAGGCACAATGTGGCCTGGTTTCCTGCATCCAAAAAAAATAATTTCTTTATTATTGGATTTGTCATACCTTGGCTTTTCATGGCCTATGGATGACCTTTTCCTGAAATCTTTCCTAGCCATCTTGTAAAATCTCTTGGCCAGTAGACTCAATAGCTCTTCAGTGCCTGTTACTTTATCTTTAGGCTGTTATTCTGTAGCTTTAAAAGCAATGGTCTTCTCCTTCCTTGTTGCTGGAGAAGCTATCTTTTGCTCTTCTTCTCTATTCTTGATGAGCAGCTCATAAGACTTGAGCTTGCCCAACAAAGCTTCAGTAGTGATCTCATTTAGACTTCTAGCATCCTTGATTGGTCATATCCTTGAATCCCAAGTGCTGGGGAAGCACATTAGGATCTTATCATTGAGTTCAGTCAATGAGATCTCCTTGTCCAAGGACTTCAGTTCACTGACAATTAGACTGAGTCTGTTGTACATGTCAGCAACTGACTCAGTTTCTCCCTTCTTGAAATTCTCATACTGGGTTATGAGATGGGATCTTCTATCCTTTCTTTCATCAGCTGATCCTCACACAAGCTCAGATAGCTTGTCCCAAATTTCTTTTGCTGAGTTGCATTCAACCACCTTTTGAAATATGTCATCAGACATAGTCTGGGCCAATATATTCATTGCCTTGGCATCAGTAACTTTTCACTTTTTGATTTCTGCATCTGTTCCTGAGGGGGGTGGAACAACACTTGTACTTGTTGTGGCTGGAGGTCTTGGACACACTGTCAAAACAGAATTGAAGATGTCCTCATCAATAGATTTCATATATAATTTAATCATTGCCTTCCAAAGTGCAAAATTAGAAAGATTGCATACTGGAGGTCTGGTGCTAGCATAATTTTTGTTCTGTGCCATGGTTTTATATGAAAATAAATATAATAAAAGTAATAACCCTCTATTAAAGATTGATCTTATCAAAGTTCTTTTGGTTCAAGTGTTAGCCTGTAAAACAACCAATCCGATGAGGATTTAGTTGTTGAATAACAACCCTCACTCTGATACAAATTGAAAGTGAGGGTAAGATATATCTTTACTCTAGAGGGGGGGGGGGGGGTGAATAGAGTATATTAAAATAATTTTCCAGATATAAATTAATTGGCAGTGGAAGACTTGATTTATATATATATGTGTATTGTGCTAGCAGTAAATAAAACTAAGTAAGCAAGAAAAAACACAGCACACCGCAAATAAAACACAGCAACCAGAAGACACAACGAACTATAGTTGTTCCCCAATCAACCTGGGTACATCCACTCTTCTACCACCCTAGGTAGGAATCAACTGCAGGAATAGTTGATCAGGTGTCCTGGGCACTAATGAGATTTTGATAAGGTGCTCAAAAACCAAATCAGATTTTTTTATCAGGTGTCTTGCCACCACTGAGTTTTGACCAGGTCTCAGAAACCAACCACAAAACTTTTGAAGGGAGTTTAGAGTATCCCTTTTATAGCAGAATGAAAGAAAAAGAAAGAGTTGATGTTCTTCTCTGTCAACAGTCAAAGAGAAGACTAGTGGATTGTTGTTGTCAAAGCTCCCCCTGAGATTTAAAGTTGTTCAGGAAGAGAAGCTTTGCACAGGGTGATAGGCCTTCAGTATGATTGAGATCTCCAGCAAAGAATGATTTCAACAAAGGTTGAAATATCATGTGTCTGGAGTCCTTGATTGATGAAGCCTTGAACACTTGAATTAGAAGAGATCTTGAAAGAATTGAGAAATTCTTTTCTGTGTGGTGATCTCCATCAAACTTGTATTCCTTGTGTTCTGTAAGAATTCTTATTTATAATCCTGTAGACTTGTGTCTCAAAATCTATTCCTTAGAGTGATGATCCTCTTGTCTCAATTACTCTGAGATGATATATTGAAGATCAGTCTTCTAGAATAGCCGTTAGCCAGTCATAAATGACTTCCTTAAATGATATTTTCTCTGGAGGAAAGTCCTAAGAGACATTCAATTTAGTCTTCATTGAAACTTGCTCCAGATTAATTGAAACGGATACAAAATCCTTTGAAATAAATGTTGAATATTAATCTGATTGAATTCTATAATTGATTGAATTTGAATTCCTGAAATCGTCGATCTCTCAAGGAAAGTCGTCGATCTGAGCTCGACAATTGTCGACCTGAGCTCAGAGACTGAAGCTAAACTGAATATAGAAATCGTCGATCTGACCTCAACTATCGTCGACCTGAGCTAAGAGACTTGGATTTTGGCTAGAGACAGAAACATCAATCTGAGCTCGGAGATCGTCGAACCGAGTTCGACGACTCGTTGAACTGAACTGAGAGATAGTCGAACTGAGTTCGACGCCTCGTCGATCTGAGCTTGACGATAATTGCCTTAAGTTTCTGCACTTGTATTCTGAATCTAGGAGGTCTTGGAAGCAGCTTTCAAACCTAAGTTCTAAGCCTTAGACCTATTCTAGTTGACCTTTAAAACTATACAATGAGGTCAAGTCATTTTCCTAAGGACATAGTGATCCTTGCCCAAATTAGTAATAGGGTGTTCCAACACAACTCCTGGATCAGATGCTCATCATGGATCCGCAACCAATTTTTCCTTACCAGATTCCTACGACTTAAGGCACTTATGACCACGTTTCCCTTCCCGGGCGTGTAGTAAATATCAAAGGTGTAGTCCTCTTGGAACTCCATCCACCTCCGTTGTTGCATTTTGAGATCCTTCTGATCCAATATGTATTTTAGGCTCTTATGATCTGTAAAGATATCCACTTTTACACCATATAAATAGTGTCGCCACAACTTTAGTACAAAGATCACCGCCGCAACCTCCAGTTGGGGATGGGATAATTTGGCTCATGTACTTTCAGCTTGCGTGAGCCATAAGAAATCACCTTGCAAAACTATAGAAGAACACAGCCTATGCCGCTCCCCGAAGCATCACTGTAAATCTCATAGCCGTTTGTACCACATGATGATGTCAAAACAGGCATCGTCGTCAAACGACTCTTTACCTCTTCAAAAGCTCACGCGCACTCCAGTTTCAAAATAAACTTCTGATCCTTCCTCGTTAATGTGGTAAGAGGCAAAACGATCAGTTAGAAGTTTTCTACAAAACGTCTGTAGTAGCCGGCAGTCAAAGGAAAATCCTGACTTCGTCCAATGAAGACAACACTAGCAACTCCCGAATTTCACTTATATTTAACGGATCCACCGGAATGCCCTCTCCACATACCACATGGCCAAGAAAAGCCACTAAAGATAGCAAGAACTCGCACTTTTAGAACTTGGCATAGAGCTTATTCCTTCTCAGGGTATGCAACACCAATTACAAATGGTTCGCATGATCAGCTTCAGACTTAGAGTAAACCAAGATATCATTAATGAAGATGATCACAAACAGGTCCAAGTACTTTCGGAACGTCTTGTGCATTAGATCAATGAATACCGATGTCGCATTATATAGCCCAAACGACATTATCGTTAACTCTTAATGACCGTAGCGTGTTCCAAACGCTGTCTTTAGAATGTCACCTTCCCGAATCCTCAGTTTGTAATATCCATATTTTAAATCCATTTTAGAATAGACGGTTGATCCCGCGAGCTGATCAAGCAAGTCATTGATCTGTGGAATCGGATACTTGTTTTTCTCTGTCAGCTTTTTTAATTCGCGATAGTCTATACACAACCACAAACTACCATTTTCTTCTTCATAAAGAGAATAGGTGCGCTCCAAGGTGACATACTTGGGCGTATATAACCCTGTTCTTGTAACTCTTGCAACTAAACTTTCAGTTCTGCCATTTCCTTTGGCGCTACGCGATATGGTGAGGGGCCACAGGTTTCACACCTAGCACTAACTCAATAGCAAAGTCAATCTCCCGCTCGGGCGGTAACCCAGGAATATCCTTAGGAAATACATAAGAAAACTCCGACACACTCAGAACTTCACTTAAACTGGCCTTTGGCTCAACAGCCTTAATTAGCGTGAAAAATAACTTTGTGCCCTTCCGAACATCATTGACGACTTGGAGTGCAGACAATAATGTCAAGACAACTCCTCGCACACCAGCGAATTTAGTCTCAAGCTCGGTATTTTTGCCCAGTGTGATCTCCTTTGACTTGCAATCAATAAAGGCATGCTGCTCTGAGATCCAGTCCATACCAAAGATAATATCAAATTCCGATATCAACAGTACAGACGCGTTCAAATAGAAATCCCAATTTCCTATATGCACTTCAACGCAGCAAGACCTATTCGCACGCATTACACATTCATTTGGTAGCAACACCTTAAAACTACCTATCGTCAATTGACTAGGGACTCCGATTCGTGCCACGAATTCCTCAGGCAGAAATGAATGTGAAGCACCCGTATTGAATATTGCTCTCTCCGGATGGTCCCGAATCAGGATAAAGCCTAAGACAAACACATCATACACAAGCCACACAAAAGTTATGAAATATAAAAGCAATCAATTATTCAACTCGTACCTGTGACGACATCACATTGCTTTATGGCCTCATGCTGGCCAAGATTATAAACTCGGCGCTGCTCCTGGGATGTAGAGGAATCCACTACCGCCTTTCTCTTCTTAGCATTAAACACTCCCGTCTTCTTTTCCCCCTTTGGCGGACCAACCCTACAGTCACAGGTTATATGTCCCACATTGCCACATGTAAAGCATGTACGAGACTCTTGCCTTGACATTGCTCCCGATGCAACTGTAGAAGGGGCCTATCCAGAAGATTTGGACCTCTTGCTCAACTTCCTTTGGTTGCTTGATTTGCCAGGACGGGGTAATTTGAAATCAGACTTCGTCATAGCCAAGTCCGCCTTTCCTTGCACGCGTTTCATATCAGTCTCCAGCGCACACGTAGTATCCACCAACGCGGTAAACCATTGGTTCACCGAACATGAGACCAGTAATCTCAAATCATCCCGCAACCCTTCATATAACCTATTGGTTTTCCGTTGTTCATCAGCGAAGATAGACCCCGCGTAACGACCCAACCGAGTAAAATCATGCAAGTAAGTATCCACACTACTTTCACCTTGCGCCAAACGTTGGAACTCGTTTTCCATGGCGATGTGTTTTGCCACTGGTAGATGCTTTGCCAAAAACATTCGCGAAAACTCCTCAAATGAGACTTGTGTAGATTGCCTGCCCGCTAGGTGATGCAACTCCATCTCGTCCCACCATAATCAAGCCTCTCCTTCCAATAAGAAGATGGCCAAGATGACTTTCTGATTTTCCTCCGTCCATATCACCGTCAATATACGCTTGACGCATGACAACCAGTCCTCCGCTTGCGTCGGGGATCCCACACCCGTAAATGTAGGAGGATTGAAGCTAATAAAATGCTTCAATTGTCGCTCAGCCGCTCGAGGATCAACAACGTCAACAGGTTCTGGCCTTACAACAACCCATTTTGGCACCACTGCTGGCTGCGCCTGCCCGGTCGGTTGAATCATGGAAAATAGTGCCTCAGCAACTAAGCAGACTGTTTCCGCAAAAGGAGGTGTAGGCACCTCAGCTGGTGCCGTACTCTCATCAGAACGCTAGGGCTCAGACTGCCCAGCACTACTCCGAGTCACCTCTATATGAACAAGACACACTTTAGCGACCTTGTACAAGCAATAACAACAAAATAGGAATGCGAAGGTTCCTCAAACAAGTGTATTTGCATTCCTTAGTGGACAATCTTGAGTTCAATAATGTTAAAGATGGTCGCACTTACACGTGCTCTCCACCACAAAAAAGAATTCGACCATGAATTTGAAAGAGGAAGACCGAGATACTCTGATACCAAATTGTAATGACCCTACCCATTGCATGACGTATAATACAAGGTCCTGCTGGGTCCCCACACTATATGTCACAAATAGGCGGCGAAGTTATAGGTTAATACAAAACCATAATCGCATCCTTACTCAAAGCATGCTAGCGGAAGCTTAAGGTTCACATTGAACTCAATCACAATGAATGTTCACTATATATAAACCACACATTTATATATACACCCAAAGGAATGTACCAAATACACAAAAGTTTGCCTTAAGGCATAACAGTTACGCGTTATAAGTGTGGGTTACAAACATCGACGCGCAGCCCGACCACACATGAACATAACAAAAGGGCCTTCGCTCAACCTTCAATGGCTAGTAGCAGAAGCAAGGGCTTCAGCCCGCTATTTCCAACTCATCTATCCAGCACCTGCACAAGGACAGCCCACCGCAAGGGTGGCAAACAAGGAAACGGTCAGCATTCAGCTGACTAATTTATAACCCTACCCAATTCCCGGGGCAGTGGTATTCCTTCCCTGCAGCTATAGCTTTACACAAGCAGTTATAGCCTATAATGTGCACTCACTCATAATAAATATATCACAATCGTCAGCCACGCGGCCCGACGATCCATGCACTCAGGGCATATTCTTGGAGTACTGACGAACTAGGGTCCCATAACCGTTCACGGGCTGAAACCCAACGGTATTGAGAATTCAGTCTTAATGGCACGGAGGCCTAAGACTCTCATTATGCGCTCCAACAAGACAAATAACGAGGTCTAACAATCGGTCAGACATAATGCAGGTAGAGATCAGCCACCCACCGTTCCTCAAGTCGCCATGCCATCATCAAATACCGAAGTACTCATGGACAATTTGTAGGCGCGGGTCGGTTTCACCTTTCCTGTTTTGCACTAAGCCTTTTTAGGAGCACACAGCTCACGATAGCCACAATGTCCTCTAAGGACTGGCTTCAAAATCCAAAAAGGGGAGATAATACCAGCGTTCCTCGCAATCGCTTGGCAGGTTCAGCAGAACTCACTTTCTGCACCCAAACTCAACCCCAAACATAGCATAGAACACAAGGATCACACAGGTATTTTCCTATAAATTCATTCAAGTACTTCCTGCTACTACCCTTCACAGGAACAACCCATTGACTCCACAAACTATACATTTATACACAGAGTCTTCTCCGATGTGCAAGATGCAACATCACCAATCCTGACCAACCTATTCAGATGGGCTTCAAATAGCATGCCTATCCTATACCACACATTTTCGGGTCTATATGCAAGGCTGGGGATTTCAAGAATCAACCCAAGGGGATCCCTCAACAACAATCTTTTGGTGGGGGAAATCTGCAAACATGCCAAAAACGAGGATTTCACATGTCCAAGAAGGAAGATCATTACCCTTGACGATCTCTTGGGATCCATGGAATTCTAGCCAAATAGCAAGAACCGCAATGCTCTCACATTTACAAAGCTATACTCGGCTCGCAATTCCGAAAGCTGGAGATCCACCGGCGGCCGAATCTCTTCTCTTCTTCTTCCTTTATCTCCCTTCTCTTTATTATTTTTAGAAAGAGAATAGCCAAGTTTTGAATGAGAGATAACTCTCAAGTCCGGGACTTATCTTAGTAGGGAAAAGCTAGGAGCCTTAGATCCCATCTGAAGGAAATGAACAGCCACAAATCGCACTGAAATATCTATTTTTGGGCTGACATGGCATGGGACACGCCCATGTCACAGGCCATGTTCTGTAAGCGGCACACGAACCGACTTACACTAAATAGAACACGACATGTGACATGCCCGTGTCACTGGCTGTTTGTCCTGACACGGCTTCAGACACGCCCGTGTCTAGCCCGTATTCACCAGGCCTCAATGCCTTGGAAAAGTTCTAGAAAGGGACACGACCATATGACACGCCCGTGTCACCAGCCGTGTGCCTAGAACACTCTAGAGCCTAGTAGTGTTCAATAGGACGCATAGACCTTGCCAAAACCTGAGGAGGACACGCCCGTGTCTTAGGCTGTGTACCCCTCTCGAGAAACGTCGAGTGCATCTCGTCGAGTACTTGAGACGATACAGAAAAGGACACGGCTTGGGACACTCTCGTATCCTAGGCCATGTGCTTCACTCAAGGTACTCATGAGACCAAAATTCACACTCGAGAAGATAGAGCAGGACACGCCCTTGGACACACCCGTGACCCAGGCCGTGTAGCCCATCCTGAACCAAAATTTTGGGATTTTGCGATTTTGGGGTTTTGGGGTGTTACAAGGTGTCCTCGGTGGACAGTGTTGTTGCTCTTGAGCCAAATTAATAGCTGACATGAATGGGATTCTTAGTGGATATGGTGATGTATAAAGCCGTGATCCGGGCATTCGAACTTCGGAAGCAAATATTATAAGGATAACAGGTAGTTGAGCCCTGCAATACCTAGGTGAGCCAAAACCTTGGCAGGTCGGCAAGCCGAGAATATTGTGAGCAGTTGTACTCCAGCCCACCAACGTTTTACTTGAAAGAATCTCGGCTTTTCGTCTAGTCTCAAAGAAGAAGAGTTGTCACAGCCGAGCTGGGTATTTGCGGGCCCAACTCGGCAAATGATCCAGCCCAACTACCATGTTGTGAATATCTAAAGGCAGGTTAAAGGGGATGGCAAGCTGTGGTCTAAGCATCTTCTGAGGAAGGGGAAGGGATGATGGTGTGGCCCACCCGATGCTACCTGATGATGACCCTGGTTCCGAGGTGCTACAACATAAAGAATTTAGGCGCGATGATGATGCTAACGGAAGCCCGCGTTACAACCTCAGTCCGCGGCGTGCTTGGCCCACTTCTTTAAAATATCATGTTTTAGTATTTTATTTAACTATTTGTGAATATAAAATTATTCCATACTTGGTTAATAATTTTATATTCAGTTGAGGACTTGTATTATTTTTATTTCCTGCATTTACATATTTGGTGTGTATTTAACCGCCCGAATGGATGAGATTTCATCTCCATCTTGGACAGTTGGATGTGTTTTGTAACTCCTATAAAAGGAGGCTATTATGATGAGTTAAAGCATTAAAAAGGAAAAAAGAGAAACCCCATTCTCCTCCTTGTTAGAATTTCGGCCATAAGGGTTCTCCCTTAACGCCGCCCCCCTTTGGTGTGAAGCCTCCCCCTTTCTACCTCCATCCCGTTCTGTGCGACTCCAGCGTGGCATCCTCCGGTGCGACTCCAAGGAAGAAGGTTGTAGCCCCATTCGGTGTGACGCCGGTGGTTCTGTGGAGAGAGTGATTCTCCCACTTATCTTGTGTGTTTGATCTTCTTGGTTGGGTAATCCCTCTCCTCTCAAGTGTTTTCATCTTGTGAGATTTGTGGAGGTTGTATTCGAACCGTCTTTTCTGTGATTTTTAAAACATCAATCGCAAGTTTGATTCGATTTCGTTGTTGTTGAATCTCTTGTATTCCGGATTGGAAGATCCATTGTGGGAGCAAACTAGGCCTAGCCTTGACTTGCTCTCGAAGTTTGGCACTCTTTGTGTTAACAAGGGATTTAATCTCAACTTGAACTCAATCGCCTTTGGATGTTTTCGCTGCTCCTAAATAAAGCATTTGATGCGTTTGAGACGGCTCATGTTGAAAGTTTAGATTGTTGTGTAGGTGCGGTGAGTTGTGTGCTTGTTGGAGAGGTAGGTCTTAAGGACATTGTAACGAGTCTGATTTACGGTGAGTTGTGTGCTTGTTGGAGAGGTAGGTCCTAAGGATGTGGTATCGAGTCCCGGATTATTGGGAGCCAACTGAGCCCTTTTCGTTCGCTTTTGGTCGGAGTCCTCCTCTTTATTTTCTTGTCCTGCGATGTTGGTTGCCTGTTAGCATAAACAATCGCGTGTCAAGACCCACCCTACATCAATTTGGTATCATACACAGTTATGTTAATTTTCTAATTGAACGTCCTCGATTTTGTCTTGTCGGCACACACCAAAAAAGCACAATTTTTTTTTTCTGGTATGCCAATAGAGCTCCAAATTCTGCATTTTTCAGCGAAAAGTTAAAAACAAAATTTTTTAACGTTCTACATTCCTGTCACATCGGGAAACTATAAAAATATTCTATTTTTCATGTAGGGTAAGCCCTACAAAAGTTAATCTTTCCAAATATTTTACACCTGCATGCGCACTAGACTAGAAACGGAATACTCTACACCTTCTATGTCTAGGATGGCTGCGAACGAGCATGGTGATCCCAACACCGAGGCTATAGAAGGTCTACGTACCGAAATGACCGAGCTTAGGAACATTTTAGCACAGATCCTTCAAAATCAAGAAAGGCCACCCCCACCTCCCGTTAATGTTGGGCAGCCCAACCGGCACCAACAAAACTCTGATTTGGATTTCGATGAGGACTCCCCTCGATCACCCCATCGAGAACACCGCCACGAGATAGGGTTTGATATCACGAGGGCCATTAAGATTAATTCCCCCACTTATGATGGCATGGGAGATCCCCAGATCTTCCTTAACTGGACGGTGGATATGGAGTGTTACTTCGAGTGTCACAACCTGACGGATCCCCAAATGGTCCATGTTGCCCGGATGAAGTGAACAGGTCGTGCAAAGATGTTTTGGCTGAATGAGGAGCGGAGGTTAGGAACCGGACACGGAGCCCCCTTATAGGTTGGCATGTGATGAAGAAGCTGTTGACCGACTAGTAAGTCCTCGTGTACCATCAGACTTAGATGTTCGTTGAGCTTGCCACCCTTCGGCAAGACTCAATGTCAGTAGCTGATATATGGGTGAACTTAAGGACCGTATGGTGCGATGTGACCTTAGGGAGATCCCTGAAGTCACTTTATCTAGATTTCAAAAGGTGCTTCACCCTGATATCTAAAGGAAGCTCTTGCGATATGGGCATACAGATTTGAACACGACTTTCAATGCCTCCCTGGACATTGAAAAACACATAGCTCTCTTCCAGTCCACCACTGGGGCCTCTTCTTCTACAAATCCTGATAAGGGAAATTTAAAATCCACCGAGTCGAAGTCAGTCGTGATAACCGCTAGGAACACCAGGAACCCTACGAGTGAGCGTATCCTTATAGGGAAGGTTAGCAAGGCTAACACCACTTGTTACTCTTGCGGCGTTCAAGGCCACTAAGCCTACGAACTCCAAACAAAGACGAATGACCTAGCCTTTTTAGAGCCAGCTACAGACCCTTACGATTATGTATACGAGGCAGTAGAGGAGAGCGACCCAGAAGGAGTCCCTAGTGAATTGGAGGACGATCACTGCCTTATGGTGATACGTTGTATTTTGACCACCCCTCGTCCCGTAGAAGACTGGAAGAGAACGAGTATATTCTCCTTGATCTTTAAGAGTGGCGAGAAGCTTTGCAAACTAGTTATTTATGGTGGTAGTTGCGTGAACGCCATTTTTGAGAACGCCATTAAGCGTATGTCCTTGACTGCTGAACCTCATCCGACCCACTTTCAGGTTTCTTGGATCAGTAAGCTTACTATTAAAGTAACCCAACGATTCTTAATCACCCCTGTCATTAAAATCCTACACAGATGAGGTTTGGTGTGATGTCCTGCCAATGGGCATTTTTCATGTGTTGTTAGGCCGCCCCTAGCTCTACGACCGTGATGTAAGACCCCCCTTTTTTTTTCTTTTTCAACCACCGGGGTCTTAGCCCAGAATTGCCGCTTTGCGGTGGCACCGACTCACGGGAAGGCAACAACTACAAAACGCCAATTCTGCCGGCCCTTTTCGATCACAAGAGAGAGAAGTATTTATACAAAAATGTAAACAAGTCCACAGAAACATGTAAATAAAAGTGAAATCATATCCAGTCCGTCAATAGATAAAAACAGGAAAATGGATAAATGGGCTCGAGCCCAGTACATCAGAGTCCTCACTTCAAGTCGCTCATCGCGGAAGCTAAGAAAAAAAAACTAATCACTCACGGAGCTGGTCGCAGGTGCACCGGTGCTAGACTGTCCCACCTCCATGCGCACCGTACTCCGCTGGTGCTGGTCCCTAGACTGCTGGTCCCTGTCTCCCAACCGGAGCTCCTATAATGTGTGGTTCGAAAACCATTAGTCATAAAGACTAAGCCCTATCATCCCCTACCCCTCCCACCACGGCTCCTAAGCACCGGGCGGAGAGGAGGAAAGGGAAGCTACAAAAGTGGAGAATAACCAAGCAGGTGACAGGGAAGCTAATCTAGTAGTTATTTAGAATGAAATAGGTCTAACAATCCTACAGCAGTAGGTAATAAGGAGAGCAATTAATAAGTAGCAATTTGTATAAAAAGACAGCTAGAGAACAGTAAGTAAACAAGCAAGTAAATAAGTATGTAACCTTAACTTATATGAATGCCCATACAAACTTATAAGTTAAGGGGTCTTCTACAAGGCTCCCATCGTATTAAAAGTCCCATACCGATTTATACGTTGGGGTGTCGGTTGTATGCAATTATGAGTGTAGTGATATGCTATGCCATGATTCATGCAAGTGCAACTCACGCACACGACTCTATGCACACAGACCTTTAGTTCCCCCTGTTCGGGCAGCTAGCTTCACTCCCAGGAACCTCCGTAGTGGCAAACGGAGACAGTGGGTCGGGCCCCCCACTCCTAGGCGGGTATCCACACTACCATGCCTAGCCCTTCCGTACGCCCCTAGAAGAACACAACCTAGAGTATCCGCGTACTACTGCTGGCTGTACCCACCAGACTTTCTTTGGCTAAGTGTCCCACACCGCCGAGTCAGCGTACCGATGTCGGTGTGAACGACAATCAGATACCGAAGACCCACCACCTTTATTATGTACTCCAACCCTCGAGCCCTCGGCCCCCGGACAGTCACGTCCGTGCATCTACCTTCAGAGCTACTGTCTGAATGGCAACCAATCTTATAATTCTACTTTCCTAGCTATTGGGGAGTGTGTATGTGCAACCCTAGTTATACTAGTTACTCTTTTAATTTATTATTCCTATGGTTTATGTTAGCCCAGGACTGCCCCCGGCATACCCCGTGAAGGGCTCTCAAGGGGCACTAGGAACCAAGACGGCGGTATTACTGCCCGAATTTCCCTTTCGCAAGGCACTTATTATTATTGGTTGATCTCCCTTAACCGATCCTCTTTTAGTTACTTTAGTTCTAACCCTAGAGTATTAAGACTCTTCCTCTTCTTCCCGGATGGACGATCTTTCGTCGTTCCCGTACTCCCTTAACCTTAACCAGTCTCACACTCTACTTATCCTAACTTCCAATGATGAACTCAATCTTAATTTGCCCTACCTACCATCAACTGCCAGAATTCCGTGACTTTACTATAGGTAGACCATCCTAAGCTATATGAGGTCCACAAGGGGAGGTACTCCAAATTGTCTTCCAAATCTCCTATAATATTTACTGGAGGTCTACCATGACATAATTTGTCTAAATCCAGAAACTTATAATTTTCCTAATTAATCTGATATTTATTTAATTTTCTCAAAGGACGGGCCATGGGTCATTTTAAACATGAACTACGTGATCCTCCAAAGTAATGGTTACCCAAAAATCATGATCATTAAATAACAGCAAGATAACCTCAAATACAAGTTTTCAAAATTTTACAGAAAGTATTTAGCCTCTAAATAATTTATCCAGTATAAACACGTTAATCCTACGTAAAGAAGGAAGTACTGAAATTATTCATCAAAAAATTATAGAAAAATTACTAGTCAGTAGTATGATATAGCAAAGATCTTTGTGCAAAGAATCATATTTTTACCAGCTTGCTAAACACCACTAAAGATTTAATCAAATATTCAAGGTAAAACATACTTAATGAAGCAAGCCTTAGAATTAGACTTCCAAAAATCCCATAGAAATTCTCAGAGATTTAAAATCATAATAAACGTTCTCTGCTTAAATTTCATCAATTTCCAGGAAGTGTGTATTCCATAATAAATTTTCTAAGCAAATCATACAAGCTACTAAATCGTTAACAAAGTATCCAAAATAATGATCTTAAAATTCATAGAAAAATATCCAGAGTTTGTACCATTCCTATAATTCACTCTACCCAATTCTCATCACCTTTCAATATGATTTAGTGTCATTTTCTATATCTACAAGTTTTGCACCCTAAACTAGGGTTAGATCATTAGGTATCCCAACAGTCTCCAAATCTACTAAGATTTCATCCAGAGGACTATAATGGCTCTATGGTGCTCTTCACTAAATTTTGAGTCAATTCAAGGTCATTTGACCCCATGACCTTCACAAGCCACCAAGATCCATCCTTAGGGTTTGGCCTTAGTTCTTAGGGCCAACTTACCCCGATCCACCTCAAACTCTATGAGGGGGTGCTAGAGAATATTACTAGCCAGTGGTAAAAATCTCAGCCTCTGTTGAGGTGATCTGACCACTCAAATCTCAAAAGTGCACCTTTAACCTAAGACCCCTTATTAGGGCAAAACTTAGGTTTGATCTTTTCTAATCCAAACCATCTCCAAATGAGATGGAAAATTATACAGAACCTTATGGTGAACCCAGGGACCACTCACCACAATTTGGGAGGGTTTGGAAATTATTTAACCATCTAATTTAATTAAGCTATGATTATTGAATTTTTCTAAAAACTACAGAAAAATATTTTCCAAAAATCCTAATATTTGGGCAGCATATAGATATAAATAAGATTGAGCCACACCCCAAATTTCAAGTCATTTTGATGACTGGTTTGGAGTGGGGAATTTTTCTAAGGTCAGGATAGCCCTATGGATAGACCTCACCAAAAAAGGTGATGTGGTCTAACCAGGACTCCAAATTGAGTGAAATCAATTTTAAATTATACTAGACTTCAAGAGCTACATTTTCTATGTTGACCACTTTTCCTGTAGGAGCTTCTAGGTATTTTTCCCAAATTATCTAATATGACAGATATTTCATTCAGAAATTGTTTTAAAAATAAAATCTAATTTAACGGCATTGTTCATCTTCTTCTACAGCCCGAAACCAGAGCCCTGGAACTTAATTTTCTGTAGCTTTTCCAAGCTATTTTCCAGCCATCCAGCCATCTCCCTGGCCGGCAACCACCACCACCACCTCTGTTGAGGTGAGGGCTATCGTCGGGCGGCGGCACGGCCGCCGGAGAGGCGGTTTCCGGCGAACCCGCCACCATGAGATTTTCGGAAAAACATGGAAACGCTCACCCGATCTGGCTCTTTTGAGCCCGATATCCCTCCTAACGATTTATAAGATCTACCCGCAGAAGAAGAGGGAGGGGAGGACCTTGTTCGCGGGCTGGAGGCGTGCAGAGCGTCGGGAAGCCAATGGCGCGGTGGTGGCGTCGCCGGAAATTCTTCAACAGCAAGGGGGAAATCTGAAACAGTTTGATGGAGAGTGTAACCTTTTCCCCTTGCTCTTAGGAGTCTTTTATAGATCAGCAAGTGGGGAGGGGAAAGGATGAAACGTTCATGGCTCATAATATTTCCCTTAATGACGTTTCGGTTATGACTAATGGCAGTTGAAACGCTGGAGATGAAGAGGTTTTTGCCAGGTGGTGATTTCCTATTGGACCCACTTTTCCTTAATTATTAACATAATTAAAGTAGGAAACGACCCATAAATACTCTTAGTTTTCATTCCCATAATCAGAATTTATTATGGCGTCGGTTACCGAAATTTCCAGTCTGGCTGACGTTTCGGCCTTGGTCACGGGCGTGACACATAGGTCACGGGCGTGACAGGCCCGGTTAGCCAATTCTGGGTTCGACGATCATCGAACTGATATCGACGATCGTCGAAGGGTGGTCACGGGCGTAACACCTGGGTCACGGGCGTGACAGGCCCGTGCGGCAAATTCTGGTTCGACGACAGTCGAACTGAAATCGACGATCGTCGAGCGTGGTCACGCCCTATGTCACGGGCGTGATATTGCGGGTCACAGGCGTGACATGCCTGGTGACTAATTCTCGGTTCGACGACCATCGAGCTGAAATCGACGATCGTCGAAGGTGGTCACGCCCTATGTCACGGGCGTGCCATTATTGGTTACGGGCGTGACATGCCCTTGTGGCCAATTCTGGGTCGACGACCGTCGAACTGAAATCGACGATCATCGAGCGTGGTCATGCCCTATATCACGGGCGTGACATCGTGTGTCACGGGTGTGACAGGCCATGAGGCAAATTCAGTGCCCGACGATCGTCTAACTAAGATCGACGATCGTCGAAGGAGTCACGCCCCAGGTCACGGGCGTGACACCTGGGTCACGGGCGTGACACCTGGGTCACGGGCGTGATAGGGCCGGGTTGAAAATGCTGCGCCGGACGATCGTCTCCCGGAGATCGACGATCGTCGAATGAGTCACGCCCTAGGTCACGGGCGTGACGGGTCGGTCACGGGCGTGACCAACCCGTGACCCGAATTTTGGTTGATTTATTTCAATTTTTGGGCTCCCTAGGGTCCTACCACAACCAACCGACTCCTAGGGGTCTAGCCGGAAATGAGATGTTACACATGACGTGACGCACTATGGTCGCGCCAACACATATGAGTTCAAATTCAACGGCAATACCATCACCTTGAGACCGATTGTGCCGAAAGAGCCGGTAGTGTTGGCTAAGGATACCACCGTCCCTGTAGAGAGGAAGGAGTTGAGTTTAGTTGGTAGGAAAGAATTTGTGAAGGATTCCTTCATTGAGGGTATGATGTACGCTCTCGTTCTCATGAGTGCAAAGACTGACAGTTGCGTGTTGGATGATTTACCTCGAGAGCTACGGGTATTGTTGGATGAGTTTAGGGACGTTTACTCGGATGAGCTGCCTTCATCGTTGCCACCTCTTAGAGATGTACAACTTGTTATAGACCTTATCCCCGGATCTTCCCTACCAAACCAACCTCACTATAGGCTTATTCCCGCCGCCCGCAAAGAGTTACAAACCCAGATAGAGTATTTACTGAGTAAGGGATTTATTAGGACGAGTATGAGCCCATGTGCTGTCCCAGCCCTTCTTGCCCCTAAGAAATATGGCACCTGGCGCATGTGTGTTGATAACCGGGCTCTAACCAAAATTACTATAAAATATAGGTTTCCAATCCCGCGATTAGATGACCTCTTGGAGGTCCTTTCGGGTGCCACTATCTTCTCGAAGTTAGACTTACGGAGTGGTTACCACCAAATTAGGATCCGAGAGGCGGATGAGTGAAAGACAGCGTTGAAATCAAAGGACGGATTGTATGAGTGGCTGGTGATGCTTTTTGGGTTATCCAATTCCCCCAGCACCTTCTCCCGGATGATTACACACATCTTTAGGTCGTATATAGGGAAGTTTGTTGAAGTATATTTCGATGACATCCAAGTTTTTATAACCTCCCCCGCCGAACACATCTCCCACATCAAAGTGATCCTCACCACCTTAAGGAAGGAAACTCTATTCCAAAACCTTAAGAAATGCACATTTTATGTTTCGTAGGTCGAATTCTTGGGTTATATAGTTGGTTCTGAAGGTATTCGTGTTGACGAGGAAAGGTTCAAGCGATTAGAGACTTGCCCGAGTCCACTAGACTTCGAGAGGTGCGTAGTTTCCACAGATTAGCTACCTTCTATCGTGGTTTCATACGTGATTTTAGTAGCATTATGGCGCCCATTACCGACTGCATGAAGAAGGGAGAATTCACATGGACGAAATTTGCCACGTTTGCATTCCGTCGTATTAAAGAGCTTATGACCGAAGCACCGGTGTTGCTTCTCCCTGACTTCACCACGGTCTTCGAGCTTACGTGTGATGCATCTGGCATAGGAATTTGAGGTGTCTTGAGTGAAGAGTGTCACCCGATTAGTTATTTTAGTGAGAAATTAGAGGGCGCTAAGTTAAATTATTCCAATTATGATAGGGAGTTTTATGCAATCGTTAGGTGTTTACATCATTGGAGGCACTATCTCCTTTCTAAGGAGTTTGTCATCCTCTCTGATCATGAAGTGTTACGATTCATCAACGGTCAACACAAAATAAGCCCACGCCACCCTAAATGGGTATCCTTCTTGCAGGAATACACATTTAATCTTAAGCACCTTAAGGGGTCCGAAAATCGAGTCGCCAACGAACTCAGTGGCCTCACCCTCTTACTTTTCTCCATGCAAGTCCACGTGGTAGGGCTCGAGCGCATAAAGGATGAATATGCCACATGCCCTGATTTTCAGGAGCCATATTTATCTTCCCAGGATAGCTCTCCCATGACCATCACAGCCTTTTCACGTAGGGACGGTTATCTGTTCAAGCACGGGAAATTGTGTGTCCCTCGCTCCTCTTTGCGACTCCACATCATTTGGGAGTTACATATTGGTGGCTTGAGTGGACACTTTGGGAGAGACAAAATGATTACGTTCGTCAAGGAGAAATTTTACTTGCCTAAACTAAAGGCGATGGTTGGGAGAGTAGTGAATAGTTGTCGTACGTGTCAAGTTTCTATGGGTACTAAGTCCAATGTAGGTTTGTACACCCCGCTTCGTTTCCCTTTCATACCATGGAAAGATGTGAGCATGGACTTCGTATTAGGCCTTCACCCCACCCTTCGACATCACGAATCTATTCTCGTCATTGTAGATAGGTTCTCCAAAATGGCATATTTTATTCCATGTAGTAAGACCAACGATGCTTCTCACAAAGCGAAGCTGTATTTTAAGGATGTCGTTAGTCACTGCGGAGTGCCGAAGACTATTGTCTCGGATAGGGACCTAAAATTCACTGGCTACTTTTAGAAAACATTGTGGATTCATATGGGAACAAAATTACTATTCTCCGCGGCTTATCATCGGCAAACTAATGGGCAGACGGAGGTAGTCAATAGGAGCCTAGCAAACCTTCTTAGATGTCTACTAAGCGATCACAAAGGCACTTGGGATTTACTTCTTCCACATGCCCAATTGGCCTACAATAATTCAAAAAATTGGTCCACGGGTATGTCTCCTAACGAAATTGTTCACGGTTACAAGGCCCCTGTGCCGCTTGACTTGGTACCATTGCCTCCAACGTACAAAACAAGTAAGTTTGCACAATCCTTCGTCCAACATATTCATGACTTACATGCACATATACGAGCTACCTTGACTGATCAATACGAGTGATATAAAACACACGATAATCTACATAGGAGGGTGTCACACTTTAAAGTCGGCGATTTTTTTTTTGTCTGGTTAGTTCCCGAATGAATGCAACCTGGCACCGTTAAAAAGTTAGCACCAAAGCGCGCCGGCCCTTTTCGAATTATAAATAAGCTAGGTGACAACGCTTTCATGTTGGATTTGACTGGTATTGGGGTATCTCCCCTATTTTTAATGTCTCGGATTTGAGTCTGTTTGTTTCGCCTCCGCAAGATTTGGATTCTTTGTCATATTCTCCATCCACTAATAATTCTGATGGGTTGGGGAGTGGTAGTTCGGATGATCTCTCTCCTTAGGTCCCCGCACATATAACATCGGATGGTAAGTTGCCTTCTATTATTCCTACTACTTACTTGTTTACCAGGTTCCCGAAGACATTTCTCACTCCATATGTGATTCTCACTGCTTAGCAACTTACTACTCCTGATGGTGCTACCTACCGCTTCCTCATCCGTTGGCGTGACTGCCCCTCTTAAGACGACTCATGGGTCCTCACAACTGAGCTTCATGGTTTAAATGCCGAGCTTCTCTGCCGCTTTCTCTCAGATCATGCATCGGAGATACGTTATTTTGAGTGGAGGAGGATTGATGGCCCCCCCCCCCCTGACGCTACCTGATGATGACCCGGTTGCCGAGGCACTACAACATAAAGACTTTAGGCGCAATGATGATGCTAACAGAAGCCCGAGTTACAACCTCCGTCTGTAGCGTGCTAGGCCCACTTGAAGATTAATTTCTTTAAAATATCATGTTTTAGTATTTTATTTAACTATTTGTGAATATAAAAGTATTCCATACTTGGTTAATAATTTTATATTCACTTGAGGACTTGTATTATTTTTATTTCCTGCATTTACATATTTGGTGTGTATTTAATTGCCCGGATGGATGAGATTTCATCTCCATCTTGGACGGTTGGATGTGTTTTGTAAATCCTATATAAGGAGGCTATTATGATGTGTTAAAGCATTGAAGAAGAAAAAAGAGAAACCCTATTCTCCTCCTTGTGAGAATTTCGGCCATAAGGGTTCTCCCTTGCCGCCGCCCCCCTTTTATGTGAAGCCTCCCCCTTGCTACCTCCATCCCGTTCGGTGCGACTCCGGCGTTGCTTCCTTCAGTGCGACTCCAAGGAAGAAGGTTGCAGCCCCATTCGGTGTGACGCTGGTGGTTCCGTGGAGAGAGTGATTCTCCCACTTATCTTGTGTGTTTGATCTTCTTGGTTGAATTTTTTTCTTCTTGTGAGATTTGTGGAGGTTTTATTCGAACCGTCTTTTTTTGTGATTTTTAATACATCGCTCGCAAGTTTGATTTGATTTCATTGTCGTTGAATCTCTTGTATTCCGGATTGGAAGATCCATTGCGGGAGCAAACTAGGCCTAGCCTTGACTTGCTCTCCAAGTTTGGCACTCTTTGTGTTAATGAGGGATTTAATATTAACTTGAACTCGATTGCCTTTTGAAGTTTTTGCTGATCCTAAATAAAGCATTTGCTGCGTTTGAAATGACTCAAGTTTAAAGTTTAGATGCTTGTGTAGGTGCAGCGAGTTGTGTGCTTGTTGGGGAGGTATGTCTTAAGGACATTTTATCAAGTCTGGCTTACGGTGAGTTGTGTGCTTGTTGGAGAGGTAGGTCCTAATGACGTGGTATCGAGTCCCGGATTTTTGAGAGCCAACCGACCCCTTTTCGTTTGCTTTTGGTCGGAGCCCTCCTCTTTATTTTCATGTTCTGTGATGTTGGTTGTCAGTTAGCGTTAACAATCACGTGTCACGACCCACCCTACATCAGGGGAGGCGGTTCTCGATGGAACATTTCCATCCTCTTAAAACTTTTGGAAATTTCTAACAATTTTAGTTTGATGTTAGCGAGAAAGAAGAGTGCTCGCAGACGATCTGGGCTATCACGAGCAAAGCTCGACGAGAAATCTGCCTCTTGACTGACTGGGTTGGCGAGCTGCCAAGGTCTCTCTGTGGGCCCGAATCCTAACTCTACATTCTAGCGGCCCGTCCCACCAAGGTAAGGTCGCTCCATGGAGGAGGGCAGCTCGCAGGCGAGCACATCGCAGTAAGTAAGTTCAAATAAAGGAAGATAGACAAATTTGGGCCGGATCCCTTTTTAATTTTAATATCAAATGATATATTACAAAACGGAGAACTCGCCTCGGCAAGATTACAAAAAGGGGGGAGAAGAGTTACAACAGAGGAAACAAAAATTAGGATGTGCGTGTCAGCTCTCGCCCTCCCCTCAGGACGGGCGGTCCACACTCTCCCCTCCAGATTGGTGGTTGTCCTTATAGCCCTTAACTCCCTTGAAGAGTGACTCAGAACTTTCATTTTTGTCACTGAGAGGGGTAGCCGGCGGGAACAGGTTCGACACAAGGCCTCTCACCGTGAACTCCTCGCATCCCTCCACACTCACCTCCATATCATTCTTTATTTGCAGGGTGTAGTCGGTGCTACTGTTTGATTTGACTCGAAGCTTCTCGGCAACCTCCGCCTTGCCAAAAATCTTTGGCCACTCGGGGGGAATGCCCCGCTCGCCGGTGCCCTTGGGCAAGAAGATTTCAATCTGGCGGATGAGCTCGCTCTAGAGCTCCTTGGTTTCTGCCTTAAGTTTTTTTTTCTCCTTCTCCAGCTCGGCTGCGCAGACCTCCAACTCGGTGGAACGAGCACATAGCTCACTCGTAGCTTCGGCATCCTGGGAAGAAGGGCAAGGTAAGATCAATATGCAAGAAAAATCCTAAGTGAAAAAGGAAGGGGGTAGACGACGCTTACCATCCCGCAAGCTGCTTTTGCGTGGATGCCCTCGGATAATACAAAGCTGTCTCGCAAGATTGGAAGCGTTATCCTTGGCAAGGTAGCGCTCCTGCTCGGCTTTAAGCAGCTAGTGGTTGAGGTTGAAGACACAACGGACCACCATATGGTGCAGCTCTAAGGCCCATATCGGGCTTGTAGGCCTTCACGGCCGAGTTGCCGAAGATTTAGGCACTTGTAGGCCTCGAAATCATCGTGACCATACAAGACGAAGCCAAGTGCATAGACATGCCCAGAAGGGGATTGGCCCCCCAACAAGGAGGGATGGAGTGATGAGATGGAAACCCTATGGGTTTGCTCATCCCATCGGACCAACGGCTCGTCGGCCGATACTTTTGATATTCCCCCAAAGCAAAAAAGGGGGTGGATCTTCAGCAAGCCCAGCTCACATCCCACATTTTCCACCGTAGCAAGGAGTGCGGAGGGCTTGCCACCCTCCTGATCTTTCTCTATTTAATCCTCTTGCGAGCTCTCTAGTGACTTCTCTAGGGTGGTCTTCGGTGAGCTTATGTTGATTTGTTGTTGTTTCCTCTTGGAAACAACAAGTGCTTTCATCTTTTTTGACAGCTAGGGGTGGCGAGGCGAGCTGAACCCTTAAAGTCTAGGTCGCTTCCTACTAGAGGAAGGTTTACCTGACCCAAGCTCACCGCAGAAAGCTGTCGCGGCTTCCCGATCGCGCGCGATCGGGTCTGGAAAGAGTCTCGAGTACGCTTGGGGCAGGTGCTTTGGAATTCATCGCTCCCTTGCAATAAATGACTTGTGTTAGAAAGCAATAATCATAGGCGGGCTCTTAAAGAGAAAAGGGAAAGTATACCTTTGTCGGTGAGGATGGGGGAAGCGAGTCGATTCCCCTCCGCAAGTAGGCGACACTGAAGTCCTTCTCAAGGAAGAACTTGTGCATCTCGGCATCAATAGCTGACACCGTCGGGGGTGGGGGAGGTACACCTCCTCTCTCTTCTGCTAGGGGGGGAGAAGGGTATGTTGCCCAGGTCGCCCTTGATGAAGATGATCTTTGATACCAATATATTGTTCTTGTTCGTGAAGTTTGATGCACGGTAGCTGAAGAGCTTGCGGAAGATAATGAGATGAAATTCAATCTGATGCCAGCGGAAGAAGCAGGTGAATGCGACCATCATGGCGATCACATTCGACTTTAGTTGTGCAGGCACTGTGCCGAAGTACTTGAGGATCTTGTGGATTTCTGGCCAGAGGGGCAAGAGCAACCCCACCTCAAAGTGCAAGATTGGGAAGGCGAGCTCATCCTCATAGAATGAATTAATGGCCTCGCCCTCTATGCGCTGGCATGCCTCAGAGCTGGGGGGAATGTACTCGGCTTTGAATTTGGCGAGCTTGCGCTCAGTTGTATTTCCATCAAAGAAAAGGTAATCGACAAATTGTTTGGTGCACTTTTATCGCCCGTCGGCTTCAATTCGCATCTTGCCCATGTCCGTAAATAGGTCGGGGTGTGAGTGCAGGTGGCGAGAAGAGCAATTGTTGGTATGAATGCCATAAAGGCAATTGCCCGAGGGTTTGTGAGGGGGCTTATTTATAGAAATCAGAATTTAAGGCCGAGCTAACCTGTTGGTCCAGCTCACCAGGACGAAATCGCTAACCCCAACTCGCCGACCAGGCGACCTGGCCTATCCTAATGCGAGCTGATCATAGATGGCACAACATATTATTACAAACAATATATTGAGTTCTAAAAATTATTCAAGTTTTTACAAACAGGGACATTCACATCCCCGAGAAGAAGTTCATAAAAGGCATAAGAAAGTTTGATCAACCCATACGAAATGGGGGTGCTGGGTGGCGAGGGTCAGTAAGCTCTGGTAGGGAGCCATTTCCATCTGCCCCAGCCTTGTGCCACCATCCCCGGAGGTTAGCGCTAGTTGATGAACTCACGGACCAGGGACAAGTCCCGACGAAAGATTTGTAGATTTTCACTCAGTCTTTCCATAAAAGGCGTGGGGAACATCATCTTGCTCGCCGGGCCATGTTCTATCTTATCCGCCATCAGCACATAGTCCTGCTCCAGCACCTGTAGTCTCTGCTAGCTATATGCATTGTCCACTCGAAGTTAGCGCAGGGTGGCATCCTACTCCTTCAGCACTTCGACTACTCGCCACCTAAGCTAGGAAGGATCAAGCGAGTCATCCAAGAAGCTTTTCATCACCCTGGGGTCCGGGAGTGGCGAGAAGCGAGCGAATTCTAAAGATTCCTCTACTTCAGACGGGGTAGGGAGACATGCATAAAATAATCAACTACGTTAGAAAGAGTGTGCGAGTGCAACAAAAATGCCTAGGCAAAATGTCCTTGTGAATGTGGAGCTTATGAGATGAGCTCTGCAATCCTGGAGGGGTGTGCGAAGGAGGTCAGTATAAGTTCTTGTCGCGACCCAGATGGTGGATTCTTAAGGAGATTAGGTTGAAGTTGTGAACTAAGATGTACCTGGCCCTTTCCCCCGCAAGTGTAGAAGTAGGTGCGGGCTACTGGGCAGGAGTGCAAACTAGCGACCTGGATGTCAACGATTCTAGCCTCGTTGTACCCAAGTGAGGTGATTTGCTCTACAGGAGAATGTAGGAGGGAGTTTGAGGCCGCGAGTCATCGTGTGGGGTGTGGACTCGCAATATGGAGGTCTCGACATCGGTTTGATGGTTCTCGTGGTCAGCTGGAATGTCGATGACCACTTTCCTCTTGAGGTCGGCAGCTGGTTTCAAGGAGGCGAGCTCGGGAGTCAAGTAAAATTACAGTCTGTGGCAGACAGATTCAACGTCTTTTTGGATGGACTTAGCCTTCTTGATATGATTGGATTTCATCGGATCGTGCATTGTAGCGCTCAGGGACATGCCGACTAATGTGGTAGCGCAAGTATCGTTAAGCTCTCAGGCACGGCTAAGCTTCTCTTAGACATCTTTGGAGAGAGGAATCGCAGCAAGACTTAAGAAAGGGGAATGGAGGAGGCCACCCAGGTACGTGGTCTTGTATTTATAACTACTTGTGGAGGCCACCCAAAGATTATCTGGCCCCTATCACACTAGCCGCATATTGCGGGGTTGGATTATTCTTTTCGAGCTTGGGTCAACCTTGCAAAGAGAGGGAATTATGTACAACCCCATATCCGACGAGTAGTGGTCGACAAGAGCCAGATGGGCCAAAGTCCAGCAATTCGGGTCCTAAGCGAGCCGGAGGGAGGCGAGATCCCTAAAAGCTCCCTCGGCTCTCCCAAGTGGGGTGGACTGTATGAGGGGCGAGAGGAGCAGGTCGGCTAACACTCACCCTAGGGGCTCGGCGAGCACTAGGCAAGTGGAGCAAGTCGGCTCGCGCTGGCCCGGGGGCTCGGCGAGTAGCGGGCGATTGGGGAAGGCCAAGCTCACACTCGCCCAGGGCTAGAAGAGGCGGCGAGTACCAGCTCCATTGAGCACTCTCCGCCCTAGGCTAGTGGAGCTTTCAGAGAGCCACTCGCCCAGTTTTTATATGATATATTTTTACTATTTTGCACCCATTGGCCTGCTTATAGACTACCAAAATAGCGGAGTTACGCTATTAGAAGACCTAGTTGGACTAGACATAGCTGTTTGGAATAGCGGAGGTTGGCTATTTGCAGGCCGTTTTCAGAAATCTATAAATAGATCCAAGGGGGTAACTAAGAAGGCATGATTACTTGTGCCACGTTCTTCTTGCGCTTTTTGAGGTATCCTTAGCTCGGCATTTGGCTAGGGAGGGGAATTGCATTAAGATCTTCTGGGTGTGTGGTGGAACCTCTACATAAAGCCCATGGGTCTATGCCCTGTTCTTCTTCTTTAGTCATTTGGCTCACAAGAGAGAAATAAGTGTACGATCTCCCTTTCCCCAAGGGTGAACTGCACAGAGACTATGTTTTTGGTTTGAACTTTGATAGATTCTCTGAATGAAGGTAGAAGTCGATGTTACTTCGATTTGAAGTCAACGCTATGTCGCATAAATTTCTAAATAGAATTTTTTGATTTGTTCTTTAATCCATTAGATGATTTTAATTCCTTATCAGATGTATATATAGAGAGATTGGTATAGATAAGAACAAGAACCCAAAACAACAATATTTATAAGGAGCATATAGAAGAGATATTATAGAATTATCATCAACATAAAAAAAATGTCCTACAGGAACACGATCACGATCTTACAAAATAGATCGTCATCTTGAAGATTTAATTTGATAGAGAATGTTTGGAAGATCATCATCAATAATTGTAATTCTTCATTTAATCAGTCGATCATCATCATCTTCCTAAATATATAAAAGAGAAATAGTTCTTCTCAAGATTTACTGTAAATGATTCAGAGAAGATTCAAGGATAACCTGGATTAGGGTTCATTATCTCTATGCTTCATATTCAGATATTGATTTGAAGATCCAGTTATCAAATCAACTAGTCCTCAGAAATTTTCTTAGAGGATTAATTAAGATCATTTCTAGCGCAAATCTTCGTATTCCTTTTTAGTTTTATTTTTATTTATAGATTGAGAAAAAAGTTTTTAGAATCCCCCGTCAAAGTTTTCAATGATAGGTTCTGAGATTCTTTTTGAGAAAAGACACAGTTGTATTGGTTCAAGATCTCCTTATCAAAAGATCTAGTGATTGGTTTAAGATCTCCTTATCAAATTATCTGATGTGGTTCTGAGAGTCTCCTTATCAAAAGACTCAGATATTTTGATATTGAATTCCAACCAAGGTGGTAGAAGAGTGAATATACCCATATTTAGAGGAACCACTTTAAATTTATGTGTTTTCTGTGTTGTGCAATTTTTTGTGATCTTTTATCTGTTTAGCTATACTTTTAATTATCTGCTTATCATTCTGGTTTTAATCATATGAATGTGCAAAATTCTATGAAGTGTATTAGTAAAAATCTACTATTTTTTTTTAATTCTATATTCACACTCTCTAGAGAAAACTCTTAGGTTCTATATAACTATTCATCTCCTTTTTCAATTGGTATCAGAGGGAGGTTAATCAAAAATTGGTTAATCAATATTTGATTAATAAAGAAAGGGTTTACTCCTTGTTATAAAGATCTGAATAGTTATATGTGTATTTACATATATACATATAGATTTAATTTAATAAGAAAATTGTATGCTAATACATTCAAGGGATTTCCATCCACAAGGCCTCAAGTGTGTAACCTTGAGAATTTTACAAACTAGAATGTCAGAATCGGATTATACATGAATTCTATTGATGAGGGAATATTTGGTTCTATTTTGACAGGAACACCAAAGCCTTATAGATTAGATGTAGAAGGAAATACTACTATTATACCAATACCAAAATAAGAATGGTTAGATTTTGAAAAGAAAGAAAAAAAGATTGGGATGCCAAAGCCATGAACATATATTCTGGTTTCAACTATGTCAGATGACATATTTCAAAAGGTGGCAGAATGTGATTCAGTTAAGGAAATCTGGGAATCACTGTCCAGAATTGTTGATGGCAGTTTTGATGAGACAAAGGATCGAAGATCATTTTTGATATATCATTATGAGAATTTCCAAAACAAAGCTGATGAATCTGTGTCAGAAATGTATGATAGATTCAGTATAATAGTTAATGAATGAACTATTTGGACAAGGATATTTCACTTACAAAAATCAATGATAAAATTCTTATGTTCTTCCCAAGCACATGGGACTCTAGAATTTGGGCCATAATAGAAGCAAGATGTCACAAGTAAATAACAGCAGATGCCTTTTTAGGGAAACTCAAATCATTTGAATTGCTTCTGAAAAGCAGAGCTGAAATAGAAGCTAAGGAGACTGGCTCATCATCAAGAGACAAATCTGTGGCTTAAATGGTCACTGAGACTTAACCATCATTATCAGAACAAGATATGTTCAATCTTCTAGCTAGAAGATTTAAAAGTTGGGTTAAGAAAGACAACTTTAGAAAAGGAGAAAGAAGCATGAATAAACTAAGGTTTGATAAAACTCCTAATAAAGAGATAATTTGTTTTTCATGTAGGAAATAATGACATATAACATCTGTGTATCTAGATCAACAAAAATAAAAATCCAGCACCTATGATCAAAACAAGAAATATATGGAGAAATTGGATAAAAGAAAGGGAAAAGGTTTCATTGCTGAAACCGAGAGTGTTGCAAGCTCTGATTCTAGTTTAACTTCAGGAAGTGAAGATGAAAACATTGTTGAGGAAGCATGTCTCATGGCTCTAGAGATAGAATCAGATCTAGACCCAAATGAGGTATCTGACTATTTTGGTTATATAGATTTTTCTTCTAAAGAATTTAAAGTTTGTTTTACGGAATTCTGTATTTATCACCTAAAATCTGAAATTAATATTGAAGATCTGAGGAAAGAATTGGTTGTTCTAAAATATTAAAATCATTATTAAATGAATTATAATTTCAAGGTTGATCTAGGAAGGTTGGAAAGACAAAAATCAAGTTTAATTGAAGAAAATAGATAAATTCAAGTCAAGTTAATTAAAACATAAAATTTTGGTGATATCTCATAGGATAAGTATCAAAAGCTCAACCACATAGAAGATCATTATATGAATAAGAGAGAAATTAAATTAATAAAAATGACTAAGCTATGTAATAATGAATTTCTAAAAACAAAATCTTTGAAAAGCAAAGGCATCGATGTATCAACTAAACATCAATACACCTTATCAAAAATGTCCAAACCAATTCAATACAATTCTGTTAATGCATTAACTTTAAATCATCACAACCAAAAGGATGGATTGAGATCATATCAAAAAAATATCAAGTGTACAATTCCAACAGGTTAGATTAGAATATTAGTTATAATGTTCATAACTATGAATGCATGTACATGAGTTACTCAAGAAAAGGTCATTATATCAAGAATTGTTGGACTAATAGACTTGCTTATTATCATCCAAAGGGGTATTATGATAAACCTTCATATACTTATATTACTCCTTTTAATGGTAAAGCAAGTAATAGGTCTAAGGTAATCTTGGTTCCAAAATATTGATGAATATTTTTGTTGGTGTTATCGTTGTGATCTGGAAGTGATAAAGCATGTAGTCTCACTTCCAATGCATTATGAGTCTACAGGGTCGCACATAAGAGCATTTAGAGAAATTGGAGGAATGGATTATGATGTTCTTACTCATATGAGATGAGTGAAGGACTATGCAGTGATTGCCATTGAGTGTGTTGAGAACACACAATCATGAGTTAAGTGTGTTGAGACCACTCTACTATTCATCGAGTCAAGTGTTGATTCGTCAAGTTAGCGTTAGTGTGTGGAAACTACTCCACGATTCGTCAAGTAAATTGATGATTCATCGAGTTGGCGTTGAGTGCGTCGAGACAACTCGACGATTCGTCGAGTCAAATGTTAATTCATCGAGTTAGGTATTTAGTACACTCGAGGCTTCATCGAGTCGAATGTTGATTCATCAATTCAAGTGCTGAGGCCACTGCCAGGCGTTGTGTGCATTGTGACAACTCGACGATTCGTTGATTCAAGGGTTTATTCGACGAATTATATTCCATATTTTATGGGTTTGCGGATAGCGATAACATTCTACTATTTATTCCTTTGGGTATAAATAGAATATATCTTAGGGTTTTAGTGTGATAGTACCTGTTCTTGAAACGAGCTATTTAGAATCAAAAGCACTGTGCTAAACCCAAGATGAAAAGGCCGACGGAAAGCATTTTTGAAAGTACTGATCCCGTCTTCGTCACTAATCCCATTTCCGGTGCTCGTCGCTTCCACCTCTTTTTTAGCAGATCTAGTAGTTTGTGAGGATGCATAATGCTTTCCTCCAACCTAGATCTTGTGTGACAAGAGTCTAATGGTTCTCCCATTCATGTGGATCATCTGTAGAGACGTGGACATTATTATACGCTTAGAACTCAACCGGCAAATGTCCGCTGGATTTCATGGAGCTTCTCGGTTGAGTAGTGACTCAATACTACAAAGGTAAATTTTTGAATTACAACACTTTACTTCATTTTCAATCTTCATCGTAGGATCTATTTCTTATGGGCTTTTCTTGTTCCTTATTCCGCTGCGCTTATGTGTTGTGATGTATAGAAAAACCCAACAATTTTCTTTATGTAAACATATATTATTTATTGAAATTTTTGATGTGACAAAACTTCACAAAATTTATAGTTTAAGTCTATCTTTGATAAAACGTCAAATAGAAATCTACATAACATCAATTTCTATTCAACGCAACGTCTTAGAGCTGATGACTATGAAGCGTTCTGAATCGTTTTGACGCAACATCGATATATATATATATATATATATATATATATATATATATATATATATATATATATATATATATATATATCAACGCTTGTGTCGACTATGTCTAAAGTCTTAATACGTTTCTCCCCATATTGTCTTATGGAGATGGGAAACCTTTCCAACATTTCTCCCCATATTCTCTTTGGGAAGTTGTTGCCATATGAAATGCATCTCAATATAAGGAAAGAAGAGGATGTGGCTGCTAGGTCATAGTACAAGGAAAAGGGAGTAGATCTCAAGGCTTAAGGCACAATAAGAAGTAAGGAGAGAATCTCCTCTCCCCCAAGATGGATTCCTGACTAAGAATTTTCTATGTCAAACTACTCAAATGTCGGGAAAGAAGCAGGTGCAAAATTTGAAGCCTCCTTATCATCTAATGAGGAAGATTGATTAGATTCATAAATTGAATTTATAATATGATTGAAAAATATGGCACACTTCTGCAAGCCCTGAAAAATGCAAGAAGCTTGCTAAGAAGCAAATAGAGTAGATGACTTCTATCAGGATGGCAAAATCTAAAATTCATAAGTCTGCCGCCCGACTAACTCAATTGATCAAGGAGATTATCTAGAGATGTCAATAATCCATCTTGTCACCATTAGCCATAAGAACGAGATAATTAAGGATCTTGAAGAGGAGCTCCTTATAAAAAGAATGCTAGTGGAAAAATTTAACAAGCTATAGACTGTGTTTCCCATTATTGATAACTTCTTAGCTCCATTTAGAGGTGGAATGTGTTACAATTAGAAGGAAGTTAAATCCAAGAAGAAAGGAAAAATATTAGTTGTTGTGCCTCAAACCACCTTTCAAATGGTATTACTTCCTTCAAATAGGTATGACCATGCCAATTTATATGGTCACCAAAAGAATTGAAGTTCCTCCAATAAGGGTAATAATGGTCCTTACTGTGGAGGAAGAATAGGCACGGGGTTGAGTGCACTAAAAGCTTCCCAAGAAGAAATCCAAATTGGTCATCATGAACCATTTATGTTTGGTACCCCAGCTCCATCTCTTAAAGGTAAGGATGTTTCCTCCCACTAAGGGACCCTTCCTATGTGAAAGTAGGCTGCTAACAAAATGGTACCTCAATATAACAAAGCGATATCTAAATCTATCAACACGATGTCAGCTGCTAACAAAATGACATCTGTGGTTGACAAGCCAAAATTGTCTTGAAAGACTGATTATGATTTTGCTCACAACCAAGTGATTGCTCAGATAAAAAATAATCCCTTAATTTTCTCTTCTGAACCTGAACATACGCATACACATTCTATTACAAAGAATGTTCAAAAGTGAAGGTACAGTATCTTGAGTGTTGGTGTTGTGGTAAAGTGGGACATATATATAGACTGATGGTACAATCCAACAATGTCTAATATAATGATGTGCTTTCCAGCTAAGGTATCTATGGGAAGATAATTTGTTTTAAATGCTGACAAGAATGAAGGACCCAAGGTCAGTTGGGATCCTAAGGTAAACTGAACTTTTTTTGGAGGATAGTTCAAGTACCAATCTAGAGCAAGTATGGTACTTAGACAGTGAGTGTTCCAAGAATTTGACTGGAACGAGATGTCGTCTTAAGTAGCATACCCCTATAAAAAATGGACCAAATGTCATATTTGGAGGTTTTGATAGAGGAGTCACCAAAGGATATTGTATGATCTCCAATAGCATATTGCTCATCACAAAGGTACCTTATGTGGAGGGGTTACAATACAACCTTATAAGCATAAGTCAACTTTATGACTTAGGTTTTTTCATTAAATTCTACAAGGACAAATGACTGATAAAAAACTCAATTGACTTAGTGATAATTCTCTCAGGAATTAGGAGTGGAAATGTTTAATGTTTAGATTTTATTTTTTCAGATTCTTTCAATCAAGTTTGTCTTGTAGCTAATGAGAAGGAATTTCTATGTGTACAGTTGTAGAAGTTATTAACTCATATAAACTACAAAGCAATATACAAGTTATTGTAAATGGGTAAGCAGACTAGGGCCACTTCTAAGAGCATTGTTTACAAAGACTCTATCAGATGTCTTTATTAATTCTATATAATAATTTTTGGTCCACTGTCCATTCAAAGTTTGGGAGGGAAGTTGTATACCTTTGTGATAGTAAATGATCACTTTAGGTATATATGGGTCTTCATCCTTAAAATAAGTCCAATACACTTGATATCTTCAAGACATTTGTGAGTGTTGGATCTTGATGCGCCCTTGGAGACGGAGGGGGGGAGTGGTGAATAAGGGCAAACTATAAGTTTTTAGATTAAGAAAATATATAGCCTAATTATTTTAGAATCAAGAAATCTTAGTCACAACCAAATATTTATAACAAATCACTTTGAGATTTATGATAAAATAAAATTCAAGTTGATTTCAACAGTGATAAGAAAATTACAAACAAAAGATTTCAATAAAGCTTGAAATCGAGGTTGTGATGAAAAAAATCTAAAGTCTCCTTTTTTTTATTTACTAGTCCTTCTCCTAAGGACATGTCGACATTAGACTATCTCTCCCTACATACATCATCTAGCCTCTGCCTAGATATCATCATGACCTAATCGCTGCACACTCGGTGGCAGTTTCCCCCTAAATCACATATGGGCGAAGTCACCACTCACAAGCCAGTGAATTCTCTATCGATTATAAAGAGAATGAAAATAAAGGAAAAATAATCTGAGAATAAAAGTCCCTCAGTTCTTGAGTGTTGAAGAGGCCGAAAAATCCATGCGAAGATCGTCGGATATGAGATGCAGAAATGGTCTCTTCTTTGCTCTTGAGATTTTATGAATACATAGGAAGTTTCTTGGTTGCACAGAGTTATATGGCTAGAGATGCACGAAATCAAGGCTCCTGGAGGTGTATAATATCAAATTCCCTAAGTTCAACCCATTTATAATTTTTCCACTATCGTGTTGCAGTTGCGCAATATCGCCTGCGATAAATCCAATGGTTGACACCTGTCCCCCTCTATAATAATTGCATCGCGGTGCTGGAGGTCATGTATGGTTGTGGGACTATCGTACCGTGATAACTCGATATTGCCATATAGTTTCTCCGATAATGCGCGTTGTGGTTGCTGTTATGAATTGTGGCCAATGACATGGCTGACATAATCACGATAACGCAGTGTGGTAGTTATTATCATCTGCAATAGCTAAACTTTGTAATAACAAATCCTATAATAAAATACATCGGGGATTTGTTATTTTCTAACCAAGGAGTGTGAAATGCATGCTATAACAATCTTCCCCTTTTGATAATAACAAATCCTCTTATAAAGAAAAACACTATGAGGTGTATTATAGGGTGTACAAAATATGATAAGCAACATAAGTATGTGAACTGCACATGCTCCCCCTAAATGGATGACTTTTATGGTTTTTAAATCCAATGGTAAAATATAAATATTTTACTTCCCCTTAATAGATGACCTTGTAAATGTTTATTAAAGGTAAATATATTACTCCCCCTTAATGTGAGCTACCCACCATTAACAATTAGAGTTAGTGTTATTTCTTTCGATATTCTCCCCCCCCCCTTTTGTTATTAATAAAAGATGTGAAAGTTGAAGCTTGAGAGAAAAGTATAGAAAGAATTTGAAAAGAAATTAAATGTGAAATGGTAGAGGAAATATGTTGGACATAAATAGACATGAAAATTTTAGTTTGTGAGGAAAAATAAAGTGAAAATGTTTGTTTTGTAAAATATCATGTAATCAAAAACATTGGACAATTCATGCCAAAAATATCTAAAGGAAGTACAAGTTGTGCTTTGATAGCTAAGAACAAGTGATGTAATTAATATAACATGAAACTGTGAAATGTAAACACAAAATAATGACTACACACAAGACAACTGGATGATCTTGTATGAATCTGTTGAATATTAGATAGAAAATGGAAAAAAATATGTTCACAAGGTACTCACGATTCTTTTAAAGGTACTCAACCTCACAAGGCTCGTGAATACTTATCAGGAAGGTGAGTAGTGCTTGATGGAGTATTCTGAACATTTTATTTGAAACAATTTTTTAAAATAGATTTTTGTTATCTTGTATTTATTTATTATGTATCAAGACTCCGAATCCACTTGTATAGCTATACGTAATATTTTCTTTCAATGCCATTTCAAGTAAAATAAAATTTTGCAAGATTAAATATGAAACAAGTTATTGTATGTATATCAAATTTGTAATGTTAAACAAAAACACATTCAAGTAGATGAAAATTTTTACAAACACTTGTATAGTAATAAAATGTGTAAATGTTAAATCATTATCCGGTATAAAATTTTTCTCATACTTAGAGACTTGCAAAAATAAATTTAAACATTTACTATACCCATATCTACTATTAAAGAGAAGATATTCCAAGAAGGAAAATTTGTATATAATGTGATATGAGACTTGTGAAAATGAAAAGCACATTGAACTACTTTCAAAAAGTACGAACAAGAGTTTAAATAATATATCCAAACTATATGTAGTATACATCAAACCAGAGTGGATAGAGAAATTCAAATTTTGAAGAACTAAATCACAATTACGAGCGATTTAGTTTTTTATATAAATGACGGATTTCAGTCCTAGACTTCATTCTTCTCCCCTTTTCTTGTAAGCCTAACACGAGAAATGAATCGTGACCCCAATGGAAGCTTTGAATCTATGGTATTCTTCATGTTTTTTGTTGAAAATTTTTGTATATCTTCATTTTAGTTGCTAGTTTGAGTGATATTTGGGATTATAAAGTATTTTTATGAAGAAAATTTCGGGATTTAAATTGATTTGAAATGGGTTGAAGAATACGTAAGAAATAAGATTACATTTGCATAGATCTAGTAGATCTCTAGCATATATTGAATTTTTTGGTTTATTTTTGAGTGAATGTACTCTCAAACACACAGATCTGAAATTTTTAACACAAATTTTGGGATCAAAGAGCTTAACTGCTATTGCCCGATGACAGCCACTATCGCATTACGGTAGTAAAATTTCATCTTCTAATGGATTTTTTGGATTATTGCAGGAATGGGTTTCAGTTCAAGAGAAAAAAAGAGTTCTTCCAACAATCCTCATTCATCGTACCAATCCTTTCTATGGATCAAAAAAGCGGCGATACGTATTTCCAAAATTATGTTGTTCGACATTCCTCGAGATGCACATATCTACGATCTCCTAGCACTGACAGGTATAATGTCTATGATCTTCCCGGAGGTGTTTTGTTTTATTCTTGATGGAGTTTTACAATCACTTGGAAGATCCCGTGCATTCTGGATTGGATGGAGTAGTGTGATCTCATTTCCAAAGAGGAATAGTTGAGATCACTCATAATTCTTGAGAAATTTATTTGGTCTACTAGATTGTGTGAATGTGCTGGATTTAATGGCGAATTATTGCAAAGAGAGAGATTAGACACGAGCGAATATACTACTCCATGGAATTTTTATGTTTCACTAATAGTTTTGGTTTGAAATATATAAGTCTTCTAATTCTAGTCATAGTGTAAAAAAGCATGAATCAGGATGTAGCTTTTTAAAGATATCGGCAAGTGGCGAATCGGTTCGTATAAAGTTTATTTTAATATTATCTTTTTTAATATGGTCTCTAATAAAAAGATGTCGAACAACTATGTGTTTACACCTTAAATAATGTAGTAGATTATAAGTTAGATCGATTGCAGTTTTATTATCATATTTTAATTCCATAATTTGTTGTTATACCCCAAATCATATAAAGTTTGTTTCATCCATAGGGCTTATGCACAATAACTACCTAGTGAAATATATTCACCCTCAGTGGTGGAGAAGGCAAAATAATTTTGTTTTCTACTCGACCAAGAAATAAATGAAGGGCCTAAAAAGTGATAAGTGCTACTTGTGCTCTTATGATCTAAAGAACAACCAGTATAATCTGAATCAGAATAACCATACAATATAAAATCATCATTATGGGGATACCATAAACCTAATTTTGAAGTACCAATAAGATATCTAACAATACGCTTAACCGCTTTTAAATGAGATTTTTTAGGATTAGCCTTAAACCTAACCCAAATAAATTACAAACATAGTTTCAGGTCTAGATACGGTTAAATATAATAATGATCATATCATCCCTTTATATAAACTTTGATCAACAGAAATACCAATTTCATCTTTTCTTAACTTTAAAGAAACACTCATATGAGTACTAGCTTGCTTATGGTTTTCAAATCCAAATCTTTTAAAAACATCATGAATATATTTTGATTGGCAAATAAAACTTCTATAATGTTTTGAGTAATTTGGAAACCTACAAAATATGTAAGTTCTCAAACCATACTGATCTCAAATTAATTTTTCCTAACATTCACAACTTCATTACTTAACTCAGCATTAGTGGCTCCAAAACAAATATCATCAATATAAATTTATAAAATTACTAAATCATCATTAACAAGCTTAAGGAAGAGTGTACAATCAGCACTACCCATTTTATAATCATTCTATACCAAATATAAAGTTAACCTTTCATACCGTGCACGAGGTGCTTGTTTTAAAAAATAAAGTTCTTTTTCTAATTTATAAATATGATTTGGAAATTTTTCATTCACATAACTTGGGGGTTGTTCTACATAAAGTTCTTCCTTAATGTACCCATTTAAAAATGCAGTTTTCACATCCATTTGAAATTTTTTTAATATTTTGAAAGTAGGAGAAGTAAGAAAAATTCTAATTGTTTCAAGATATGCTATGGGTTCAGAGGTTTCATCAAAATCTACCCCCTCAATTTGAGCATATGCTTTTGCTACAAGCCTAGCTTTATTTCTAGTGATCATAGATTTAATACCCAACTTATTCTTAAAAATTCATTTAACACCTATAATAGGATGATCAGATGGTCTCTCTACAAGTTTCCAAACATTATTACATTCAAATTGATTAAGTTCCTCATTCATAGCTAAAAATCATGACTCGTCATTTAAAGCTATTGAAACATCTTTAGGTTCTATATTGGAAATAAAACATAAGTTTGAAAATAAATCATGTAAAGAAGGACAAGTGTGTTAGAACCGTACTTATGATTTTGGCTAGGTTGATTATTAGGTTTGATTAGATGACCCATTTTGAATAGTCTAGGGTCATAGGTTATTTCCAGGGTCAAGGTCAGCTGCACATACTTAGACTACCAGTACCCTTCTTCAGAATACTTTAGAGACAAAATAATTCAGAGGAAAAGCAGTTAAATTGATTGTAGAAAACTCATTCGATGATTGCTAAACTTAGCACGAGGATCGTCTATCTCAGATCGATGAACTCAGAGTTACTTCCCTTAGTTGAGCTCAACGAAAGACTAGCTGAGATCGAAGAACTGTGATCTCATATCAAAAGTTAAGCTCGACGAATGACTATCTAAGTTCGACGAACAAGGAGCTCAGATTGGCAAGTATATTTTCTGTTCGACGATCTTGAAGCTCAGCTCAACGAAGGAGAGTTCTCAGCTCGACAAACTTGGAGCTCAGGTTGATGAAATCTTTGCTTAGTTTGACTAACTCCCTCCAAGTTCAGTTCGACTAATCTTCTCTACAGTTTCTCAGTTTGACTATAGTAGTTTGATTTCAAATTATATTATACTATGATAGTAAAGCCAAGATAATTAATGCTCAATATTCTCAAGAATATAGACGTTACCTGGCAGTATTAATTATGGTTTTCAAAGAGTTATTACTCTACCATATTTACTGGGACAACTAAGGAAATGCTTTCAAGCCAAAATTAGCCGTTAAGGATCCCAGAAATTATGCAGAAGATTTCAAAGAAAGAATTTAAAATTCAATTGTTTCGAATATGTAATCAATATATAAAGTGATTTTTTTAGAAGATTAAAAAGTTAGTGAATTAGTGATCAAGGATAGAGTAATCAATAATAAGTGAAGAACACAACAAAACTCTCATACACACAGAGTTCTTCTTCATCTGCTTAAGGCTTTCAAGGGACAACTAATCAAAATAAGTCAAAAAGCTTGCTAAAGAGCAACATCATTTGAAGGCCAACACCCTGAATCATAGCTTCCACTTCTGATAGGATCCATACAACTCAGAAGGAGCTTTGACATCAATAAGTCCACAAGTCTTCTCAGAGCATTGAAACAGATAAGACAACATCTTTTTATTTTTCCCTTTCACTGTGTACAGGGTTTTAACACTCTTAGAAAGTTAGCCTTTTTGGTTCACAAGTCACCCGATCAAAAGACTTGTCATTGATTTTTGGGCACCTGATCAAAAGCTCAAAGGGTTATTAGATCTCCCTTAGAAAAATAGATCTTTTGGTGAAAAGGCACCTGAGCAAAAACCTGTGGTGTCAGGGCACCTGAGCAAAAACCTATAGTGGATTCCTACCATGGTGGTAGAAGAGTGGATGTACCCAGGTTTATTTGGGAACCACTATAAATTCCTTGTGTCGCCTGGTTTGCCATTACTTGTTCATTTTTTTTGTTGCTGTGATATTTCTCTTTATATATATATCACTTATTTTAATCCTATATAAAAATAACTTAAAAGTTTTTAATACTCTATTAACCCCTCCCCCCCTCTAGAGTTAAGTTAGATCTATCCCTCACTTTTAGAGTGCTCACCCCTCTTGATGGTTCTCCAAATATTATTTTTTGTTAATAATCTTTTGAATATATAAACTCTCTTGTAGGTACATATTCTTCAACTTCTTATTCTCTTTGTTCTTTATCTTCAAGTTCTTGTTCTCCAAGGATTTCTTCGTCATCCTTCTCCAAAAGAGGAAGGGGTTCTTCATCATTTCTTGTAGGATTAGTTTTTACACAAGGAATAAACTCATTAAATTTAACATGAATTAATTATTCAACTATTTTTGTCTGTTTGTTAAATATTCTAAAAGTTTTACTAGTTGAAAAATAACCAATAAAAATTTCTTCATCACATTTTTCGTCAAATTTACCTAAAACATCTTTTGTATTTAAAATAAAACTTTTACGTCCAAAAACTTTAAAATAAGATACAATAGGATTCTTTTGAAAATATAGCTCATATGGTGTAAGTTTTAAAAATGGACGCAGAATTAAACAATTTATCACATAAAAAGAAACACTAACAGTTTCAGCCTATAAAGATGTAACACCCCAAAATCCCAAATTTTGAGTTAAGGCAGGGTGACACAGCATGGGAAACGGGCTTGTCCTAGGGCGTGTCTAGCTCTGCTTTATCGAGTGTGGTTTTGGTCTCGAGAAGGCGTTGAGTGAGGCACACAGCCTGGGCACGGGAGTGTCCCAAGCCGTGTCCTTCTCTGTATTGTTTGGAGAACTCAACGTCGTTCAATCAACGATCGTTGAGAGGGTTGACACGCCCTGAGACACGGGCGTGTCAGAGGGCGTGTCCTCCTCAGGAGATTGGCCAGGTTTGTGTAGTCAGTTGAACACGGCTGGGCTCGGGCGTGTTCTGGGCACACGGCCTGTGACATGGGCGTGTCACAAGGCCGTATAACTCTCTGGTTGTTTCCAAGGAATTGAGGCCTAGTGAACATGGGCTCCACATGGGCATGTCTAAAGTTGTGTTAGGGGACACGGCCTGTGACACAGGCGTGTCACATATCATGTTCTATTCAAAGTAAGTCGGTTCGTGTACCGCTTACAATACACGGTCTATGACACGGGTGTGTCACAGGTCATGTCAGCTCAAAAATAAATATTTTCTGGGAGATTTGTGGTCGTTCATTTCCTTCAGATGAGACCTAAGGGTTGAAGCTTTTCCTTGTTGAGATAAGTCCAGGACTTGAGAGTTATCTCTCATTAAAAGCTTGGCACTTCTCTTTCTAAAAGCTTGAGATTGGAGAGAGCAATGGAGGAAGAAGAAGAAGAGATCCGGCCGCCGGTGGAGCTTTAGCGTTCGGAATTGCGACACGAGTGCAGCTTTGTGGAGTTGAGAGTATTGCGGTGCTTGCTATCTGGCTAGAATTCCATGGCTCCCAATAGATCATCAAGGGCAACGATCATTCTTCTTGGACATGTGAAGTTCTTATTTTGGCATGTTTGTGGGTTTTCCCCCACCAATAGGTGAGTGTTGAGGGTTTCCCTTGGGTTGATTTTTTAATCCCCAGTATTGCATATAGACCCGGATATGTGTAGTAAGAGATAGGCATGCTGTGAGAAGCCCATCTAGATAGGTTGGTCTTGATTGGTGATGTTTCATTTGCGCACCGGAGAAGACTACTCGTATACACATGTAGTTTGTGGAGTCGATGGGATGTGCTTGAGAAGGGTAGTAGCATGAAGTACTGGAATGAAATTCTAGGAAAATACCCGCGTGATGCTTGTACTGTATGCCATGTTTGGGTTGAGATTGGGTGCAGAAAGTGAGTTCTGCTGAAACCGCCAAGCGATTGCGAGGAATGATAGCATTGTCACCCTTTTTGGATTGTGAAGCCAGTCCTTGACGGACTTTATCGCTATTGTGAGCTGCGAGCTCTTTAAAAAGGCTTAGTACTGAACAGGAAAGGTGAAACCTGACCCGCGCCTATAAATTGGTCATGAATACTTCAGTATTCGTTGATGGCATAGCGACTTGAGCAAACGGGGGGTGGTTGATCTATACCTACATTATGTCTTACCGACTGGTAGACTGGTTATTGGTCTTGTTGGAGCGCATAATGAGAGTCTTAGGCCTCCGCGACGTTAAGACTAATTGCTCAATACCATTGAAAATTGTAGTGTTGACCCTAGTTCGGCGGTGCACCAAGAATATGCCATGAGTGCACGAATCGTCGGGCCGTGTGGCTGACGATTGTGATATATTGTTTGTGCGTAAGTGCACATTGTGTGATATATCTGTTGTGAAATATATGCTTGCAGGGAAGGAATACCACAGCCCCAGGAAAATGGGTTGGGTCGTTATAAATTGGTTAGCTGAATGCTGACCGTTTCCTTATTTGCCACCATTGCGGTGGTCTGTTCTTATGTAGGTGCTGGAGTGCCGAGTGGGAAATAGCGGGCTGAAGCCCTTTCTGCTACTGGCCCTCGAAGTCTGAGTGAATCCATTTTGTTATGTTCATGTGTGGCCAGCGTGCGCGCTGATGTTTGTAATCCAAGTGGGTAAATTTGTAATTGTAAGGCTTTAAGGCCTAACTTTGTGTATTTGGTACATTCCTATGGGTGTATATATAAATGTGTGGTTTATATATAGAGTGGACATTCGTGGTTATGAGTTCAATGTTAATCATAAGCTTCCCCTAGCATGCTTTTAGTTAGGATGCGATGATGGTATTAACCTGTAACTTCCCACCTATTTGTAGATTATAGTATGGGGCCCCGACCGGACCTTCTACTATAAGTCATATGACTGATGGGGTTGTTATAATTTAATATCAGCTTGTCTTGGTATTCCCCTTTCGAATTCATGGTCTAATTCTTTTGTGGGGTGGCGAGCACGTGTAAGTGCGACCCGCTTTAACATTATTGAACTCATGAATGTCCACTAAGGAATGCAAATACACTTGTTTAAAGAACCTGCGCATTCCTTTGTTTTTGTAATTGCTTGTGCAAGGTCGCTAAAGTGTGTCTTGTTCACCTATAGGTGACTCAGAGTGGTGCTGGGTAGTCTGATCCCGAGCATTCTGATGAGAGTACGACACCAGCTGAGGTGCCTACACATCCTCCTTCTGCGGAAACAGTCCGCTTAGTGGCTGAGGCGCTATTTGCCATGATTCATGCTCATCTTGTTGGGAATGCACAACTGATAGTGGTGCCAAAGTGGTTTGTTGTGCGGCAAGAACCTGTTGAGGCTGTTTATCCTCGAGCAGCTAAGCGATAGTTGAAGTAATTAATGAGCTTCCACCCTCCTATATTTTCGAGTGTTGAATCTACGACGCAAGCAGAGGATTAGTTATCACGTGTCAAGCGTATGTTGACGGTGATATGGACGGAGGAAAATTAGAAGGTCACCTTTGCCACCTTCTTATTGGAAGTAGAGGCTCGGCTGTGGTGGGATGAGATAGAGTTGCATCACCTAGCGGGCAGGCAGTTAACACAAGTCTCGTTTGAGGAGTTCTCGCGACTATTTTTGTCAAAGCATTTACCAGCGGCAAAACATATCGTCATGGAAAATGTGTTCCAACATGTACGCAAGGTGAAAGTAGTGTGGATACTTACTTGCATGAGTTAACTCGTTTGGGTCGTTATGCGGGGTATATCTTCGCTGATGAACAGCGAAAAAACAATAGGTTCTACGAACGGTTGCGGGATAAGTTGAGATTACTTTTCTCGAGTTCGGTGAACAAAGGATTTCAGGCATTGGTGGAACTGGGCGTGCGCTGGAGGCTGATATGAAATGGGCATAAGGAAAGAGGGACTTGGATACGTCGAAGTCTGAGTTCAAAGTGCCTCATCCTGGAAATCAAAGTACCGAAGGAAGATGAGCAAGAGGTCCAAATAGTCTGGACATGCCCGTTCTATAATTACATCGGGAGCAACGTCAAGGCAAGAGTCTCATACATGCTTTACTTGTGGGAAGGTGGGACATATAGCCCGTGACTGTCGGGTGGGTCTGCCAAAGGGGAAAAAGAAGATAGGAGCGTCTTACGCTGAGAAGGGAAATGCAGTGGTGGATTCCTCTGCATCCCAAGTGCAGCCTCGAGTTATTAATCTTGGCCAGCATGAGGCTATAAAGCAACGTGACGTCGTCACAGCTACGAGTAAATTTATTGATTGCTTTTTAAATTTATTACCTTGTATGTAGCTTCTGTATGATGTGTTTATCTTAGGCTTTGTCCTGATTCGTGACCATCCGACGAGAGCACTATTTGATACGGGTGTGTCACATTCTTTTCTGTCTAAGGACTTCGTAGCTTAGATTGGAGTGCCTAGTCATATGACGACAGATAATGTGAAGGTATTGTTACCTAACCGGAGTGTGATGCTTGAGGATAGGGCTTGCGATTTGGGAGTTCAAATAGGAAGTCGGGATTTCTGCTTGAGCGCATATATGCTACCGATATCGGAATTTGATGTGATATTTGGTATGGACTGGCTTTTGGAGCAGCATGCCTTTATTGATTGCTATTTAAAGGAGATCACACTGTGCCAGAATACCGAGCATGAGACAAAGTTTTCGGGTATGCGAGGAGTTGGCGGAACCTTGTTGTCTGTACTCCAAGTTGTCAATGTTGTTCAAAAGGGTGCGAAGATATTCTTCACGCTAATTCAGACTGTTGAGACAAAGGCTAGTGTGAGTGAAGTTTCGATTGTGTCGGAGTTTGCAGATGTGTTTTCTAGGGATCTTCCAGGGTTACCACCCTAGAGGGAGATTGACTTCGCTATCGAGTTGGTGCCAGGTGCGAATACTGTGGCCCGCTTGCCATATCGCGCAGTGCCAAAGGAAATGGTAGAACATAAAGTTCAGTTGCATGAGTTGCTGGAACAGGGTTATATACTCTCAAGTATGTCACCTTGGAGCGCACCTGTTCTCTTTGTGAAAAAAAGGACGGTAGTTTACGGTTGTGTTTCGATTATCGCGAATTGAATAAGTTGACAGAGAAAAATATGTATCTGATTCCACGGATCGATGACTTGTGTTGGGTACATTGGAAAATGTGTACCTGATTTGAAGAAGCCCAACCTAGCTCAATGATATACATCATGTTGTATTTGATGTTGTTTTGAGTTGACATGTGCAGGTAAAGAATTGTTAAAGTTTACAGAAAAAAATTCTAAGTCCAAGTGTCGACACAAAGGAAAATGTGTCGTCACATAGAAGAAAGTTGTCGACACAACACTGGGAAAGTGTGTCGACACAGAAGGTGTGAGTCGACACTACTCTGGGAAAAAGTGTCGACACATAACATAGTCTACAACAACACTGGGAAAAAGTGTCGACACAGAAGAAGTAAGTCGACACAACACTGGGAAAAAGTGTCGACTCAGAAGAAGTAAGTCGACACAACACTGGGAAATTGTGTCGACACAGAAGAAAAACGTCGACCTCAATATTGGGAGAATGTGTCGACACTGAAGAGTATAGTCGATCTCAAGTTTGTCGACATCATCTGAATATGTCGACACAGAAGAAAATAGTCGACCACAAGTTTGTCGTCACCAACAGAATGTGTCGACACATAGTGAGTAAGTCAACACTTATTAAAGTTATGATTCTACAACAACTGTGTCGACACACAGGACTTGTGTCGACACACTGCAGAGTCAAAGACCAAGTTAGTTTCAGAAGAAGATGTGTCGACACAAAGGCAATTTAGTCGACATCACTGAAGGCAGTGTCGACACCAAAGTCAATTGTGTCGACACAAATAGACAGATTGTCTCGACACTTTCTGACAGACTGTTTCAACACTAAGGCACAGGACTTGTTTGAAGACTTGACAGCTGTGGGTTATCACCAGTTAACTGAAGTTGTCAGACTTGTCAGAAAACGATTAGAAACCGGATCAGCCGGTTACCATGAAGAATGTCTATAAATAGACAGATTCAGAAGGAGAAAAAAGAACAACACACACAATTAAGAAGATATAGAACTGATCCTTTGAAATACATTGGAGAAGGGTTATATTCTACTCATTTCAAGAAAGTGCTAGGCACTTAAGAAGATCTTCTCCGGGAGATCTAAGAAGACTATCTAAGGATAGATCTAAGAAGAGTTCTAATCAGAATTCAGAAGAATCATTCAAAGTTCTGGATAGAGAGAGATCAAGTCAGAATTTGAAGAAGAAGAAGGAATCCACCAGTGGATTCTCAAGAAGCTGTTTGGAATCAACTCAGCTAAGTACATTTTCAAGAAGCTTTGAAGAAGGCTAAGAAACAGTTGATTGCATCAGCTGATTAAGATTTGTCATTGCCTTTTCTCTCTCAACCTGGCAAGACAATTTAAACTATCTTTTCTATATTTCTGTAGGATCTGTTTATACAGATCTGAGTTGTAAGCCTATGTTATAAAGGCTGAGTGTAGGAGTGTTGAACTCTGAGTGGTAGGGCTGATTGCCTGAGTGTAGGAGAAGGATATTCTCTGAGTTGTAGGCCTTGGGGCAAGGCTGAGGTAGGGCAGTTGTGCCTGAGTTGTAGGAACCTGTTGGGTTCTGAGTTGTAAGATCTATTGATCTGAGATAAGTGGAAGTTTGGCCGAATCTAGCATACAGCTAGATAGGTGAAGGGGGAAAGTGGATGTACCCAGACCTTGGGGAACCACTATAAAACATAGTGCAATCTGTGATGTGTTGTTTTCTGTGATTGCTGTGTTTTTGTATTAGTTAATAAATTGAATTCTGTCTAGAAGTTTTAGAAAAAGAAGCAGGACCTATTCACCCCCCCCTCTAGGTGTTTAGGCTGCCTTGAAAGTTAAACTATCAAGTGGTATCAGAGCGAGGTTCCTCAAAAAGGACTTAACAGTCTGAGGTAGATCTGATAGGCAGAATCAAGAATCAAGAAGATGGGTTCTGGAGAGAATCATAAGGAGCTAGGGTCAATGAAATTACCCATATGCAAGAAGGAAATCTTTGGGATCTGGAAAGAAAGAGTCAGATTGTTTATGGAAGCATCTGACCCAAGGATTTACATCACAGTACAGGAAGGCCCCTTCATACCAATGAAGATATCTGTTCTTGATGCAAATATCCAAACACCAAAGACTTATTCTGAAATGACCAAGGATGAAATCATCTTGGCAACCATGGACAAAAGGGCACAGAACATAATTGTCAGTGCCATAGATGATTCAACATTTCAGAATCTGATTCACTGCAAGACCTCCAAGGAGATGTGGGACACATTGATTGTCTACATGGAGGGATCAGAAGAAGTAAGGCTGGACAGAAAATCTATGCTAAATCAGGAGTATGAAAGTTTTAGACAAGGAAAATCTGATAGCATAACTGAGTGCTATAAGAAATTCTATAGAATTGTGAATGAGCTAATTTCCTATGGAAGAGTCTTCAGTACCTATGAACTGAATGACAAATTCTTAAGATCCTTATCAAAGGATTGGGATACAAAGATCTGTGCCATAAGAGAAGTGGCAAAATTGGCAGAGATATCTCCTCCAACTCTGTTTGGAAAGTTGCTATCCTATGAAATGCAACTTATGGTAAGGAAGGAGGAGGAAAGAAACTCAAGAGGAGAGCATAGAGAAAAGACTGTGGCATTTAATGCTGAAGCCACCAGAAAGAATAGGAGGAAATCACCATCTCCTCCTAAGGAAGTTGAAGAAGGTAGTTCTGAAAATTCAGATAGGGGTTCAGTCAGCAGTGATTCAGATGCAGACTTTGCTGCATTCACTAGGCAATTTCAAAGGTTCTTGAAAAAGAAGCAATGGAAGTCTAGGCCTTCATCATCACAGCAAGTAGATGACTATTATCAGAAAAGAAGGTCATCCAGGAAAGAGAAAAGCAGGTCAAAGCCCAGCAAAGCCACTACTTCAAAGATTGTCTGCTATTGTTGCAATAGGCCTGGACATGTAGTGGCTGATTGTCCTGACAAAAGGAAGGAATCTTCAGAAAAGAAGAAGACTTATCAGAAAGGCAAGAAGGAGAAATCCTTTGTAGCAAAGAAAGATAAAAGTCTGTCAGACCAGTCAACTTCAGAATCAGGATCTGAAGCTGAAGCATATATTGGATTATATGCTGCATCTGAGGAAGAGGAGTTTATGCAGTTGCTAGACTCCATCAATGAACATCAATGCATGGGTTTGATGACTAGATCAGAAGAGGACCTATGCCAGAATCAGTCTGGTCCTAATGAGGTAAACAGTCCTTCCAGTACATTTGTTTGTAGTACAAGTGAAGAATCAGCTACATCTGCATCAAGTGATGAAGATGCATCTGGATCTGAAGGAGATGTCTATCAATTGATAGACAAGTATGGGGACTTGTTGCAGGCCCTTAAGAAAAGCAAGAACCTGGTTAAATCACAGGCTCAGGAAATTGCTGATCTAAGGGTTACAACAGCTGAGTTAGAAAAAGTCCTTGATCAAAAGTTAGCTGAAATTGCCAAGCTGAAAAATATAACTATTATTCAGATGGGCACAATTAATTATACTAATGATCAAGTAAAGAGTCTGGAGGACAGACTTAGAATTGAAAGGGATTTAGTGGCTAGTTACTCTAAGCCAAAATCTGTCTTACCCTTGATAGATGAATTTGTCACTCAGAAGGGTAAGGCTGGATTAGGATTTAAGGGTAACTCCAGGGCTAGCAGATTCAAAAAGAAAGGCAAAGCCCCTATTCAGCCACTAAACCTTTCAGTCCCCATAAGGTTTGGTAAGAAGAAAGTGCCTTCTAACATATATGATCATGAAGACATTCAGGATCATATCAAGACAAATGTTCTGAAGAACAAGGGTGTTAAGGCAAGCAGGCCTACCTATGGTCATAAGCCCTATGGTTTTAAGAAACCAGCAGGAGAAGTTGCAACAGCACCAGCAATGAACAGAAATGCTTCTGACAAGGATGTATCTAGATCTAGATACAATAAGTTTGAATGTTGGTGCTGTGGCAAGAGGGGTCATTTTGCATTGGACTGCTGGTATAACACAAGTGTTATAAAGAATAAGAGTCTACCTGTTAGAAGAGGTTATGATAACTTTATTAAGGCTAACCTGAACCAAGGACCCAAGACTTACTTGGGTTCTAAGGGTAAGTAATTCTGTATTGCAGGTGAATCCAAGTTACCATGCCCCTATATGGTACTTGGATAGTGGTTGTTCCAGGCACATGACTGGAACAAAGGGGCTGCTGAAGGAGTATTCATCTGTCAAAGATGGACATAAAGTGATCTTTGGTGGATCTGAAAAAGGAGTCATCAAAGGATTTGGTAACATCTCTTCAAACCTAATTACTATCACCCAAGTGGCCTATGTAAAAGGTTTGAAACATAATCTAATAAGCATAAGCCAGCTGAGTGATCTAGGATATGACATTTCATTTGGTAAGGATGGATGTCATATCAAAAGGTCAAGTGATCAAGAGATCATATTGACTGGGTATAGGAAGAGAAATGTGTATTGCCTTAATTTTGAATGTGAGAATAAGGCATCCCCCATTTGTCTTGTAGCTGATGACAATGCTTCTCATTGTGTTAAGTGGCACAAGAGATTGGCTCATCTAAACTACAAGACAATTGGCCAACTCTTTAGTAAAGAACTAGTGAGGAATGGGCCTCAAGTTAAGTGTATAAAGGAAGGGGTATGCTCAGCTTGTCAAAAGGGCAAGCAGACAAAAACCTCATTTCAAAGCCTTGAAAACAAGGATTCTGTGAGGTGCTTATACCTCTTGCATATGGATCTTTTTGGTCCTATGCCAGTTCACAGTCTAGGTAGGAAGGTCTACACACTAGTGGTTGTAGATGACTATTCTAGATTTACATGGGTGTTCTTTCTGAGACAAAAATCTGAAACCCCAAGTGTATTATTTAAGTTTGTAAAGCAAATTCAGAATGAACTGAACAGTACAGTGGTCAAAATCAGAAGTGACCATGGTACTGAGTTTCAATCTGAAAGCATGACAAACTTGTGTATAGACTTTGGGATTTTCCAAGAGTTCTCCTCACCTAGAACACCTCAGCAAAATGGAATTGCTGAAAGAAAGAATAGATCATTAATTGAAGCTGGTAGAACTCTATTGAGTGACACCTCTCTCCCAGAATATTTTTGGGCTGAGGCAGTTAACACTGCTTGTCATGTCATCAATAGGGCTTCTATCACCAAAAGCCACAGGAAGACTCCCTATGAGATTGTGAAAGGCAGAAAACCAAATCTATCCTATTTTAGGATCTTTGGCTGCAAGTGCTATATACTTAACAATGGTAAGTCTTATTTGACTAAGTTTGCTGCCAAATCCCAGGATGGGATATTTGTTGGGTACAGCACAAATAGTAAGGCCTATAGAGTCTTCAACTTAACTACTCAAGTTGTTGAAGAATCTGTGCATATTGTATTTGATGAAACAAGATTAATCAATTGTGAATTGTCTTGTAGATCAAATGACTCAACAGGTATAAGCAAGAAGATGGACAAGCTCTCCATTGCTGAAGCTTCAAAGGAAGAGGGAGCATTGGAAAATGAAGGCTGCTGTCCAGGGGGAGTACAAGAGATAATGGAAGCTGATGAAAACCAAGAGGAACAGCAGAATGAAGAAGCTGGAGATGCTCAACCTGAAGGGAATCTACCTCCAGCTATAAGATATCTAAGAGATCATCCTACTGATCAGATAATTGGTGATCCAAGACAAGGAGTGCAAACTAGAAGCAGAAATCAAAGCACAGTTTTGCATTCTAGTTTCTTGTCTCAAATGGAACCTAAGAAGTTTGAAGAAGCTATCCAAGACCAGCACTGGATTGATGCTATGCAAGAGGAGCTGAATCAGTTCAGAAGGTGCAAGGTCTGGGAGCTTGTTCCTAAACCAAGAGGCCACAACATAATTGGGACTAAGTGGATCTATAGGAACAAGCTAGATGAAAGTGGAATAATAATAAAGAATAAAGCAAGATTGGTTGCAAAAGGATACAGGCAGGAAGAAGGGATTGACTTTGATCAAACCTTTGCTCCAGTAGCAAGGCTGGAGGCAATCAGAATGTTCCTTGCCTATGCAGCCTACCAAGACTTCAAAGTATACCAGATGGATGTAAAGTCAGCATTTCTGAATGGTGATCTTAAAGAAGAAGTATATGTAGAGCAGCCATCAGGTTTTGTAGATCCTCTTAAACCTGATTCTGTGTACAAGCTTAGGAAAGCTTTGTATGGGTTAAAACAAGCTCCAAGGGCTTGGTATGAAACCCTGTCTACCTTCCTCATTGAGAATAAATTCTCAAGAGGAAAGATAGACAAAACTCTATTCCTTAGGGAATCCAAAGGAAAGATCATCTTAGTCCAGATCTATGTTGATGACATAATCTTTGGATCTACTGAAAACAACCTTTGTAAAAAGTTTGCCAAACTTATGCAAGGGAAGTTTGAGATGAGCAGTATGGGAGAACTTAAGTTCTTCTTGGGACTCCAAGTAAGACAGACTGATGATGGATTGTCCATATCCCAGTCTAAGTTCACCAAGGAATTAATTAAAAAATATGGTATGGAGTCATCCTCCTCCATGAGAACTCCTATGGGCACAAGTATGCCAATATGCAAAGATGAGGCAGGTAAACCTGTTGATGAATCATTGTATAGAGGAATAGTTGGGTCACTACTATATCTCACTGCTAGTAGACCTGACATTATGTATGCAACATGTGTCTGTGCTAGGTACCAAGCCTGCCCTAAAGAATCTCATTATACTGCAGTAAAAAGGATTCTGAGATATCTAAAGGGCACTCCTACTCTAGGTCTTTGGTACCCTAGGAATAGAGATTTTCAACTAACAGGCTATTCAGATGCAGATTTTGCAGGATGTAGAGAGGATAGAAAGAGTACTACAGGTACTTGTCAATTCCTGGGAGGAAGACTAATATCTTGGAGTAGTAAAAAACAGACTAGTGTGGCAATTTCCACAGCTGAGTCAGAGTATATTGCTGCAGGAAGCTGCTGTGCACAGCTATTATGGATGCAGCATCAGCTTAAAGATTATGGTATTCAGGTAAGTAGAACACCCCTTTTATGTGATTCTAAGAGTGCTATTTCTATTGCTAATAATCCAGTTTCTCATAGTAGAACTAAGCATATAGAAATCAAATATCATTTTCTTAGAGAACATGTAGAAAAAGGTGACATCTCATTGGAATTTGTAAAAACAGATTATCAAATAGCAGATGTATTTACTAAGCCTTTAGATGAAACCAAATTCAATAAATTCAAAATTGAATTAGGTATGTTAACCATTGATTAATGTATTAAACAAAATCATTAACAATGCTATTGAAATGGTTAATAAGTAAGTAAAAGTAGTAACAACAATAATCAAGTGTTAAAAAGGACACATTGAAGTTACAGAAATTGGCTAAGTAAGAATGTGTCGACACATTCAGTAATAATGTGTCGACTCAGAGAAATTAATGTCGACAAGTCAGAAATATTGTGTCGACACAGAGAATATGTGTCGACACTTAAGAGGTTTATTGTCGACTTAACCAGGAATGTAATGTCGACTCAACCAGAATTATGGTGTCGACACTTACAAAATATGTGTCGACACTTGTCCTTAGTGTCGACACAGAATTTCTGTCTTTCTACTATATATCCAAGGTGTCGACATAACCACAAATTGGTGTCGACACATAGTAGACTGAAGAAATGTCGAGTTAATAGAAGCTTGTGTCGACACATTCCGTCTGTGTCGACACATTTAGACTGTTTTTGGCGCCTTTTGAACTTCTTTCAACAGAAGCTATAAATAGGTCAAAAAGCTCTTTGTGTCGACACGCTTTCAAGGTTTTCGAAACTCAAACCCTGTGTCGACAGTCTTTCTTTCTCTCTTCTCTCAAGCTTTCTCGACACAACGATGGCGCCAAGGATTGAAGACAATGTTAATGAAGGGTATGAGTTGGTGCGCCAGGCGTTTGCAGAGGCGCCGCCTGATGTTCAAGGTGTTATCACCCTTCTCTCTGCATCAGGGTTAGAATTTCTTGTCTCAGAACCATCCAAGATCTGGAAGAAGGAGGTGCATGAGTTCTTTATCTCAGCATCAGTCCATTCTACTGAACTCAAGATCAAGTCCATTATTCACGGGACTAAGATTAAGATTACCCAAAGAGGTTTGAGAAAGTTTTTGCAATTACATGTGGTTGAAAATGAAGAAGAGGTTCCTAGTTCTAAGACAAGGGAAGCCCTTCAATGGTGTGGGTTGGATTCAAACATGAAGATTGGTGCTGCATTCAATAGGAAGGGTATGAATCAGCAAGGAAAGTTCTTGTCTGAAATAGTTGGGAAAGTAATTCTCTGCAAGACAGGTGGACATGATAGGATTTCTGCCTATATGTTCAACCTTATGACCAGGATTGTCTTTACAATTCCAACTGATTGGTCAGTAATCCTATTTGACAAGATTAAAGAAGGGATCAAGAAGCCTAACATGGCTAGGATCATAAGTCTATATCTCAATGGAGCAATCCCTGAAGTGATGCAGCAACTGCCAGGATCTAAAATCAATCATATGAGAAGGATGGACATGAGACTATTCTCCAGGTGGGAAAGGGTGCTGTCTAAGGATGTGCCTGAAGAGAGCAGGCCAGACACCCCTGTGAAATCCCCTTCTCCAGCTCACGAGACTGAGCAACAACAAGAGGACCCACTAAGGATACAGAGTGAAGAACAACCTGCCTCCTCTATAGTTCATCAAGTAGATACATCTGCACAGATGCAGGGGGAGCCAGTTCAATCTCCTGCTCAAAATGTTTCTACCCCTGCTCAGGTTCAGGGGGAGCATGTGTCTTCTCCTACTCCAGATATGCAGCTGCCTGAGAATGTGCACAAGGATGCACCTAATGACTTATCTTCAGATGCTCCAGTTCAAAAGGAATACACTCTGGATGAGTTGTTTCCAAATGATGACATAGCTACTGATAGAATAGAAGAGGACCAAGATGTTGAGCAGCCTCTTGACATAGAGCTAGAACAAGGAGTGGAGAAAGTTCAAGAGATTGAAAAAGTATAAGAAGTAGAGGAGGAGCAAAGAATTGAGGGGGAGCCAGTACATGTTGAAACTGAGCAACATGGCACTGAAGCAGATAGAGTTCACATTGAGAGTACTTCTGAATCTGAGACTGAAGAAGCCAGGTTGGCTAAGAGAAGAAAACTGGTTGTATTTAAAAGAAGAAGCAAAACTTATAAGCAGGCTTTACAGACAACACCTCCACCTCCACCTCCTGAAGTTGATTATAACAAGTTCTTGGTGGATTTACAGGTGAAATTGGATGACCACAGGGTGGCCATTGAGAAATATGTTGATGAAAGAAACAAAACTCTGCAGTTTGACTTAGCCCAAGATATCAAATCTATCCAATTTCAAGTCAACTTGAATAAAACTGAAATGACAGATTGCTTCCACAAGGGTGGCAATGCTGTAGTTTATCTGGCTAAACAACAGCAGGATATCTCTACAAAGGTGGATGATATTGCTTTGAAGCAAGGTTATGTTCTGGAAAATCAAATAAGAATGAATGACAATTTAACTGAATCTCATAATGAGATTATTCAAGAGGTGAAGAAGATTGTGCCAGGAATGCCTGCAAATAAAGCAAAAGAAATGGAAGAATTTGATAAGAATTTTCAAGCTGCTATTGCATCTGTTAAGACTGCCATCACAACCTCTCAACAGGAAATATCTGAAAAGCTTCAAAAGTTAAGACCATTTTTCAAGGAGGGAGTGAATTATTTGGATGGCCAAATACGATTTCAGAAAGAAGATCTTAGAGATCATGTATCAAGAGAAGCCATAAAGGGGGAGAGGATGCTAATTCATGCAGGCTCTGAGCATGCCAAATGGGTGACCAATAGCATAAGAGCCACATTGGGATATCCACCATTGTGTGATGATAACATGGTGGCTGAGTCTGGTCTACAAACAGGACTACTTGAAGGTGACCAACCTGAGGTTGCCCAAGTCATATACCCCCCTCCAGATTTTGATATATTGGATCAGCAAGTGCAATATATGTATAGACCTTCAAAGGAAGTTGTAAATGTTATCTTTGGAAAGGTTGATAAGCCTGAGGTAAATTTGCAAGAACAGCAAGATGCTCTACTGTCAAAGAAAAGATTTAGAGAGCAGGCTGAGCTGAAGCCAGATTTTGAGCAGTGGAGTCCTACTTCCAGAAATATAATACTCACTGCATGGAAAGCTGTCAAAGATCAAGTTCATGAAAGGGGCAAGTGGTACAATGAGCAGGAATGGCAGAAGTATGAGGCAAGACAAGAAGCCATTGTACAATTCAGAAGGAAAGCTAAGATGGGAAGACTTCCAACTGATGCTATGGAGCCAAGCAAATACTTCCCAAAGCCTTTTCACTATTTTGAAAGGCAAAGGCTCAAGGAAGAAGCTAAGAAGAAAGCTGATCTTAAGGGAAAAAAGATGGCTGAAGAATCAGAAGCTCCTGTGACAGCTAAAATTAAATCTGGCCAAGGGATTGTTATTAGAGAGCCTGATCAATCCTGATAATGTTTTAGTTCTTTCATAATGTTTTGTAATGATGTAATGTGATCAGTCAAAGAAAAACCATGTAATCAAACATTACCTAGTAATAAACAAAATTTTGTTAAATCTGTGATAGATTGTTTTATCCATGATGTTCTTATTATTTTGTTTATAATTAAGTATCCCTGTGTATTGTCATATATCATCATTTTATACTATTTATAAATGGTGTATATCATTGGCTATAAGGGTTATGACTTCTCCAAATAGGGGGAGATTGTTGGGTACATTGGAAAATGTGTACCTGATTTGAAGAAGCCCAACCTAGCTCAATGATATACATCATGTTGTATTTGATGTTGTTTTGAGTTGACATGTGCAGGTAAAGAATTGTTAAAGTTTACAGAAAAAATTCTAAGTCCAAGTGTCGACACAAAGGAAAATGTGTCGTCACATAGAAGAAAGTTGTCGACACAACACTGGGAAAGTGTGTCGACACAGAAGGTGTGAGTCGACACTACTCTGGGAAAAAGTGTCGACACATAACATAGTCTACAACAACACTGGGAAAAAGTGTCGACACAGAAGAAGTAAGTCGACACAACACTGGGAAAAAGTGTCGACTCAGAAGAAGTAAGTCGACACAACACTGGGAAATTGTGTCGACACAGAAGAAAAACGTCGACCTCAACATTGGGAGAATGTGTCGACACTGAAGAGTATAGTCGATCTCAAGTTTGTCGACATCATCTGAATATGTCGACACAGAAGAAAATAGTCGACCACAAGTTTGTCGTCACCAGCAGAATGTGTCGACACATAGTGAGTAAGTCAACACTTATTAAAGTTATGATTCTACAACAACTGTGTCGACACACAGGACTTGTGTCGACACACTGCAGAGTCAAAGACCAAGTTAGTTTCAGAAGAAGATGTGTCGACACAAAGGCAATTTAGTCGACATCACTGAAGGCAGTGTCGACACCAAAGTCAATTGTGTCGACACAAATAGACAGATTGTCTCGACACTTTCTGACAGACTGTTTCAACACTAAGGCACAGGACTTGTTTGAAGACTTGACAGCTGTGGGTTATCACCAGTTAACTGAAGTTGTCAGACTTGTCAGAAAACGATTAGAAACCGGATCAGCCGGTTACCATGAAGAATGTCTATAAATAGACAGATTCAGAAGGAGAAAAAAAGAACAACACACACAATTAAGAAGATATAGAACTGATCCTTTGAAATACATTGGAGAAGGGTTATATTCTACTCATTTTCAAGAAAGTGCTAGGCACTTAAGAAGATCTTCTCCGGGAGATCTAAGAAGACTATCTAAGGATAGATCTAAGAAGAGTTCTAATCAGAATTCAGAAGAATCATTCAAAGTTCTGGATAGAGAGAGATCAAGTCAGAATTTGAAGAAGAAGAAGGAATCCACCAGTGGATTCTCAAGAAGCTGTTTGGAATCAACTCAGCTAAGTACATTTTCAAGAAGCTTTGAAGAAGGCTAAGAAACAGTTGATTGCATCAGCTGATTAAGATTTGTCATTGCCTTTTCTCTCTCAACCTGGCAAGACAATTTAAACTATCTTTTCTATATTTCTGTAGGATCTGTTTATACAGATCTGAGTTGTAAGCCTATGTTATAAAGGCTGAGTGTAGGAGTGTTGAACTCTGAGTGGTAGGGCTGATTGCCTGAGTGTAGGAGAAGGATATTCTCTGAGTTGTAGGCCTTGGGGCAAGGCTGAGGTAGGGCAGTTGTGCCTGAGTTGTAGGAACCTGTTGGGTTCTGAGTTGTAAGATCTATTGATCTGAGATAAGTGGAAGTTTGGCCGAATCTAGCATACAGCTAGATAGGTGAAGGGGGAAAGTGGATGTACCCAGACCTTGGGGAACCACTATAAAACATAGTGCAATCTGTGATGTGTTGTTTTCTGTGATTGCTGTGTTTTTGTATTAGTTAATAAATTGAATTCTGTCTAGAAGTTTTAGAAAAAGAAGCAGGACCTATTCACCCCCCCCCTCTAGGTGTTTAGGCTGCCTTGAAAGTTAAACTATCAACTTGTTCGATCAGCTCGCAGGATCGACTGCCTATTCTAAATTGGATCTAAAACTTGGATATTACCAACTGAGGATTCGGGAAGGTGACATTCTCAAGACAGCGTTTGGAACATGCGACGGTCATTATGAGTTCATGGTAATGTTGTTTGGGTTATGTAATACGCCATCGGTATTCATGGATCTAATGCACCGAACATTCTGAGAGTACTTGGAACTGTTTGTGATCATCTTCATTGATGATATCTTGGTGTACTCTCAGTCTGAAGTTGATCATGCGAATCATTTGCGATTAGTGTTGCATACACTGAGAAGGAATAAGCTCTATGCTAAGTTCTCAAAGTGCGAGTTCTGGCTGTCGTCAGTGGCTTTTCTGGGCCACGTGGTGAGTGTAGAGGGCTTTGCGATGGATCCGTTAAAGATTAGTGCCATTCGAGAGTGTCCGATGTTGTCTTCAGTGGCCGAAGTCAGGAGTTTCCTTATACTGGCAAGCTACTATAGAAGTTTTGTAGAAAACTTCTCACGGATCACTTTGCCTCTTACCACACTAACGAGGAAAGATCAGAAGTTCATTTGGACGTCGGAGTGTGTGTGAGATTTTGAAGAGATAAAGGATCAATTTACCACGACGCCTGTTTTTACATCGCCATGTTGTACAGATGGCTATGAGATTTATAGCGATGCTTAAGGTTGTGGCTTAGGCTGCGTTCTTCTACAGTTTGGCAAGGTGATTGCTTATGGCTCGCGCCAGCTTAAAGTGCATGAGAGGAATTATCCCATCAACGATTTGGAGTTCGCGGCGGTGATCTTTTAACTAAAGTTGTGGCGGCACTATTTATATGGTATAAAAGTGGACATCTACACTGATCACAAGAGCTTAAAATACTTATTTGATCAACAGGATTTCAATATGTGACAATGAAGGTGGATAGAGTTCCTTGGGGACTACACCTTTGATATTTCCTACATGCCTGGGAAGGGGATCGTGGTCGCAGATGCCTTGAGTCGTAGGATGCATGATGAGCCTCTAATCCAAGAGTTTGAAGCATTAGAGATTTCTTGTGTTGACAAGGATTCCACAGCCGATGCATGCTTGAACTGGACGGAGGTTCAGTGTGACCTTACGGACAGGGTTCGGCGAGCAACGGAGCTTGATGAAAGTCTTCAACGCAATGCAAAGGAAGGTTTAATTGACCAATTCTCCTGGGAAGACGGCCTTTTGAGGAAAGAGGGTCGTTTATGTGTCCTAAGTATGGGTAAGTTGAGGAAAGAGTTGATATATGAAGCTCATTTTACCAAGTAGTCAATTCACCCCAGGAGCACACAAATGTACAAAGACATGAAGAAATTGTTCTGGTGGCCAGGATTAAAGAAAGACATAGCACTTTATGTGGCTAATTGACAGACATGTGCTTTGGTGAAAGCTGAATGCCAGAAGCCTGGAGGCTTACTGAAGTCGTTTCCTTTTCCGGTATGGAAGTTTGATGATATTTCGATGGATTTTGTGAATGGGTTGCCGAGATCTCAATACGGGAACAATTCGGTTTGGGTGATCGTAGACCGGTTGACAAAAGTGGCACACTTCTTACCAAATAAGAGGGATGATTTAGTGGAAGTTTTTGCGAAGCTTTATGTTGAGCAAATCATTTGCTTGCATGGTGTTCCCCAGAGCATCGTAAGTGACCGTGACGGGCAGTTCACATCGAATGATTGGAGGTTAATCCATCGATTGTTGGACACAAAGTTAACATTCAGTATGGCCTTTCATCCCCAAACTGATGGCTAGACTGAGTGAACCAACAGGACGATGGAGTACATGCTCTGAATGTGCTCCTTGGATTTTTGTAAGAGATGGGAAGACCATCTCTATATGGTAGAGTTTGTCTATAATATTTGCTACCAAACGAGCATTAGTATGGATCCGTATGAAGCTTTGTATGGTCGGAAATGTCGTACACCGCTAGCTTGGGAGGAAGCAGGCGAACCAAAAGTATATCTGCGCAAGGATGTCGAAGAAGCTACTTTGATGATACTCTCTATTCGGGAGAGGCTATTAATAGCCCAGGATAGGCAAGCCAAATATTACAACGCCAAGCATCGGAACGTGGAGTTTGCAGTGGGCGGTTGGGTATACTTGAAGATCAAACCCTTCAAAGGTGTGTCCAGGATTTGGCATCTGAAAAAGTTAAGTCCGAGATATCTTGGTCCGTTATAGTGGTGGAGCAAATTGGGGAAGCTGCTTATCGGCTAGCTCTTTCGGCAAGGTTGAGTGGATTGCATGATGTGTTCCACATATCAGTACTTCGAAAAGCCATCAAGGATCCAACTAAAGTGGTTGAGAATGATCGTGTACCGGTCGATTATGGGCTAACAATGAATGTTAGACCCATTCAAATCGAGGATAGAGCCGATAATCAGTTGCAGAACAAGACAATCGGGATGGTCAATGTCCGGTGGGATAATTGTAGCCGCGAGGAGCTAACATGGGAGCGGGAGCAGACCATGCGAGCTGATTTTCCCGAGCTATTTGTTTAAACAGTTGTATTTTAAGTCTTCTGTTTTAAAGAACGTTTTGAAGCTCTAACATCTTTATTGTGTTTTTCCTTACTATGTGAAAATTACAGGACAAAATTTATTGTAAGGAGGGGAGGGTTGTAACACACCAAAATCCCATGTTTGTAGTTCAGGCTGGGTGATACGACCTGGGACACGGTGGTGTCCCAGGGCGTGTCCAGCTCTGCTTTCTCGAGTGTGGTTTTGATCTCGATAAGGCGTTGAGTGAGGCAGACATCCTGGGACACGAGCGTGTCCCGAGCTATGTCCTTCCTTGTATTGTCTCGAGCACTCAACGTCGTGCACTCAACGATCGTTGAGAGGGTTGACATGCCCTGAGACACAAGCGTGTTAGATGGAGTGTCCTCCCTGGGAGATTGGCCAGGTCAGTGCAGTCGATTGAACACGGCTGGGCTCGGGCGTGTTCTGGGCACACGGCCTATTACACGGGCGTGTCATAGGGCCGTGTCACTCACTTGTCATTTCCACGGCATTAAGGCCTGGTGAATACGGGCTCGACACGGGCGTGTCTGAAGCCGTGTCAGGGCGCACGACATGTGACACGGATGTGTCACATGCCATGTTCTATTCTGAGTAAGTCAGTTCGTGTACCGCTTATAGTACACGGCCTACGACACAGGCGTGTCACAGGACGTGTCAGCTAAAAAATAAATATTTTATAGGCGATTTGTGGCCGTTCATTTCCTTCAGATGAGATCTAAGGTTTCAAGCTTCTCCTTACTGAGATAAGTCCAGGACTTTAGTGTTATCTCTCATTAAAATCTTGGCACTTGTCTTTCTAAAAGCAAGAGATTGGAGAAAGAATGGGAGGAAGAAGAAGAAGGGATCCGGCCGACGGTAGAGCTTCAGCGTTAAGAATTGCGAGGCAAGTCCAACTTTGTGGAGGCGAGGGCGTTGCGGTGCTTACTTTCCGGCTAGAATTCCATGGCTCCCAAGAGATCGTCAAGGGTAACGATCTTCCTTCTTGGACATGTGATGTCCTCATTTTGGCATGTTTGTGGGTTTCCCCATCCAAAAGGTTATTGTTGAGGGATTCCCTTGGCTTGATTTTTGAATCCCCAGTATTGCATATAAACCCGAAGATGTGTAGTAAGGGATAGGCAAGCTTTGTGAAGCCCATCTAGACAGGTTGGTCTGGATTGATGATGTTTCATTTGCGCACCGGAGAAGACTCTGCGTTTAAACTTGTAGTTTGTGGAGTCGATAGGTTGTGTATGTGAAGGGTAGTAGCAGGAAGTACTAGAATGAAATTCCAGGAAAATACCCGCGTGATGCTTGTACTGTATGCCATGTTTGGGTTGAGATTGGGTGCAAAAAGTGAGTTCTGCTGAACCCGCCAAGCGATTGTGAGGAACGCTGGCATTTTCTCCCTTTTTGGATTGTGAAGTCAGTCCTTTGCAGAATTTATTGCTATTATGAGCTGCGAGCTCTTTAAAAAGGCTTAGTGTCAAATAGGACAGGTGAAACTGACCCACACCTATAAATTGGCCTTTATTACTTCAGTATTCATTGATGGCATAGCGACTTGAGCAAATGGGGGGTGGTTGATCTGTCCTACGTTATGTCTGACCGACTAGTAGGCCTAGTTATTGGTCTTGTTGGAGCGCATAATGAGATTCTTAGGCCTGCTCACCGTTAAGACTAATTGCTCAATACCGTTGAAAACGGTGGTGTTGACCCTGGTTCGCCGGTGCACCAAGATTGTGCCCTGAGTGCACGGATCGTCGGGTCGCGTGGCTGACGATTGTGATATATTGTTTGTGTGTGAGTGCACATTGCGTGATATATCTGTTGTGAAATATATTCCTGCAGGGAAGGAATACCATTGCCCCGAGAAAAGGGGTAGGGTCGTTATAAATTGGTCTGCTGAGTGCTAACCGTTGCCTTGTTTGCCACTGTTGTGGTGGGCTATTCTTATGCAGGTGCTGGAGAGCCGAGCGGGAAATAACGGGCTGAATCCCTTTCTACTGTTGGCCCTCGAAGGCTGAGTGAAGCCATTTTGTTATGTTCATGTCTGGTCGGCCTGCACGCTGATGTTTGTAATTCAAGTGTGTATATTTGTAAATGTTAGGCCTTAAGGCCTAACTTTGTTTATTTTGTACATTCCTATGGGTGTATAAATAAATCTTCAGCTAGCATGCTTTGAGTTAGGATGCGATGTTGGTATTAACCTGTAACTTCGCCGCCAATTTGTGTCTTATAGTGTGGGGCCCCAGTTAGACATTCAACTATAAGTCATGTGATGGATGGGGTTGTTACAAAAGATCTACGTAATTTATATTCAGATAACATAGTACATGCTTGTTTTTTAAGTGTTCTATTTTTCCTCTCTACTACACAATTTTTTTGTGGTGTGCGAGGAACGGAAAATTTATGCTTATTCCCTAATTCAGTACAAAATGATATAAATTTGTCATTCTCAAATTCACGACCATGATCCGATCGTATGCATTTAATTTTCAAATCAAATTTATTTTGAATGCGAATAAATAATTTTGTAAATTCAAAATATGCATTGGATTTGGAAAGTAAAAATATTGTCCAACAAAAATGTGAATAATCATCTATCAAAATAAAAGTATACTTTCTACCTCCTAGAATCTGAGTAGTAACCAGACCAAATAAATTCATATGAATTAATTGTAAAGTTATAGGTGTAGAAATAATATTTTTGGTTTTAAAAGATGATTTTGTAAAATTTCTTGTTTGACACGACATACATAAAGAAGAAAGCTTTACATCTAACAGTAAACCCTTAATCAATTTATTTTTGAAATGTATAACAACAAGTGTTGTACTAGAATGTCCAAGTCACCTATAGAAAAATTATAATTCATCATTTTGGGAAATAAAACATTTAAGTGAAGATTGAGAATGATCATGAAAAGTAATCTTATAATCATTTTGATTTCTCGGTCCGGTTAAAATAATTTCTTGAGTTTTGGAATCTATGATTTTTTAAATGTTTGAATATGATTCAAATAAATTATTTAAGCTCCTATCATATAGTTGACTTGTCGAAATTAAATTATGCTTTAAAACTTCTGCAAATAAAACTTTCAAAATAGTAAAGAAATCTTTACCAACTACACTTATGCTTACAATTCATCATTTGATGTTGTTGCAAAAAATCACTACAACTCCTTTCTTTATTTCAAGACTAAGGAACTAGGATTTATTGTCCGTCATGTGTTTTGAACATCCTGAGGCTAAGTACCATATGCCTTCTATATCCTTAGCCTGCCAACACACCTAGATAGAAGATGAGAGTAAATATCTGGTTACCCAAGTGGTGCCTCCCATAGAGTAGGTGGACGCATTAGGTACCTAGTCTTATTTAATTAAACTTTGGCCTATCTTCCTGCAAGAGTCAGAAGTGTGACCAAACCTATTACATTTGGCAAAAGTAATAAAAACTAATGAAGCATTTTTCATAACTTAATTTGGACTCTTACTAAAAGATGGTTGATCAATAAACTAATTATTTTTATTTATTAAATTTAATTTTCTGGATTTAGTTATCACCGACGGTAGAATTTATCGCGGGGCGATAACTTCCAACAACATATCAAAGACTGTACTTTGCAAATCTATGGCAATCGTTGGCTAAAATCATATCCAATGATTTTCGGGCAATTCTAAATTTTTTAGTAGCCAAATTTAGACCATGGATCTGGGCTTTAAAAGTGGTGTTTTTGGTGACTAACATAATACACCAGTTTGTAAATGCCTTTTTGACATTTTCTATTTGAGATTGAGAAGATTTCAAAGTTCTCTCTAAGTAACTTTTTCTTTGTTAAGAGTATCTACTTTGTTTTGGGACTTAGAAAGAGCTTCTTTTAATTCTGTTATCCTTATCCATGAGTGATCACACTTTTGATAAGTGACCATCTCCTTCCCATGCACTTTCAATTCACATGATAATTTTTTATTTTCTTTTAATATAAATTTTGTTTTCAAATTTTAATAGATCTATATCTTTAAGACTTTTATAAAAAAAAAATTCAAGTATTTAAAAATTCAGAATATAATTCTTCATAAGTAGGAGGAGTTTCCTATGTGTTTCTTTGGACACTGCATTCGTCTTCGGATGGTATAATGCTTCTTTGCATCAAATATATATTGGCTTCTTCATTATCTTCAGAACCTGAACAACTTGAATCTCAAGATGATGAATCGTCTCATGTTTCTGCCTTCAGCACCTTCTTCTTATTCTATCTATCATGTCTCTTCACTTTTTGTTATTTCAGATACTTTGAGAACTTGTTTCTTATATGACCTATCCTTCTACAATCATAGCTCTCTGGTGGCAGCCACTCTTCATCTTCCTCAGCATCGACTTTCCTATACTCTTCTTAAATCTAGAATCCTTTTTGTTAAAGTACTTTTAAATGAGTTCCACCTCTCTAGATTCCTCATAAACCTTTTGAATTTCCTCACAAAAAAACTCTGCTCATCCTATTAATCATCTTCATCTATTTCACTTTCCAGTTTTCTCATAGATTTTAATGCCACTGTCTTATTCTTTGGCTCCAAGTTGTACTCTTGTTGTATTTTCAACTCTACTTAATGAGCTTTTAGATTTTCGATGAGGCTCTCAATTTGAAGAGTTTTAAGATCATGTGAATCCTAGATGGAAGTCACCCTTGGAATGAAATTTAGGGGAAGTGATTGTTACACCCCTATCCGTTATGTTGAATATAACGGAAGGTCCGTCCAGGGCCCCATGCTATATTCTACAAACAATTAATAGAGTAATGTATTGAGACCATAATCTGAATATGCATCCTAAATCAAAGTGTATACCTACGGAAGATAAGTTTTAAAGTTTAGAACCCAACCACATGAATGTCCACTAAAATCTAGTTAGGAATGATATAAACCATACACGGGAAGTTATGGCCTTAAGGACATATAAAGTTTTCTCAAATAATAATGTCTTATAAACTTCAGCACGTAGGCCGGCAACACATGAAATAGTTAATAGTAAAGACTACTTCGCTCTGGCCTTCGTGGGTCAGCATAGAATTTAGCTACCATGGGCTTTGTCCTGCTATTTCCCGATTGGCTCCGCGTCACCTTCCCCACGGGCATTTAGCTCACACACACACACACACACATATATATATATATATATAATGGTAAACAAAATGTCCAACTTAAGCACCAATCACCACAGATGTTGGCACTTCCCAGCACACGCCCCGTGCACTCAGGGCAAATTATCGATGTATTAAAAATACCCATGGTCCAACCTCCGTTCTTAGCGACGGTTAGCATAATTTGAGCATTCACTAGATTTTCCAGGCCGAAGCCAAAGAATCACTATATTCTATAACAAAGTCATGCTGAGATTCAAACCACTCACTCACTCTAAGCCGAATGCCATAATATTCGGTACAGTTCAGCTCTTTCAAATTGCTCAAATTTCCGAGCGCAACAAGCCTTGATGCGGGTCAGCCTCCCCTTTCTTTTTCATAATAGTACATAACTCAGATATGTACCAAGCCTGACAATCACGGCTGCCCAAGTCGGGCCCCTCAGTCTCTTAGCTCAACACATTGGCCCTTAGGTCTCCATGAGATATGCCTCATCAAACAATGGCCCACAGGTCTCTACGAGACAGGCCTCACTAAATAATAGCCCCCAAGTCTCCACAAGGAAGGCCTTGAAAAAACATTGCTCACTGGGAGCTACCATGGCGGTAGCGCTACCCCAGGGCTGTAGAGGACAGACTATCGATTATTCCCCTCCAAATGTTTAGAGTCCCACTCATGTACTCTATTTGAAGACACCTACACACCTCGCAACTCGGAAATTTACACCCTTACCGCGGAGTCTTCTCTTGCATACAAAATAATCATCACCAATCCATACCAACCTGTCCAAATAGGCTTCATACAGAATGACTACACCGTACTTCAATTCCGAATTATAAATGAAAGATAATGGGGATACACCGATCAACCTATCAGGAGGATCATTTACACGAGTTTGTGGAGCATCTACCCTTATATGCCAAAATATAGGACTTCACATATCCAAGAAGAAGGATTGTTACCCTTCACGTTCGTTTCGGTGCCATGGGAGAGAATCTAGCTGGATGGAAATGAACCTAATGCCTTTGCCTCCGTAGATCCAAACTCAGCTCGTAAATCAGAGCTCCAAATTCTAATGATGGTAGGAAATCATTCGTTCGACTCTCCTCCTCTATTATACAACCGCCCAGCAGAAGTTAGCACTAAGAGAAATTAATTGAAAACGTAACTTCCTATGCTTTAAATCGAACTACTGTCATGTGTTAACTAGGTACCGTCGTGCGGTACCTCAAATGACGGCTTGTTTCACATGCCCACTTCCCATGACCTCCAATCACGAGCTTACACATGGCCACGCGATAACTATCCTGCTACCATCACAAGTTAAAAACCTACCACTGTATAGTAGATGATGCATCGTATCAATGCGACGCCCTCAACAAACTGGCGCTACTTCCTCGCAGTATCGCTGCCGTCATGTGGTACCTCATAGAGAGTTATTCCGAGTAAATCAATTTTGCTACCGCCAGCGTTTACCCCTCCGCCGGGAAGTATCTCTCAAAAAACTCTCTGGATAAATCGACCACGCTACCATTATGCGGTATCAACCTACCGCCATGCGCTAACTCACCAGACACTATTATGAAAAAATCGAGCATACTACCGTCGACATTAACCGTACCATTGGGTTGTATCTCCTAGAAACCATTTAGTGCTTGGGGAAACTTGGGTCATTACAAATCTCTCACACTTAAAGAAACTCCATCCTGAAATTTATACCTGGCAGTGAACTATAGAAGTATCAATATTGTAGGTGCATACTCAAAGAAATGGCACGGGAAACTCATCTCTCTCTGTTTGCTCGCGCTCCTATGATAGTTCCTCATGAATACAGTTGTCCCAACGAGCCTTTACTATCCTGATAGATTTATTCCGAAGCTGCTTGAATTACATGCCCTCTATATGGATGGGCATGATCTTCATTGTCAACCCACCATCAATCATCACCTGATCCGCCATAATACCCTGTGTAGGCTCTAGAACTGCCTTCCGTAATTCCGATATGTGGAATATCGTCTTGCAGACAACTTAGTTCCATTGAAAGCTTCAATCGATAGGCGGCTTCACCAAAGCACTCCTATATGTCAAACATCCCAAGCTATCTCGAACTAAGCTTTCTCAAGCATTGAAAACTTGATACGCCCTTGAACAACTTGATCTTCAGGTAAACCCAATCTCCTACGACGAACTCGACATTTTTGTGCTTGGCATTATAATACATAGCATGCTTATCCTGAGCGATTAGCAACCGCTCTCAAATTGTTTAAATAGTCGAAGTTGCTTCCTCGAATTCTTTCTGCTTAAACAACATTGATTCACCCATCTACAACAACGACAAAGGAGTACGATACTTTCTACCATAAAGGTCCTTGAAGGGAGCCATTCGATTACTTGTCGGGTAGCTATTGTTATCGGCAAACTCGATCATATACAGGTTCTCATCCCACCTTTTCTTAAATCTAGGGTGCATATGCCAAGCATGTCCTATATCGTCCTGTTTACTCGCTCGGTCTGACCATCTGTCTATGGATGAAGGGTCGTACTAAAATTCATCTTGGTACCTGTAAGACCCATTTTTTCCTTTCTAAACCATCGCTCTTATGCAAAAAATCATCGTTTCATTGTGACACCGACACTCAGGAAGGTTGCCACTACAAAACACTGATCCTTTCGGCCTTAACGATAACCAAAGTGATAGAAGAAAATAAATATTTAAGATATATCCAAGCCCACATATCATATATAAGATATATAAAGATAATCACATCAAGTCCACATGATAATAGAGGTACTGAACTAGAATAGTACATAAAAATATAAACAGGCAAGCCCGGTACATCAAATCCTCACTACAAACTCTCGCGACAGTTAAGTAAACTAATCCCTCATGAAACCAATAGCCGGTGCTCTTGTGCTAGACTGGCCCACCTCCATGTGCACTGTGCTCCGCTGGTGCTGTATCTCCTACTGCTACTCCATGTGCCCCATCAAGATCCCCTGAAATGTTTGGTCCAGCGACCGTTAGTCAAAAAGACAAAGCCCAATTTCCCCCACCCCTCCCTCAATGGTTCCTAGGCACCGAGAAGGAGGAATGATAGGAATGCTATGATGGTGGAGAGTAGGCAAGAGCAGGTGACGGTGAAGCTATTCTAGCAGTTGGATAATAATGTTGATAGTGCTAAAGAAGGAAAGTACAACTAGCAGTTCTATAGTAATAAGCAGAGAAGGCAAAAAGTAAAGCACATCATAAGGAATGTAATAAATATCCATAAGAAGAGTAACCAAAACTAATAAGCATGCCCACACAAGCATATAAACCATGGGGTCATTTGGCAAGGCATAACATATAAAAAGTATCATACCGATTTATACATTAGGGGTAAGGGTTGAATGATATTTTCATGGTATGCTATGTTATGTGGGTTTAATGATATGTTCATGTAAGTGCAACACACACACAACACTATGCATACAGACCTTTAGTTCCCCCCATTTGGGCAGCTATGTTCACTCCTAGGAACCTCCGTTGTGGCAAACAAAGACAGTTGGTCGAGCCCCCACTCCTAGGCGGGTATTCACACTACCTAGCCTAGCCCTTATGTACGCCTCTAGAAGGATACACCAAGAGTCAAGAGGTACAAATGCTGGCCATATCCACTAGTCTTCCTTTGGTTAAGTGTCAACCACACCCGCCGAGTCAGCGAATCGACGTCGGTGTAAACGACCGTCCAATACCGAAGAACAACCACCTTTTGCTAATGTATCCAGGAATTCCCGAGCCATCGGCTCCTCGGACTACCTGTCCATTATAACTACCTTCTGAGTCCTCGGCTCGCCGGGCAAACTGGCCCACATCCACAACCACCGAGCCTACCGCTCGGATAACCCCAACAAACTAACCTCCCGAGTTACAGGGGTGTGTGAAAGTGAATCACTACGTATACTAGTTGCTCTTAAAGATTAATTATTTTTACGGTTTAGGTTAGCCTAGGACTGCCCAAGGTATTCCCAGTGAAGGGCTCTTATAGGGCACTAGGAACTTGGATGGTAGCATGAGCCCATCGTTCCCTTTCGCAAGGCACTTACTATTATTGGTTATTACCAAATTCCAATTCCCATTTAAGGTTATACTAATTCTAACTCTAGTGTATTTTTACTCTTTCTCTCTCTACGGGAAGGACGATCCTTCGTCGATCCCGAGCACCACTTAAACAAATCAACCCATCACTTCTCCCCATGATGAATCCTAATGAAGGTCACTTTTCCATCTTACCAAATCAGCATAGCATTACTCCTAACTTCATATGTCCTTCCCACATGCTAACACCATTCTGCAGTTTTTACTTTATGAAGTCCAACGTAAGCTATATGATTGGAATGAAAGGTGACGCATTCAAATAATCCTCCAAATGCCCTTGAATATTTACTGGGGGTCTATCATGACATACTTAGACTAAATCCAGAAACTTGTAATTTTCCTAATTAATTTAACATTTATTAAAGTTACCCCAAAATTAGACCATGGATGGTTTTGAACATGAAGTACTAGATTTCCTTAAGTTATGACCTTCCAAAAATTATGATCACTATATTATGTCAAAATATCAGGGATTACCAAGTTACACAAACTTTCATAAATGTATTATCCCCTACTTAATTAATTCAAGATATTTGTAGTAATTAAAGTTAAAGAAGGAAGTACCACCAATCATAATCAAAAAATTGCACAAAAATTACTAGAGCTTAAATATTATCATAAAACATTACTATCTGAATTTCATATAATTCCAAGTTAGTTCAACCATGAATTTATCAAAATCATCAATAGGGGCAACAAAAAGGTTATAACTACATGTATGAGCTACTGTCTTTCAAACACTTTGCAATAAATTTCAGAGACTCATAAAGATATAAAAACTCTTCCACCAGAATTTCATAAAGATCCAAGATCATATAACCCTTCAATATTTCCATAAAATGTATAGTCCTAAGCAATCCCTAAATTATTTAAGTTGTGTTCCTAAGTCTAAATGTCACAAAATTCCTTCCTAGGGCAATTTACCATCCTAGCATTACATGGACTAAACCCCAAGTCCATACATGGACATATCACACCATATCCTTTGCCAACCCCCAAGGTTCAACCTTTGGGTTTGAACTAGAGTCCTAAGGAAAATCCACCCCAATCCATCTCCAACTCCATGAGGGGGTGTTTAAACCAACCTTAGGGATCTGGCCAGGGTCTCAACCCCTTTGGGGTGAGAATTGCCCCCTCCATGCCGCAAGCTCACTCTTGCCCTAATTAACCCTTAAAGGTCCACACTTTGTCTCACCAAAACCTATTCAAATCAAACCTAATTGGGCTGAGATTTTTATCAGAGTCATAATATGACCCTAAGAGACAGCCACGAAATCATTGGCGACTTTTTAGGTCCTTGAACCCAATAATTAATTAATACATGGTTTATTAAATTTCTACAAAAACTTTAGGAAAATATTTTCTAAAAATTTCCATTTTTGTATATGCTATAGGAATAGATAGATGTGACCCCCATCCAAAATCTATGGTCTATTGGATAACTGGTTTGATGAGGGTACTCATTTTAATTTCTAGCTAGCCCTATGTATAGGATGCACCATTTTTAATGTTGTGGTAAGAACACTGACCCAAATTGGTTCAAACCAAATTTAAATTAAACTAGACTTCAAGGGCTATAATTTTCATGTAGGACACTTTCACTGTAATGGGCTCAATGTATTTTAAATAAATCAAAACATTCAAGGCCTTTTAAGTAACAGAATTGAATTAAAAACAATTAATAAATTATTAGATATGCACGAATCTTGAAGCAGGATCGATGGGATCGGTTCGTCTTCCACAACTTGCCAACGGATAGGATTAGCCTGTCCTGGGCCATTTTGGATGGCAATTTCCCAGCCACCCGCGCCTCTTCCCGGCCGGCCACTGCCACCACCACCTTCATTGAGGTGGTGGCTGGCGATTCACAGTGGTTGGCATGCCGGTGGTGGCCGGAACTATGGCTTGTGGGTGGAAGAAAAAGCTTGAAAAAGCAAGCTTTAAGCCATGCCGATCTTGGGCCAATTAGCCTCAAATCTTGCAGCCGTCGAGTGTAGATAGACCCACTAGAAGAGAGGAGAGGGACAGGACCTTAGTGGAGGGCTGAAGTCAGACCGATCATCGGGTTTCCATCGACGGTGGTGGCGCCATCGGGTGCTCTACAATAACACAGTAGAAGGCCTCAATTTCTTTAGGGGAAGAGTGGAAATGGGTCCTCTCTGCCCTGTGAAGCTTTTAAAATAACTAATTGGGGAAGGGGGCTGGTAAATCTTCAATGGCCATTAATGGCGATGGGGAAGCTTTTTCGGCCAATATGTGTTCACTACACCCAGCCACTAAAAGGGCATGAAAAGTCCATTGATCTCCGCAGCATTGATGGGGGAGATGAATCAGCCCATTGGTGTTGAAGGGAGAGTTCCCTTGTCCTCCCTTGGCCATGAATGGCTCTCTTCCTCCTCTATCTCCTCCATAAAAGGGGAAGTGGAGTTTTTCTCTCTCCTAGTCACCATGGTCGAATTTGATGGATGATTCTTCCTAAAGGCTCCCCACAAACCCATATTATTTATGGAATTTATGTTAGCCCAAGTGGATTGGGCTTGAGCTTGAGTTAGCCTATTTTAGCTAATTTGACCTAATACTAGGGTGAAGTTGACCTTGGTCAAATTGACTTTTTGCGTTGCCTCCAATGGGTCCTTGGTGACCCATTTGCCTCACCTAAGGTCTTGGTAGGGTTGGGTAAGGTTGGCTTGGAACCTTAAAGGCCACTTTAGCCTTAGTTAGGACACTTTGACCAATTTGGGGCTCGGCCTGACTTGGGTAAAATTGACCTTTTAGGTTGACCCTAATGGGTCCAGGGTGACCTATTGACCTCCCTTTATGGTTTGGAAGGTATAGGTGGGGTCCATTTAGCTAAGGGAAGGTCAAATAGCCCTATATAGGTCAGTTTGACCAATATAGGGTTAGGGTCGACTTAGGTCAACTTGACTACTTTGATTGCCCCCAATGGGTCCATAGTGACCCTATGTTCCACCCAAGGGGTTAGGGTATTGTGGTGGGGTCCTAGAGTCAAATTGAAACCCTAAGGTCAAACCCTGGGTCTGGTGGTGTGGTTGTGCTATAGGAAAACCAAGGTGATTTTCACCTTGTGCCTTTGCTCACTTGGTATTTTGAGCTTCTTAGGGTTTTGTCATGACCTAGTCATGATAAAACCACTCCTGGAGGTCTAGTTGTTTGAGGGATATTACAAATCCCAATATATAAAAATCAAAATTTAATCCCTTAAATTTAGGTTACGCCTACAGTATTCCTACTGAAGTAAAAGTATGTAACATACCTAGGGATTGAAGGTATACCTGACTCGAAGAGGTCCGGGTACCTTTACTACATCAAGTCCTGTGGCTCCCATGTTTGATCCTACTTCCCATGGTTCCTCCACAAGACCTTGAATAGCGGAACCTCCTTACGCCGCAACACCCGCAGTGTTGTATAATCGATCCTGATCGGCTCCATGTTGACTGATCGATTTGAGGCGATCAGGCCATCTGTAGTCGAAATAAGCTTCTCAGGACGTAGTAGAGGCCTCCTATGTGAAGAGACATAGTAGATGTCATGCAATCCAACTAACTCCGGCGATATCTCTAGTCGGAAATCCAAGGGGCCGTTCCGCTCCAAGATCCTGTATGGCCGAATATATCTCAGACTGAGCTTCTACTGCCCGCGAACTTGCGAGACTCCGTGCATTGGTCATCTCTTCAAGAAAACTTGGTCTCCCACCTAGAACTCTACCTAACGATGTTGCACATCGTAGTTTTTGGCATGCCTGCTCTTGGCTTCCAGCATCTTATCATGGATCTATCTTATCTTAGCATCTATGTCCTCCACAAACTCCGAGCTGAGACCCTTTGGATCCTCATCCTGGATCCATGATATTGGGGTCCTGCAACTCTGTCCGTATAATCCCTCGTAAGGGGCCATGCCTATGCAGGACTGATGGATATTGTTGTCTGAGAACCGGATCAACGACAGTAGTCTCTCCATGGCTCGCCACAATCGAATATGCATAGACACAGAAGATCCTCTAGTGTCTAGTTGGTGAGCTCCATCTACCAATCTGTCTGAGGGTGGAAAGTTGTGTTGAACATCAATCGTGAGCCCAGATAAGGCTGAACGGACCTCCACTCCTTGGACGTAAATTATCCATCCCGATCTTACACAATTGTGCTAGGCACTCCATGGTAACGGACAAATTTCTCGACGAACCTCCGCGCAAGAACATTGACCGGAGCTTCCTTCGCAATTGAAATAAATCGGGCCACCTTTGTATGTCTATTGACGATCACCCAAATTGAATCATTCCCCACATGAGATTGGGGTAGACCATGTATAAAATCCATTGCTAAGTCCTCAAACTTCCACTCCGACATTGAAAGTGGCTGTTATAATTTTACTGGACTCTTGCGCTCCGCCTTTACAAGACGGTAAGCCTCACAATACGTCACAAAGTATGTAATATCCTTCTTCATGCTCAACCAATGCAACGTCCTCTTCAGATACGCTACCATCTTAGTGATCCATGGGTGTACTGAATATCTGCTGCAATATGCCTCTATCATAATATCCTCCCAAATTCAGCTGTCTGCCGGTATATAAATCCTGCCTCTAAAGCATAGCAACCAATCTCTCAGAGAGTAATCCCATGTCTTGCCTTTCCAAGGCCCTAAATATTTGCTCTGTCCTCGTATCCACCCTATGCTCATCCATGATGCAATCCCGAATATCGTCGGTGGTAATTATTGATGCCAGATACTCCTCATATAGCTCTGGATCATCTTCGGATACCAAAGCTATCTGCATCTCCTCCAACATCAGCACCAACTCCATAGACATCAGTTGAGGCCCTACTCCTGATGTAGTAGCTCTCCGACACAGAGCATTTGCAACTACGTTTGCCTTCCCAGGGTAGTAGTGTATGGTATACTGGTAGTTTGAGAAAAACTCCACCCAGCATCTCTATCGGATGTTTAGCTCCTTCTGCATATCTGCGTACTTCAAATTCTTGTGGTCAGAGAATATATCGCAGTGGACACCGTATAGGTAGTGCCACCATATCTTCAAAGGAAAGATGACGGCTCCCATCTCCAAGTCATGTACAAGGTAGTTTTGCTCGTGTTTCTTCAACTAATGGGAGGCATACACTTTCATATGCCCGTTCTGCATAAAAATGACATCCATCCCCTAATATGATGCATCCATATAAACCTGAAATCCTTCGTTCCCAAATGGAAGAATAAGTATAGGGGCCGAGGTAAGCCGACCCATCAGCTCCGGAAAGGCGGGCTCGCACCGTAGCATCCAAACAAATTGAGTCTCCTTCTTCATCAGAGATGTGAGAGGGAGAGGAATCCGAGAGAATCCCTCAAGGAACTTCCGGTAGTATTCGGAAAGACCTAAAAAACTCCTCACATCAGTGGCCATCTTCAGCGGTGGCCAATCCCGTACTGCCTGAACCTTCACTAGATCTACTACCAATCCCGCCCCACTGATGATATTGCCTAAGAAGGCCACCTCCTTCAGCTAAAACTGGCACTTGCTGAACTTAGCATACAACTTGTACTCTCGGAGCTTTTTTATGGTTAGAGCCAGATGAATCGCTCTTCCTCAGTCCCCGAATAGATGAGGATGTCATCAATAAACACGATGATAAAGACATCTAAATATGGATTGAATACCCAGTTCAACAAACTCATGAACGTTGATGGTGCATTCGTGAGCCCGAAGGGCATCACTGTGAACTCGTACAACCCGTATCTACTACTGAAAGTGGCCTTTGGAATGTCCTCCTCCAGAATGCACAGTTGGTAGTAACCTAACCTCAGATCTAGCATCGAGAACCAATGAGCTCCCTCCAACTAGTCAAACAGCTCGTCAATCCTTGGCAGAGGATATGTTTTCTGGACCGCCAGCCTGTTAAGAGCGCTGTAGTTAATGCATAGTCGGAGTGTCTCTTCCTTCTTCTTGACGAATAGCATCGGAGCTCCCCATAGTGAAGAGCTTGGATGGATAAATCCGTCTTCCACTAGCTCCTGCAGCTGGCTTCAAAACTCCACCATGTCCTTTGGGGCCATCCAGTAAGGAGCTCTGGATGCCGGCTTAGCCCCCGGCATGAGATGTATCTGAAAATCCTTCTCCCGATGCAATGGTATCAATGAAAACTTCTCTGGAAATACATCTACAATGTCCCAGACCACCAGAATGCTAGCTACAGGGACATGGGCCTCGGTAATCTCGTATAACACCGGGTTGACCTCGTCTCCCTACATTTGGGCCTTGAGTCCTGAGTAGAAGAGAGTAGATGGCGAGAAACTGGGGTAATACCTTCGAAGGTCGCGTAGGTGTTGTCATAAATGAGATCGAACTTCCTTGTTGGGCAGTCAATCTGAGCATTGTTCCAGTCAATCTGAGCCTGGCAGTCATTCGTAGAATAAGATCGAAATCCGGCAAGCTTAAGATTGTCGCCGAAGCTTTGAAGGTTAACCCATCAATGGCCCCTTTAGGAGGAATTTTGTCGTGGACTGTATCTCCATCCCATTGGGGAGACGCACCCTCCTGGTTACTCCATCATACAATCTGATTCCCTTCATTCCTTTGACAAAGTCTTCTGATAAAAAATTGTGTGAAGCCCCCGTTTCGATAAGTTGTGGGCAGGCTTGTAGTATACCATGACTACCCCTTTGTTGTTTAAATGTCTTAGAAATCTTGTTATAGTTTTTCCTTCCTATTTCTAGAAATTTTATATCCCTGTAACCTAGCTTCTAAGAAAGAAAAGAAAATTTAAGTCATCGGCGTACCTGTTATCACCCGCTCCAGGTTCCGGGGCTAAGCCAGATCCAAGGCATAGATCTGCACTTTATCTTGTCTATGGCCTCTGTTATGAAATCCAAGTCCTCGGCCGTATCTGCGGCCACCAAACTGTCGATTAGGCGGGGAATCCTGAAGTGCTGGTAGGGGTGCTTCCCTCATGGGGAAGTTCCTCTTGAGGTTCCTCGACTTGTTGCACTGGTACCATATCGGTGCCCCCTCCACTGGTCTTAGTATCTCCCGAATCTATAAAGGCTGAGGAGCCAAAACCACCGTGTTCCTTTCCTCCTGCATGTCCTCCCAATAGGGTTGATCCTCATTCCTCCTTTTCCCATTGACATGACCTCTTGGCTGGTATCTCATGCCACCAATCACTACATCCTTAGCCTATCTCTTCCGGCCCCGGACTATAAGCTGATCTTCCTCTTGCTTCTTGGCCATCTCCAAGATCCTGGAAAAGATCCCATCAGAGATAAAGAGTAGGGCCTATCTCATATCATCATGAAGGCCCTTATTGAACCACTTCGCATTGCCCGCGTCATCTAGCTGATATGAGTCTGTATAGCGGGCCAGATGTCTGAACTCCCGGTAGTACTCCAACACTGTCTTATTTCCCTGCCTCAACTACAGAAACCTGTCCTCTAACTCATCCCTTGTTGACTGAGGTACAAAATGCTCCTATAAAGCTGCTCTAAACTCCTGCCAAGAGATGTTTGCGCAATCCACTCTAGCAAAGATTGTGTCTAGCAGTGACTTCCACCATATCTTCGCATGTGACTCTAAACAGGAGACTGCCAAAGATACTGCCTCCTCTGTTAGGCATAAAATTCTAGACAGCATCTCGTAGATGATGTCCATCCACTACTCTTTATGGACTGCTGTCTTCGTCCCGAGGTAGGATGGAGGGGAAAGCCCCTGAAAAGCACTTAGCCAGTTAGCCCTAAGATTTGGTTGTGGAGTCGGAGCCTGCTGAGTCTTCTCCATCTCTGTCTGCTGGAATAGAGTCAGATCCAGCTGGGTGGAACCACATTCTGTGCCTGATGTATACCCTACTTTGGAGTAGGGTTCGTCGTAGGCTAAAATGGTAAAATTCCAATAGTTAGATAATGTACATGTGGAACAAATGAAAAAGTGGAATTTTACATATGATTCCCTTATGGGTACACCATTACTTCCGCTGCTAGTTTGTCAACAAACTAAGCTCGCGCTGGGTGGCCTAGGGTTTTTGTGGACTTCTTCTCTTGGATCGATTTTTGCTTTGATACCAGTATGTACGACCCCATTTTTTTTTCTTTCTAAATCACCTGGTCTTATGCCCAGAATCGCCATTTTGTAGTGGCACCGACACTCGGGAAGGTCGCCACTACAAAACGTCAATAATGTCGGCCTTAACGAACACCAAAAAGAGAGAAGCAAATAAATATTTCAAATATATCCAAGCCCACATATCACATATAAGATATATAAAGCTAATCACATCAAGTCCACATGAAAATAGAAGTACTGAACTAGAACAGTACATAGAAATATAAACGAGCTTAAGACCGGTACATATAATCCTCACTACAAACTCTCGCGGAAGCTAAGTAAACTAATCACTCAAAGAGCAAGTAGTCGGTACTCCAATGCTAGACTTTCCCTCTTTTTTGTGCACCGTGCTCCGCTTGTGTTGTATCTCCTACGTCTACTCCCTGTCCCCCATTCGGAGCCCTGGAAATGTTTGGTCCACCGACCGTTAGTCAAAAAGACAGCCTGATTTCCCCACCCTACCCCCAATGGCTCCTAGGCACCAAGCAGGAGGAATGATCTGAAAGCTATGATGGTGGAGAGTAGACAAGAGCAGGTGATGGTGGACCTATTCTAGCAGTTTGATAATAATGTTGATAGAGCTAAAGAAGGAAAGTACAACTATCAGTTCTATAATAATAAGCAGAGAAGGTAGAAAGTAAAGCACATCACAAGTCAAGTAATAAATATCCATAAAAAGAGTAACCATAACTTATAAGCATGCCCACACAAGCTTATAAATCATTGGGTCGTTTGGCAAAGCCTAACGTATAAAAAGTCTCATACTAGTTTATACGTTAAGGGTAAGGGTTGAATGATGTTATCATGGTATGCTATGTTATGTTGGATTAATGATATGTTCATGCAAGTGTAACACACATATACACAACTCTATACGCACAGTCCTTTAGTTACCTCATTTTGACAGTTAGCTTCACTCCCAGGAACCTCCGTAGTGAAAAACTGAGACAGTGGGTCGGGCCCCCCACTCCTAGGCAGGTATCCACACTACCAGGCCTAGCCCTTACGTATTCCTCTAGAAGGACACACCCAGAGTTACCACGTACTAATGCTGGCGATATCCACCAGTCTTCCTTTGGTTAAGTGTCAACCATACCCGCCAAGTCAGCTTATCGACATCGGTGTGAACGACCGTCAAATACAGAAGACCCGCCACCTATTACTCATGTATCCAGGAATTCCCGAGCCATTAGCTCCTCTGACTAACCTGTCCGTTATAACTACCTTCCGAGCCCTCGGCCCTCCAGGCCAACCAGCCCAGTTCTACAACAACTGAGCCTACCACTCAGATAACCCCAAAAAACTAACCTCCCGAGTTACCGGGGTGTGTGAAAGTGAATCACTAGTTTATACTTGTTGCTCTTATACATTAATTATTCTTACAGTTTCGGTGCCAAGGACTGCCAAAGGTATTCCCGGTGAAGGGCTCTCACAAGGCACTAGGAAATATGATGGTAGCTAAAGCCCATCGTTTCCTTTTGCAAGGCACTTACTATTATTGGCTATTTCCCAATTCCCAATCCCATTTAATGTTATACTAAGTCAAACCCTAGTGTATTTTGACTCTTTCTCTCTCCACAGGACTAACGATCCTTCGCCGATCCCGAGCACCACTTACACTAGTCAACCCATCACTTCTCCCCATGATGACTCCAAATGAAGCTAAGTTTTTTATCTAACCAAATCAGCATACCATTACTCCCAACTTCGTATGTCCTTCCCAATGGCTAACACAATTCTGCATTTTCTACTAAATGCAGACCAACCTAAGATATATGATTGGTATGAAAGGTGACCCCGTTAAATATTCCTCCAAATGCTATAAAATTTTCACTGGGGGTCTTTCATGACATACTTAAAATAAATTCAGAAACTTGTAGTTTTCCTAATTAATTTAACATTTATTAAATTTTCCCCAAAATTAGACCATGGATGGTTTTGAACATGAAGTACTAGTTTTCCTTAAGTTATGGCCTTCCAAAAATTATCATCACTGTATGATGTCAAAATATCAGAGAGTACCAAGTTACACAAACTTTGATAAATATATTAGCCCCTACTTAATTAATTCAAGATATTTGCAGTAATTAAAGTTAAAGAAAGAAGTACCACCGATCATAATCCAAAAATTACACAAAAATTACCACACCTTAAACATTATCATAAAACATTACTCGTTGAGTTTCATACAATTCCAAGTTAGTTCAACCATGAATTTATCAAAATCATCAATATGGGATACAAAAAGGTTATAACTACATGTATGAGCAACAGTCTTCCAAACACCCTACAATAAATATTAGAGACTCATAAAGATATAAAAACTCTTCCACCAGAATTTCATAAATATCCAAGATCATATGACCCTTCAATATTTCCATAAAAGATATAGGCCTAAACAATCCCTATTTGATTTATGTTGTGTGCATAAGTCTAAATGTCACAATATTCCTTCCTAGGGCTATTTACCATTCTAGGATTACATGGACTAAATCCCAAGTCCATATATGGACATATCACACCATGTAGTTCACCAACCCCCAATGTTCAACCTTAGGGTTTGATCTAGGGTCCTAGGGCAAATCCACCCCAATCCATCTCCAACTCCATGAGGGGGTGTTTAAACTAACCTTGGGGCTCTGACAAAGATGCCAACCCCTTTGGTTGAGAATTGGCGCCTCCATGCCCCAAGTTCACTCTTGCCCTAATTAACCCTTAAAGGGCCACACTTTGGTCTCACCAAAACCTATTCAAATCAAACCCAATTGGGCTGAGATTTTTAATATATTCATAATATGTCCCTAAGAGAGAGCCACAAAAACTTTGGGGACTCTTGAGGTCCTTGGACTCTATAATTAATTCATACATGGTATATTAAATTTCTACAAAATATTTAAGAAAATGTTTTCCAAAAATTTCAATTTTTGGATATTTTATAGTAATTGATAGAAGTGACGCCCATCAAAAATCTCAGGCCAATTGCATAACTGGTTTGATGGGGGTACTCATTTTAATTTCTAGATTGCCCAATGTATAGGCTGCGCCATTTTGATTGTTGTGGTCAGACCACTGAACCAAATTGGTTGAAACCAATTTAAAATTAAACTAAACATTAAGAGATATAATTTTTATTTAGGACACTTTCTCTGTAGGGGGCTTTAAGTATTTTTAATAAATCAAAACAATAACAACCTTTTAAGTAATATAATTGAATTAAAAACAATAATATATTATTAGATTCTGCACGAATCTTGAAGCAGGATCAACGAGATCGGTTCATCTTCCCTAACGCACCAACAACTAGGATTAGCCCATCTTGGTCCATTTTGGCTGGCGATTTCCCGGCCACCTGCACCTCTTCCTGGCCTGCCACCGCCACCACCACCTTCGTTGAGGTGGTGGCTGGCGATTCACGGTGGTTGGTCAGGCAGTTGTTGCCGAAACAGTGGTTTGTGGGTGGAAGAAAAAGTTTGAAAGCCAAGCTTTCAGCCATGCCGATCTTGGGCCAATTGGCCTCAATTCCGGCAGTCGTCGAGTGTAGATCAACCCACTAGAAGAGAGGAGACGTACATGACCTTAGTGGAGGGCTAGAGATGGGCCGATCGCTAGGTTTCCATGGACGGTGGTGGTGCGGTCGGGTGCTCTACAACAACATAGTAGAAGGCCTTGATTTCTTCATGGGAAGAGTGGAAATGTCTCCTCAGTACCCTGTGAAGCTTTTAAAATAACCTATTTGGGAAGGGGGAGGGTCAATTTTAATTGGCCATTAATGGCCATGGTGAAGCTTTTTCGGCCAATGTTAGTTCACTGCACCCAGCCACTGAAAAGGAATTAAAAGTCCCTTGATCTCCTCAGCACTGATGGGGGAGATAAATCAGCCCATTGGAGATGAAGGGAGAGGGACCTTGGCCTCCCTTGTCCATGAATGGCTCTCTTCCTCCTCTCTCTCCTCCATAAAAGGGGGAGTGGAATTTTTCTCTCTCTAGTCACCATGGTTAAATTTGATGGATAATTCATCCTAAAGGCACCCCACTAACTCATATTAATAATGAAATTAAGATTAGCCCAAGTGGATTGGGTTTGAGCTTGAGTTAGCCTATTCGAGCTTGTTTGACCTAATACTAGGGTGGAGTTGACCTTGCTCAAATTAACCTTTTGGGTTGCCTCAAATGGGTCCTTGTTGACCCTTTGGCCTCCTCTAAGGTCTAGGTAGGGTTGGGTATGGTTGTATTGGCACCTTGAAAGCCACTTGACCCTTAGTTAGGTCACTTTGACCACTTTGGGGCTATGGTTGACTTGGGTCAAAATGACCTTTTGGGTTAACCCTAATGGGTCCTTGATTACCTATTGACCTCTCTTTAGGGTTAGTAAAGTATAGGTGGGGTCCATTTAGCTAAGGGTAGGTCAAATAGACCTATATAGGTTAGTTTGAGCCATTTAGTGTTAGGGTAGACTTAAGTCAACTTGACCACTTTGATTGCCCCCAATGTGTCCGTAGTGACCCTATAAACCACCCAAGGGGTTAGGGGTGTTGTGGTGGGGTCATGGAGTCAAATTGAAGCCCTAAGGTCAAACCATAGGTCTGGTGGTGAGGTTGTGCTATAGGTAGACCAAGGTTATTTTCACCTTGTGCCTTTGCTAACTTGGTCTTTTAAGGTTCTTAGGGTTTTTTCATGACCTAGTCATGACAAAACCACTCCTAGGGGTCTGGTTGTTTGAGGGATTTTACAGTACCCAACACTTGATGTATAAGCCTCCAATCGTTAGACATGAAGCGCCCATCCTGGTCAATAACGATGCTACGGGGCACAACGTACAATCGTACGATGTTGTCTACGTAAAGCTTCGCCAGCTTCTCCACTGTATTGTCCTTCCTATTTGAAATGAAATGTGATACCTTCGTCAAACGATCAATGATCACCCAAATGATGTCATTCCCCCTCTGCGATCTCAGCAAACCGTGCACAAAATCAATAGGTATATCGTCGAACTTCCATTCCGGTATATGCAATGACTTCAAAAATCCTCCGAGCTTCTGACATTCTTCCTTCACTATGGCACATGCTTGACACTTCGCCACATATATTGCTACGTATTTATTCAATCCTGGCCACCATAATAGCTTTTTAATGTCCTTAAACATCTTCGTGCTCCTTAGGTGGATTGAGTACTTGGTGATATGTACTTCGTACATCTACTCCTCGAATAACTTGCCCACTTTTAGGATGCACAAATGACTGTCCTTCCATAATAAGCCATCATTTATAAAAAAAATTAGGTATTTAACCCATCCATAGACTCTGCCATGTAGTGTCTCATACTGTCATCCAGCTCCAGTGCCTGCTAAATCCGCTCCGCGAGGTCATACTGCACTTCTGTCCAGTTCAAATATACTTCAACACTAGACCTCCTATCAAAACAAGAGATCTCCAGGGTCTCAAGTATTAAATAAGATGCTCGTCATGCATCTATATCAACTTAAGCTGTGCAAAAATACTATGACTTAGCGCATCCACAACAGCATTTCCCTATCCCGGAACATAATGTATTTTTAAGGTGTATTCCCCAAAGAACTTTCTCCACCTTCGTTGGCGGATATTCAAGTCCTTCTGATCTAACAGTTACTTCAGGCTATTATGGTCTGTATAGATATCAACATTGACGCCATACAGGTAGTGCCTCCAAAGCTTCAGAGCGAATGTCACGACCGTTACCTCCAAATCAGTGACCGGATAGTTCCTCTCATGCACTTTCAACTAGTGCGAGCCATATGATATAACTTTCCCATGTTGTAGCTAAACGCAGCCTAAGCTGTCAGTGTAGATCTTATAGCCTTCCGGTCCACATGGCGTGCACAGAATAGTCGTCATGGTCAGACAACTTTTCAACACTTCAAAACCTTGCGTGCATGCTAACAACCTAACAAACTTCTAATCCTTTCTTATCAAGGTCGTGAGGGGTAACACTATCCGCGATAAGTTCTCCACAAATCACCTATAGTAGCCAGCAAGCCCGAGAAAACTCTAGACTTCCGCTACAGAAGACAACACATGACACTACCGTATCACAACAATCTTCGCTGGATCTATCGCGATACCCTCTCCATTAACCACATGACCAAGAAATGCTACCAAAGACATCCAAAACTAACGCTTAGAGAACTTGGCGTACAACTAATTGTTCCCTAGGGTCTCCAACACTATGTGTAAATGATTTGCATCATCATCCTCATACTGGTAGTACACAAGGATATCATCAAAATTGACTATCACGAACTGGTCTAAATACTCCCTAAACGTCTGGTTCATCAAGTCCATAAACACAGATGGCACATTCGTCAGCCCAAATTGTATGATGGTGAACTCATAATGCCAATATCGTGTACTAAATGTCGTCTAGGGACTGTCACTTTCCTTGATTCTCAAATGATAATATCCAGATTTAATATTTAGTTTCGAGTTGACAGTCGATCCAATTAGGTGGTCGAATAGATCACCGATCCTAAGAATTGGATACTTATTCTTCTCTGTCAACTTATTTAATTCCAGATAATCGATACACAGTCACAGACTATTATCCTTCTTCTTCTTCACAAAGATGACTAGTGCACTCCAAGGTGATGAGATTGGATGCACTTACCCATGTTCAAATAGTTCTTGGAGCTATACCTTCAACTCTACCATCTCCCTTAGTGCTAAGTGATATGGAGACCAAGACACAGGTTTGGCACCTAGCACCAGCTCGATGGTGAAATCAATTTCTCTCAAAGGTGGAGCTCTAGGGAGATATTCGGAGAAAACGTCAACAAAATCTGACACCATAGGGATGTTGATCAAACCAGGCATGGGCTTCTTAGCCTCTAATAGGGTGAAGAATAACTCTGAACCTTCCCGTAAAACTTTGAATACTTGGAGATCAGACATCAGCATCTTGCTCGATCCCATCATGCTAGGTAAGGTAGTTTCATAACCCATATTCAATCCCAGTTTGACAATCTTGAGACTACAAACGATGTACGCACTTGCTCTGAGAGCCAATCCATGCTAAAGATTACATCGAACACTACTATCAGCGGTAGTGACGCTTCCAAGTCAAACTCTTGACTCCCTATCTGCACCTTCACGCAACAAACTTTATCCGCGTTCATCGAGCATTCATTAGGCAGCAACACATATAGTCTATCTTTTACTACAGAAGAAGGTACTCCAATACGTGACACAAAGTCCTCAGACAGAAAGGAGTGCAAAGCTACTGTATTAAACAATGCTCCATCTAGGCTATCTAATATTAAGACAATGCCAAATACAAGATAGTCACACAACAAGTGCATAAGAAAAATAGTATGGAAAGCAATAAATCTAAAATCTAAATCATACTAGTAACCACATCACCTTGCTTGATGGCCTCCTGCTTGCCAAGGTTGTACACTCTGGATTGGGATGGAGCATGATGGGACGTAGACGACTCCACCGTCTTCCATTTCTCAGCATAAGATGCTCCTGCCTTTTTCTCCATCTTTCCTCTCCAACACTCCAAGGAAACGTGTCCTGTGTAAGACCCCACCTCCTGGTACAGAAAACACGGCTGAGGAGAGTCTTCTGCCTAGAACAGTCACCTTGCGGTAGCGTTAGCACCTGGGCTAACCTGTACTACAAGACATCTATCCAGCCATCTAAACATATCATCAATGCAAACCCATCATAAATAATTAACAAAACTCAAAATTGCACACTAGTATAAAAGTCTGTAGGTACAATAAATAAAAGAGGTAACCAAGTCTTATATTATATCAGAGTACAAAAGTCTAAAAGGCTACAATATGAATCTCACAAAATCTCACATCAGTCAGTAATGGGAGCGATGGTACCATAAGTTTAGGACCTTTCTCCCTGGCCTGGCTGTCCTCCTGCATAATCTGCTGCTGCTCTTTCAGGAAGGTTTCCTCCTAAAAAGGAAGACGTAACAACTGTTAGTCAAAAGACTTAGTGGCTATCACATCCGCTCCCCTGGTGACTCTTAGGCACCGAGCGGAGAAAGGACTACAGTACAATATATATATAAACAGTAGTACAAGAAGGTGGTATAGGATTAATTAGTAATAGTGTATATCAAATAAATTACAACAAATGAGTATATCGGTCTACTCTAGCAATTCTACCATCAACAGTAGTATATAGTATAACCCTAATACATGAAGTAACTCAACTTAGGTGAATGCCCATACAGACATATAATTTGAGGATCGAATTAACAGTAAAGTAACTCATCGTATAAGAGCGCTCATACAAACTTATATCATAAGAATCTTGTCTATGTTATGTAATGCGATGATATGAATGCAATGCAATGACTCACCCATGCTCACAAACATGTAACTGTTATGTCGATACACACTTGTAGCTCCCACTTTTTGAGCAGGTAGCTAACCTCTCAGGTGCCATCCGTTGTGGCCAGACGGTGATAGTAGAACGGGTTTTTCAACTACTAGGTGGGCATCCACACTACCGAGCCTAGTCCTTTGTATGCCTCAATGCTAAGAACACAGCAGTGGATCTCACATGCATACTACAACTCAGAGGGGTCTTGGGTAGATGGTTACCAAGAACACATCTCAAACTGGCCTACACGTGTGGCACGAAAAGGGCCTTGGAAATGAGCACAAGGAGAAATTAAGCATTTATAACCACCATGCTTCCACAAGAAGTTCATAAATTGTCTTTATGTTCCACATGCACATGTAGTGTTCATTAACTTTGCACTTTAATTGATTACGAAAACACCACCAAGTCAATTATACGACGTGCATCACCAAAAAATTTGTTGACTTAAAGATCTTTCAACTAAATCTCGTCAATCTTTGGTTTAGCGCGATTACCAATAGTTTAAGTTCAGCAAAACACATGCAAACCACAACATTAATCCACCATTAATTTCCCTACCAAGTTCAAACCCAATTCCACACTAACTAGGAAGCAACCAATAATAAAGACTTGACTGTACAACAACTTTGACTGGACATACCCGAGTCTATAGGACTCATATGAAAATGCATAACCATCCGTTGGAAGGGTATTTCCAAGGAATATGACTTTCTTGTTTAGTCAAACGCGCCGATTGTAAGACCCCAACCTCGGAGATGATCGCGGGGCGATCAAGCAGCCTTTTTGGAGGTCTGAACAGGGGCACACGGCCTAGCACACGGCCGTGTGCCTACCCGTGTTCAGTGATTTTATTGTGTTTTGTGCTGTCTCGAGTCAGAGAGGTACACGGCCTGAGACACACGGCCGTGTCTCAAGCCGTGTGTGGAGCACACGGCCTCGAACACGGCTGTGTTCGAAGCCGTGTTCTGGAAGCCCGACGATCGTCCTGAAGCTCCAGGTAACACGGCCCGTGGCACACGGCCGTGTCGATCGGCGAATGAGTTACACGGCCAGACACACGGCCGTGTGTCAAGCCATGTTCGGCCCAGTTTTTGGGATTTTGGATCTAATCTCGGTCGTTCGTTCCCTTGGATCTGGATCCAACGGTGGGGGCTGCTCCTGGGGGTTATTAGCCGGGATTAGGGCTTTGAATCCTCATTTTTCTTTGGTCCACTCTCTCTCTAAGTGTTTAGAGAGAAGGGAGAGCAAGAGGAAGGAGGAGCCCAAGATCCGGCCGCCGGAGGAGTCTTGAAGCACCGATTCGCGATCCGAGTCCGGATCCTCAAAGGCAAGGGCGAGGCGAAGCTTTCCATCCGTCTACATCTTCATGGCGCCGCGGAAAAATGCGAGGGTAACGATCCTCTTCATAGGGCATGTGTAGTCACCCTTCTTTCTATGCATGGGGAAATCCCCCTCTCGCGAGTGAGCGTTGAGGCGCGGAATCCCTTCGGGTAGATATGTAAAGTCCCCGTTGTTAGAGCCCGGAATCGGAGTACGGGCGAAGGCATTGTGTGTGAAGCCTATTCGGGTTTAACCCGGATCGGTGATGTTTGCATTGCATGGCCGGAGAAGACTCCGCGCCGATGATTTTAGTTTTCCGAAATTTCTACGTGGTAGATTCCATACAGGGATCCTTGGGGGTTAACCTCGGGGCGCACCCGGAAAGCTTGGGCGGAATCGCATTGCCGCCGCGATGTTGCCTTGGAGGGCAAATCGGTACATAACGGGGTTATGTGCATGTTTTGATCGATTGTGGGAATGAGGAGAAACTTGGCCCGCACCGATGGCTAAATGGCCGTGGTGAAGTGAGCAACGGGCGGGTGGAACTCTACCCATTCCAAGTGGTCTCGGTAGTAGCGACCTAAAGTACATGGGACTTCCCGGGGGGCTGGAAACGGGCCTAGGCTTCGGCTGAAAGGGCTAAATGCTCACGTGTATTGCCGTCCGAGGGATGGTGGTGGAATCGCGGTGTCGGACTGGGTCCGGACCGGGTTCACCGATTAGTGCCCTGAGAGCACGGATTGTGCGGCCGTGCGTGCCGACACTTGTGGCGAATAGAATACTCTATAGAATTGTTATGGTAGTTTTATATGCAGGGAAGGAGCACCGCCGTCCCGAGAAATGGGACGGGGTCGTTATAATTTGGTCAGCTTTGCTGACCGTTGCCCTTTTGTATTGCCACCTCTTGGGTGGGTTGTTTCTACAGGTGCTGTTGCGGAGCCAAGCGGCAAATAGCGGGCTAAAGCCCAAGTTGCAGCGCCAGCCCTCGAAGGCTTAGTTATTAGCTTTTTCATATTCATGTATGGCCGGCCTGCGCGCCGATGTATGAAAGACGCTATCTTGTTAAGCGAACACTTCTGTAAGGCCTTAAGGCCGTGAACTCTTTTGTGTATGTACTCATTCCTGGGTTATAGTGGACATTCATGCTCTGTGGCAGGGTTCTTATCTTTTTGCAACTTAATTAAATTGCTTCCGCTAGGTGTTGTGTAGGACGCTCTGATTGGTTGTGTGGTTTCAACGCGTAACCAACCGGTCTGTCCGTGGTATATGGCGTCGGGCCCCGGCCGGACCTACTGCTATATGCTATGTGACGGATAGGGGTGTTACAAATTGGTATCAGACTTCTGGTTTCGGTCAAGCTTAAATGAATTCGTGGACGAATTCACTTTAAGGGGTGGTGAGCACATTGTGTGCGTCATCGTTATAACATGAAAAGAACCCATGAATGTCCACTTAGGAATGAAAATACACATGTTTGAGGAACCTGCGTGTTCCTATAATTACTGTTTGCAGTAATTCTTGGTCGCTTATCGGTGTTTTGCACGATTTTAGGTGACCAGAAGTGGTGCTGGGCCGTCTGAACGACCATGTTCTGAGGCGAGCAGTGCGCCAAGCGATGCGACTGCAACACCTTTGTCTGCTGAGACCATTAGGTTGGTGGCAGAAGCGGTCATGGCAATGATAAATGCGCAGCCTGCAAGGCAGGTGCAGCAGCCTGCTCCTGCTGTGGAGCAAGTACCGGTTCAGACGGCAGAGCGAAGGAGGGTTGAGCAAGTAGTTTTGGAGCCAGAGTTGCCTAGGAGAGCAACTGAAAGACAACTGAAGCATGTCATGGGCTTTCACCCACCAGTGTTCACGGGGGCAGAAACCCCGACCCAAGCAGAGGATTGGCTCTCAAGGGTCAACAGGGTGATGACTGCGATGCAAACTAAAGAGTGGCAGAAGACCACTATAGCGACGTTCCTTTTCGATGGGGACGCAAGACTGTGGTGGGAGGGCCTAGAGCTGCATCAGTTGAGGGGAAGGCCATTGGCCGAAGTCCCGATGGAGGAGTTTGCGAGACTATTTATGGCTCGATACCTCCCCTCGGCGCAGAGGATCGCGCTAGAGAGCGAATTCCAGAAGTTGGTGCAGGGTGATAGCTTCGTTGATGAATACCTCCACGAGTTTACTCGGTTGGGGAGATATGCCGGCGCTACCTTCGCAGACGAGGAGCGCAAGACGAGCCGCTTTTATGAAGGGCTAAGGGATGATTTGAGGTTGCTGCTGTCGGGGCCCAAGACGCAGGGTTTCATGACCCTGGTCAGTTCGGCCCGGTCCTTGGAGAAGGATATGAGAAACGTGCAAGCAAAGAAAGAAAGGGAATCTGGTGGCAAGAAATCAGAGTTCAAGGCGCCGACTACATCGAAGTCGGGCTACCGTAGATTCTTCAAGAAGGCTAAGACATCGGGTCCAGCTTCTTCTGCAGGTGCCTCGAGGGCAACTACCCATCGAACCCCGGGCACTTGCTTCACGTGTGGAAAGCCGGGGCACTTTCCCCGTGACTGCTGGAGTGGACGCTCAAAGTCCGAAAGGAAACAAGGAGCCACCTACGAGGAAAAGGGCAAAGCGGTGGAGTCGACCGCGTCCCACTATGCTCCGGCTCAGCCTAGAGTCTACAACTTGGGCCAGCAGGAGGCCATCAAGCAAGCGGATGTGGTGACAGGTATGAGTTAATTTATGCAAGTTGACTTGAGAATACTATTACCTATTGCTTGTTAAGCTAACGTCTTTTGCTTAGGCTTTGTGTTGATTAGCGATAGTCCGGCACGAGCACTATTCGACACTGGTGCTTCACATTCTTTCTTGTCCGAACAGTTTATATCGCGCATCGGAGTCCCTTCTTCGATGGCAAAGGACAAGCTAGATGTGTTGCTACCAAATGGGTGCTCAATGCGTGCGGACAGAGTGTGCGCCGTGAAGGTTCACATTGGGAGCCAAGAGTTCGACTTGCTAGCGTAATTGCTGCCGCTAGTAGAGTTTGATGTTATCTTTGGAATGGATTGGCTGTCAGAGCAGAAGGCTTGGATCGATTGCGACCGTAAGGAGGTCAAGCTGGGTGTAGGGCGGGAGACTACTTTCGAGGGGCTTAAGGGGTCGAGCAAGACATTAATGTCTGCTCTTCAGGTGGTGAAGGCGGTTCGTGCTGGTGCAGAGCTGTTCTTTGCGATAGTGGGGGCTGTGGAGCCAAAGTCCCCGTTGGATAGCATCCCCGTGGTTTGCGAATACCCCGATATGTTCCCGGATAGCCTTCCCGGAGCCCCACCGCAGCGAGAGATTGATTTTACGATCGAGCTCTTGCCGGGTACCAAACCCGTGTCACGTGCTCCTTATAGGTTGGCGCCAAAGGAGATGGAGGAGTTGAAGGTTCAGTTGGAGGAACTGATGGAGCAAGGTTATGTGCGTCCAAGTTCATCGCCTTGGAGCGCACCGGTCCTCTTCGTTAAAAAGAAGGACGGTAGTATGCGGCTGTGCATCGACTACAGAGAATTGAACAAGTTGACGGAAAAGAATAAGTACCCGATCCCGAGGATTGATGATCTCTTTGATCAGTTAGTCGGATCGTCGGTATACTCCAAGCTGGACTTGAAGTCGGGGTACTATCAGCTGAGGATCAGGGAGTGTGATATCCCAAAGACGGCGTTCAGTACGAGGTATGGGCATTTCGAGTTCACGGTCATGCCGTTTGGACTAACGAATGCGCCATCGGTGTTTATGGATCTGATGAACAGGACGTTCAGAGATTTCCTGGATCGCTTTGTGATCGTCTTTATTGACGATATTTTGGTGTACTCGCAGTGCGAAGAAGACCACTTCAAGCATTTGCATTTGGTGTTGGAGACTTTGAGGAGGAATGAGATTTACGCAAAGTTCTCCAAGTGCGAGTTCTGGCTACCTTCGGTAGCGTTCCTGGGTCATATAGTGAGTGGGGAAGGTATAGCGGTGGATCCGGCGAAGATAGTTGCGATACGGGAGTGGCCTGTGTTGTCTTCGGTAGCGGAAGTCCGTAGTTTCCTTGGGCTTGCCGGCTATTACAGGCGCTTCGTGGAGAACTTCTCGCGGATAACGTTACCTCTCACAAAGTTGACCAGGAAGGATCAGAGATTCTTATGGACGCAAGAGTGCGTGCAGGCTTTCGAGGAGCTGAAGAGGCGGTTGACCACAGCGCCAGTGCTTAGTTCGCCGAGTGGGACCGAGGGCTTTGAGGTGTATAGCGACGCTTCGGGTAGCGGTTTGGGCTTCGTGTTGTTGCAGCATGGTAGCGTGATACCGTATGGATCGCGTCAGCTAAAGGTGCATGAAAGAAATTATCCGGTGCACGACTTGGAGTTGGCGGCCGTGATATATGCACTCAAGTTGTGGAGGCACTACCTTTACGGCATAAGAGTCGATATATACACCGATCACAAGAGCCTAAAATACTTGTTGGATCAAAAGGATCTCAATATGAGGCAGAGGAGGTGGATGGAGTTCCTGGGGGACTACACCTTCAAGATACATTATGTACCCGGGAAGGGCAACGCAGTTGCGGATGCGCTGAGCCGCAGGGCTCCCGCCCGAGCCAACTGGTTGTCGGTGCATGATGAGCGGCTAGTGCGGGAGTTGGAGGAGCTTGAGATCTGTTGCGTTGACAAGCAGACGAGCGCCAAAGCAATGTTAAACTGGACAGAGGTGCAGTATGACCAGGCTGACCGGGTTCAGCAGCCATTGGAGTTAGATGACTCCATGAAGGAGCTTTTGGAGGCCGCTACGGATGGGTCAAATTCCCAGTTCTCGGTGGAAGATGGTTTGTTAAGGAAGGATCATCGGTTGTGCGTCCCGAGTGGGGGTAACCTCCGGGCGGAGTTGATGTACGAGGCTCATCATACCAAGTACTCAATCCACCCAGGGAGCACGAAGATGTATCGTGATCTCAAGAAGTTGTTTTGGTGGCCGGGGCTTAAGAAAGATGTGGCGTTGTATGTGGCCAAATGCCAAACATGCGCCTTGGTGAAGGCGGAGTGCCAAAAGCCGGGAGGATTTCTGAAGTCCTTGCCTATACCGGAGTGGAAATTCGATGATATATCTATGGACTTTGTGCACGGGTTGCCAAGGTCGCAGAAGGGGAACGACGCCATCTGGGTGATCGTAGATCGGCTAACTAAGGTGTCGCATTTCATTCCGCATAGGAAGGATGATCCAGTGGAGAAATTGGCGAAGTTGTACGTTGACAATATTGTTAGGCTGCATGGTGTGCCTCGTAGCATTGTGAGTGATCGCGATGGGCGGTTCACGTCAAATGATTGGAGGTTGGTGCAGCAGATGTTGGGAACAAAGTTAAAGTTCAGTACAGCTTTCCATCCGCAGACGGATGGGCAGACCGAGAGGGTTAATAGAACGATGGAGGACATGCTCCGCATGTGCGTTCTAGACTTCGGGAAGCATTGGGAAGACCATCTTTATTTGGTGGAGTTCGCGTACAACAACAGCTACCAAGCGAGTATACAAATGGCGTTCTTCGAGGCCCTGTATGGTAGGAAGTGTCGCACGCCGTTATCGTGGCTTGAAGCGGGTGAGGCAAGGTTGTACAAGAAGCAGGAGGTGGAGAGTGCTACCTCGTTAGTGCGGATCATTCGGGAGCACTTGTTGATCGCTCAGGACCGGCAGGCGAAGTACTACAATGCCAAGCACCGGAACGTGGAGTTCGCGGTAGGCGATTGGGTGTACTTGAAGATCAAGCCGTTCAAGGGTGTCTCACGGATTCGACGCTTGAAAAAGTTGAGTCCGAGTTACCTTGGGCCGTTTGAGGTCCTGGAGCGAGTCGGCGAAGCGGCATACCGTTTGAAGCTATCAGTGGAGTTGAGTGGATTACATGATGTGTTCCACATTTCTGTGTTGCGGAAGGCGGTGCAAGAGCCTTCGCAGGTGATCGCGGCTGATCAAGTACCGGTTGAGGAAGGGTTGACAACGAAAGTCAAGCCCATATCTATTGAGGATTTCGAAGTCAAGAGGCTTCGGAACAAGGAAATCAGAATGGTGAAGGTCCGTTGGGATAACTGCGGGCGCGAGGAGCTCTCTTGGGAGCGAGAGCAGACAATGCACGAGGAGTACCCCGAGTTATTCCCCTCAGGTACTCGATTTGTTTATTTTTTTTGTGTTCTCTCTGTTCTTAATTTCGGGACGAAATTCTCTTAAGGGGGAGGGAGTTGTAAGACCCCAACCTCGGAGATGATCATGGGGCGATCAAGCAGCCTTTTTGGAGGTCTGAACAGGGGCACACGGCCTGGCACACGGCCGTGTGCCTACCCGTGTTCAGTGATTTTATTGTGTTTTGTGCTGTCTCGAGTCAGAGAGGTACACGGCCTGAGACACACGGCCGTGTCTCAAGCCGTGTGTGGAGCACACGGCCTCGAACACGGCTTTGTTCGAAGCCGTGTTCTGGAAGCCCGACGATCGTCCTGAAGCTCTAGGTAACACGGCCCGTGGCACACGGCCGTGTAAGGAGCCGTGTCGATCGGCGAATGAGTTACACGGCCAGACACACGGCCGTGTGTCAAGCCGTGTTCGGCCCAGTTTTTGGGATTTTGGATCTAATCTCGGCCGTTCGTTCCCTTGGATCTGGATCCAACGGTGGGGGCTGCTCCTGGGGGTTATTAGCCGGGATTAGGGCTTTGAATCCTCATTTTTCTTTGGTCCACTCTCTCTCTAAGTGTTTAGAGAGAAGGGAGAGCAAGAGGAAGGAGGAGCCCAAGATCCGGCCGCCGGAGGAGTCTTGAAGCACCGATTCGCGATACGAGTCCGGATCCTCGAAGGCAAGGGCGAGGCGAAGCTTTCCATCCGTCTACATCTTCATGGCGCCGCGGAAAAATGCGAGGGTAACGATCCTCTTCATAGGGCATGTGTAGTCGCCCTTCTTTCTATGCATGGGGAAATCCCCCTCTCGCGAGTGAGCGTTGAGGCGCGGAATCCCGGAATCCGAGTACGGGCATAGGCATTGTGTGTGAAGCCTATTCGGGTTTAACCCGGATCGGTGATGTTTGCATTGCATGGCCGGAGAAGACTCCGCGCCGATGATTTTAGTTTTCCGAAATTTCTACGCGGTAGATTGCATACAGGGATCCTTGGGGGTTAACCTCGCGGCGCACCCAGAAAGCTTGGGCGGAATCGCATTGCCGCCGCGATGTTGCCTTGGAGGGCAAATCGGTACATAACGGGGTTATGTGCGTGTTTTGATCGATTGTGGGAATGAGGAGAAACTTGGCCCGCACCGATGGCTAAATGGCCGTGGTGAAGTGAGCAACGGGCGGGTGGAACTATACCCATTCCAAGTGGTCTCGGTAGAAGCGACCTAAAGTACATGGGACTTCCCGGGGGGCTGGAAACGGGCCTAGGCTTCGGCTGAAAGGGCTAAATGCTCACGTGTGTTGCCGTCCGAGGGATGGTGGTGGAATCGCGGTGTCGGACTGGGTCCGGACCGGGTTCACCGATTAGTGCCCTGAGAGCACGGAGTGTGCGGCCGTGCGTGCCGACACTTGTGGCGAATAGAATACTCTATAGAATTGTTATGGTAGTTTTATATGCAGGGAAGGAGCACCGCCGTCCCGAGAAATGGGACGGGGTCGTTATAATTTGGTCAGCTTTGCTGACCGTTGCCCTTTTGTATTGCCACCTCTTGGGTGGGTTGTTTCTACAGGTGCTGTTGCGGAGCCAAGCGGCAAATAGCGGGCTAAAGCCCAAGTTGCAGCGCCAGCCCTCGAAGGCTTAGTTATTAGCTTTTTCATATTCATGTATGGCCGGCCTGCGCGCCGATGTATGAAAGACGCTATCTTGTTAAGCGAACACTTCTGTATGGCCTTAAGGCCGTGAACTCTTTTGTGTATGTACTCATTCCTGGGTTATAGTGGACATTCATGCTCTGTGGCAGGGTTCTTATCTTTTTGCAACTTAATTAAATTGCTTCCGCTAGGTGTTGTGTAGGACGCTCTGATTGGTTGTGTGGTTTCAACGCGTAACCAACCGGTCTGTCCGTGGTATATGGCGTCGGGCCCCGGCCGGACCTACTGCTATATGCTATGCGACGGATAGGGGTGTTACACCGATCCGACAGTAAAGTACTTGAAATCAGCCTCAGTCTACTGCGTACAAAAAACAGACTTTTGCACGTTTAACATGTCAGCCCAGTAAGTTCGATTGGACTTTCTCGAAGCTAAAAATCTCGTATGAAAATATGTAACCATCTGTTGGAAAGGTCTAGCTAAGGGATACGACTTTTTCTGTTTAGTAGAATGACTAGATCTGACCGTATCGTACCCAAAAATGGCCTTTAAGTTTGCTGCGCGCAGAAAACAGATTTCTGCGCGCATTTCAAAGAAAGATGGACGATATCAGTTCATCTTCTTCTTGTAGGTATTTCTTCCGAACCAAGTATAGATTTTCCTCCACCCTTATTCACCCTCATCAGGCCACTTCTCTTCATGAAACCCAGCCCTCATCTTCACATGGAAGGAAGGAGATGTCTAATCCTTAGGACACAATCCTAGCGTGGCCTCCACCTAGAAAGCTTCTTCTCACCAATGAAGACTCTTTTGAGTCGATAAATCTCCTAGGAATAACTTGAGATCTTTTTCCATGGGAGAGGGTAGGAAGCACACCTCATTTACAACATTTCCGGCCATGGATCGTGTCACCCTTTTTTATGGCATGGCTCTCTCTTCATTAGTGATGTTCTTCTTGAAGAAGGGAAGGCTCTTCCTCCCAGAACTCTGACTCCGGCGATCTTTTCCTGTCCGACGGTTTAGCACGGTTATTGATCGGCAAGATGAAGCGATAATAGTTGCTAGGGTTTTTGGTTTGTTCCTTTTATAATAATATATGAGGTCAAGTCACTTGCCACATGTCGCCGTGCTAGTGGACTTCCTATTTTTACCCTAATTTAGTATTATTTGAAATGTTCGGTCCAAGGAAACCAAGACGCACTCATCCCGAAGTCCGGTTCAGTCCATCAACACCAAACAACGAATCTGTCTGAACCGAAAATTGCACAAGTAAAATTCGACGAGTATCAATTTCCATACTCGACGAATCGGCGAGACCCATCGGGTAATATCAATGAATTGTTTCTCAAAACTCGACGAACTGTTTACGTGATTCTCGACATATTCTCCTCCAATCACGCCAAATAAGCTAAGTGATATTCGACAAATTCATCGAATATCTTTAGTGATATTTGACGAATTCCTCTTTGCAAAATTTCCTATGTTTTCTCCCACCGAATTCTTCTCTACCATATTCGACGAATTCATCGGATCTCACCAACGATATTTGATGAATTTCACTTAACCGTTTCTCGAATTTTGGTGTCGAGTGTGTCGAGTATCACCCGTCGATACCCGACGAATAGCAATCTTACTCGATGAATTTCACTCAACCAACTTCTCATACATTCTTGACGAATTCGCCAGATATCACGGGCTATATATGATGAATTCCCCATTGTTGATTTATCTTAAGTCCATACCCTCATTATTTGTTGAGTATCTCCCAACCCTAATACTTTGACCAATGCACCCCGAACCTGAGTCAAGTCTCTTCACTCAGAATGCGTGTGAGCGGCTTAGCGTGAAACAGGTCGTTACAAATCCTATAAAAAAATTAAAAGTTTTCACCCCCGAAATTAGGCGAAGGCTATGGGGAAGTAAAGTATGAGAAGAAAATACGCTTTTGAACTTTACCTTGGGGGAAGAAATCCGGGTAGCGCTTTTGCATCAGGTCCACTGGCTCCCAAGTATACTCCTCCTTCCCATGATTATACTAAAAGACATTAACCAATGGGACACTTTTCTATCTCAAGCTCCTTGTTTCGGTGTCCACTATCCGCACCGGATCTAGTCGGACAGATCTATCAGTTGCTACTAATCCATCTATGGTGAGGACATGTTGATCGGGCCATAACAATGCCTTCCGAAGTGTAAGATCCAAATTTTTTCTTTCACAACCGGGTCTTATGCCCAGAACTGCCATTTTGCGGTGACACCGACACTCGGGAGGGTCGCCACTACAAAATGCCAATTCTGCAAACATTGATTATCACCAAAGAAGTAGAAGTATCGACTAAGACAAGTCCACAAAATCACCAATATATATATATATATATATATGCAATAGTCCATAATGAGTACAAAATATGAATGAGGGTAGAAACGAAATATGGGATTAAGCCCGGTACATGTCTAATAAAAATAATCTCTTTCTCAACTCACACATCTAGCAGAATCAAGCTTAAATCCAGCTTCGACCTGTTGCCGAGTAGTAGGAGTAGTGCGCAGCAACTGCTCCTCATGTCCCGCCTCCTTGTCCTGCCGGTGCTGATGCTCCTTCTCCTCAGTCCCCAAAAATTATGTGGTCCACCGACCGTTAGTCAAAATACTAAGACATTATCATTCTCGCCTCACCCTCGCAACTCTTAGGCACCGTACGGGGAGGATGAAAGAGGAGGACAACAAAGTAAAGTGAACAAGTAGGTGACAACTGCCCTAACAGGTGTATGTAAAAAAGAACTATAACAAGGAAGCAGTAATATAAACAAGTAAAATAGAACAGTAAGTAAATGTAAAGTAAACAATGGAATAAGTAACCATAACTTATATGAATGCCCATACAAACTTATAAGTTAAGGGGTCTTATGCAAGGCTCTAATCGTATATAAAGTCTCATAGCAATTTATACGATGAGGTGTCAGATTATGTGCAAGTATGTATGTAGTGATATGTTATGTCATGACTCATGCAAGTGCAACATACGCACACGTCTATATGAGCATAGAGGTTTAGTTCCCCCTTTTTGGAAGATAACATCACTTCCAGGAGCCTGCTTCATGGCCAACGAAGACAGTGGGTCGGGCCACTCGACTCCTAGGTGGGTATCCGCACTGCCAGGCCTAGCCCTTTGGTATGCCTCAATGCGAAGAACCCAACCGCGGAGTCACCACATACTATACTGACCCATCGGCAGAATTTCCTTTGGCTAAGGGTAAACCACACCCGCCGAGTCAACGTATCAGTGTCAGTGTGAATGACCATCCAATACCAAAGACCCATGATAACTCTAATTATTTCCTAATTTTATTATGCTATTTTATAATTAATAGTTAGATATTATATATTACTTTTATAATATTAAGTTACAATTAACTAGTTTTTATATTTTATATTTATTTGTTCTAATAATATAATTTATAATCTTGCAGGGTAATTCTACAGATTATCTGGAGCAAAACTTGGAATTTTGCATTATTGGCCTAAACACGCCCTGTGACACGCCCTACCTGGGCAATACACAGGGGCGTGACACACAAGAGTTATGTATGCAGATGTAGCCCGACGAACTGCGCCTAAAGATTGTCGACTGACCCAGACATGCCCATGTCGTTCTATGACACGCCCGTGCCGTTCTGCGACACTCCCGTGTCCTATTTACACGGGACGTGTTAACCACTAAAAGACAGTTATCCGCAGCCATGTCAGATTAAAAAGACACACCTGGGTTACGGGCGTGACCCAAGGCGTGTCACGGGCGTTTTCAGCAAATAATTCCTCTGTTCCAGCCATTGCCTCCAAAAGCCATTGCAGCTAGACACGCCCCTAGTCACGGGCGTGAAAGGGGGCATGACACCTCCATAAAGACCAGTTTACTCCCGCCATTTTCAGCTTCCCGTGGTTTTCCAGAAACATACTTGATACGCCCTAGGTCACGGGCGTGACCTATTTACACGGGGTGTGTTTACCAATGAAAGACAGTTAGCTGCAGCCACGTAAGATTAAAAAGACACGCCTGGGTCACGGGCGTGACCCAGGGCGTGTCACGGGCGTTTCCATCCAATTATTCCTCCGTGCCAGCCATTGCCTCCAGAAGTCGTTACAGCTAGACATGCCCCTAGTCACGGGCATGACAGGGGGGCGTGACATCTCCATAAAGACAAGTTTACTCCCGTCGTTTTTAGCTTCCCGCAGTTTTCCAGAAACATACTTGACACGCCCTAGGTCACGGGCGTGACCTGTCAGTTTACAGATTTTGGCGGTTTCTCCTCCAACGTTCCAGGGGTTTCAATATGACGGTTCTGAGCCTGACACGCTAGGTCACGGGCGTGACCTAGGGCGTGACCAAACAGAAATTTTTCCTATAAATTCTAGACAGCTTCAGATGCTAAGGAGTCGGATTTTGGGAGTTAGAGTCTTGTAGTTTGTTGTTTTCTTTTGTTGTATTTTACATTTCCTAGAATATATTAATATTGTTGTTACTCTTAATTCTAGTTGTTTTTATTTAGATTATGTCTTTCTCTACCCTCTTTTGTAATTCCCTAATCATGATGAGTAGCTAACTTCCTTTTAGCACTTGATCATGATGAACCGTGACACGCCCGTATCCTATTTACATGGGACGTGTTAACCACTGAAAGACAGTTAGTCACAGCCACGTTAGATTAAAAAGACACGCCTGGGTCACGGGCGTGACCCAGGGCGTGTCACGGGCGTTTCCAGCCAATTATTCCTCCGTTCCAGCCGTTGCCGCCAGAAGCCGTTGCAGCTAGACATACCCATAGTCAAAGGTGTGATAGGGGGGCATGACTCCTCCATAAAGACCAGTTTACTCCCACCATTTTAAGCTTCCCGCGGTTTTCCAGAAAAATACTTGACACGCCCTAGGTCACGGGCGTAACCTAGGGTGGTGACCCGTCAGTTAACAGATTTCTGTGGTTTCTCCTCCAAAGTTACCTGGGTTTCAAGACGACAGTTCCGAGCCTTACACGCCCTAGGTCACGGGCGTGACCTAGGGCGTGACCAAACAGAAATTTTTCTAATAAATTCAAGACAGCTTCAGATGCTCAGGAGTCGAATTTTTGGAGTTAGAGTCCTGTAGTTTGCTGTTTTTTTTCAATATTTTACATTTCCTAGAATAGATTACTATTGTTGTTACTCTTAATTCTAGTTGTTCTTATTTCAAGTATGTGTCTCTCTACCCTCTTTAAAAATTCCCTAATCATGATGAGTAGCTAATTTACTTTTAGAACTTGATCATGATGAACCTTGGAATTAAATAAAATCTTCTCCTTCTTTTATCAAATGTCTTGTTCTTAATTTTACTCGCTACGATTTATCTTTGATTTTTATTTTATCGAATTCATATTACGCGGATATGGGTTTCGATCTAGGATCCGTATCCTAAATGACCGAGAGGTTGCGGATACGAGGAGATCACTCCAAGATAAAAGGAGTTGTATGCACTCTTCAAGAGAGGACGACGTAAATCTTCCGGATTGGAGTCAAATCCAATAGAGGGGTTCACCGCCTAAAGCAAGCTTAGTGGTTTCGACTTGCCGAAAGGTCTCAATCGATCAACCTAAGGTTAGTCAGAAGCATGAGCTCGAAAGAGATGCTTTTGTACTCTAAGAACCTCCACGGTCGAGTGAGTAGATAAGAACTCGCATTACTTTATTTTTCAAGAAGATTTATTTTAGTCCAAGGGGATTCTAGATCAAGTGCTAGCTTCATCATAATTGAATATCTCTTTCGTAGTATAGTGCTTCTTTTTTCCGTTCAACAAAAACCAAAATTTCTTCCGATAAGATAATAATTTTTCTTGTGAGTACAAGTATTCGACAGCCACGAGTCGATATACGACACTTGATTCTATACTCCGAACGATAGTTATACTTGCCTCATCAATTGGAAACACGCGCTAGCGCGGATAAAATATCCATGAAGTTTTTTGCGCCGTTGTCGGGGACTTTTCTTTATTGATATTTTGAAAGCAAGGATCTATAAGTTTTATCATTTTTCTTCTTATTTCAAAAAAAAATTCTTTTTTATTCGAAAGTTTTATGTTTAAACTTTTATAATTAAAATGTTTTGCGATAGGGCCATGCCGGGTTTTCATCCCGCAATACTGCCTAGTACCTTGCGAACCCGTCACTTGGTAGCCCTTGGAAAGTCCGGGAAATTTTATTTTATAAATTTTTAAATCTTTAAACTTTTATCTTTTGTTTTATTTTTGTGTATGACCCGTGGGAATCCGTCAAATCTACTTGATTTGGATCCGGAGATCGAGCAAAGCTTAGGGCGAAGCCTAAGACTCCGTGACCTCAATTCTCTAGATTTGGTTGAGGAATCCGTTGGTAACACTTTTTCTTCTTCACCACCTTCTTCTTCTTCTTCCGCTCAATTTTCTTCTAATTTGGGTAATCAAAATCAAAATATGGCTGAAGAATGGACAATGTCCTACTATGCCCGACCAAATTTAGATGAGGCGCAATCAAGTATTGTTCGACCCGCTATTGCGAACAATAATTTTGAATTAAAGCTGAGCATCATTCAAATGGTACAACAATCAGTACAATTTGATGGGCTTCAAGATGAGGACCCAAATGCGCATATTTCTATCTTTTTAGAAATATGTGATACTTTTAAAATCAACGGGGTTTCCGATGTTGCCATTCGGCTAAGGCTTTTTCCTTTTTCTTTGCGCACCAAGGCTAAGAAGTGGTTGAATTCTCTCCCAAGAGGCTCCATTACTACTTGGGCCGAGATGACGGAAAAATTTCTCACGAAATATTTTCCGCCCGCTAAGACGACCAAATTGCGGAATGATATTAATTATTTCTCCCAAGTTGATACGAAAACGTTTTATGATACTTGGGAGCGATTTAAGGAATTGCTTCGTCGTTGCCCGCATCATTCAATCCCTGATTTGTTGCAAGTGAAAACCTTATATAATGGCCTTAATCAACAAACAAGACAACAAATTGATGCCGCCGTCGGTGGAACGTTAAATAACAAGACACCGGCGGCCGCCCAAGAACTTATAGAAGGTATGGCCATGAATATATATCAATGGAGTACACCCCGGTCTTGTCCACCTAAACCGGCAAGGATGTACAAAATAGATACGATTTCTAATTTATCTCTCCAAATGGAGAAACTGCAAAAACAGATGAACGAGATTACTACTTCCTCGTCTACGCTTTCTTGTGAGCACTAGTATTGGGAGCCTTCTAGTATTGTCGAGCATGTTGATTACATAGGTAATCTGAATCGGCCACCTTATAATCCGGGTAATAATTTTGGTAATACCTATCACCCAGGTATAAGGAATCACCCTAACTTCTCTTGGAGTAATCCGGGTAACGCGGCTCGCCTACCTAACACCATTCCTCCCGGTTATTTTCCACCACAAGCTCCAAAAGCTCCCAATCTCAAGGAGTGGTTCACCAAATATACGACTACAAATGATGCCAACATCCAGAATCTCACCGGATAACTTCGTAATTTGGAGACCCAAATTAGGGAAATCGCTAAAATGCTCTCTGATCGCCAACAAAGAGCGCTACCGGGGAATACGGAGCCCAACCCAAAGGAGCAAGCAAAAGCCATCACTTTATGGAGTGGGAAGGAGGTAACCACTTCTACAATTCCAGTTGAAAATTCTCAAATTCCATTTGATACAGAGGTAATAATTTCTTCATCTTCTCTTCCGATTAAGCCTTCCAGTTATAATAAACCAAAACCTTATCAACCACCTCTTCCCTATCCGTCTAGAATGCAAAAAGACCGGGTGGATGAGCATCATGGTAAATTTTTAGACATGTTTAAACAAATTCAAATTAATTTACCATTTTGTGAAATCATTGCACAAATGCCGAAGTATGCCAAGTACCTCAAGGATCTTTTATCCAATAAAAAGAAACTTGAGGATTTCGCAACGGCTCAATTGAACGCAGATTGCTCGGCAGTTTTACTCAATAAATTGCCTAAGAAATTACCCGATCTGGGTAGTTTCTCTATTCCTTGTCTATTTGCTGAATTATTGGTAAAATGTGCGTTAGCCGATCTAGGCGCCTCCATCAATTTAATGTCGTATTCTTTAGTGAAAAAGTTGGTATAAGGAGAGCCTAAACCCACAAGAATGAGCGTTTAATTGGCGGATCGGTCTGTAAGGCTCCCTATAGGGATCATAGAAGATGTTCTTGTGAAAGTTGATAAATTTATCTTTCCGATAGATTTCGTCATCTTTGACTTCGAAGAGGACACCGAGGTACCACTGATTCTCAGTCGCCCTTTTCTTGCCACCGCACGCGCCATTATCGACGTTAGTAACGGTAAACTTCTCCTTAGTGTCGGAGATTAAGAAATTACCTTTACGATTGACTCGTCTATGAAACATTCGCTATCAGATGACGATTCATGCTACTATTTGGAGACTTCTCCCGAAGAGGACTCCACCTTATTTTCTGAAAAACAAATTTCACCGATTTTTCATGATGACAATTTTGAAAGTTCAAATTTAATTTCTCATGAAATTAGTGATAACCATTTGGTCACACGCGCACCTACGTTCACAACTCTTGACATAGATAGTGACCCTTTGAGAACGTAGTTTGAGGAACCTCCTATTTTAAAACATGAATACGTGTTAGATCATTTACAATATCTATCTCTAGTAGAGAGCCCCATAATTCCTGTTCATGCGTCGGCTTATATTTCCGGAAAACCCATAACATAGCGCGCAGCATTATGGTCGAGCTCACCGACCATAAACAAAGCACTCGTGGGAGGCATCCCATGGTTATCCTTTCTTTTTATTTATTTTTTAATTTTCTTTTTGAGTTTTTACAGGTTTGAAGGACATCGGTGCATGACGATCGGTTGGGGATGAACGTCAAGTTTACGTATTTCTTCAAGTAAGTAATTTTTACTTTATTTTTATTTAACTATTTAAAAAAACAAAAAAAAAGAGAAAATAACCCAAAAAAAATAGCAAAACAAAAAAATTTTAAAAAAACAAGAAATTAAAAAAAATTTCTGTTTTCTCGTACACGACCCTGTCACGGGAGTGACCTCATGAACACGGGCATGTCTAGGGTGTGTTTAGCCTAGCCGGCGGGAGGTTCCTACTCCCTCGGTTTTCCCATCCGTCATTTGGACATGACACGGGCGTGACCATCATAGTCACGGGCGTGTCATGCCCGTGTCGTAGTTATCCGTGGCATTGACCTGGTCTGCCTCGGATTCTATTTGACGTGTCTGATTTGACTGACATGCCCCATAGTTACGGGCATGACTCTGGGGCGTGACAGCATAATCTGAGGTTAGCGCCTCGGATTCCCGCGGGCTTTCCTTGAATTCTAGTTACACGCCCAGAGTCACGTGCGTGACTCTAGGAGTCACGGGCGTGACTCTGGGGCGTGACCCCCGAATCCGAGGCAGTCTGCCTCAGATTCCTTTCTACTCTAACTCGTGCTTGTCATGCCCCCTATCACGGGCGTGACTTGGGGCGTGACCGACGCAAAATCTCCTATAAATAGGAATTTTTCTCTTCTTTTCTCTCCACACATTCTAGACTTCAAACCTTGTCTTACCCTCTCCTTGTTGCCTAATTTCTTCCCTCTTCCTCACCATGCCTCACCACCACCCTCATACCTAAACTTATTCCTCCGAGCACCCCGCCGATCTTACCTCGGCGGATACCATGCTACTTTTTGCGAACGCCACCAAACAAGATCTGAGCGAGCGACTGCGCGCCAAACCCTTTGCCATGTTCCGGATCTTTGACTGGGCCATCCTTGCCACCTTCAGAGCAGCCGAGATAGTTCAGGGATTTCTATCCACCCCAGGATGGGCTCCCCTCTTCTCCATTTCTTAGCCTGCTTTCCTCGAGCTCACCATCGAGTTCTTGGCCTCTTTTGAGTTCCGTTGGGCAACGCAAGATGATTTCATCATCTTTCGCATGGTTGGGATAATGCACCTGTTCACCATCCGCCAACTCAATGTCGTCATGGGCTTTTGCTCGGAGGCCTTTTCCACTTCAACCTTATCACTTTTTGGTCGGAAATCAGTAATGATGCCACCCCCTACACCCCAAAGAAATCCATGGGTAGCCACCTCATTTCCCCAACTTTGCGCATTCTACACAACCTTCTCACTTTTACTCTTTCCGGACGCGGCGATAGCCACAGTTTGGTGACTCAGGCGGACTTACTATACCGGTATAGTATGTTTCACCGGTTCCCACTAAACCTTAGTTACATGCTCGACATTTTCTTTCGGCACCAGGCCGAAAATGTGAGATTTGGAGCGGTGCACGATGAAAATTTCATCACTTTCCTCGCCAAGCAGACCGACATTTTGGATGCTCTTATGCAGCTCACTTGCATGCAAACGCTGTAGCCTCTTCAGTTCCTGACCCTTCAGGCTCTTGGTTTAGCATGCCGATGTGAAGGCGAGTTTGAGGCTATTACCCCGTTAGTTGGTGGCGGGAATCTTGATCTTGATCATGGTGCCGGTCCCAGCGGTACTGATCATTACCCCCAGATTCCACCACCACCACTGCACTCTGGTCCAACGCCCGATCCTCCAAATTATTGGGACCAGCAATTTAGATTGCTACATACTCGCATAGACCATATGCAAACCCATTTTGATGGTCGCTTTGTTTCTTTTGATGCGCGTTTTGCCGTGCTCGAGCAAAACCATACTTTTTCCACGACACATATTACACGCGAGTTCGCGAACATGCAGACTTTCTATCAAGAGCACGAGGATGCTCCTGACTAGGATAAGCTGCCTTTTATTTTCTTTGGACTTATAGAGGGTCACCTCTCTGTATCTGTATCTTTGATTTCTCTTCATGTACTTGTTTTTATTATGAAAAAAAAATTTATAAAAGATTATGTTTTGCTTTGTTACTCTCTTATAGGTCTCTTTTGATGATTGTTGGATATTCTCAGGGAAGTTTCCTTTTCTTGCCTTTTCTTAAATTTTACATTGGGGACAATGTCATGCTTAAGTATGGGGGAGGGATATTTCTCAAGCAAAATATATATACACAAAAAAATATCTTTTTATATTTTAAAAAAAACTAAACAAAACAAAAAAAATTTAGAAAATCGAAAATAAAATTTCTTAGAAAGGAACGTTTAGGATATCACCCCATCTAACCTCCTAGTACCGTTGAGAACCTTCACAGGGTATACCTCGGGAAGTTGAAGAAATAATAAAAAAATTAGGTTTAATTTTTAATTAGAGAAGTCATTATTTCTATATTTGTTCACATGCAAAATTCCTAGTAATTCAACTTTTTTATATTGTTTAGAAAATTTTAATGTTGTAATTGAATTTTGAATTTTGTAGTAAAACTGTTGGCCATGCTGTGTTTCTAGTCAAATGCACGTGTAAGTAGAATTTTATGTAGATTTAAATATTGAGCATATAATTAGATTTTCATTTTTCTAAGTGCGTGAAAATGTTTTATTTTACTTTCACTTTGAAAACCGGTAAAACTTTAAAATAATTTAGGTGAGTAAGTAGAAGTTTGCTAGAGAGATATTTCGCGGACCAAGAGAGAGGTATTCTTTTTCGATGTCTAGAACTTGCCATCTAACTATTCTCAAGACTTTGTATAAGTTAGCCTAATTAACATAAATATGATTTAGGAACTTCTTTTGGCCAGTTTGAGCTTTTGTACCCGTACCTAAAAATTTTATCTTTGTTAAGCCATTTTGAGCCTATTTCCCTATTCTTTTGTTTTAGCTCCACCAAGTATTTTACCAAAGCCTAAAAAGTAACCTAATTTCATACCTAAAACCAAGCTTGAATATAAATATACAAATAAGGTATGTGAGTAATTAGGAGCCTTTTTCATTTTTGGTGGCTCGTTTTTTTTAAAAAAAGAGTTCATTTATTATTCTCTCCTATTTAAAATAAAGAAAAAAATTATTAAAAAATGAAGAGGTAGGAAAATATTTCAACATGATGAAAGAGTTGAAAAAAAATTAGAAAAAAAAACAAGAAAAAAAACAAAAGAATTAGGAATTTGTCTGCGTTCTTAAAGCCATAGCAAATTTTTGTGTAAAAGCTTTCCCTAGGTTTTGGTATGACTAGCCATCGTTTTTATCTTTGACCACCCTCACCAAAAACCTAAGCCTACATTTCAACCTAATTAAGTCCTATTGATTTATGTTTATAAGTTAGACTAGTGTCGTGGCAAGAGTGTGAAAGGGTAAGCCTATGCCCAACGACATTGATGGATTTCTTTGGAGGTTATCTTAAACTTTGTTTGTGCAATGTTATCTTAGTACACACGCTACACTCTCCCTAAAGTTAATTTTGAGATTTACCGGATTTTTTAGTTTAAAAGTAAAAATAATAGTGAAAACGCATTTTAAGAAAAATAAAAACCTAATTTGTATGCTGAGTAAGTCTTTCTACAAAAATACCTATAAGTATAAGCATAAGACTTCGCATTTTACTCCTTAGGTTCAATTTTCTTTTCTAGCATTTAAAATTTTTCTACTTCCTATACGAAGTTGTTTGCTCGGGACTAGCAAACAAAAAAGTATGGGGGTATTTGATAACTCAAATTATTTCCAATTTTTTTATGCTATTTTCTAATTAATAGTAAGATATTATATATTACATTTATAATATTAAGTTATAATTAACTAGTTTTTATATTTTATATTTATTTGTTCTAATAAAATAATTTTTATTCTTACTGGAAAATTCTAAAGATTATCTGGAGCAAAACTTGGAATTTTGCATTATTAGCCTAGAAACGCCCTGTGACACGCCCTACCTGGGCGTGAAATAGGGGCGTGACACACAAGAGTTAAGTCGACCAACCCAGACACGCCCGTGTCATTCGGTGACACGCCCGTGTCGTTTTGTGACATGCCTGTGTCGTTCTGTGACATGCCCGTATCCTATTTACACGGGGCGTGGTAACCACTTAAAGTTAGTTAGTCGTTGCCATGTAAGATTAAAAAGACATGCCTGGGTCAAGGGCGTGACCCAGGGCATGTCACGGGCGTTTCCAGCTAATTACTCCTATGTTCCAGCCGTTGTCGCCAGAAGCCATTGCAGCTAGCCATTCCCCTGGTCACGGCCGTTACAGGGGGGTGTGACACCTCCATAAAGACCAGTTTACTCCCGCCGTTTTCAGCTTCCCGTGGTTTTCCAAAAACATACTTGACACGCCCTAGGTCACGGGCTTGACCTAGGGGCGTGACCCGTCAGTTAAAAGATTTTGGCGGTTTCTCCTCCAATGTTCCCGGGATTTCAAGACGACAGTTCCGAGCATGACACGCCCTAGGTCACGGGCGTGACCTAGGGCGTGACCAAACAGAAATTTTTCCTACAAATTCCAGACAGCTTCAGATGCTCAGGATTCGAAATTTGGGAGTTAGAGTCTTGTAGTTTGTTGTTTTCTTTTATTGTATTTTACATTTCCTAGTATATATTACTATTGTTGTTACTCTTAATTCTAGTTTTTTTATTTCAAGTATGTCTCTCTCTTCCCTCTTTTGTAATTCCCTAATCATGATGAGTGGCTAACTTCCTTTTAACACTTGATCATGATGAACCGTGATACGCCCGTATCCTATTTACATGGGCGTGTTAACCACTGAACGACACTTAGCTACAGCCACGCCAGATTAAAAAGACACACATGGGTAACGGGCGTGACCCAGGACGTGTCACGGGCGATTCCAGCCAATTATTCCTCCATTCCAGCAATTGCTGCCAGAAGCCATTGCAGCTAGACACACCCTAGTAACGGGCGTGACACCTCCATAAAGACAAGTTTAATCCCTCCGTTTTCAGCTTCTCGCGGTTTTCCAGAAACATACTTGTCACACCCTAGGTCACGAGCATGACCTAGGGGCGTGACCCGTCAATTAACAGATTTTGGCGGTTTCTCCTCAAATGTTCCCGAGCTTTAAAGACGACGGTTCCGAACCTGACACGCCTTAGGTCACGGGCGTGACTTAGGTCGTGACCAAACAGAAATTTTTCATATAAATTCCAGACAGCTTCAGATGCTCAGGAGTCGAATTTTGGGAGTTAGAGTCTTGTAGTTTGTTGTTTTCTTTTGCTGTATTTTACATTTCCTAGTATAGATTACTATTGTTGTTACACTTAATTCTAGTTGTTTTTATTTCATGTATGTCTCTCTCTACCCTCTTTGGTAATTCCCTAATCAAGACAAGTAGCTAAGTTCCTTTTAGCACTTGATCATGATTAACCGTGACACGCCCGTGTCCTATTTCCACGGGGCGTGTTAACTACTGAAAGACTGTTAGTCATAGCCACGTAAGATTAAATAGACACGTCTGGGTCACGGGCGTGACACGTGACCCAGGGCGTGTCACGGGCGTTTCCAGCCAATTATTCCTCCGTTCTAGCCGTTGCCGCCAGAAGCCGTTGCAGCTAGACACGCCCCTAGTCACGGGCATGACAGGGGGGCGTGATACCTCCATAAAGACCAGTTTACTCCCGCCAATTTTAGATTCCTGCGGTTTTCCAGAAACAGACTTGACACGCCCTAGGTCACGGCTGTGACCTAGGGGCGTGACCCGTCAGTTAACAGATTTTGACGGTTTCTCCTCCAACGTTCCCGGGGTTTGAAGACGATAGTTCCGAGCCTGACACGCCCTAGGTCACGAGCGTGACCTAGGGCGTGACCAAACAAAAATTTTTCCTATAAATTACAGACAGCTTCAGATGCTCAGGAGTCGAATTTTGGGAGTTAGAGTCTTGTATTATGTTGTTTTCTTTTGCTGTATTTTACATTTCCTAGTATAGATTACTATTGTAGTTAATCTTAATTTTTGTTGTTTTTATTTCAAGTATGTCTCTCTCTACCCTCTTTTGTAATTTCCTATTCATGATGAGTAGCTAACTTCCTTTTAGCATTTGATCATGATTAACCATGACACGCTAGTGTCCTATTTACACGGTGCGTGTTAACCACTGAAAGATAGTTAGCCGCAGCCACATCATATTAAAAAGACACACCTGGGTCACGGGCGTGACCCAGGGCGTGTCACGGCCGTTTCCAGCCAATTATTCCTCTGTTCCAGCCGTTGCCGCCAGAAGCCGTTGCAGCTAGACACGCGCCTAGTCACAGGCGTGATAGGGGGGCGTGACACCTCCATAAAGACCAGTTTACTCCCGCCATTTTCACCTTCCCACGGTTTTCCAGAAACATACTTGACACGCCCTAGGTCACGGGCGTAACCTAGGGGCGTGACGCGTCACTTAACAGATTTTGGCTGTTTCTCCTCCAATGTTCCCTGGGTTTCAAGACGACGGTTCCGAGCCTAACACGCCATAGGTCACGGGCGTGACCTAGGGCGTGACCAAATAGAAATTTTTCCTATAAATTCCTGACAGCTTCAGATGCTCAGGAGTCGAATTTTCTGAGTTAGAGTCTTGTAGTTTACTGTTTTTTTGCTGTATTTTACATTTCCTAGTATAGATTACTATTGTAGTTAATCTTAATTCTTGTTGTTTTTATTTCAAGTATGTCTCTCTCTACCCTCTTTTGTAATTCCCTAATCATGATGAGTAGCTAACTTCCTTTTAGCACTTGATCATGATGAACCTTGGAATAAAATAAAATCTTCTCCTTCTTTTATCAAATGTCTTGTTCTTAATTTTACTCGCTACGATTTATCTTTGATTTTTATTTCATCAAATTCATATTACGCGGATATGTGTTTCGATCTAAGATCCGTATGCTAAATTACCGAGAGGTTGCAGATACGAGGAGATCACTCAAAGATAAAAGGAATTGAATGCTCTCTCCGAGAGAGGACGACGTAAATCTTCTGGATTGGAGTCAAATCCAATAGAGGGGTTCACTGCCTAAAGCAAGCTTAGGGGTTTCGACTGGCCGAAAGGTCTTAATCGATCAACCTAAGGTTAGTCAGAAGTATGAGCTCGAAAGAGACGCTTTTGTACTCTAGGAACCTCCACGGTTCAGTGAGTAGATAAGAACTTGCATTACTTTATTTTTTAAGAAGATTAATTTTAGTCAAAGGGGATTCTAGATCAAGTGCTAGCTTCCTCATAATTGAATTTCTCTTTCCTAGTATAACGCTTCTTTTTCCGTTCAACAAAAACCAAACTTTCTTCCGATACGATAATAGTTTTCCTTGTGAGTACAAGTATTCGACAACCCCGAGTCGATATACGACACTTGATTTTATACTACTAACGATAGGTGTACTTGCCTCATCAATTGGAAACACGCGCTAGCGCGAAGAAAATATCCATCAACCCACCACCTTTATGTACATGCAATCATGAATTCTTTAGCCATTGGCTCCCTGAACTAACCTGTCTGTTACAACTGCCTTCTGAGCCATCGACTCGTCGGGCTAACCTTCTCATTTCCACAATCATCGAGCCTACCCCTCAGATGACCCAAAAAAACTAAGCACCCGATCCATTGGGGTGAGTGAAGGTGAAGCCTTTGTTTATACAAGTTGCTCTTTAATATTTATTCTTACAGTTTTGGTTGACCTTGTACTGCCCAGGGAATGCCCGGTGAAGGGCTCTCGGGGGCACTAGGAACTATTATGGTAGTTGAAGCCCATCATTCCCTTGCGCAATGGACTTACTATTACAGATATCTACCCAGGTCCCAATCCCATTTAATGTTATAGTAAGTCTAACCCTAATTTTTTGTCTCTCTCTCTCTCTCTCCTCAGGGAAGACGATGTTTCGTCGATCCAGAGCAGCACTTAACACTAATAAGATCAACACCCTCCCCATATTTACTCCCAATGATGAACTCAATTTCACTTTACCAAATCAGTATATCATAGACTCAACTCCCTATGTCCTCCCCACATGCTAACACAATTCTGCAGTTTTACTCTATGCAGTCCAACCAAAGCTATATGATGAGCATGGGTGAATACCCCTTCAAATATTCATCCAAGTGACCTAAGATTATTACTGGGGGTCTATCATGACATTTTTAGACTATATCCCTAAACTTGTAATTTTTCTAATTAATTTGGCATGTATTAAATTTTCTTCATACTCAGGCCACGTAGGCTTTTGAACACCATGTGCACTTTTCTTACTAGTTATAGTCTTAACAAAATTATGATTGATTAATAACAACAATATAACTGATAATACCAAAAATCCTAATCTTCGAGAATGAATTTGACCATCAATTAATTATTCAATAAAAAACTTTAATATTAGGATAAATAAGGGAAAAATAGAATCAGACTTCCAAAATTTATTAGAAAATTACTTGATTATAAATATGATCAGAAAAGACCATTGACCAAGAATTTCTATTTTCCAAAATCATTTAGTTCCATTAATAAATTATTTAATGATATTCAATCTAGGGCACTATGTGAATGATCCTATATTAACGATCTTCCAAAAATTACATAAAATTTCACGGAACAATAGAATGAACTTAAAAGTTCTCTGACCAAGTTTCATAATTTTCCAGTGAGTAACAAACCCATAAATAATTTTCTTGCAATTAGGTCAAACTTTGGGATTGTGAATAAAGTACCAAATATATCCTTCCAAAATTTATACAACAATTTCCATCGATTAATAACAACTATATATGATCACTACATAAGTTTCATTAACATCCAAGAACATATAATAATGCAATAAAATTATAAGAAGAAGTATCCTAATTGGTCCTAAATTATTTCAGAGAGGTTAAGTGCTCATAAATATTTTAATAACACTGTCTAGGGAATATTTCCACCCTATGAACTCATCTACCAAGTTCCAAGACAATCCAAGGATATATGGTGCCTTATCCTTCACTAGTCCCAAAAACCCTTACTCTAGGTCCTACACTAGGGTCTTATGGCATCTCCAGCCCAAACCAGTCAATTATTCTTTAGGGGTTGTTTTAGATGTCTTTGAGGTTGTGCCCCAAGTTTCATCCACTTTGGATGAGTATTGGCAATTCAGCCATCAATTGCACATTTGCCCTAAATTACCCATAATGAACCAAAGTTTTGTCACACCATTACATAATCAAATGAACTTTAATTGGGGTGAGATTTTTACCAGGGACATATTATAACCCTATGAATTATACACAAAAGTTTGAGGAAATTAGTAGTCATTAGACCCTAAAATTAAATCATACATGATTTATTATAGTTTCACAAAACTATAGAAAAATATTTTCCAAAAATTCTCATTTTTGGATATGTTATAGGTATAGATAAGAGTGACCACTATAATAAATTTCAAGTCATTTGGATGTCTCGATTGATGGTGGAACTCAATTTAGTCTCTAGTTAACCCTAGGTATAAATTGCACCATTTTGAGTGTTGTGGTCAGACCACTTACCCAAAAGGGTTGACATAAATTTTTAAATAAAGTAGACTTCAGCCCCTAAGGGCCTTAATTTAGTGATTTAAAAAGGTGCAAAATGAAGGTGTTAAATAACACATTATAATAATAATAACTATAATATTATGACAACAATCAGACGGCCCAGGCATCGTCTTCAACCTCCAGCGAATTGCCCCAATTCTCTCGACCTATAGCAGCTTTCAGAGTTATTTGCCGACCACCCGGCCAATTCCCTGGACGGCCACCACCACCACCTCCGTTGAGGTGGTGTCTATTACCGAAGGGCGGCACGACCGCTGGAGGTGCGGTTTCTAGCAAACCCGCAAAGTATAAAAACCATGAAAATTCATGGAATCCGAAAATGGAAACCAGCGCAATTGGGCTCGATTTCAAATCCAATTGATCTAGGAAGCTAGCACAAGGGGAGAGGAGGAGAAGCGGACCTACAACCGGGCTTGCCGATGTGTTTGGTGGTGGTGCGTCATGGCCTGTGGTAGAGCTTTTTGGTGCCTTACAATTATACAACCAAACATCTCGGTTTCTTCAGGTGAATGGGGGAAACGACTCCTTTAACCTTGGGGAAGATTTTAAAAGAGCAAAAAAGGGGGGAGGGGAGGGGTCAAGATTAAATGCCATTAAAGTCCTTGAATGCTCAATTTTGGCCATGGGAATTCCTCTGAATCTAGCCACCTAAAGGCTAGTTATGGCTGTTTGACTCCTCTTAATTAACCAAGGAAGATGAATCCAGCCATTGGAATGATGAGAGGAGGCCCTTGGCCATCCAAGCCACGAATGACATCTTTCTCTCAAATTTCTCTCTCCTCAATTAAGGGGAAGTGGAGATTTCTCTCTCCTAGTCATCATTTCCAGAAAATGAATGGCATTCCATGTAAATATCAACCCCCTTAATTTAATGGGCCACTCAAGTTGGGCTTGGGTAGTTCATTTAGGCTAGTTTGACCAATTTTAGGGTTGAGTTGACTTTGGTTAATTTGACCTTTTGGGTGTACCCCAATGGGTCCATAGTGACCAATTGGCCTCTTATAAAGTCTATGAAAACTTAGATGGGGTTTGTTTGACAACTTGGTGGTCACTTGACCCTTAATAAGGACACTTTGATCACTTTGGAGCTAGAGTTGATTTTGGTCAACTTGACCTATTTAGTTGACCCCAATGGGTGCTTAGTGACCCAATGATCCCATTTTAGGTCTAGGGTTGTTTTGGTTGGGTCAAATTGGCTAAGGGAAGGTCCTCTGGCCCTAGATAGGGCACTTTGACATTTGAGTATTAGGGTTGACTTTGGTCAACTTGACCTTTTTAGTTGACCCCAATGGATCCTTAGTGACCCAATGAACCTTCTAAAGGGTTAGGGATGTTATGGTGGGGTCAAAGAGTCAAGGTAAGGCCCTAAAGTCTAACCCTAGGTTAGGTAATTAGAAAGTGTTATTTGCAGACCAAGGTTATTTTCACCTTTGTGCTTAAGCTCACTTGATTTTCTTGGGCTTTTTAGGGTTTTGTCATGACCTAGTCATGACAAAAACATCTTAGGGGTCTAGTTAGAAATGGGATGTTACACGAAGTGACGACACATGGAATAAGTTGTGCAAATTCTCTAGTTCTAGTGGTAGCTCCAACTGATAGGCCAAAGGGCCAACCCTTTCCAATATAGCATAATTCCCAACGTATCTTGGTCTGAGCTTCTTCATACCACGCACCCGTGAAACTCCATGCATTGGTCGGATCCTTAAGAACACCTTATCACCTAGTCGAAATTCCACATCTGGTGCTTTGCATTATAATACTTAGCCTGCCGAGTTTGATCCTCAAGCATGCGGTCCCGTATTAATCTAACATCATTTGTATCGGCAATATTCTCAATTCCAAAAACCTTCGAGTCTTCCTCTTGCACCCATGACAAGGGAGTTATACCCCTTATTTCATAAAGGGCTTCATGGGGTGCCATCCCGATATTGGCCTGATTACTGTTTTTTATGAAAATTCTAGCAAGGGTAGGAGTCTTTCCTACGGCTCTCCTCTATCTAGCACACACAATCTTAATAGATCATCCAAGGTTCTGATGGTCCTCTCAGACTGCCTGTCAGTCTGAGGATGAAAGTTTGTGTTGAAGTTAAGGCATGAACCCAAATATGCTTGTACTGCTTTCCATTCTTTGGAGGTGAAATGACCTTCCCGGTCAGAAATAATTAACATTGGCACACCATAGTACTGTACAAACTGCTCCACAAAGTGGTGCACAAAAATATCCACATGTGCCACCTTCTTCATAGGGATAAACATGACTACCTTCGTCAGGCTATCCATAATTACCCAAAATGAATCATTCCCAGAACATAAGCGAGGCAACCTGTGAATGAAGTCCATGGAAATATCCTCGAACTTCCACTCGGGGATGGGTAGCGATTGCAATAATCCCCGGGGCTCTTTCACTCCACCTTCACCTTCTAACAGGCCTCACAGTGTGTAATAAAATACTTGGCAACTTTCTTCATTCCTGGCCAAAACATGGTCCTCCGCAAGTCGCTATACATCTTTGAAATCCCAGATGCACTGAATACTTCGAACAATTTGCCTCTCTCAATATGTCCTCTCGAATTTCCCTGCACTTAGGAATGTAGAGTCGGCCATGGAAATGTACAAGGCCATCCATTAGCATATATTCCTTAGCAGATCCATCTTCAATTGACTTAATTACCAGGCCCAGAGCAGCATCCTTCCCTTGATCTGCCTGAATTCAATCTCGAATATCACAAACTATACTCATTGCAATGGAGTTCTCTTTTCTAGGGTGGTAGTTCAAGGTAAACTCATAATCACACAAAAATTCTAACCACCGTCGTTGTCTCAAGTTCAATTCCTTTTGGGTATGAACATACTTTAAATTCTTATAATCTGAAAATATCTCATAGTGGACGCCATATAGGTAGTGCCTCAAAACCTTCAAGGCAATCACCACTGCCCCCAACTCCAAATAATGGACCAGATAATTGGCTTCATGCTTCTTCAGTTCCAAGGTCAAGTGTTCAACATGCTCTTCCTCTATCTTTGAATAGACCAATATTTCGTCGATGAATACAATGAAGAAGACATCTATATATGGCTCAAGCACTTTGTTCATCAAATTCATGAACACAGCAGGGGCATTCGTGAGGCCAAACAACATCATGGTGGACTCGTAAAAGCCATACCTTAAGCTAAATGTCATTTTCTAGATGTCCTCCTCTTGTATCCACAATTGATAATACCCCGAGCACAGATCCAACTTGGAAAACAAATACTTTCCTACTACTTGATTGAATAACTCATCGATTTGGGGTATAGGGTAGGTGTTCTGCACTATTAAATGATTGAGTTCCGATAATCTATATATAATCGCAGCGTTCCATACTTCTTCTTTACGAATAGAACAGGGGCTCCCTAAGGTGATGAACTTGGGTGAACGAACCTTGATTCTATTAATTCTTGCAACTGAACACTAATCTCTACAAGTTCCTTTGTGGCCATTCTATAAGGGGTTCGAGAGATGGGCTTTGCACCTGATACTAACATTATTTGAAAGTCCACCTCTCGATGTGGGGGTAATCCAGACAGCTTCTCAAGGAATACCTCGGTTAAATTCCGCACCACCTACACATCCTTCATATTTGTTGTCATCTCTTTTAATCCGAAACAAATCATGTAAACTTCTTGCCCCTTCATGCGGGCTTTTTTAGGCCTGAAATGAAGATAATAACACATGAGGTACGAATCTAATACCTTGGAAGATGACCTCATAGTTTCCATGCCTCAACATAATTTGATTTGTCGCACAATCAATCCTAATGCAGTGCCAATCCAACCACGACATCCCCAAAATAAGATCGAACTACGGTATTCTAAACACTGTCGTAGGGGTGTCAATGGGTTTTCCTTCATCCCTCATCTTAGATTCGTCCCGGAGGCGCACCCTCCGAGTAACACCAGTGAAATATTGCACTCCTCCTTGGTCTTTAACAAAATCTGCTGACACAAACAAGTGTGTAGAAACCGTGTCAAATAGGGTGTAAGTTAGTTTCGCACCAACCATCATAGTTCCTAGGTATCAATTACAGAGACTCAAGGTTAAGATCCTAACATATCCTATGCAATTGAAAATAAATGTTTATAACATATTAATCAAATCACGACATACCCGCAATCACATACTAAGGATTCCTCTCTTATGCCATGTCCAACACAAACACCTGATCTCGAGCAGGTCCGAGATTTCTTTCTCATGGTCCTTGTCCTCGACCAGGCACATGTCCCCGACCTTGTGGAGCTGTCGGAGGAAGGGCAGGGATATCATTTCCACCTAGCTATGGGCAAAAGCACTGAATGTGGCCCGACTGGTTGCACTAGAAGCAGACTCGCTCGTATTGCTCCCTAGTTGAAGGTATTGTGTTTGCGGTAGAGGAAAAGCTGGTTGCGGAGCCTGACGCTCTATCCAAAAATTCTGACGGAAGTGACCCCTGCCTCTATTGTTTCCTCTCCCTCTGTTATCCTGTCTCCTTCTATGACTGGGATCAGCCTCCATTACACCCTCATCGGGTCTCTTATTACTTGTCTGGACCCCCAAGTGAGTCGCTTCCGGTCTATTTGCCATGTCAATTATCTTCACTCGGCTCGAATCTGCTATAAACAAAAGCACTTGCCTTAGGGGATCTCACATGCCTTTGTAGAATCATTTAGCATAACCTCGGCCATCCAACTTATTGGGGTCAGCGAACCTTGCCAGATGTTGAAACTCCCGCTGATATTCAGTATCTGACTTGGACCCCTGTATCAGCTACAGGAATCTTTCCTCGAGCTCATCTCTAACGGTCGAAGGAATGAAATGTTCCATGAAAGCTCGAGAGAACTCAATCCAACTGATCTCCGTATATACCCGCCCCTGGGAGATGGAACACATGAGGGACTTCCACGACCTCTTCGTATGTTATTGTAGGACTCAGACTGCTAAGTTCATAGCCATATCGGCTGGAAAATGGATTCCTGCCAATAGTTCCAGCACTATGTCAAGCCATTCTTCCGTACGCACGACCGACTCTGTCCCAAGGTATGAAGTAGGGGAGAGAGCTCAGAAAGTGCTCCACAACTTTGATCCCGGAGCCTTTTGATGCACTGGGTCCTTTTGAGACTTAAAGGCATCCAGAATAGCCGTGAGTGTCTGTCATATCTCTGATTGCTAAAATTGAGTGGGTACGGAAGGGGTAGGATTGCCCCGTCATAACCCGCATTTTCTCCAAATTTATGTGTATATCAGAGTAAGAGTAAACACGTGTCGTGATGCCATGTCATGTAGGGGATAACTGTAGAAGCTCAGGCAAGACTACAACTCTACATTTCATATGAAATTCATAAGCATTTATGAAGAAAATCCAGTTAATTTAAATTAATTAGTTATATCCCTCGGCTAGGTGGATCACTAGTCCACAAGTAAAGATATAATTATACGCTTCGGAAAAATAGTTTATTTACAATGGTTAACACCCCACATGAGCAAAAATATCCCAAAGTATAACTCATTAAATGCATATCTCTAATTTTTTAATATAAGTATAGAAATAGTTTGTACACTAGTTAAAATATGGTGACATTTGCTTTAAAAGTTGACATGAAGGTGGTAATAGAAATGATACTTTTATACTTTTTAAAATATCTAACATGCAACCTTTCATAAAACCTCCCAAAGAAAGAGTAGGAACCAATAAATCCTACAAAGTGACTTAGCAACTATCATGTACTTAATATAAAACAAAATCATGTAGGCGTCAACAACCGGACACGAACCCACTAAAATAATGTATGTTTGAACTAAAGGAAAAGTAAACAACAACTATCTCATAATCGGTGTGGAATAAAAAGTTGCATAACACTAGCCTAAATCCAAAACTCTTAGACACTTAACTGGTTACTGCTCCAATCCTGAGGCATTTACAAGAAAAGAATACCTCAGAAAAAATATACATGTGGTGATAGGAATGTCCGTAAAAGTAATAAACGAGGAGGCCAAAGGGTTACCAACCCCAAAACCAAGAGTAGCTGGCAAAACCTCAACTAAGTAAGAAATAAAATAGTGGAAAACGATTAACTTACCAAACCCAATGGTAAAGGATTTGCACGAGGTGCAATAAATAACTAAGCTTCATAAGATGCACAAACAAGTAAGTATATAAATGTAAGAAATTGGTCAGCTCTACATTAGTGAGCAAAAATACCGCATAATCTGGTACATGTGGGAGTAGACACCTCCGCCGACACACCAACAATAAAACTTCACATGGGCCCAAGGAAAGGAGGTCTTATATCTTAACACTCCTAAACCGGGAAAAAATCGGCACTTGTGGGCGAGACACCTCCACCAACACACCCACAATCATAAACACATTAGGTTCAAAAGATCTACCAACATACCATCAATCATAGCCAAGAAATAGAAAAAAAACATAACCAAAACGTTGGACTTCCCAACAACTATGTAGGAATAAATCCCAAAAGTTGGCCTAGGACCAAATTTGACGAAAACAACAGGCACTAGAATAATTTTATGTAGTAAAAAATAGCCTACTGGTGTTATACCATGAATCAACAAAATAAAACTAAGTCCACAAAATAGTTTCGAGTGTACTTGATGCCGCGTCGAGTGTACTCGATGTCGCGTCGAGTGCAGTCAACGCTCTCGACGCCAGCTAGAAAATTCTATGGCGTTGAGTGTATTTAGCTCTCTTAAGTCCACGTTGAGTTCATACAGCACACTCAAAGATTTTAACTTTGATTTCAAAGTTTTCCTGATGGCGTTGAGGGTATTCAGCTCACTCGATGCCACGTTAAGTGTGTGCAACACACTCAACGCTTTCAACTCAGGCAAAATTTTACAGGATGGCGTTGAGTGTATTCTGCTCACTTAACGCCGCGTTGAGTGTATAATACTCACTCAATGCTTTTTTTACTTGGCTTCAGATTTAAACGATGGCATTGAGTGTATTCAACACACTCAACGCCGCGTTGAGTGTATAAAGCACACTCAACGCTTTTACAAAGACTAAGAATTTAAAAGATGGTGTTGAGTGTTTTTAGCTCACTTAACGCCGCATTGAGTGTATTGAACACACCCAACGCTTTCAACTTAGCCTTAAAAAAGTACTCGATGGCATTGATTTTGTGCAACACACTAAATTCTTTTGCCTTAGACAAAAAAATGAACATCAAAGCTAGGATTACACTCAATGCCTAATCTGCCCGACGAAATTGCTTAAGTCTATGGCTAAGTTTGACGAATTAACCCACTGCCTTCTCAGCTCGACGAATTAGCGTTTGACGAATAAGCCTACTTCCTTCTCAGTTCGACGAATTGGCGTTCAACGAATCAGGGTTCGACGAATTAGCCAACTGCCTTCACAGTTCGTCGAAATTGCCTAGGTAAAATACTCCAATTTCACTAATTTAACCTTACTCCAACTAATAATTGCCGAAGTATACTTGGACAATTATCAGCCTATAGATGATGACTCCAACCACTCATAATCGACGAAATTAAGGTTTACAGTAACTAATTCGACAGATTAATTTTACCAAGAACGATAATTGATGACATCTAATCCCTCATATACAATGAATTAAACCAAGTTTAACTGACATAAAAATCGGCGGGTTAGAACCTATTAGCAGCCATAATATCAATTGATTTACTTTCCTACAGTCATATAATCGACCAACTATCATGTTGAGATTATTGATGCGTGTAAATACGGCAAGCGCACCGGTCACACAAGTAATAAAGTTTGGGAATAAATCCCCGAGTGTCGGTCTCTTGAGGAACACAGTAAGGTGGAGTTAATTTCGAGGAGGACTTGAGATTGAATTCCTCGGGTCGGCTCAAAAAGGGGGGTTTAGATGGTTGCGGAAACAGAAAATAAATGCTACAAACTACTCCTATGCAATGCCGCTATGCAATGCTTCGCCAGGCGGGATGGAGACTAGTCGGGCCGCTATGCACCGAATCGCTAGGCGGATGGAAGAGTAGGCTTACGGATGAGGTGGAGAGAATGGCGGAATGAGGGTCGTAAGCACCTCTTCACTACGCACGCCACAAGCAATTGCTAGTGCGGCAAGGATGGATGGCGGTGGATGGAATATGACGCACCTCAAGCAAATATAACAAACTTACACTAACTCACATAGACATGAATAAGTGAAAGTTGTTTATCAAATGTAATAATACTTCATCAAAACATGGAAATTAAACTAAACTAACAATAGGAAATTAAGAGAAGTGTGCGAAATCGACTGGGTCCGAAGCCTTATTGAGGGTTCATGGTTGGAATCCCGGGTTGTCAATCTGAGTCCAAGCTCGATCCTCAACTACGTCCGGGGTAGAGGAGGCTGTCACTCACTCCCAGTGGCCCATCTTCTTCGTATCACGCTGCGGAAGATGGAAGCACATACTCCTCCTAGCTTGATGGAGGAAGCTAGGTCAAATCTCCCTTGAAGCTCGAGGATCAAGGAGGAGGATGAGAGAAAGCTTCGGCTATGATTTGGCGTTGAAAGATTGCCCAGAGCACCTCCCTATGGTGGAAGATGAAGGAGGACGGTGGAAACCCACCTTGGAGACGAAAATGGCTGAAAAACGGCGGACTTTGGCGATCTCCCGAAATTAGGGCGGAACCTGCGTATTTATAGATTGCAGAAATTACAGCGCGCACGACCAGTGATCGTGCGCCCTGTGGTCAGTGATAGTGTGCGAAGGCCAGACAGAACTCTAGGAAAAAGTGGAATCAATGCGCACGATCAGTGGCGCACGACCAGTGGTCGTGCGCACTGAAGTCAGTGGTCGTGCAATTGCCCCGACAGAACTTTAGAAAATGGGGAATTGTACGCACGATCAGCGGCGCATGACCAGTGGTCGTGCACATTACAGCCGATGATCGTGCGTAGTAAACCTGTTTCCAAATAATCCCGGAACACGCACACGACCCCTAAACCCAGCACTGATATGTGCTGACATTTCAAACAAGCACATAACGAAGTATAATAATAGAAGAACACAAAATAAACACAACCACGGGCCAAAAGTGCACTTCCTAAAGAAATAAGGATAATAAGAAATATGAGCGAAAACGAACTAAAAGTGAAGTGCAAGCATACGAAAACAAGCCCAGATGAGTCCGAAAATCATTATATAAATAGGACTCATCACACCCCCAGACTTAACTGTTTGCACGTCCCGAGCAAACACAACCTAAGCATACAAGGAAAAAAGAAATAGCTAACAAAGAAATTGCAGAACAGAGTACCATGCGAAGTCGCATGCCCGTGTGCATAATAATATAGTAGAGGAAATTCTTAAGTATACAAAATATTTTATATTTTTCACAATGCGTATCAAAAGGTTATTACTACTCAAAAATAAAATAACGGTGAATCATCCGGTCCTACGTAGGAAGAAAGTAGGCAGGCCACTAAGGTGAGCATTGCCAAAGATCGGGGCTTAGGATCACCTCCAAAGGAATCCACCAATGTTGGGGACCATACGCTTGCTCGTTCACACTCTCTCCACGACACTAGTTAGACTCAAGCGCAAATCTGTTAAACTTTAGGATAATCACGGGGCTTGGGTGACGGTGAGGTAAACAATAATAAAAATAAAGGCTATGCACCTAACCCAAATGATCTAGCGTAAAAGAATCCCTCAGCAAACCACAATATAACCAGGTGCACCATACCCCCAGACTTGATTTTTGCAACATGGGTGTGTGCACCGCCTACTCCAAATCAAAATCATCTCCATAAAGATTTTCATTAAAACTCTTTCTTTTCCTTTTCTTCTTTCTCATTTTTTTTGTATAAATTTTTCTTTGTAAACTTTTTCTTTTCACAATACACAATTTCAGCAAATAAAACATGGGGCACATCCACATATTCACAAATAATAACACCACATCACATCCCAACATGAAAATATAAACTCTAAGCTCGACTTGGGTGTGCGACTAGGATCGGCTATGAGGCTTTGGTGAAATACTAGTGGAGCTGAATCAAAAGAAGGGTAGGTACAATGGGGCTTAGCGAGGACAAGACGTTCGGAATGGTACAAAGCTCAACCGGGCCAAAATGATGGCCTACATCACGCTCACGCTAGGAAAACCATGTACCAATGCTTCGAGAGTAGCTTGGGGCAAGTTCTTAGCCACCGAGAAAGATAATCCTTCCCCCCGACTCGAGCAAAACGAGTCTAGTAGCGGCTACACACATTCCTACGCTACCGTTTGATTCACACCGGGTTCACCAACTTTTGAGTAGAATAAGAAATATTTACGCAAATAGAAAAATATAAAACTATAAGCATACAGAAAAATTAAATCTACACAAATTTCTACACAAAACGAGAGCAATTGACTAGGAACACAGCAAGGCCAACATTTTACTCTATCGTGCAATCCTAAACTAGCACAATAATTTTTCCAAATCAAACAAAGGAAATGAGTTTAACTCGCGGCACTCTAACAGCTAAGCATGCGCTCATGTGGGTGTAGTGGAGTGCAAAGTATTGAACTAAATAAAATAAAACTACAAAAGCTTCTAGTATGCACAAGATATGTGCACGTGCAAAAGGTAACAAGTAATAGATCTCCCCCGGACATAGACTAAAGAACACATCATAAGATATTGAAATTAAAATCATAAAGGTCTAAGGGAAGAGGTTACCCAATACTCAGCTAGTGAGCATACCAACACAAAGTTGCCAAAAATACCTGCAGGGGTGAGCTCCGCAAAAGCAAAAGAAAAATATACAAAAAGAAATGCTAAAATAAAATAGACATGGAAATAAAAATGCCAAAAATGAAAGATAAGTACTGGGGTTATTGTCATCCCAGCACGACTTTTTAAATTCTAAACAGTTCTAGCTAATGGGCCTATGAAAAGAAAAATGCACAAGTAACTGGCCTAATATACATTGCGGTAACAGGTACCGATACGGACAAAGACAGTTACCCCTCTGCCTAAATAATCATACCTGATCCTCGCAGGCAGAGCAAATAGGAAGTAAGATGAGGAGGAGCACTGGTCCTCACTCAACTCACCACAATACAAATCCTTGCCTAGCAAGGTATCGTCCACCACAGGATCGTAGGAAGCGACGGCAATGGCAAAAATGCCAGGCACATCGACAACCTCACATACCCGTGGAGATTCCACCTGCACAGGCTCAGATAAAGAAGGGGGATCAAGGAATAAAGGAGACGAAGAACATAAGGAAATAATCGGGGGAATGGTCCCGGTCTCACTCCTAGCAGTATCCAAGCATAGATCACTGTCGGCATCATATGAGTCATGACGATGGGGATCTGAGAATAGGAGGTCCTCGGTGGTGGTTTGGATCCCCTCATCCAACAAGGAAGTTGAAACTTCCGCATCACAAAAGGATCTCCTCATCAACACACCTCGGTGCGGCATTATGTTCCAAGACGTAATACTCTCCATTAAAGAGAATAATGTCCTCGTCACACCATGGCGCATCCTCATATTCCCAATCTCCAAAGGGCACAACCACATCAACCAACTCACTAAAAAGAGGACTAGATGATTCTTGCAAAGAATGCGGAGGAACAACAACATCAAAGAAAGTAGGTGCAGGTTCCTCCGGGGGTGAATCAAGAAGAGGGGAAGAAGGTATAGAGGGCGACGGTACCGCAATGTCGTCACATCGATCAGTAGAAAGTCTAATGGGTGTATCCACAGCAGTCCCCCATAGACAAGGTGGTACTGCGGATACATCATCAGAATCAGAAGGAGCAGTCCTTTGAGAGGTGGATGAGACAATCCGGATATCCGGTTCATCATCCGCCTCCAACTGGCGCTGAAATTTTGCGCAATCTTTCAACACATGGTCGGTGCTACGACAACACAAACACCGTTTTCCATTACTCCTTGGTCCAGGTGGGACCGGAGAGGAATATGAAAAAGGTGAAGGCGGAGAAGACTAGTGACCATAAGATTGGGGTACAGTATATGAAGTACCATAAGACAACGATGCTCCATACACTAAACCACCAGAATTATGCTCCCATTCTTCAGTGGGGCACTCATCACTGCTATTCCTATAATCCCCGCACCAACGGCAACGGATATTCGCATAAGAATACATGGTGCAGCAAGAAAGAATTCACCACGAGAATTTTCTAAGCAAAAATTAACTACACACAAGCAGATAAATAAAAAGGAACACCTGCTATTGAAATATCAAAATTTGAAAAAGAATAAAGATAAATAAGCAACAAATTATAAAAACTAAAGCAAAGAAAAATAAAACATGGAATGAACAGATGGAAAAGGGATTCAATCTATAATCTCCCTCTCCAAAAACTATCACGGCTGTGTTCCCCGGCAACGGCGCCAAAAACTTGATGCGTGTAAATACGGCAAGCGCACCGGTCGCACAAGTAATAAAGTTTGGGAATAAACCCCCGAGTGTCGGTCTCTTGAGGAACACAGTAAGGTGGAGTTAATTTCGAGGAGGACTTGAGATTGAAGTCCTCGGGTCGGCTCAAAAAGGGGGGTTTAGATGGTTGCGGAAACAGAAAATAAATTCTACAATCTACTCCTATGCAATGCCGCTATGCAAAGCTTCGCCATGCGGGATGGAGACTAGTCGGGCCGCTATGCACCGAATCGCTAGGCGGATGGAAGAGTAGGCTAACGGATGATGTGGAGAGAACGGTGGAATGAGGGTTGTAAGCACCTCTTCGCTATGCACGCCACTAGCAATTGCTAGTGCGGCAAGGATGGATGGCGGTGGATGGAATATGACGCACCTCAAGCAAATATAACAAACTTACACTAACTCACATAGACATGAATAAGTGAAAGTTATTTATTAAATGTAATAATACCTCATCAAAACATGGAAATTAAACTAAACTAACAACAACAAATTAAGAGAAGTGTGTGAAATCGACCGGGTCCGAAGCCTTTTTGAGGGTTCACGGTTAGAATCCCGGGTTGTCAATCCGAGTCCAAGCTCGGTCCTCAACTGCGTCCGGGGTAGAGGAGGCTATCACTCACTCCCAGTGGCCCGTCTTCTTCGTATCACGCTGCGGAAGATGGAAGCACATACTCTTCCTAGCTTGATGGAGGAAGCTAGGTCAAATCTCCCTTTAAGATCGAGGATGAAGGAGGAGGCCGAGAGGAAGATCCGGCTATGATTTGGCGTTGAAAGCTTGCCCGGAGCACCTCCCTATGGTGGAAGATGAAGGAGGACGGTGGAAACCCTCCTTGGAGACAAAAATGGCAGAAAAACGGCGGACTTTGGCGATATCTCGAAATTAGGGCGGAACCTGCGTATTTATAGATTGCAGAACTCCAGGAAAAAGTGGAATCAATGCGCACGATCAGTGGCGCACGACCAGTGGTCGTGCGCACTGAAGTCATTGGTCGTGTGATTGCCCTGACAAAACTTTAGAAAATGGGGAATAGTACGCAGGATCAGCGGCGCACGACCAGTGGTCGTGCGCATTACAGCCGATGTTCGTGCGCAGTAAACCTGTTTCCAAATAATCCCGGAACACGCGCACAACCCCTAAACCCAGCACTGATATGTGCAGACATTCCAAACAAGCACAGAATGGAGTACAATAATAGAAGAACACAAAATAAACACAACCACAGGCCAAAAGTGCACTTCCTAAAGAAATAAGGATAATATGAAATATGAGCGATAACGAACTAAAAGTGAAGTGCAAGCATACGAAAACAAGCCCAGATGAGTCCGAAAATCATTATATAAATAGGACTCATCAATTATTCAAAAATTCACCAATTACTCGGCAATCTCCTACAGGATCGATTATGTTGAACTTGGCCTGAAAACTATACCATAAAGCTCATCGACAATGGCCAGATCTAACTCTACTCCCAAATACTACAAAGGGAAGAATAATACGAAAAATAAATAAGGAAAAGAGATGCTTGGCAAGAGGAAGAGGTCACCACTTGCCTCAAATCACCGAATCCAGCCACGTAAACGCTTCTCCTCAAGGATCTGGCCGCAAGAACACCTAAGAAACACTTCCTGGAACGTAGAAACGTAAGTCTAGTTTAGAACAATCCGGAGATAACCTCTAATGACGATTTAGTGCACCAGATCTCTTCCAATCGACGACCAAAGGCACTACAAGAATGCCTTTTTCTCTCTTATGCAAACATGCCAACGGTTTTCAAGAAGAAGGCGATGAATAGGGTTTCCGTCTTATCGCAAGGCTATTTATACTCATAAATATAAGTATTATAATAATAGTTTATTATTAAATAATCGACCAAACGACTCAAAATTCGCACTAACACGAATTTAAACGAAAATCGCACCATAGAAAAATGTCGATGACGAATCCAATGGCGAAGTAAGAAATAATCCGACAAGCCAAATGCAGGCAAAAAATCTCTCGAAGCCAAAATATCATCATTCCCAAAAAACTCCACTGTGTTCCAAAATGAACCCTGACTCGCAAGGGAATATCAAAACATATGAGAAATTAGCCAAGATAATACTCTTAAACCAAAACATCGGATACGAACGAGCAAAAAATTATGCTCCGAAAACGGTAACCAACAACTAATGGTAAAGATAACGCCTTGATATCAAATTTATGCTAATAAAAGAATTAAATTAAACATCAAAAAATCACGGGAGTTACAGCCAGTCCCCCTAAAAAGAAGTTTCGTCCTGAAACTTTATGCACAAAAGATTCCACTATAAAAGGAATATAATCAAAGATTATAGAAGGTAAATACATACCGCAAGAAACTAGCAAAACTGATGAGGATGAGCCTCCCTCATGGCTGACTCAAACTCCCAAGTGGTGCTTTCAACGTCTTGATTTCGCCATAAAACTTTAACCATTCGAATGGTTTTCCTCCTCAATAATGAATCTTGAGTATCAAGAATGCGGACATGCATCTCAATATAGGAAAGATTAGGCTCCAATTGGGGCATAACATCAAGAATCTGTCGGTCGATGAACACACATTTCTACAACTAGCTCATGTGAAACACAACGTGCACACCAAGAAAATTTTCAGGAAAATCTAACCTATAAGCTGATACAGCAATACGCATAACAACTTAAAAGGTCCCACATACCTCGGGTCCAACTTATGATTCTTTCCAAATCTCTTAATGCCAGACATTGGGGAAATCTTAAGAAAACTAGGTCCCCAACAAAAACTCTAAATCAGTCCTTCGATGATTGACATCCTTCTGATAACCCTCCTGAGCTATACAGAGCTTTTCTCTGACATGCTTTACAGAAATATCCATTTCTTCTAACGTTTCAGGACCCAGCAACAGTCTCTCACCAACCTCGGCCCAAAACAAGGTAGTTCTGTAATGTCTACCATACAAGGCCTCAAACGGGGCCATCTGCAAGCTCTCTTGATAGCTATTATTATAAGCAAACTCCATCAATCTGAGTCGCTCATCCCATGCTCCTCTGTGGTCCAAAATATAACATCTGATAATGTCCTCCATGATCTGATTCACTCTCTCTGTTTGACCATTAGTCTGTGGATGATAAGAAGTGGAGTACCTCATATCAGTACTAAACCCTTCTTGTAAGCTTTTTCAAAACCGAGATGTAAACCTGGAGTCTCGATCTAACATAATACTAACAGGCACTCCATGTAGACTAATAACCTCATCTAGGTATAACTTTGTTATCTTCTTCATGGAGTAGTCAATCTTGAAAGGCAAAAAGTGGGCACACTTCGTCAGTCTATCAACAATAAAACAAACCAAATCATGCCCTCGGGGAGATCTTGTTAATCCAGTAATGAAGTCCATTGAAATACTCTCCTGTTTTATGCTTGGAATATCCAAAGGCGTCAACTTGCCTCCAGGCCTTCTATGATCGGACTTAACATGATTGCATGTAAAACTCTCAGATACGAACTTGGCTATATCTCCCTTCATTCTAAACCACAAGGCAATATGCTTTTGGTCTTGATATATCTTTGTAAAACCTGGGTGGTAGGCAACATTAGAACTGTGCGCCTCACTGCTAAACTTAATTCGAATGTCCTTGGTACAAGGGTTACAAAATCTGCCGTGGTACTTTAAGGTAGCCGTGTAATCAATGGAAAAGTCTGGTAACTCCCCTTTCTCCATTCTAAGATAGAAGTGCATCAAGTCCAGATCGTCCTTCTGATGTAGCCTCAAAAGAGTAATCCAAGAAGGTTTTGCTACAAAAACTGCTCGACGAGTCACAACTTCCAACAGAAATATCTATTGGAACCCCTTGGTGATTTTGGCTAGGTTCACTTTTTAGGGTGTGACCCATGTTGTATAGAAGGGTCAAGTATTTTATCTTCCTAGTCTTAGGTCAGTCCTACACTTGCAGCATCAAGGACCTGCCTAAAGACAATATCAAAAATCAGCCCTAGAAGTTATTCGTTGAAGTCATTTCTCAGGTCGATGTTATTTGACCTCAGCTCGGCGTTTGACGAGCTCAGTTTAAAGAACTCAGAAGACTTCATATAATTTATGAGCTCGACGTTCTCAGAGCTTAGGTCGACTTACTCTAAGTGAAAGACAAGAGTTCTGTGGTCTGCGAATTTAGCAAAGAAGTTATCTGTTCTAACGTCGATGATCATCCAGGGCAGTGCAGTTCTAAGCTCGACGATCTTCTAGCTCAGACAAAGCCAAAGTATTGAAGAGTTTATTCGCAGAGCCAAGGCCGAAGAATGTGTTTTTTGAGGTCGATGATCTCTTATCTCTGGTTGACGAAAACTGTAAGATGTTTTTGACTTATTCTTTCCTTATTTATTCGATTTATTTCTATTATAAGTCATGATTTTACTGAGTAATTAATGCTCATTTTATAGTCGTTATTTGGCAGCATTAATTATGGTTTTCATCAGTAAATGAAATTGACAAATATTCCGGGACAGTTGGGGAATGGAATATTTTAATTAACATTCTTGACATTTTTTATTCCAAGATTTCTTCTTAGCTTTAATGGCAGGAATTCAAATTTGAAGAATGGAATAGTTGTTATTACAAGAGAATCTCGGCAAGACTACATCGACAATCAATCAAAAAAGAGAGAAAATCAACCCAGAGACACAGAGAACATATACGAGAAGAATACTTTGTGCTTACAGCTCTCAAGAAAACAACACAGTGACAAAAAAGTGTTTAAGAGAAAAAGCTTTAAGATTTTCTAATACTCTTTCTGTGTAGGATCTCATTGTTCTCTTAAAAAGAAGAAGAAAAGAACACCAATTAGATATCAAGAGTCTTTTCTTCCTTCTATCTCTGATTCCAGGATCTTTAGTGACAAACCATTTTAATCAGTCAAGAGAATCCTTGATTTGGTCTTGCAGCAGAAGACCTACCATCCCTAACAAAGTTTCCCTGCCTGAACATTTTCTAATCTTAGGTGGAGCTTTAATACAATCAGTAGAATCCAAAAGGCTTCTCTCAATGTTCTTTGAGAATAGAGAAGTCATCATCAACCTCTCTCTCCCCTCTCTGTATAGGGTTATCTCTCCCTTCAAAAGTGATTTGGTTTTTCAGCACTTGGTCAAAAGCTCCAAAGGGTTGCTATATCTCCCTTGAAAAAATAGATATTGTATTGTACAGGCACCTGATCAAATCCTATAGTGGATTCCTCCATAGGGTGGTAGAAGAGTTGATGTACCCAGTATGGGAACCACTATAAAGTTATTGTGTTGTCTGTGTGGCTGTTTTTCCTTTTGTGGTTATGCTATGATATATGTGCTGTGTATTTTAGGTTTATATCTTCTATTAGATTGCTGCACTTGTATAACGGTACACATATATCTTACTCACCTATTTTACAAAAGATATTTTAATTCTACAAAAGATTAAAAAGATTTTAATAACTCTATTCACCCCCCCCCCCCCGCTGTAGAGTTAATCAGAGTCTAGTTCTCATTTTTTCAATTGGTATCAGAGACAGGTTTGTCACACTCACAGGCTTACGCCTGGACAAACCAAGAACCTCCAAATAAACTCTGAATTACTCAGTGTTTTTTTGTGTTTTTCTGATATCATGGCACAAAACAAGGATTATTCTAGCACCAGACCTCCAGTGTACAACTTGTCTAAGTTCACAATCTGGAAGGCAAGAATCAAGTTGTACATGAACTCTATTGATGAAGATATTTTTAACTCTATTTTAACAAGACCTCCAACACCAGTGGCTTCAACTCCATCTACATCAACTGATATGAGGGCACTCCCACTCCCTGAATGGACAGATGCATAGAAAAAAGGCAAAGATAGCTTATGCCAGAGCCATGAACATATTGGCTCAAACTATATCTGATAAAATCATTCAAAAGGTTGCTGAGTGCCCATCAGCTAAGGCCATTTGGGACTCCTTGAATCAAATGGTGGCTGGATCAGCAGATGAGAGGAAAAATAGAAGATCAAACCTCATTACTCAGTATGAAATTTTCAAGAAGGATGAAGCAGAGACAGTTGATGTAATGTACAATAGGCTTAGCTCCATCATCAGTGAACTAAGAACCTTGGACAAGGAGATTACTCAGACAGAGGTCAATGACAAAATTCTTATGTGCTTCCCCAGTACATGGGATTCCAGAATATGGCCCATCAGAGAAGCAAGGAGCATGGTAGAGATATCAAATGAATCTCTATTGGGAAAGCTCAAGTCCTATGAGCAAAAGGTGAAATCAAGAGAAGCAGCTGCAGAACCAAAAGATCCAACACCAACAAGGAAGGATCTTAGCCTAGCATTCAAAGCTACAGAAGAATCACCAAGTATGCCAGTGAATGATGAACTTATGAGTCTCTTTGCTGAGAGAATCTACAAGATGGCTTGAAAGGATTTCAGGACAAGGACACCTAGAAGTGAAGACAAACCCAAATATGACAAGACCCTACTAAAGAGGTTATCTGCTTTGGTTGTAGGAAACTAGGACACTTCATCTCTGAATGTCCAAAAGTCCAAAAGAAGGACAGAAGAAAATAAAAGGACTCTAGAAGAAGTCATCACATAAAAGCCTCCTCAAGCAAATACAATTACAAGAAGAAGGAAAAGGGCTTTGTTGCTGAAATATGGAGTGACACTGAAGAGGAATCAACATCCTCCAGCTCAAGTGAAGATGAAGAGGAAAATAAGGCAAAGGAAGTTTGTCTCATGGCTATAGAAGCTGGAAGCAGCAGATCTGATTCAGAAGACTTAGATGATTTAGAACTCCTCTCTGAAGAGGATCAGGTAATTGCTTCCTATGATTTTCAATCAGAAGAATTTAAAGTAGAATTCAAAAGCTTTTTTTTACACCTAATAGGATCTGAGATGGAAATACAACTCCTCAGGGAAAAGCTGTTAGAGCAAGATAAAATCATTGCTGAAAATGTAAAACTGTCTAAAGAACTAAAATCTGCAAATCATCAAATAACCATTCTAAAATCTGAATTAAGTAAGGCAAAAAATTAGAAGAAACTCTAAGTGGAAGAAGCTTAAAACTGTTAGACATAACTAGCACTGTAAATGACAGAATAAACAATAGTAAGCTAGGATTAGGTGCTTCCTCCAGTGAACCAATTCTAATTCAGAAGAATCACCTATCAAAACCAGTAAATTTTTTATCTGATAAAGGTAAGAAAAATACTGAACAGGTTAACAAGGTTAATGAAATTCTTAAGCAACTAGAACTTAAGAAACTAACCTTAACAAGGAGAGAAAGAGAAATCATAGAAATAACTATATTGTGCAATTTTCTTCGAACATAGAATGACGAAAAGGGCATTGGTCGTCGAACTCAGAACGACGAACTCTGAACGCAAATAAAAGCCCAAATTATTGTTCGAACTACGATTGACGAAATCATTTTTGGTCGTCGAGTGGAGATCAACGTTTCAGTGGCTATGAAAATGGATACTTCCATTCTTCGAGCAGAGATCGAAGAACTCAACCCAAATCGTCCAACTCAGCTCGATGAACTCACTAAAATTCATCAAACCCAGTTCATAATTAGAGAAACATGAAAGGTGATAAAAATTTTAATCCTTTTAGTCATTGGATTATACCCCCTAGAAGGTGTCATCCCCTAGGATTTAAAGATCAGCCTGAATATTACTTTATCACAAGTAATGTTTTTGTCAAACAACAAGGACCCAAGGTATCCTGGGACAAAAACCTCTAATATTTTTCTTTATAGGTAGAAGAGAACCCTCTCAGTCAAATCAAGTGGTACCTGTATAGTGGTTGCTCTAAACATATGACAGGTTTCAAAGAATGCCTTATCAACTATAATGCCAAGGCTGGCCCTAAAGTAATTTTTGGGGACTCAGGCTTTGGATTGACAGAAGGCTATGGAGATTTCAGATGTGGAGATGTTACATTCAAGAAGGTACCAAATTTGTGTGAGAATTTGGATGATCTAAACCTTAAGACAAAGGTTGAATCACATCCTTATCCAAAATCAGAAGCAGAAGCTGATAGCGATGAAGAAACTATGGAAGCAGTTCAACCTCCTTCAACAGTTGATGAAATTCCATAAGAGGAATTTAATCCAATAACTGTTGCTGAACCAACTCCACCTAATGATCTTGTCACACTTAGAGATCACCCTAGATCTCAAGTGATTGGAGACATATCAGTGGGTGTGCAAACAAGGCATCAACTCAACCCTGATGTGATTCTTGCCAATTTTCTCTCTCAAGTTGAGCCCCAATCCATAACTGATGCAAAGCAAGATCCACACTGGATTATTGAAATGTAAGAGGAGCTCAACCAATTTGAGAGCTGTAGAGTTTGAGACTTAGTTCCATGGTTAAGGGCTATCTATTAATTGGGACTAAGTGGGTGTTCAGGAATAAACTTGATGCCCAAGGTGTGATAGTGAGGAATAAGGCAAGGCTTGTTACTCAAGGATATAGGCAAGAGGAACGTATTGATTATGATCAAACCTTTGCTCCAGTTGACAAGCTAGATGCAATAAGAATTTTCTTTGCTTATGAAGCATATAAAAAGTTCAAAGTCTACCAGATGGATATGAAGAGTGCTTTTCTAAATAGAGAACTCGGAGAATAGGTTTATGTAGAACAACCTCCAGGTTTTGTCTCTTCAACCCACCCTTCTTATGATTTTAAATTGCATAAAGCTCTCTATGGTTTAAAGCAAGCTCCAAGAGCTTGATATTAGACCTAAGCCAGCTTTCTATTAGAGCATGGTTTTTCTAGAGGTATAGTAGATAGGACTTTATTTACAAAAATTCATCATGATAAAATATTATTAGTACAAATATATGTAGATGATATAATTTTTGGTTCTAATTATCCTAAATTGTGCAAAAGATTTTTTTATCTAATGCATTCTGTACAACCTCGGGCTCACAGGAGGGAACCCAGCAGAGAGGGAATTAGAAGAATCCTCAAAAGGAGATAAGGCCCTAGGCGAGAGGGGCCCGACGCAAAGACCACTCGCAATAGGCGAGAGGAGCCCAAAAGAGGGTCTACTCGCAATAGGCGAGAGGAGCCCAAAAGCTGGGTCCACTCGCAATAGGCGAGAGGAGCCCAAAAGAGGGTCTACTCGCAATAGGCGAGAGGAGCCAAAACGTGGGTCCATTCGCCTGGCGGGTGGGGGTCAAAGGAAGATTGTCTATATGTCGTCTGAGGGTCTCGCCCGCGAGGTAATCCTTTTTAGCCGCAAGGTGGTCCTCTCGCCAAGCATCGGGTCGGCAGGAAGAGATAAGGCCGGTTCAGCAATTGGGTGGGGACCGACTCACTTAGCAAGCGGTTCATCCTTTTTGGCCTTTTTACTCTTTTACCCTCGGTGGTCTGCTCATAGCCCTTCAGAACAGCGGAGTTTGGCTGTTGGCAGACCCAACCCAGGGTATTCAGGTAATTTCACAGATGCTTGTTTTGGTTATTTGCAGTTCAAATCCTGAAGCCTATAAATAGACCGGTAAGGTGTCTGAGAAGAGGGCATGTGGAACCTTCTTTTTCCTTCTCACTCAGGCACCTAGCTCAACATTGGCTAGGGAGGGGAAGGATTCTAGTCCTTCCGGGTGAGCGGTGGGACCTCCGAGCTGAAGCTCCCGGTCTGTTCCTTTAGGTGTCTTGTTGGGAGCGTGGTTCAAAGAATGTAAGCGTGGGTTGCAGCCTTAGATCCGAGCTTTTAGAAGAAACTAGTTCTTTCTGGTTTCAACATTTTTGGTGCGGTGAGCGTGGATCGCAGCCTGCGTCGAAGAACTTTGGATCATCTCATGGCAGGAGATCTGGGAGGAGGAGATGAGGGCGGAGGAAACGAGGGCGGGTCCCAGAACCCAGGAGGATACGTTGGGAGAGAAGAATTCATGGCGTCCATCGGGGGCATCATGGGGATGTTGCAGCAGATCTCGCAGCGAAGCGAGTGCGTGACCCCTCTATCACAGGGGCCGAGCCTCTTACCTCCGGAAGGAGCCGTCTCGGCAAGGATAGGCGAGGATGCGCCAGGAGGGCGGCCTGGAAAGGAGAAGGTGGTGGAGGGAAGCGGGCGAGATCTGGCAGGAAGGGAGTTGTTCCCCAGCCCGGCGAGCGTCGTCTCGCCGGTGGATCTCGTGGCGCGAGTAGAGACGGCGAGACCCCTGGCGAGAGGGTCCCCCTTTTGCGAACTGGTTCTTTCGGCTCCCGTCCCGGAGGGGTTCCGCGAGCCTGAGATGGTTTATTATGTGGGGAAGGATGATCCCCTCCAACACTTGCAATGGTTCGAAGATGCGGTCTCCATCAGGCCGATGACGGATGCATTCAAGTGCCGCCTTTTCGCGATCACCTTGAAGGACAAGGCTCGGGACTGGTTTCATCAACTCCCAGCAGGGTCGATATATGGTTTTGAAGATTTGAGTAGGAGCTTCCAGTTGCGCTTCTCGACCTCAAAGAAGAGGAAGAAAAATCCGGAGTCCATCTTCCTGATCAAGCAGAAGGCAGACGAGTCCCTAGCCCAGTACGTGGATCGCTTCCAAGAGGAAATCCTGGACATTCAGGAGGTGCCGGGATTTGCTCTCCAAATGGCCTTTACTGTGGGTCTCAGGGAAGGCTTCTTCAAAATGAGCCTCACCAGGAAGGCACCTTTATCATTTGAAGGGTTGATGGAGAAGGCAGCCAAGGAGATAGCGATGGAGGCAGCAAACCCGGCTTTTGCCAAGAAACTAGCAAGGCTGACGGAGGTAGAGTCCAGAGAACCAGGAGGGGGGAGGCATCAAGAAGCAAGGAGAAGGGAGGAGCCAAGGGGCCGGCACAGCAGGAGTTGGGCTGGAGGCAACCGGAAGGCCCAGTTCAAGGGCAATGGAGAGGTCTTCCCCCGGGGGGAAGGAACTACTACCATGGAGGAGCAGGAAGATTGCCACAGCTGGGGTGGAGACAAGGACCTAGGCCACTCCCACCCCCGCCCCAGCAGGCTATGGCTATAGGCCGGGGAAGAGGAAGAGGAAGAGAGCGAGGAAGGGGAGGAGCAGGAGCAGGGAGGAGGAGGAATCACCAAGAAGGAAGGCAGGAGGAGGGAGTAACTATACCATTCTGTGACTTCCATGAGGAGGAAGGTCACGCGACAGCCACTTGTCCGGAATTTCTAGAGCTGAAGGGGAGAAGAGGAGCGGGAGAGCAGCAGCCACCGGCGCGGATAGTAGAAATGACCGGAGTAGGGGAGGAGGATAGATGTGTAGATAGGTCAGATGTGGGGGATAGAGGGGGAATCGGGGTGATTCATGGTGGGGTGGGAATCGAGGCTACCCGAAAGGCCAGCCTTCATACAATGTACCGTCGAGGTGTCGCCTCGACGTCGCAAGCCCCGCCTCCGGACGAGAAGATCACCTTCTCCAGGAAAGACTTGCCGGATCACGAAGACCCGTTCTGCGATGCGCTGGTGATTCGGACGGCTATCGAAGGTTTCACGGTATCAAGGATCTTGGTGGACAATGGAAGCTCGGTTAATGTTATCTTCAAAAAGGCATTCAATGAGATGAGGGTGGAAGCCAGGAGGGTGTTAGCAGCGGATGGACCGCTGTTCGGATTCTCAGGAGAAAGGAAAGAAGTAGAGGGGGGAGTCGGTCTCCAGGTAACCATGGGAGGGCTGTCCAGGAACTGCCGCTTTGTGATAGTGGACGCTCCCAGCAGTTACAACGCCATCTTCGGGCGCCCTTTGATTAGTGCCTTTAGGTGCGTACCATCATCATTTCATCAATGTTTGAAACTCAATTCAGGAGGGACCCAGATCAGGGTGAGAGGAGATCCGAAGGCGGCCCGGGAATGCTATGTGACAGCTGTAAACACTATCTCATGGAGGGGGGATGCGGAAGAGTTAGAAAGAAGACTGGAATGGGTGGAACAAGAGGAGAGTAGAGTTGAGGAGCTGGGAGGTGGCACTGCGGAAGAGCCAGTCATGGCAGGGGGGTCAAGGGTCGGAAGAGAAGGGGAAGAGGAGAGTAGAGTTGAGGAGCTGGGAGGTGGCACTGCGGAGGAGCCAGTCATGGCAGGGGAGTCAAGGGTCAAAAGAGAAGGGGAAGAGGAGAGTAGAGTTGAGGAGCTGGGAGGTGGCATTGCGAAGGAGCCAATCATGGCAGGGGAGTCAAGGGTCGGAAGAGAAGGGGAAGAGGAGAGTAGAGTTGAGGAGCTGGGAGGTGGCACTGCGGAGGAGCCAGTCATGGCAGGGGAGTCAAGGGTCGGAAGAGAAGGGGAAGAGGAGAGTAGAGTTGAGGAGCTGGGAGGTGGCATTGCAGAGGAGCCAGTCATGGCAGGGGAGTCAAGGGTCGGAAGAGAAGGGAAAGTGGAGAGAGGAAGAAAAAGAAAAATAGGAGAGATGGAAGAGTCAGTGCTAGGAGGAGGCCCGGTGCGGGTGGAGGAGAGGTTCGTAGAGAAAGTAGGCATGGCAGTAGAAAAAAAAGAGGGTGGAGAGCAAGAGCTCGGAAACCAGGAGGAAGGGCTGGGAGAGGAAGAGGAGATTCCAAAAGATCAGGAGGAAGAAGAAGAGCCCTCGAGGCTGAGGGCTGCAGTCGAGCTACAGGAGGTGGTCATCCGAACAAAAGAAGGAAGAAAAGAAAAGATCAAAATCAGCGGAGAGCTTGGCCTTGAGGATCAGGAGGAGATCCGAAAGTGCGTACATGAAAACATTGATATCTTTGCTTGGAGCGCGGCTGACATGCCAGGGATTGACGCAGATGTGGCATGCCATCGTCTCAACCTTGACCCCACGGTTCGTCCCGTCCAGCAGAAGAAAAGGGCCATCGCTTCCAGGATGGCCAAGCCTATCAGGGAGGAAGTGGAAAAGCTGCTCCAGGCGGGGTTCATATCCGCAAACAAGTATCCGGGGTGGGTGAGCAATGTTGTGATGGTAAAGAAGGGGGAAGGGAAGTGGAGAATGTGTATTGACTTCTCTCTTTTGAATAAAGCATGTCCCAAGGATTGTTACCCTTTGCCTTGAATCGACGCGCTGGTTGATTCAGCCGTCGGTTTTTCACTAATGAGTTTTTTAGATGCCTTTTCAGGATACCATCAAATACGCATGCACCCACCGGACATCAAGGATGTCACCTTTATCACCGAGGATGGATGCTTCAGCTATAACATGATGCCTTTTGGGTTGAAGAATGCGGGGGCGACCTACCAACGGATGATGGACCGGATCTTCCGAGAACAAAAGGGACGGAACCTCGAAGTCTACGTAGACGACTTGATGATCAAGAGCCAAGATCTCAAGTCTCATATTGCGGATCTGGAAGAAACGTTTGCAACGGTAAGGAAGTACAAGATGAGGCTTAATCCGCTGAAGTGCGTATTCGGGGCCAGTAGGGGAAAGTTTTTAGGACATCTCCTCACCCCATCAGGAGTAAAGCCTAACCCGGATAAGGTAAGGGCTATCCTAGAACTAGAGTCTCCAACGAATACCAAAGAGGTCCAGCGTCATACCGGCAAGTTGGCGGGGCTCAGCAGATTCCTTTCAAGGGCAGGAGAGAGGTGCTCACCTTTCTTTCGGACATTGAGGGGGGGAAAGAAATTCGAGTGGACCTCCGAGTGCGAGAATGCCTTTCTAGCCTTGAAGCAGCAGCTCACCAAGGCACCGCTACTCCAAGGTCCGAGAGAAGGAGAGATTCTATTCTTGTACCTAGGGGTAGGGGCAGGGGCAGTGAGTTCGGTCCTCGTGCGGGAAGAAGGTAAAAAGCAATTCCCGATTTACTATGTAAGTAGAGTCCTCAAAAAGGCAGAACTAAAGTATCCTATCCTAGATAAGCTAGCCTTCGCCCTCGTTACCTCAGCCCGAAAGCTCAGGCCATATTTTCAGGCCCATTCCATCCAGATCGTGACGGACCACCCTCTCCGCCGTATTTTGGAAGGGGTAGAGCACTCTGGGAGATTAGCTAAATGGTCAATAGAACTCAGTGAGTTTGACCTTTCTTATATTCCTCGGTTAGCTATCAAGGCGCAAGCTGTAGCAGATTTCTTGGTGGATTACACGGTGGAGGTCAAGGAGGCCGAGACGTCTCCCATAGTAGCTTGGGAGATGCTAGTAGATGGGGCCTCGGGTAAGAATTCTTTTGGAGGAGGGATGGTTTTGATAAGTCCGGAGGGAACACGGATCGAACAGGCCCTGAAGGTTCATTTCATCCTCACTAACAATCAAGCGGAGTACGAGGCCATTATAGCAGGGCTGAAGTTGGCTCGTGAGCTCGGTATACAAGATATTAAGGTCTCCACGGATTCCATGATAGTGGCAAGGCATATAAAAGGAGAATTTGAGGTAAGAGAGCCCACCCTCCAGTTGTACTTAACAAAGGTAAAAAGAATCATTGGGCAGTTCCGCAGTTTCTCAGTTCAACACGTCCCAAGGGAAGAAAATATTCGGGCAGACCTGCTCGCCAAGCACGGTCCTCGGGCCGGAGGAACCATGACAGAGCTCTTTAGACCCTCCATCGAGGAGGGAGAATTGATGGAAGTAGATCGGCAGAGGTCCTGGATGGATCCATTTACCACCTACTTGACGACGGGACGTCTGCCCGAGGGAGAGCTCGAGAAGAAGCAAGTCAGATACAAGTCGGCGTACTACCTGCTGAAAGAAGGGATCTTGTACCGTAAGACGTTGTCGGGGCTGTTGGCTCGATGCGTATCCGAGAAGGAGGTTGCGAGGGTGCTGGAAGAAATTCACTCTGGAGAATGCGGCAGCCATTCCGGGAGTCGGACCTTGGAAGGAAGGGTGTTGAGGCAAGGCTATTTCTGGCCCGCCCTCAGGAAGGATGCCGAGGAATTCGCAAGGAAGTGCGGAAAGTGCCAGGAGTTTGCCCCTCTTCAGCTCCTCCCGGCCCAAAGGTTGCGCACGATCACAGCTCCATGGCCCTTCGCCATATAGGGGCTAGATCTGGTGGGTCCATTCCCTCAAGCCAGTGGCCAGAGGAGGTTCCTGCTGGTCATGGTAGACTATTTCTCAAAATGGCTGGAGGTGAAGGCTTTGGCGAAGGTAACGTCTCAAGTGGTCAAAAGCTTCGTATGGGGGGAAATCATCTGTAGGCATGGGCTCCCTCTGGCCATTGTCACGGATAACGGACCGCAGTTTGCCAGCAGAGAGTTCGTAGATTTCTCTATACAACTAGGTATAGACCTACGGTTTGCTTCAGTGCATCATCCTCGAAGCAATGGGCAGGTGGAAGCCGCGAATAAGGTCATCGTGAACCTCTTAAAGAAAAAGGTGGAAAACTTGAGGGGAAGTTGGGTGGAGCAGCTCCCCTCCGTCCTCTGGGCCTTAAGGACCATGCCAAGTTCCGCCACGGGGGAGACACCGTTCAAACTTTCCCATGGCTCTGAGGCCGTCATACCTGTTGAGTTCGAGGTTGAGTCACCTAGAGTAGCCGCGGCAAGGAAGGGAGATGAGAAGTGGCTGGTAGATAATGACGAAGAGCAAAGGCTCTCCCTCGACTTGGTGGAGGAGCTTAGAGAGCTGGCATCTATCCGACAGGAGGAGGTCAAGCGCCGGATGTCAAGATATTTTGATAAGCACGTCAGAGTCAAGCAGTTTGAGAAGGGAGACTTGGTCCTCAAGAAAGTGGATGCAGCAGGGAGAGGGGCTTCGGTAGGGAAGCTCAACCCCAACTGGGAACGTCCTTTTATTGTAAAAGAGGTCTTGAAATCAGGAGGGTATCACCTCCAAGATGTGGACGGGACACCCCTAGATCGCGCCCGAAGCGGCGACGACCTAAAGCGTTTCTATCCTTAATACTTTTGTTCATGTTCATTATCTATGCGGAATGAGGTGTGGTTTCCTTTGTTTTTCTCTCTCACTTTTCAATGTTAGCCAACCTGGCAAGGCCTTCTGGTACCGCCATGCAGTTTCAAATAGCTGTCTCCTCAAAGCAGGAAGATTTTATTTTGGAGAGGAGACCCCGAGAAGACCCGCTGTCCAGGCTACCATCGAGCTGGCAGGTCTGTAGGCTCACTCGGTGGTTGGAGTTGGTTTTGGAGAGGAGACCCCGAGAAGACCCACTGTCCAGGCTACCATCGAGCTGGCAGGTCTGTAGGCTCACTCGGTTGTTGGAGTTGGTTTTGGAGAGGAGACCCCGAGAAGACCCGCTGTCCAGGCTACCATCGAGCTGGCAGGTCTGTAGGCTCACTCGGTGGTTGGAATTGGTTTTGGAGAGGAGACCCCGAGAAGGCCCGCTGTCCAGGCTACCATCGAGCTGGCAGGTCTGTAGGCTCACTCGGTGGTTGGAGTTGGTTTTGGAGAGGAGACCCCGAGAAGACCCGCTGTCCAGGCTACCATCGAGCTGGCAGGTCTGTAGGCTCACTCGGTGGTTGGAGTTGGTTTTGGAGAGGAGACCCCGAGAAGACCCGCTGTCCAGGCTACCATCGAGCTGGCAGGTCTGTAGGCTCACTCGGTGGTTGGAGTTGGTTTTGGAGAGGAGACCCCGAGAAGACCCGCTGTCCAGGCTACCATCGAGCTGGCAGGTCTGTAGGCTCACTCGGTGGTTGGAGTTGGTTTTGGAGAGGAGACCCCGAGAAGACCCGCTGTCCAGGCTACCATCGAGCTGGCAGGTCTGTAGGCTCACTCGGTGGTTGGAGTTGGTTTTGGAGAGGAGACCCCGAGAAGACCCGCTGTCCAGGCTACCATCGAGCTGGCAGGTCTGTAGGCTCACTCGGTGGTTGGAGTTGGTTTTGGAGAGGAGACCCCGAGAAGACCCGCTGTCCAGGCTACCATCGAGCTAGCAGGTCTGTAGGCTCACTCGGTGGTTGTAGTTGGTTTTGGAGAGGAGACCCCGAGAAGACCCGCTGTCCAGGCTACCATCGAGCTGGCAGGTCTGTAGGCTCACTCGGTGGTTGGAGTTGGTTTTGGAGAGGAGACCCCGAGAAGACCCGCTGTCCAGGCTACCATCGAGCTGGCAGGTCTGTAGGCTTACTCGGTGGTTGGAGTTGGTTTTGGAGAGGAGACCCCGAGAAGACCCGCTGTCCAGGCTACCATCGAGCTGGCAGGTCTGTAGGCTCACTCGGTGGTTGGAGTTGGTTTTGGAGAGGAGACCCCGAGAAGACCCGCTGTCCAGGCTACCATCGAGCTGGCAGGTCTGTAGGCTCACTCGGCAGTTGGAGTTGGTTTTGGAGAGGAGACCCCGAGAAGACCCGCTGTCCAGGCTACCATCGAGCTGGCAGGTCTGTAGGCTCACTCGGCCGTTGGAGTTGGTTTTGGAGAGGAGACCCCGAGAAGACCCGCTACCCGGGCTATCATCGAGCTGACAGGTCGGTAGGCTCACTCAGAGGTTAGGTAAAGGGGAAGCATATGGATGAAAGTCTCATAATTTGATCAAAAGCAAGATCCTTGTCCCAAAGGAAGAAGAGGAGGAAGGAGTCGGTCCCTCAAGATCCTCTCGCGCCAAGGGTGCCCAGGGGCAAGGCGGGTGGAAGGGTACATGGCTATTCGCACCTAGAGTAAGGGGTCTGCTCTTCGGCCAAAGGGCGAGAAGAGGAGTACCTTCGTCTCGCAAGCGAAATCAAGCATAATAACGATTCGAGACCCACTTGCGCCTGGGGTGTCCAGAGATAAGGCGAGAGGGAGTGATACGTCCCCGCGCAAGAGCACTGAGGGCCCGCCCACTCGCGCCACAAGTAAAGCTAACCCCTCCATCGATAGGCGAGACAAGTCGTGATCTTGTTCCGCAAAGTGAAGAGAGGGTAGGCATACAGGAGAGATGAAAAGAAGGGCCTTAAAAATAAAATATATATGTGTCATTCACAAAGAGAGGCCATAATACAAAAATGCCTCAGCGACAAGTATCCAAAAGAGAAAAAGGGGGGGAGAAGAGTAGTATACACAAAAAGAAAAACACTGTAAAATAAATCCTCTATCCTTCCGCGCTGGAGGACGGGCCGTCTTCCTCCTCGCCATAAATCTCGGGTACCAGGTCGCGGGCAGTGACTTCCTCGCAGCCTTCCCTGATAACTTCCATCTCCTTCATCATCTTCACGATTAGTTCGGCGGTCCGGATATTGGCGTCTTTGCAGAGCCCCATGACCTCGGCATGAGAGTAATAAGAGGGAGGAGGTTGAGGAATCACCACGCGAGAAGGCGAGAGGGCAGCCTCCTGAAGTCGAGTGATCTCGGACTCCATGCTTTTAACCTCCCCTTCCAGAGTAGCTATGCGCGAGTGCATCCTGTCGGCCGTCTCGGCATCCTGCGAGAGGTTTATTCAGTAGGGGAAGTTGAAGGTGAACAAAGAAAGGGAAGGAATTGAGAATGGGGAAACTCACCACACCACCCCGAGCTTTGGCGAGAAGGTTTTCGGCCACGGCCAACCGTTTCTCAAGATCCGTAGACTTCTCGCGCTCTGCCGCCAGGCTCGCCTCTGAATCCCTCCAGCTCTTATTATTGTAAATCAGACGGCGTGAGACCTGGTGCGATAGCTCTAGCGAGCGCATCTGGGATTGCGCGGCCCTTAGGATCAAATCCCGCGAGGGGGGCTCAGCGGCAGCTTCTCGCTCTGCGCCTCCATAAAGGCCAAAGCCCAGAGAGAATGCATGAGCCGTAGGTTGGTCTCGCTCCATCTAGGGAGGAAGGAGGGTAGAGATAGAGACCCGGTTCGCCTCCTTGTCCCATATCAGGGTTGGCTCACCGGCAGCATCCGGGATCGCTGGGCCCATATTGAAGTTCAGATGAGTGGAGGGAGCCAGGCGGCTGGAAGAGCCCACCTCGCGAGTAGGAGATTTCGGGGGGATGTTGTCAGCAAGAGAATCAGGTTGACCCGCCCCGCCAATCGGCGAGACGGTCCGCTGATCAAGAAGCCGAGAAGGGGATTGGGGAGATTGAGAACCCAGAGAGATGGGGGATAAGGATCCTGACACATCTACCATCTCGGCAGGAACTTGCTTCGCCTTTCCAGAGGGAAGAGGCGCTCCTTTCTTGACCTTTGCTTTCTTCGAAGGACTCTGGCGAGACGGGGCGGAGCCTCCTGCAGGCCTTTTCTTCAGGGAGAGGGGTAGGTTTTCTCTCGCCGCCTCAGCTGCCATCGTGGCGAAGGCGACGTGTTTGGAAGGTTTGATGCTGCTTTTATAAGGCGGGCGAACGGGAACATTTCTTTCTCCTGGAAACGGCGAGACGATGCGTTTATAAAAGCTATTCGTTAGACCTAGACGAAAATAAAGGGCCCCAGCATTTACCTTCGCCTGGAAGCACAGGAAGGAGGGAGTCGAGGCCGCGCCTCAGGAACTGAACCTCGAAGTTCTTGCCGATGAAGAAGTCACAAAAAAGCTTGTCCGTGCCACTAACCTGGGGAGTGGTATAGAACACCTCGGCTGGCGACACAGGCGCCAGCGGAATGCCACCCATGTTGCCGCGGATGAAGACGAAGCGAGTAATCCAATGATGATTCTTGTTAGGCGTCTCGCAAACCTTGAGACCCTGCCCCGTGAAATAGGAAACGCCGTCGGCATTGGCATGGTAGACAAAAAGCTTGCGGAAGGAGTTCAGGCTGAACTCGATTCGCTCCCGGCGCATGTAGCAGGCGAAGGCAACGAGTACAGAGATGGCGTTTGGGTTCAGCTGCGCAGGAACAGTCCCGAAGTATTTGAGAACCTGTTTCACTTCTGGCCAGAGGGGCAACCTCAGCCCCGCTTCGAAATGCGGGACGGGGAAGGCGAGTTCACCGGGATAGAAAGTGTTGATTGACTCGCCCACTTTTGGAGGGCGGGACTCAAAACCTTCCGGCAAGAAATCGCGAGTAAAGGCGTTGTAGTGCTCCTCGGAAATCCGGCCGGGAGGAAAATCATGGTCACCAAACCGCCTCCCGCATCGGCTTCGCCCCTCGCCTTCTTCAGCCTTCCTTTTCCCCATTCTGGACAGAGAGAGCGAAAAGGAGGATGCGAGAAGAACAGGCGAGACGAGGCACCAGCAGGATCAGTTCGCGAGAGAAGGGAGAGAGAGGTGAGGTTTAGGGCACCGAGACAAATCAAGAGCATGATCCGGGCCCCAGGGATAGGGGGGTATTTATAGCCCGTTGAATAAAGAGAAAAATACGAAGAGGTGGAAAAAATATATAGTGTAAAGGAAGGGGAAGAGTCAGCCGTCCTTCTCTCTCTCCTAGTCTCGATTGGTGTAGCCTAACGTAAGCCCCAAGCCGGGGACGAGGCAGTATCATAAAAAATACAATAAAAATAAAAAGAGAGTAGTGATTTAGGCACAGATACAACGCGCGAGTCACAGAGTAGAAAAGCGCGGTACTAGAAGTAAAATTATCAAAGGAACTACTAAAAGAAGTTATTAAGCCGACCCATTCAGTAGATCCAAAGAGTTCGGGCGGTAGCCGCGAGAGGAAATGTTATTACAAAACAAAGAGCGGTACAAAGAAAATAAAGGCGTAGGGTGGCGCGAGGGATTCAATCCTTATGCCACCGCCAGCGCCCCCCACCGCGAGACCTCGCGCAGGGAGGACGGTGGGGGAGGTGAAAAGCACGAGCCGCATCCACGCCGCGACGCGCGAGACGGAGTTGTTGATCGACCTCGTTCAGAATCGCCTGGGGATCGGTCTCGTCTATCTCAATATCAGCATCAACTTCGGAGGTCAAGCGGGCAACCTCCACCTCTAGCCAATCAATCTGCCGGTCGGCCGTTTGCTTGTCTTTCTCCAACTCTTGAATCATGATCGCGTGTTTTCGGAACAACTCGGCCACCCTGCGCTTCATCGCCAGCGGATCCATAGGGTCGCCAAGGTAATCTTCTATCTCGTCTATGGGAGGAGGAGGCGAGGAGACCGCTCGCCTCGGGCGCTCCTCAGCAGGCGAGTCTTCGGCAGATGAGTCTACTCGCACATCTGCAAAGGCAAAAACAGAAGGAAAGATATAATAAAAGGTGGACGGCCAGAGAAGGCTAGAGCCAAGGGTAGGGGATTCCTAACCAGAGTGGCGAGAGGTCCCAGCGACATGGGAAGGCTCACCATTCTTCCCACCAAGAGTAGAAGGAGGAGTAGAAGGAGGAGGCGAGACAGGGTTTAGATGATGGCTGGCGAGATGAGTTTGTGTGCTACCAGACTGACCGAGGGGTGCGTGGCTTTTCTGAAAACCAACAGCAAAAGGAGCAATGAAAGATAGATAACGAACAGATGAGGTATACAAGGACCTTACCTCCTTTTCTTGGGGAAGCGACGGTGTAGGAGGGATGCGTCTTTCCGAGGGATCCGGTAAGAGTCCTCCCGACGGGGGAGCCAGATCGGTTGTTCTCGCCTTCTTTGGGCGAGAAGACGAGGGCGGAGGTGAAGAAAAAGTGCGAGCGGGAATTAGGTTCAAGGCAGCCGCACTCGCCTTGTTCCGCTGGCACACCAACGCGATACGATCGCGAAAGCTTTTGCTAAGAGACATGGCAGCAGGGTAGATGTAGCGGTAACAAAGAAAGGAGGCCTGCTGCACTTGGGGAGGATCCCAATATTTATAGACTCGTGGGGGGGAATCTCACCCGAAAAAGATTCCGCTTTAAAGTCGCTGAGGTGACGTGAGCCTCGGTTGGACTTTTCTTTTCGGGCTTAGACAACCCGAAAAGAGCGGGGATTGTGTACAACCTCGGGCTCACAGGAGGGAACCCAGCAGAGAGGGAATTAGAAGAATCCTCAAAAGGAGATAAGGCCCTAGGCGAGAGGGGCCCGACGCAAAGACCACTCGCAATAGGCGAGAGGAGCCCAAAAGAGGGTCTACTCGCAATAGGCGAGAGGAGCCCAAAAGCTGGGTCCACTTGCAATAGGCGAGAGGAGCCCAAAAGAGGGTCTACTCGCAATAGGCGAGAGGAGCCAAAACGTGGGTCCATTCGCCTGGCGGGTGGGGGTCAAAGGAAGATTGTCTATATGTCGTCTGAGGGTCTCGCCCGCGAGGTAATCCTTTTCAGCCGCAAGGTGGTCCTCTCGCCAAGCATCGGGTCGGCAGGAAGAGATAAGGCCGGTTCAGCAATTGGGTGGGGACCGGCTCACTTAGCAAGCGGTTCATCCTTTTTGGCCTTTTTACTCTTTTACCCTCGGTGGTCTGCTCATAGCCCTTCAGAACAGCGGAGTTTGGCTGTTGGCAGACCCAACCCAGGGTATTCAGGTAATTTCACAGATGCTTGTTTTGGTTATTTGCAGTTCAAATCCTGAAGCCTATAAATAGACCGGTAAGGTGTCTGAGAAGAGGGCATGTGGAACCTTCTTTTTCCTTCTCACTCAGGCACCTAGCTCAGCATTTGCTAGGGAGGGGAAGGATTCTAGTCCTTCCGGGTGAGCGGTGGGACCTCCGAGCTGAAGCTCCCGGTCTGTTCCTTTAGGTGTCTTGTTGGGAGCGTGGTTCAAAGAAAGTAAGCGTGGGTTGCAGCCTTAGATCCGAGCTTTTAGAAGAAACTAGTTCTTTCTGGTTTCAACACATTCAAGGTTTGAGATGAGTAGCATGGGCGAACTGTCTTATTTCCTTAGTCTCCAAATAAAACAATCCTTTGAATGGATCTTTATCTCTCAGTATAAATATGCTAAAGATCTTATTAAGAAGTTTGGGATGAATGATGCCTCTTCAATGAAGACTCCTAAGGCTGCGAATGCTGTTGTAGATGCTGATGAACTTGGAAACCCAGTTGATCAAACTAGGTATAGGTTCATTGTTGGATCCCTACTATATCTAACAGCAAGCATACCAGACATTATGTTTTCCACATGTCTTTGTGCTAGGTTCCAGGTGAACACTAAAGAATCTCACCTTATTTTTATAAAAAGGATTTTGAGATATATAAAAGGTTGCCCAGATCTAGGACTCTGGTATCCAGTAGAGTCAGCATTTGAGTTAATTGGATTTTCTTATGCTGACTATGTTGGATGTAGAGTAGACAGGAAAATTACCTCTGGAACTTGCCAATTCCTGGGTGACAGACTTGTATCTTGGTTCTGTAAGAAATAAACATTTGTTTCAACATCCACTACTGAAGCTGAATATATGGTTGCAGGCAGTTATTGTTCATAGATCTTATGAATACAAAACCAACTTCTAGATTATGGTGTCAACTTAAATAATTCAACCATACTATCTGATAATAATAGTGCTATTTCCATTTCACAAAATCCATTATTACTTTCAAGAACAAAACATATAGACATTAGACATCATTTCATTAGAGATTGTGTAGACAAGCAAAATAATAAACTTGAGTTTATCTCTACTGATTTGCAAAGAGCAGACATCTTCACCAAGCCATTGGATCTAACCATGCATCTATTCTTCATAAATCAGCTTGGAATGATAAATGGTCAGGATTTAATCTAATGCTCTGTCTGTGGTCAAAGAATTGTTTCTGGCCGTCTAACTGAGATCGACGAACTGGTAACTGTTCTTGAGATTTTTTGTCGACCTAAGATCGACGAAATCTCTTGTTGAAGCAGTTTCGTCGACCGAAGATCGAAGATTTCTATTTCATGAAATATTTCTGTGAGCAACAAAAACATTCCATCTCTTCGTTCTGGGATCGACGAACATATCCCTTAATGAAATATTCGTCGACCTGAGATCGAAGAATTTTATTCTTTCGTCGGGCTAAGAATGTTGATTAGTATTCTGAAAACCCTTTTATAGGTTTTCTTCTTCGACTTCAATCCCGCGCTTTCAGAATTCCCCTCTGCACTTGATCGTCTGTTTACTTTTGCAGGTACTCTCGTTCCACAAAAATATTCAAAAATGGCTGCTTCTCGATCAGCAGGAATGAAGTTCGACACGGGCTTTAACATTGATTTTTATTCATTCCAGCAAACTGATCAAATATTTCTTGATATTTTGCAACTATGTGAAGATCAAAAGCTGAAATTGTTTATGACCAACCGCATCAAGCTGCCAGTCGCCGCAATCAAGGAGTGGGTATTCTCATCATCTTCTACTGAGGAAGAGATGACAGGATTCATCAGTGGGACTTAGGTTACTCCATCTCCCGCAGTTCTTACATAAATTTTTTAACTTGAGAATGGTATATAAGATTTGGATATGAATGATGATGAGTTTGAGAACTTGTTAGTTGTTATGGGTCACTCCAGTGAAAACTCTAACAAATTATGGAAAAAGAACTTGTCTCCTGCGTACAAGTTTCTTATAGATGTAGTGGGGAAAGTGTTGTTTGCAAAGCACACTGCCCATGACTACATTTCCAGGCAACAGTTTCTAGTGATGGCTGCGCTGGTGAAAAAGAGGAAAGTCAATTGGGGACAGATTTTGTTTGATTTGATCAGGAAGAGGAACAGCAAGAAATAAGTGTGTTATGCCAGGATTTTTGGCCTGTTCTTGAAGGCAAAAGTTGATGAACTATTAGTCCCCCAGACTATGTTCATAAATGCCTCAAAGAGGCTAACCTCTACCCTATTTGGCAGATGGGAAAGGAAAATTCCTAAGCGCTCTAAAGAAAAGTCCTCTACAGGTGCTTCAGAGAACACAAGGGTGGTAACAACCACTCCTTTCTTGGCTAAAGGAATCCCTCCCCTTACCCCACCTGCCTCTCCGGCTCCAGATCATCAGCCCTCTCCTACTCATAACCTCACACCTCCTAACTCACCTCTTCCCTCTCACCTTAAAACCATTCCCTCAACCACCCTCCTTTTTCAAAACTTTGAGTTGATAAAAGCTGAAATTTCTTCTCAAGCTTCTCCCCTCCAATCCCCTATTCATAATTCCTCTCCTAAGACCCCATCCTCACCTATTAACCAAGATGATATCATGCTTGATACCATTCCCCCAGTTATTCCTCCTCTAACCCCAGAATATGTTTTCATTGCTACCCTCATATCTCAGTTGACTCCCATCATCAAGGAGCTTATTACAGCTGAGATATCCCCCCTTTTAAAATCAATAAATTCCCTTACATCTTTCTTTGCAGCCTCCTCCTTCCCTTCATCTTCTTCAACCAAGGGCATGGCTTCAGACCCTTTTGAAACCATGCAAGGGGAGATGTTCTGTAAAGAAGCCCTTATAGCAGCAGTAGCAGTAGATGATAAGATGGTTGAGGCTATGCCAGAAGTTCTAACTGGTGGAAATTATTTTAAACCTCCATCAGTAGATATGGATAGCACTCTCCTTAATCCATTAGTCTTTAATCCTTTACTCTTTGTTGAATAATCATCTAAGGCCATTGTGTGCCATACTCCACCTACTTCCTCAGAGGTGATAGCCAGAATAAGTTCTTGTTTTGTAGAAATCTCTAAGACTGAAGCTATGATTATTGAGGAAGCTTCAGTAGTTAATACCAAAGAGGCAGGTGAAGAGTCTGCTGAATCAGTGTCTGTTGAATCAGAGTCATAGTACATGATTGACCACATCCCTCCAGTCTATGCTCCTACTCCTATCCCAACGTTCATGATTGAGTACATGACTGATACCAAAGTGCAGCTCTCTCATCCCAAGGCTCCTTCTCCTCCTCCCAAGGTAACTCCCGAGCAGATAAAAGCAATTGATGCTATGTACAACTTTGACAGTAAAAGTAGTGAAGAAATCTACAGTGATGATTCCCCAAAGGCAAAGAAAAGGAAATTAAGAAACAAGACTCCAGCTTCAGCTCCAAATCCCCATAATAATACTCCTTACTATATCAGGCACAATATTGATCCATATCCTAACATGCCTCAGTGGATGAAGTTGTCAAAGAATGAGCTTAAAGCAAGGAAGAAAAGGAAGCGCTCTCCTCCCTCCTATCCAAGGATAAATAGAAGTGATCCTACTCCTCCTCCTCCAGGTAGTTGTCCTTCAGGTAGTGGCCATCAGAGAATTTCAAGCACTACTAAGACTTACCAAAGGCATGGTAGATCCTCTAAAGCTTCAAGAGTTAGTCAGTATCAAAGAAATATCTCTCACCCTTCAGAAGCTCTCTCAGTTCTCAGCAATATCCTTCAAAGCAAACATTCTCTTCTTCCCCTTTTTAGTGAAGTTAATCCTGAAGTTAGATATGGAGGACCTCCATTTTAAGCATATGATCCTGAGACAGACCCTAATACCAGAATGGCTAGATTTAAAGAATCTTTTTCTCTATCTCAGATCAGAAAAGCAAGAGAACAGGGTCAGGACACCTCTCAGTACTCTACAATGTCATCTTACAGGAAGAAAGAGCAAGAAAGATATCAAGTTGGAAATCTTTTTAATCCTTAAGAATACATGATTATGCATCCTGAAGCTATAGTTCCCAGTGCCACGTCTCAAAAGACTTTGGGAGATGCAGACATGACCATGACAATCAGACAAGCACTAAATCCCAACAAAGTAATTAAATTTGATAAATCTTCTGATTCTCTCAAGGATAAATAGCTTATTTGATTTCTAACTGTTTTGCTTATGAACAATTTATGCATAGCTTTATAAAGATTCTGATAGGTTATTTATTCTATAAGTTATCTATTTTTCCCTGCTTTGTTTATTTGCTTACTTATCTTCTTAAGTAACCTCACCCAAATAGGGGGAGATTTTTGGAACCCCTAGGTGATTTGGGCTAGGTTCACTTTTTAGGGTGTGACCCATGTTGTATAGAAGGGTCAAGTATTTTATCTTTATAGTCTTAGGTCAGTCCTACAGCTTGCAGCTTCAAGGACCTTCTTGAAGACAGTATCAAAAATCATCCCTAGAAGTTATTTTTTGAAGTCATTTCTCAGGACAACGTTAGTTGACCTCAGCTCAACATTTGGCGAGATCAGTTTAAAGAACTCAGAAGACTTCATATAATTTCTGAGCTCGACAATCTCAGAGCTCGGGTCGACTTACTCTAAGTGAAAGACAAGAGTTCTGTCATCTGCGAATTTGGCGAAGAAGTTATCTGTTCTAAGGTAGACGATCTTCCAATGCAGTGCAGTTCTAAGCTCGACGATCTTCTAGCTCAGACTCAGCCAAAGTATTTAAAAGGTTATTCGCAGAGGCAAGGACGAAGAATGTGTTTTCTGAGATCAACGATCTCTGATCTCTGGTCGATGAAAACTGTAAGATGTTTTTGACTTATTCTTTCCTTATCTATTCCGATTTATTTCTATTATAAGTCATGATTTTACTGAGTAATTAATGCTCAATTTATAGCCGTTATTTGGCAGCATTGATTATGTTTTTCATCAGTAAATGAAATTGACAAATATCCCGGGAAAGTTGGGGAATGGAATATTTTAATTAACATTCTTGACGTTTTCTATTCCCGGATTTCTGCTTAGCTTTAATGGAAGGAATTCTAATTTGAAGAGTGGAATAGTTGTTATTACAAGAGAATCTCGGTAGGACTATATCGACAATCAATCAAAAAAAGAGAGAGAATCAACCCAGAGACACAGAGAACATATACAAGAAGAATACTTATTGCTTACTGCTCTCAAGAAAACAACACAGTGACAGAAAATGTTTTTAAGAGAAAAAGCTTTCAGATTTTCTAATACTCTTTCTGTGCAGAATCTCATTGTACTAATAAGAAAGAAGAAGAAAAGAACACCAATTGGATATCAAGAGTATTTTATTCCTTCTATCTCTGATTCCAGGATCTTCAGTGATAAACCATTTCAATCAGTCAAGAGAATCCTGGATTTGGTCTTGCAATGGAAGACCTACAATCCCTAACAAAGTTTCCATGCCTCAACATTTACTAATCTTAGGGGGAACTGTGATACAATCAATAGAATACACAAGGCTTCTCTCAATGTGCTTTGAGAATATAGAAGTCATCATCAACCTCTCTCTCCCCTCTCTATATAGGGTTATCTCTCCCTTAAAAAGTGATTTGGTTTTTGAGCACCTGGTCAAAAGCTCAAAAGGGTTGTTATATCTCCCTTGAAAAAATAGATATTGTGGTGTATAGGCACCTTATCAAATCCTGTAGTGGATTCCTACCTAGGGTGGTAGAAGAGTGGATGTACCCAGTTGGGGAACCACTTTAAAGTTCTCGTGTTGTCTGTATAGCTGTGTTTTCATTTGTGCTTATGCTGTGATATCAGTGCTGTGTAGCTTAGGTTTATATCTTCTGTAGATTGCTGCACTTGTATACTGGTACACATATATCTTACTCACCTATTTTATAAAAGATATTTAAATTCTGCAAAAGATTAAAAAGATTATAATAACTTTATTCACCCCCTCCCTCTAGAGTTTATAAGAGTCTAGTCCTCATTTCTTTCAATACCCATTACATTAAATTCTTCTACAAGTGAATCTACGATGAGGTTAAAAAATTTTGCCGCCTTCCTACTCAGGGGGTCGGCTACCACATTTGCTTTGACCGGATGGTATTGAATCTCAACATCATAATCAAAAACATACTCTAGCCACCTTCGCTTGCACAGATTCAACTCCCTTTGTGTGAAAACATATTTTAAACTTTTATGATCCGTGTAAATCTTGCATAATGCGCCATATAACAGACACCTCCACAACTTTAAGCCATAAATCACGGCTGCGAACTCTAGATCATGTGTAGGGTGGTTCCTTTCATTTATCTTTAACTACCTCGACCCATACACAATTACCTTGCCTTCTTGCATCAACACGCATCAAAGTCCAACATGCGATGCATCTACATATACGACATATTCTATTCCTTCCATAGGTAAGGTCAACACCGGAGCAGTGCACAATCTCCTATTTAATTCTTGAAAAGCTTACTCACACTTATCGCTCCAAACAAATGCTGAGATCTTCTGTGTCAGTTTAGTCAGCGGCACAGACAACGTGGAGAAACCTTCCACAAACCTTCTATAATATCCTGCCAACCCTAGGAAACTTTTTTATCTCTTTGGGAGTGGCAGGCCTATTCCAATCCATAATTGCAGTAATCTTCCATGGATCAATAGAAAGACCATCCTTATTAACCACATGACCCAGAAAGGAAACTTGGGGTAGCCAAAACTCACACTTGCTCAGCTTAACAAACAGCTTATGCTTCCTCAAAGCAGACAAAACTAACTGCACATGCTGGGCATGCTCCACAGAAATGCGGGAGTACACCAGAACATCGTCTATAAATACGACCACAAAATGGTCCAGAAAATCCTTGAACACTCTATTCATCATATCCATAAGGACAGAGGGTGCATTGGACAAACAAAAAGACATCACCAAGAACTCAAAATATCTGTGCCGAGAACGAAAAGCGTTCCGTGGAATATCTGTCTCACGAATCCTCAACTGATGGTAGCTTAAATGAGGGCCAATCTTTTAAAACACAGAGCTATCATGCTACTGATCAAATAAATCATCAATTCTCGGCAAGGGATACTTGTTCTTAATGGTTACCTTATTCAGTTCCCTATAGTCAATACACAACCTCATGGATCCATCTTTTTTCTTAACAAATAGCACAGGAGCACCCCAAGGTGAAGAAATCTGCCTAATAAATCCGCTTTACAACAATTCATCCAGTTAGGTATGCAACTCCTCTAGCACACGACGGGCCATTTGGTACAGTGCCTTAGCAATAGGATGACTACCCAACTCCAAATCTATCACAAACTCTACATCACGCTCAGGAGGAAAACTAGGAAGATTATCGGGAAATACATCAGGAAACTCACGTACCACGGGGATCTCCTGCAAATGCGGCAAAACAACCTTGATTTCCATAACTGAAACCAAACAAGAAAAATAGCCGCAATATAAAAGCTTTCGTGCACATACCACAGAAATAATTTGAGAACTCTGGCACGGATAACTATAAACACTCTTGGGTTTGCCGTTGTCAATCCTGAAGTCTAAACGCTTTACTTTGCTCTTGATAACTGCATCATACCTGGACAACTAGTCCATGCCCAAAATCACCTAAGAAATCGCATAGTAGAATCAGACAACTCTTGATACCCTGGACTGACACCACCGAATCACGGGAGGGAAACTTGACTTGAAATGCATCGTCAACTTGATTGAGAGTCAAACGATGATGCTCAACAAAGGCCCTAGCCACAAATGAGTGGGTAGCACTAGAAATAAAAAGAACACGTGCCTAACGGTTCTTTACTTTAAATTTCCCTATAAAAACACTTACATAACTAATAAAACTACATCGAAAATACAACTACGAGCTAAACGGAAACAAAACCAGGTTAGAAACTAACCTGAAATCACTTTGGTCGATGTCTGAGCTTCCTCTAGAGACACCACGTTCAGCTTTCCCTTTCCCTTGTCAAATAATTGCGGTGGCGGCAAGGCTTGTAGTGGAACTGGCTGCAGCATAGGCTGAAGCTGGGAGGCAATTTGGTTTAAAATGACCTTTCTGTCCACACTGGTAACACACTCTATCCTTTCTCCAACAATGGGTAACATTGTGCCCCGGTCTCTTGTACAGGGTACACACCAGATCTCCTCTGGGAGCGCACTGAATATCATGAACATTCTCCTTCTTCTAGGCTACTATTATTTTGAAAAATTTCTCGAACGGGAGGCCTGGTTGTCCACAGAAACTGTATGTCTCCTTGCTTCTCTTTCTCGAAGAAAAACCCGATACTTGGGGCTTCTTTCCCTCATCAGACTTCCTTTTTTATTTTTTCAGCTACTAACCTTGGTTCTTAGAATTGTCGATCGCTTCAACCTTCAAAGCAGCTTCTACTGCTTCAACATAGGTTTCTGATCCATAAGCATTTGCAAAATGCTAGATGTCACTCCATAGACAACCCAGAAAACATTTAACTCTTGTTGCTTTAAAAATAACTAAATCCGGGTCCAATCGGCTTAGCTTACTAAACTCCACCTCATACTCACTCACCGTGAGTTTCCTCTGCTTTAAGTTTAAGAATTCATTCAACAAACGGTCTCGCTCGACCGACGCCAGAAACATCTTCAGCAAAAGCTCCTTGAAGGATTCCCATGAACATCCATCATTCAAGTTATCCTTTTCTCTTAGCCACCAACTCTTTGTAAGTCCCTTGAGTTGATAAGCAGCTCCATCACTCTATAGTTGGTAGAAACTCCAGAGTAAGATAACATCTCCTCGATGGCTATAATCCATTCTTCCAAAGCCATGAAGTTCACCCTACCATCATAGGTAGGGGGTCCTAGTCACTGGAAGTGCGAAATAAAGTTCATCTCTGGTGGTAGCATAGCTGGGGGAACCAGAGGAGTAGGAACAGCCTGACCTATAGCAGGGTCCTGAACTCTTGGCGGCTGTCCTGACACAATAGTCAACATGGCTTGGATCTGCGATTGCATCTCAAAAATTTACTTAGACAAAGCTTCGTTGCCCTGCCGCAATCCTTCTATTACGGCCTCATTCTGAGCTCTAGATGACTCACCCTCACACAAGTGACTCGAACTTTTCGTTGGATGTCTCGACATCCTAATATCACAATTAACAACTAAGCCAAACAAAGCTTACCGCTAGAACTACCAATCTTAGTTCAGACAATAAATGTACAAATACTTACTTAAGCTGTTAACTTGCTCTGGGGATAGTATTAATGATGTCATGCCATAACTTAGTATGATATACCATCATCCTATTGACGCATGTGCTTTGACCATGAATGCATGAATTCTTATTCTTTTTGACCCAAAAACCATGTGTGTACATGTATCACCATGTAAATCTTTTGCTTGGCACATGTGCTTATGTTTTGTTATGATATGTATGTTGTGCTATGCATTCTATAAAATGTCTTAGTGCATGTTATGAGCGACGTACACAAGAAATATTATGCATCCAAGACTATATAATATTGCTTGTAACAAGAAGGTAAAACGTACTAATGGGCATCCATGTGATGATTGTTATGCATCCCATACTACATAACCATCACATGTTGCCGCCTATGGTGGATCCATGTACAAACACATATTATGCATCCCATACTACTTAATATGCCCCGTATACTTCTTATCATGCTTATGAGTGTAGTGTTCATGCTTTAACCAAGACGTACTGATACACATCGGTGTGTGTATGAAATGACACTAAACAACTAACACTAATTAGAAATGGTTGCTCAACCAATTGTCAAATAACCTCCCTCTGATACCAACTGTCATAACCCTCATTTTCTCGGAATTTAAGTGTATATCATAGTAAGAGAAAACACGTGTCGTGAGGCCACATTATGCAGGGGATAATTGCAGACGCTCAGGCAAGACTCCAACTCAATATTTTATGTGAAATTCATAAGTATTTATGAAGAAAATCAAGTTAAGTTAAATTAGTTAGCCGTATCCCTTGGCTCTGTGGATCACTAGTTCACCAGTACATATATAATTATATACTGTGGAAAAATAGTTTATTTACAAAGATTAACACCCTACATGAGCATAAACATCCCATAACACAACTAATGAAATGCATTGTTTGGTACACTGGAAGTATGTACCAGATTGGAGAAGCCTCAGCTTAGTCAATGATATACATCAATATGTATTTGATGGATGTTTTAAGTTTCCTTGTGCAGGTTTAAGAAGTGAAAGAAAAATATTCTAAGTACAAGTGTCGACACTAGAAGTGAAGCTGTGTCGACACCCAGGCATTGTGTCGGCACCTAAAGAAGTAGTTGTGTCGACACCCAGAATTGTGTCGACACCAAAGGCATTGTGTCGACACCTAAAGCAGAGGTTGTGTTGACACCCAGGAGTTATGTCGTCACCAGAAGAAAGACATGTGTCAACACTCAGGAATTGTGTCGACACCTGAAGAAGGTGTGTTTCAACAGCTAGACATACAGTCAACGCCGTTTTACAACAATAGCTAGACACACACTCAACGCCATTTTACGACAACAGTTATACTGGGTCTGAAGGCTTGTGTCGACAGCTAGACATACACTCAATGCCATCTATCTGTAGCAGTTATGTCGAGACCAAGAGCAGTTGTGTTTACACACTGGACTTGTGTAAACACATACAAAAAGAAGATGTGTTGAGGAGTAGAAGAATGACTATGTCAATACATGGAGTACTATATCGACATTATAAAGACTTGTGTCGACACTTAGTTAACTTGTGTCGACACCTGTGGAGCAGATTGCTTAGTGGATCATGCTGAGTTGTTAAGTATCTAAGGAATCAACTGTAATGATTGGTGGGTCAAAAACTGTCGTTACCGACAGATCTGACACCTTTGTTAGAACTGTCATAAAGTTGTTACAAACTGGATCAGCCTATAACGATGAGGAATCTCTATATAAAGGGATGATCCTTAACAACCAAAAAAACAACACAGTGAAGGCCATAAAAGCCATCAACTAAGAGAGAGAAAATTCACAATAAGAAAAGGGGAAACCCTTTAAGAAGGTAGATCCAAAACAGTCTGCATGGAAGATTCAGATCTCATTCTTAATTCAAGGAAGGAGCTGATAGTGGATCAACTTCTACATCAAGAACAGTCCAACCTTATTTTGTACTATCAATAAGCTTTGAAATGGCTAAGTCGGGTTGGGACTGAAGATCAAGAACTGATCAAGAAGAACATCAATAGGGGGAACTCTCTGGTGATACCTTTTGTATCTCTTTTATTACACAATTTCTTGTAGGATCTGTTGTAGATCTGAGCTATAAGCCTATAATTATAAAGGATTTGGTAGGGCTGTGAGCCTGAGTGATAGGACTTATAAAGTTTGAGTTGTAAGCCTAGAGATAAGGGTTGAGGTAGGGCTGAGGGCTAAGGTGGCACTCTGGGAAGGATCTGAGGTAGGATTTGCAAAAGTCTGAGGTGTAGGAACCATTTTGGTTCTGAGTTGTAGGATCTTTGGATCTGATAAAGAGGAAAGAAGTTAGGCTAAATCTAGTACTCGACTGGATAGGTAACGGGGGAAACTGGACGTACCCACATCTTGGGGAACCACTATAAATCTGGTGTTCTCTATGCTGTGAATGTTTTGTGCTGTGTTTTATTTTGTTGGTGCCAAGCAATACTTGTTTAATTGCCTAAAATATTAAAGGAAAAATTAGAACCTATTCACCCCCCCCTCTTGGTGTTTAGGCTCTTGAATTAAGTCTTTCAAGTGGTATTAGAGGGGAGGTTACTCAAGGATTGACTTAACAGCCTGAGTAAATCTCCTAGAAAATTTTCAAAATTCAAGAATGGGTTCAAGTGAGAACCAAAAAGAGTTTGGATCAATGAAACTGTCTATTTGCAAGAAGGAATGTTTTGGCATATGGAAGAAGAGGGTCTAATTGTTTATGGAAGCTTCTGCTCCAAGAATTTACATCAAAGTACAGGAAGGACCCTTCATTCCAATGAAGGTATCATCAGTGGATGCAAATATGAAGACTCCTAAGAGTTATTCAGAAATGACAAAGGATGAAATCATCATGGCAACGCTAAACAAAAGGGCACATAATATCATTGTAAGTGTCATAGATGATACCATCTTTCAGAATCTTGTGCAATGCAAAACCTCCAAAGAAATGTGGGACACTCTTATTGTCTACATGGAGGGAATAGAAGAAGTAAGAGAAGATAAAAAATCTATGTTGAATCAGGGGTATGAAAGCTTTAGGCAAGCCAATAATGATAGCATAGCCGAGTGCTATAAGAAATTCTTCAGGATTGTAAATAAGCTGATGACTGATGGAAGAGTCTTCATCACTTATGAACTGAATGACAAATTTCTGAGATCTCTAATAAAGGATTGAGACACCAAGATTTGTGCCATCAAAGAAGTGGACAAGCTGGTAGACATACCTCCTCCCACACTGTTTGGGAAGCTGCTTTCATATGAAATGCAGCTTACAGTCAGGAAGGAGGAAGAGAAGAGAAGCAGATCTGAAAAAAAAAAGAGAAGCCAATTTCCTTCAAAGCTGAAGGCACAAGAAAGGGCAGGAGAAAATCTCCTTCTCCTCCAAGAAGCAGTGCTAAAGCAGAAGAAGGGATTCCTGACAACACTTCATCAGACAGACACACCTCAGATGAGGACTTTGCAGCCTTCACAAGGCAGTTCCAAAGATTTATGAAGAAGAAGAAGTGGATAACCGGACCTTCTTCATCCTTTTCGAAGGATGAGTACTACAAGAAAAAGAAAACTCCTAAGGAAGACAGGTATGCTTCTAAACCTAGTAAATAATCTAATTCTAAGATTGTGTGCTGTTGTTGGAACAGGCAAGGACATGTCATAGCAGACTGTCCAGACAAGAGGGCTGAATCAAAAGACAAGAAGAAGCAACAAATGAAGGGCAAGAAAGAAAAATCTTTTGTTTCCCAAAAGAAGAAAAGCTGGACAGATTCTTCATCATCTAAATCAGGAGAAGAAGAAGAGGCTGAAGGATATGTTGGGTTATTCTCAACTGAAGAGGATTCTAAGGAGATAGAATTTCTTCAAATGCTGGACTCAATAAATGGAGTGGAAGAATACTGCTGTAGAGGGTTGATTGCCCTAATAGAAAATGATGAGTGCCTGGATCAAGCTGGCCCTAGTAAGGTGTATAACTCTCCTACAACATCTGATTATTTTACTAGATCAGAATCAGAAGCATCAGCATCAAGAGATTTGGATTGTTCTGTGTCTGAAGGGGATGTAAACCAACTCATTGATGAGTATGGTTGATTGTTTAAAGCTCTAAAGAGAAGCAAACTTCTTATCAAGGAGCAAACTAAGGAGATTGAATCTCTTAAGCAGGTTGCATCAGATTCAACAAAGCTGTTGGATCTAAAATTGAATGAGGTTGCCAAACTGAAAAACATTACTATTATTTAGATGGGCACAATCTCTTTCAAGGAGAATCATATCAAGAAACTAGAGGCAAAACTTCAGCAAGAAAAAGATCTAGTGGCTAAATTCTCCAAACCAAAATCTATCTTACCCTTAATAGACAATTTCATCTCACAAAAAGGGAAGACTGGTCTAGGCTTTAAGGGAAGAACAAGGGCCACCAATCCATATGGAAATGGTAAGGGCCCAGTTCAGCCACTAGCCCATAAGGCCCCTATTTTCATTAGAAAGGTAGTGCAACCTACAAACAGGTATGATCATGAAACTACTCATGATCACTGTGAGTATGGAGTTCACCTTGGCAAGTGTGCAAATGCCAAGAGGACAATCTATAGGCAAGCCCATCAGATTCAAAAGGAATTCATAGGGTTTGCTGCTCCAGCACCCACACTAAAAAATACTGTTTGCAACATGACTGTGAAGTCTGTACCTAAGAAAAGGTATAACAGATTTGAGTGTTGGTGTTGTGGAAAGGTAGGCAACTTTGCCTTGGACTGTTGGTTTAACACAAGTGTTAAAACAAAGAGTAGTTTACCTATCAGAAAATCTGTAGGAAAACCTGTATTTTTCAAGACTAACAAGAACCTAGGACCCAAAAGTAACTTGGGTTCTAAGGATAAGTAATCCTTTATTTATTGCAGGTGAATGCAAGTGACCATACCCCAATATGGTACTTGGATAGTGGCTATTCCAGACATATGACTAGAACAAGAAGAATATTGAGGGACTTTTTACCCATAGAGAATGGTACCAAAGTCATCTTTAGTGGATCAGAAACTGGAGTCATCAAAGGATTTGGTAACATCTCTCGTGACTCAATTACTATCACTAAAGTTGCTTATGTGAAGGGTCTGAAACACAACCTGATAAGCATAAGTCAGCTTAGTGATCTAGGTTATTACATCTCCTTTCACAAAGGGGAGTGCCAAATTAAAAGGTCAAGTGATGAATAGATCATTTTGACTGGCACTAGGAGAGGAAATGTTTATTGTATTAACCTAGATTGTGAGTTAAACAACTCACCTATTTTCATAGTTGCAGATGAGACAGCCTCACTGTAACACCTCTACCCGTCAAGAAGAATATAATAGAGGGTCCGGTCGGGGCCCCACACCATATTCCACAAACAGGCGGAAACGCTACGAACTAATATCAAAACCAACGCATCCTAACACAGAGCATTCTAGCGGAAGCTTCACGGTTAAAACTTTGAACTCAAGATAAAGAACACTGTCCATTATAACATAGGAATGTCTACAAACAACCAAAGAGTCCGGCCTTAAGGCCTTACAAGTTTTTCTTAATAAGGTGTGGATTACAGACATCGGCACGCAGGCCGACCACACATGATCAAAAAGATACAAAACAATGCCTTTGAGGGCAGCAACGCAGCTTGGGCTTCAGCCCGCTAAGTCCCGCTCGGACCAGCACCTCCAGTACCTGTAAGAACCAATCCACCAAGCGGTGGTAAATATGGCAACGGTCAGCATTCAGCTGACCAATTATAACGATCCTGCCCCTGGCACGGGGCAGTGGAATTCCATCCCTGCATAGCAATCGTCCAGTATGATATATATAGCAATTCAAGCAAGACGTGCACGACCGCACAGTCACATATCACAAATGCCAGCATGACGGCCCGACGTTCCGTGCACTCATGGCACACTCGGGTGCACCGGAAACACCGGATCTCACCATTGAGCATTTAGTCTGGCACGCTGGCCCAAGACTCTCATTATGCCGCTGACGAAAGCCCAATTCCTTGGCGCTCTCATGTCCAGCCTACATAACGCAGGTACAGATCAGCCACCCCCCGTTGCTCAAATCGCCTTGCCCAACCAAGTACATCGTACCTGAGGCCATATTTAAAGGCGCGGGTCGGTCTCACCTTGCCTGTTCGGCACGAAGCCTTTTCATACAGTTGCAGCCCAACGCTCAACCGCACACAAAGTGGAAACTCACAGCCACAAGTGTTGAACCCAACTCTCATAATTTCCTGGACTTCCTCCAGTATTTTATCCAGCATGCATATAAGTAATAATCACAGAGTCTTCTCTGATATGCAAACAAGCATCACCAATCCAGAACAACATGTCCAGATGGGCTTCACACAGCATGCCTAGATCCGTACTCCAATTCCGGACTCTAACAAGGGGGACTTCACATATCTACCCCAAGGGACGCCACAACCCACCGCATACTCACGGGGAAGGGTTTTCCCTATGCAATGCAGGAAAGAAGGACTTCACATGTCCAAGAAGGAAATTGTTACCCTAGGAATTCGCTTCGGAGCCATGGAGAGAAATTAATACGGATGAAAGCCTTCGCAGCAGCGTTGCCTTCGCAAATCCGAACTCGGCTCGCGATTTGGACCACCGTAGCACCACCGGCAGCCGGATTCCACTTCTTCCTCCTCACCTTGCTCTCCCCTCTCTCTTAGATTTAGAAAGAGAATATGAACTCAAAAATGAGCTTAGCCTTCTCCTTTCCTGGCCTTATCAAACCAGGAATTAGCCCCAGCCACTAGATCTTCTTTAAGGAAAATGAACGGCCAAGATCTGCCTGAAAAAGACTATTTTTTTGGCCGACACGGCCTATGACACGCCCGTTGTAACGCCCCAAAATGTTGTAGGAGCGACGGGGATCGCTTTTGTCTGAGATAATTTTTTTTTGAGCAGGTGACACGGGTCCCGACACGGCCGTGTCGGCCGTGTCGAGCTGGCCGTGTGGTCGACCATGTTAAGGTCGACGATCGTTGGGTATGGAACACGACCAGGCACACGGCCGTGTCCCAGGCCGTGTAGCATCGGGTCGTTTCAAACATTCTGAGGTATTGCACACGGGACATGACACGGGTCTGTACACGGCCGTGTCCCAGGTGACACGGGCGTGTCAGGGGCCGTGTCAGAGGCCGTGTACTTCTCTGACTGAAAATGTTGAAAACGGGTGCCGTGACACGGGTCACGACACGGCCGTGTGGAGCGAGACACGGCCGTGTCGAAGGCCGTGTCAAAGGCCGTGTCAGGAGCCGTGTGCTGGTTTTCGAATCGATCGGGACGGCGAATGGCTAACACGGCCATGCACACGGCCGTGTTGTAACCCGTGTTCGGCCCAGATTTTCTAATTTGGGTTCCGATCGTGGCCGTTCGTTCTTTTCCTTGGAAGATCCAACGGTGGGGGGCCTCCCTGGGCGGTTTATGGCCGGGAATAGGGTTCCAAACCCTCATTCCCCATTTTCTTTTATCTCTCTAAGTTCTAGAGAGAAGGGAGAGCAAGGAGGCCAAGTTCCGGCTGCCGGCGAAGCTTCGGAGGTCTGTTTCGCGAGCGGAGTTCAGATCCGCGAAGGTGGGAGCGTTGCGGTGGTGTTCGACCGAGCAAATCTTCTCCATGGCTAGGAAGAGGGGACGGAAGGTAACGACACTTCTCCTCTCGGTTTTTAGGATTTAGGATGCATGAATAGCATCCCCTTCCTTTCGTATTTTGAGCGCAGAATCTCTCAAATGAGAGGGATTCGTGTAGCGGTTCAAGAGGAACCTCCGGGTTGAGTATGTTCATCCCGGCATGCTTGCATTAGAGATCCGCTTCGTTAGCGGATTAGGCATTGTGGGTGAAGCCGTGGTCGCGACCGATAGACCGACCCGGTGATGTTGCATAGCGAGCTTCGGTAGAAAATCCGTTGCGGCAATACTTCGTTGTATGCATGTGTTTTTCCCCTTTTGTTTGAGTGAGTACTCGCAGTCAGAACCGGACAAGGTTAGCTCCGCTTTGTGCGGTATATGGTTTCCTTGGAGCGTGGGAAAGATGCGGTACGAATGGTAATTGGGATGGGGAAACCTTGTTTTGAGCTGTGCAAAGGTGCGGCTAGGTCTCCGTGGTCGGCTGGCTATCCCGTGACGTGCAAGTCATGTGGGGAAAGTGTCCCGGCGAGACTAGCCCTTGTGTGAGACTGACGAAAATGCCGAGCGGAGGGCAAGCCCGGGCAATGTGGCCATGGGCGGGTGGGGTCCAGCAAGGCTTCTTAGAATCGGTCAGTGTGAGACGGAACCCTGACGTGCGACGTCAGAATATGCGGGCAAGCCCGGGGTTTAAGACCCATGTGCGGGTGGGGCCATTGCAAGGTTTCGTGTGACGGCCTGTGTGCCGTTGGGGACATGGTGTTTCCCTTTTAATTGCGGCTTTATGCCAATGGGGAAACGTAAGTACCCAATGTTTGATGTTGTGCTAGATGCATACGAGCTAGGGTGCCTTGGGTGAATCCCGGGTTGCATTCATGTTGCATAGTAGGCCCCTTTTACTTTGTACAAAACATAGAGAACATGTATGCTGTATGAGACATGCAAGCCTGTTTATCGCTTTAATATATATGCTCTTTTGGTATATGAAGTGTTAACTTGCAGGTGGAGTGGTACCCCGGGGTCCGTTAGGGACGGCCGGGAGGAGATGTGTTTGTTACACAGTAGAGGTCAGCCTTTGCTAACCCACGTTACTTCAAATCCTTACAGGGCAAGGATCGCATGCAGGAGCTATCGCGCCGGGCGAAAAGCCCTAAGCCTCATGAAGTGTTGCTGTGCTTGGCTAGTTTCTTTTCCTTGTTTTGCTGATGTTGTTTGATCATGTCCGGCTTGCATGTCAAGGTAGCCTAGGAGTGCTTGGCACTTTTATATTTTGTTTGGACCATTATTGTGTAAGGCCTTAAGGCCATTTGCTAGTCTATCATTAGTGGATAACTTCTGTCGGTTTGTTCTGTTTCCGCTGTGTATGTCCGGAGTTTTGAGTTTGGGTAGTTTCATATCATCTTTTAATACTAAAGCTGTGGTGTCCGTATGTTGTGGGGCCCCGGCCGGACCCATATTATATTGTCTTTACAGGGGAGGTGTTACACCCGTGTCACAGGCCATGTACCATTAAGCGGCACATGCGGCACACACACCGACTGAAATCTACCAGAACACGAGCATCGACACGCCCGTGTCGAACCTGACACGCCCGTGTCAGTCATGTGACACGCCCGTGTCACCCCCGTTACACGGTACTCAACGATCTCCAAAACGAATAGAGAAGGACACGGGTAAAACACACGCCCGTGTCAAACTTGACACGGCCGTGTTCTCCAGAACACGGCTGGGCTCCAGGCCGTGTACTTCTCTTACTCAATCTGGCCTTCTCTTGGGTATGACACGCCCTGGGACACGCCCGTGTCTAGGGCCGTGTCCCACGATCGACTATAGTCGACCACCGATCGTCGACCAGCTGAACACGCCCTGGGACACGCCCGTGTCCCAGGCTGTGTACCCCTGACACGGCCTGGGACACGCCCGTGTTCCAGGCCGTGTCAAACAGCCTCCATCTCAAATATGTTTTCAAAAGTCTTTTGAGATTTATGGGGTGTTACAATCCTCCCCTCCTTAATAAAATTTCGTCCTGAAATTTGAAGACAGCAGGGAGAAAACAACAAAACACTTATATGTTTCTGTTACATATACAACGAGCGAACAAGTTACGAAAATAACTCGGGAAACTCGGCTCGCATGGTCTGCTCGCTCTCCCATGTTAGCTCTTCTCGGCCACAATTGTCCCATCGGACTTTGACCATCCCGATTACTTTGTTCCGCAACTGTTTCTCGGCTCGATCTTCGATCCGTATAGGCCTCACCTTTGTCGTTAGCCCATACTCAACCGGCACTCGATCATTCGCAATCACTTGAGCTGGATCCTTGACTGCTTTGCGTAGCACCGAGATGTGAAACACATCATGCAATCCACCCAATTCCGATGAAAGAGTTTGCCGATAGGCAGCTTCCCCAACTCGTTCCACCACCTCAAACGGAATAAGGTATCGCGGACTTAGATTTTTCAACCGCCGAATCCGAGATACGCCTTTGAAGGGTTTAATCTTCAAATAGACCCAGTCACCCACCGCGAACTCCACGTTCCGGTGCTTAGCGTTGTAATACTTGGCTTGCCCATCCTGGGCTATTAGGAGCCTCTCTCGAATAGAGCGTATTGTTGAGGTAGCATCCTCGACTGCCTTTTGTCCCAAAATTTGGGACTCGCCAGTTTCTGCCCAAGCTAGCGGTGTACGCAACTTGCGACCATACAGAGCTTCAAACGGGGCCATGCCTATACTCGCTTGATAGCTATTATTATAGGCAAATTCCACCATAACAAGATGCTCTTCCAATTTCTTACCGAAGTCCAGGGAGCACATACGGAGCATATCCTCCATCGTTCTGTTGGTTCGTTCAGTTTGGCCATCCGTTTGCGGATGAAAGGCCGTACTGAATGCTAACTTCGTGCCCAACATCTGATGAACTAGTCTCCAATCTTTCAAAGTAAATCGCCCATCTCGCTCACTTACGATGCTCTGGGGAACACCGTGCAATCGAACAATCTGCTCCACATAGAGCTTTGCCAACGTTTCCACTGAATCGTCCCGCTTAATTGGTAAAAAGTGAGCCACCTTTGTCAACCGGTCTACAATCACCCAGATTGAGTCATGACCACGCTGAGATCTCGGCAATCCGTGCACGAAATCCATAGAAATATCCTCAAACTTCCACTACGGAACCGGCAATGACTTTAGGAAACCACTCGGTCGTTGACATTCTGCCTTTACCAAAGCACAAGTACGACATTTAGCCACATATGCGGCTATGTCCTTCTTTAAACCAGGCCACCAGAACAGTTTCTTCATGTCCTTGTACATTTTTGTGCTCCCAGGGTGAATTGAGTACTTTATAAAGTGTGCTTCATATAGCAATTCTTCTCGTAATTTACCCGCATAAGGGACGCACAATCGGCCATCCTTCCGTAACAATCCGTCATCCCAGGAGAATTGGTCACCAGACCCCTCCTTTGCATAGCGTTGGAGACTTTCATCCAACTCCGTTGCTCGCCGAACCCTGTCAGCAAGGTCATATTGAACCTCCAGCCAGTTCACGCATGCATTGGTCGAAGAATTTCTTTCCACACAAGATATCTCCAAAGCTTCCAACTCCTGGATTAGCCGCTCATCATGTATCCGCAACCAACTTGCCCGCACCGGAGTCCGACGACTCAAGGCATCAGCGACCACATTTCCCTTTCCGGGAACATAGTGAATGTCGAAGGTATAATCCCCAAGGAATTCCATCCACCTCCTTTGTCGCATATTCAAATCCTTTTGATCGAGCAGATACTTTAAGCTTTTATGATCTGTATAAATATCTACCTTCACGCCATAAAGATAGTGCCGCCACAACTTTAGCGAAAAGATCACCGCTGCCAACTCCAAGTCATGGACGGGATAATTACGCTCATGTACTTTCAATTGACGTGAGCCATAAGCGATCACCTTGCCAAACTGCAGGAGAACGCAGCCTAAGCCGCTTCCTGACGCATCGCTGTATATCTCAAAACCATCTGTACCACATGGAGACGTCAAAATGGGCGTCGTGGTCAAACGACTCTTCAGCTCCACAAAAGCTCGTGCGCACTCCGGCGTCCAAACGAACTTCTGATCCTTTCTCGTCAACGTAGTCAGAGGCAAAGCAATCCGGGAGAAGTTCTCCACGAACCGTCTATAGTAGCCCGCCAGTCCAAGGAAACTCCTGACCTCGGCCACCGAAGACAACACTGGCCAATCACGAATGGCACTTATCTTTGCCGGATCCACCGCTATGCCCTCTCCACTTACCATATGGCCTAGGAAAGCCACCGACGAGAGCCAGAACTCACACTTAGAGAACTTGGCATACAGCTTATTCCTTCGCAAGGTATGCAATACCAATCGCAAATGGTTTGCATGATCTTCCTCTGATTGTGAATATACAAGGATATCATCAATAAGCACAATCACAAACAGATCCAGGTATTCACGGAACATTCGATGCATGAGATCCATGAATACCGAAGGCGCATTACATAAGCCGAACGGCATCACTGTGAACTCATAATGACCATAGCGTGTGCCAAACGCTGTCTTGGGAATGTCACCTTCCCTAATCCGCAACTGGTAATACCCGGACTTCAAATCCAACTTCGAATAGACAGTTGAGCCTGCTAGCTGATCAAACAAGTCATCGATCCGTGGAATCGGATACTTGTTTTTCTCCGTCAGCTTATTCAGTTTGTGATAATCAATACATAGCCGCAAACCACCGTCTTTCTTTTTCACAAAAAGAACAGGCGAGCTCCAAGGTGACATACTTGGGCGTATGTATCCATGCTCCAACAACTCTTGCAACTGAACTTTCAGTTCGGCCATCTCTTTTGGCGCTACCCGATACGGCGAACGGGCCACAGGTTTCGCACCCGGCACCAGCTCGATAGCAAAGTCGATTTCCCTTTGGGGAGGTAACCCCGGAAGGTCCTTTGGAAACACATCAGCATAATCCGATACAATTGGCACTTCACTAACACTGGCCTTTGGCGTCACCGCCTCTATGAGTGTGAAGAACAACTCTGCACCCTTCCGAACTGCTTTAACAACTTGGAGAGCGGATAACAACATCCCACTCATCACTTGCATACCAATGAACTTGGTCTCTTGTTCGGTATTTTGCCCAAGTGTGACCTCTTTTGAAGTGCAATCTATACAGGCACGCTGCTCTGAAAGCCAATCCATACCAAAGATTATATCAAACTCCTTGATCGGTAATACTAATGTTTCCACCTTGAACTCCCAACTCCCTATCTTGACCTCAAGACCGCAAGATTGATCCGCGCACATCAAACATCTGTTAGGCAACAACACCTTTACACTGTCTGTCGTGGTCCGAATAGGCACCCCGACACGAAAGATAAAGTCCTCAGACAGAAACGAATGTGAAGCACCTGTGTCGAACAGTGCTCGCGCCGGATACTCTCGTATAAGGACAAACCCTATAACAGTATAATTAAAATAAGCACAGCACACCAAACAAAAGAACATTAAAACCTACGCGCACCTGTGACGACATCCGCCTGCTTAATGGCCTCCTGTTGTCCAAGGTTGAAGACCCTGGGCTACGCGTGTGAGGCAGAAGACTCCACCACAGCCTTCCCCTTCTCCGCATAAGACGCTCCCGTCTTCTTATCACCCTTTGGAGGACCAGATCGGCATTCACGTGCAAAGTGTCCCAACTTCCCGCATGTAAAACAAGCACGAGATCCATACCCAGATGTCTCCGACACAGTCGCAGAAGGAGCTTGTCCAGAAGACTTAGACTACTTATTCCATCTCTTTCGGTAGCCTAACTTTTCTGGACGCGGCGGCTTCACCTCTGGCTTCGTACCAACCAAGTTTCCCTTTGCTTGCCCCCGTTTCATGTCCGTCTCCAAAGACCGAGCCGTACAGACTAAGGCTTGAAATCCCTGACTCACAGAACTCGAGAGCAAATACCGCAACTCATCTCGCAGTCCCGCATAAAACTTACTAGTCTTACGCTCTTCTTCGGCGAAGATCGTGCCCGCATATCTGCCCAAATGAGTGAACTCATGCAGGTAGTCATCCACACTTCGATCTCCCTGCGCTAACCGTTGAAATTCCATTTCCATCGATATCCTTTGCTGCATCGGCAGATGTTGTGCTAAAAACAATCGAGAAAATTCTTCCATTGTAATCTCTGCCAATTGCCTGCCGGCCAAGTGATGCATTTCAATCTCATCCCACCACAATCGCGCCTCTCCTTCCAGTAGGAAAGTGGCTAACATGACTTTCTATTCCTCCTCAACCTTGATAGCTCTCATAATCCTCTTGATCCTTGCAAGCCAATCCTCTGCTTGGGCCGGGGTACCCGCCCCATGAAACTGCGGAGGGTTGAAGCTCAAGAATTGCTTCCATTGTTGATCTGCTACCCGCGGATCGACTTCGGCTTCTACCGATTCTTGCCGTACCCCAGCTTGCGTTGGCACCACTGCAGGACGTGCCTGCCCAGCCTCCTAAGCATTCATTACAGCAAGTACCGTTTCCGTGATGAGACGGACTGTTTCAGCGGATGGAGGAGTTGTGGGCACCTCAGCTGGAGCCGCACTTTCAACAGAACGTTGTGGTTCGGATTGACCCGCAACACTTCTGGTCACCTATATGTGTCAAATACACCATTTAGCGACCACGGAAAACGACAACCATACAAAACGAATACACAAGTTCAACAAACAAGTGTACTTGCATTCCTATGTGGACAATCTTGAGTTCAAGTTAAGGTTAGAACGACAGCACTAACACGTGCTCACCACCTCGCAAAAGAATTCATCCGCGAATTCGGAAGAGATCGACCAACAAGCTGATACCAAATTGTAACACCTCTACCCGTCAAGAAGAATATAATAGAGGGTCCGGCCGGGGCCCCACACCATATTCCAACAAAAAGCGGAGACGCTACGAACTAATATCAAAACCAACGTATCCTAACACAAGGATTCTAGCGGAAGCTTCACGGTTAAAACTTTGAACTCAAGATAAAGAACACTGTCCATTATAACATAGGAATGTCTACAAACAACCAAAGAGTCCGGCCTTAAGGCCTTACAAGTTTCTCTTAACAAGGTGTGGATTACAGACATCGGCACGCAGGCCGGCCACACATGAACAAAAAGAAACAAAACAATGCCTTCGAGGGCAGCAACGCAGCTTGGGCTTCAGCCCGCTAAGTCCCGCTCGGACCAGCACCTCCAGTACCTGTAAGAACCAATCCACCAAGCGGTGGTAAACAGGGCAACGGTCAGCATTCAGCTGATAATTATAACGATCCTGCCCTTGGCACGGGGCAGCGGAATTCCATCACTGCATAGCAATTGTACAGTATGATATATATAGCAATTCAAGCAAGACGTGCACGACCGCACAGTCACATATCACAAACGCCGACACGACGGCCCGACGTTCCGTGCACTCATGGCACACTCGGGTGCACCGGAAACACCGGATCTCACCATTGAGCATTTAGTCCGGCACGCTGGCCCAAGACTCTCATTATGCCGCTCACGAAAGCCCAATGCCTTGGCGCTCTCATGTCCAGCCTACATAACGCAGGTACAGATCAGCCACCCCCCGTTGCTCAAATCGCCTTGCCCAACCAAGTACATCGTACCTGAGACCATATTTAAAGGCGCGGGTCGGTTTCACCTTGCCTGTTCGGCACGAAGCCTTTTCATACAGTTGCAGCCCAACGCTCAACCGCACATAAAGTGGCAAATCACTGCCACAAGAGTTGAAACCAACTCTCACAATTTCCTGGACTTCCTCCAGTATTTTATCCATCATGCATACAAGCAATAATCACGGAGTCTTCTCCGATATTCAAACAAGCATCACCAATCCAGACCAACATGTCCAAGTGGGCTTCACACAGCATGCCTAGATCCGTTCTCCAATTTCGGACTCTAACAAGGGGGACTTCACATATCTACCCCATGGGATGCCACAACCCACCGCATACTCGCGGGGAAGGGTTTTCCCATATGCAATGCAGGAAAGAAGGACTTCACATGTCCAAGAAGGAAATCGTTACCCTAGGAATTCGCTTCGGAGCCATGGAGAAAAATTGAGACTGATGAAAGCCTTCGCAGCAGCGTTGTCTTCGCAAATCCGAACTCGGCTCGCGATTTGGACCACCGTAGCACCACCGACAGCCGGATTCCACTTCTTCTTCCTCACCTTGCTCTCCCCTCTCTCTTAGATTTAGAAAGAGAATATGAACTCAAAAATGAGCTTAGCCTTCTCCTTTCCCGGCCTTATCAAACCAAGAATTAGCCCCAGCCACTGGATCTTCTTTAAGGAAAACGAACGGCCAAGATCTGCCTGAAAAAGACTATTTTTTTGGCCGACACGGCCTGTGACACGCCCGTGTCACAGGCCGTATACCCTTAAGCGGCACACGCGACACACGCACTGATTGAAATCTACCAGAACACGGGCATCGACACGCCCGTGTAGAACCTGACATGCCCGTGTCAGTCATGTGACACGCCCGTGTCACCCCCGTTACACGGTACTCAACGATCTCCAAAATGAACAGAGAAGGACACGGGTAAAACACATGCCCGTGTCAAACTTGACATGGCCGTGATCTCCAGAACACGGCTGGACTCCAGGCCATGTACTTCTCTGACTCAGTTTGGCCTTCTCTTGGGTATGACACGCCCTGGGACACGCCCGTGTCCAGGGCCGTGTCCCACGATCGACTATAGTCGACCACCGATCGTCGACAAGCTGAACACGCCCTGGGACACGCCCGTGTCCCAGGCCGTGTACCCCTGACACGCCCTGGGACACGCCCGTGTCCCAGGCCGTGTCAAACAGCCTCCATCTCAAATATGTTTTCAAAAGTCTTTTGAGATTTCTAGGGTGTTACACTCACTATGTGTCAAATGGCAGAAGTGGCTAGCTCATCTTAACTATAAGTCCATAGGACTGCTATTCAGCATGGGGTTGGTGAGGAATGGTCCTTATGTCAAGTGCATTAAAGAGGGAGTGTGTTCAGCTTGCCAAAAGGGCAAACAGACCAAGTATTCTTTTCCAGCACTAGATACCAAGGATTCATTGAGATGTTTATATCTCTTGCATTTGGATTTGTTTTGTCCTATGCCAGTTCAAAGTCTTGGTAGGAAGGCATACACATTAGTTGTTATGGATGACTATTCTAGATACACATGGGTATTCTTCTTAAGGAAGAAATCTGAAACCCCTTGTATTTTTCAGACTTTTGTTAGAAAAGTTCAGAATGAATTTAACAATTCTGTGGTCAAAATCAGAAGTGACCATGGAACTGAATTTTAGTCTGAATGTATGACCAAATTCTGTGAAGAATTTGGGATACATTAGGAGTTCTCCTCACCTAGAACACCTCAGCAAAATTGAATTGCTGAAAGAAAGAATATAACTCTCATTGAGGATGGTTGAACTCTACTCATTGAGACTACTCTCCCTGAATATTTCTGGGCTAAGGAAGTAAATACTGCTTGTCATGTTCTCAATAGAGCATCCATTAATAAGAAACTTAAGTTGACTCCCTATCAGATTTTGAAAGACAGAAAACCAAACATGTCTTATTTCAGAATCTTTGGTAGCAAGTGCTATGTCCTAGTGAATGGTAAGCACTACCAAATAAAGTTTGCTGTCAAATCCCTAGAATGGATATTTGTTGGGTACAGCAACAACAGTAGGGCATACAAGATCTACAACTTGACTACCCAAGTTGTAGAAGAGTTAGTTCATGTTGTTTTTGATGAGTCTAGATTGATTAATAATGAATTGTCTAGTGTTTCAGTTAGTTCTACAGGTCTATCAGATAGGCTGGACAAGATGACCATCAATGATGAAGCTCCTGCTAGGATGGATGATGCATGCTGTCTAGGGGGAGAACAAAACACACTGGAAGCAGAAGAGAATGAGGAGCATCAGGTGGAGGAAAATTAAGAAGGTCATGAGGTAGACAGGTTTCCTCCAGCAACAAGACACCTAAAGGATCATCCAGCTCACCAGATAATTGGAGATGCAAGTCAAGGTATTCTAACAAGGAGCAAGAGCATGAACACAGTTTTGTGTTCTTGCTTTTTGTCTCAAATAGAACCCAAAAAGTTTGAAGAAGCAATGCTAGATGCTAACTGGGTTGATGCAATGAAAGAAGTGCTGAATCAATTCAGGAGATGCAAAGTCTGGGAACTGGTTTCTAAACCTAAGGATCACAATATCGTAGGAACCAAGTGGATCTACAGAAACAAACTTGATGAAAATGGAACAATCATTAAGCACAAGGCCAGGATGGTAGCAAAAGGCTACAAACAAGTGGATGGAATAGACTTTTATCAAACATTTTCCCCAGTAGCAAGACTGGAGGCTATAAGGATGTTCCTGGCCTATGAACCATATCAAGGGTTCAAGGTATTTCAGATGGATGTTAAGTCAGCAATTCTAAATGGTGACTTGAAAGAGGAAGTCTATGTTGAACAACCATTGGGTTTTGTAGATCCTCACTGTCCTAATTATGTATATAGGCTTAGGAAAGCCCTATATGGTTTTAAATAAGACCCCTGGGCTTGGTATGAAACCTTGTCTGCTTTCCTTATTGAGAATAAATTCTCAAGGGGAAAGATAGATAAAACTCTATTCTATAGGGAATCCAAAGGCAAGATAATCTTAGTCCAGATATATGTTGATGACATTATCTTTGGATCTACTAAGAACAACCTTTGCAGGAAGTTTGCCAAACTTATGTAAGGGAAGTTTGAAATGAGCAGTATGGGTGAACTGAAGTTCTTTTGGGGACTTCAAGTCAGACAGACTGATAATAGACTATCAATATCTAAGTCTAAGTTGACTAAGGAGTTGATTAAATAGTATGAAATGGACTCAGCTTCCACCATAAAAACTCCAATGGGAACAAGTATGCCTATAGGCAAAGATGAGGCAGGGAAACCTGTTGATGAGTCTTTGTATAGAGGAATAATTGGCTCCCTACTCTACTTGACTGCTTGTAGACTTGACACCATGTATGCAACATGTGTCTGAGCCCGGTACAAAGCATGCCCTACGGAATCTCATTATACTGCAGTTAAAAGGATTTTGAGATATCTCAAGGGCACACCTAATCTAGGTCTTCTGTACCCTAAGAATAGAGATTTCACACTAACTGGTTTCTAAGATACAAATTTTGCAGGATGCAAATAAGACAGGAAAAGTACTATAGGAACCTATCAATTCCTAGGAGGAAGACTTGTGTCTTGGTGCAGCAAGAAGCAGACCAATGTAGCTATATTAACGGCTGAGTAAGAATATGTAGCTGTAGGTAGCTGTTGTGCACAACTATTGTCGATAAATCACCAACTAGAGGATTATGACATCAAGGTAAGTAGAATTCCATTATTCTGTGATTCTACTAGTGCTATTTCTATTGCTAAGAATCCTGTATCACACAGTAGAACAAAGAATATAGAAATTAAATTCCATTTCATCACAGAACATGTAGAAAAAGAAAATATTAGTCTAGAGTTTGTGAATACAAATAATAAAATTGCTGATATTTTTACAAAACATCTGGATGAAACTAAATTCAATTATTTTAAAATTGAATTAGGTATGTTGAATCTATATTAGGTTAGCAAAAGCTACCTTAAGTAGAACATGTAAGCTCAATTTTTCAAAGGAAATTTGTCTAAGTACCAAGTTTGTGTCGACACAAGCAGACCTTTTGTCGACACTCTCAGTATGTTGTGTCGACAAAGAAAATGGATGTGTCAACATAGAAATAATATCTGTGTCGACTGAAGAATAGGTGTCGACACAACTCTATTGAGACCATATAACTAGAGGACTTTTTGTTCGACACACAAGAGTTTATGTCGACACAAGTATGTTGAGACATTTAGTTAGATGATTTTTTGTGTCGACACACAAAATTCAAAGTCGACAGTCTGTGTCAAGACATGTCGACATCTATATTGATACTGACATAAGTATGTCGCCACATACATGTGTCAACAAAACCTCAGTATTGTCGAGACCTAGACCTATTATGTCGACACATATAAGATTTTGTCGACTAGTCCTAGTGCTAAGCCGCGTCTTTTGAACTCCCCTTTACACTTAGACTATAAATAGGTGAAGCCAAAATATGGTCGACTATGCTTTCTGATTTCCTGGCTATGCAACCTCTGTGGATGAGAATCATCTTTCCTTTTCACCTCCATCTCTCTCTTTTGGTAATGGCGCCTCATCTAGAAGACAAGGTGAACGAAGAATATGAGATGGTCAGTGGTGGGTTCACGACAGCATCACCGGAGATTCAGGGAGTAATTGCCCTAATTTTAGACAATGGTTTGGAATTCTTGGTCTCAGAACCAACAAAGATATGGAAGAAAGAAGTTCTGGAATTTTATTCTTCTACAACTACATACGTGGACGGGAAGAAGATGAAAGCTACTGTTCAAGATACCCGTGTGAAAATTACCTTGAAAATAATCCGAAAAGCACTCCAACTCTCAAAGGTTAAGGAGGAAGATGACGTACAACCATCTATGATCGAGGAGGCCTTAAAATGGTGTGGGTTAAACCTAAATACTGAGATAGGATCATCTATCAACCGAAAAGGGATGAATTCACAAGGGAAGTTCCTTTCTGAGATTGTAGGAAAGGTCATATTGTGCAAAACAGGTGGACATGACAGAATCTCAGCCACCATGTTCCACCTGATGTCCAGGATCATTTTCAAGCTTAAGACTGATTGGACAACCATATTATTTGATAAGTTACGTGAAGGTATCAAGAATCTAAACATGGGGAGAATTTGATGAGTCCCTATTTTATACCTTATTTTGGACTCATCTTGGCCTTTTTCCTCAACTATACACTACCTTTTAGCGCCATTAGTACTTCTTTTGGTTAGCTACGGCATTCCACGCCCTGTGCACCTTTTTAGCCCATTTCTGTGCTTGTGTGCATTTACATTCTTTTTATGATTATTATTGTTTGCTGCGGCTGCCACGATCGATATCCCGTGCAGTTTTCCTGCAGGTTTGGGGATCGTGAGGGCATTCGGGATAGGCGTTTCACTGTTTTTGTCAATGGAGTCAGTGGTCGTGCGTTTTTACCCACGCACGACCATCGACCTCCTGGCGCACGATCACTGATCGTGCGCAGCCCGGACTCATTTTGGAAATCCCTGTCTTGAAACTTCCGCACGATCACTCGCCATACCGCGCACGACCACTGTTCGTGCGTCGTCGATCGTGCGCAGTCATACCCTATTTTATAAAAGTTCTGTCTGGCTATTTCCACATGATCATCAGCATTGCCTCGTATGATCACTGATCGTGCGCTGCTGATCGTGCGCGACCATTGATTTTCTGATGCAGGTCTACAGGTTGCTCGCGCACGGGCGCTGACCTTGGTCGCGCACGACCACCGGTCGTGCGCCAGTGGTCGTGCGCCCTATTTATTCTGCAAGCTATAAAATGCCATGTTCCGCGAATTAGGGCAATCGGGACACATTATGGAACCTCCGCAAGTCCGCCATTCCGCCCTACAGCAGTTCCATTCGCCTCCACCTTCATCCCCATCATCGGGAGGACCTTCTACAGAGATTCCAAAGCATTCTGCATCCTCCGGTGACCCTCCCGGCCATTGAAGCATTCTTCTCCGAGCTTTCCACCAAGGAAGAAGACGAAGCATACCTAGAGAACGGAATTACAGGCCCTCGAGGTGACAGCTCGGTGGTACCGGAAGCCCTCCTCGGACTGCGCTTGGAAGCGGATTGACAACCCGCACCTCCGGCCAACAACCGCGGTGGATCTTCAATCTCGTGGTTTTGCATTTTCTCTCTTATCTTGTTGAATGGATTGTTTATGCATGTAATGAACATTAATTTCCAACTTTGTTAAATTGGATCATTTGTGTTTCATCGTGCTTGTGAGAATTATCCTTTGATGCGCCTCGCTCCATCTCGCTCCACTCCACACGTTCGTTTCACTCAATTTCACTTCGCACTAATCACCTCACTCGCTAGACTTCCGTCCATTCACCAACCGAAGAACGGCATCACGGCCGCTACATCCATCTCGCCTTAAGAAGCGGTGATTGCGACCCGCATAATTTACATTAGTGCAATCGGTCGTAAGACCACCAACCAAAGCCCCCTTCTCTTTTTGTTTATTTCAATTAACTCTCATAACAATAGTTTTAGAGTCTAAATCGTTCAACGCTAATTGCATTCCTCAAGAGACCGACATCCGGGGATTTATTCCCAACTTTATTACTCAGCAATTTCCACAGCTGAGTCAGAGTATGTTGCTGCTGGAAGCTGCTGTCACAGCTATTGTGGACGCAACATCAGCTTAAGGATTATGGTATTCAGGTAAGTAGAACACCCCTTTTATGTGATTCAAAGTGTGCTATTTCTATTGCTAATAATCCAGTTTCTCATAGTAGAACTAAGCATATAGAAATCAAATACCATTTTCTTAGAGAACATGTAGAAAGAGGAGACATCTCATTGGAATTTGTAAAAACAGATTATCAAATAGCAGATGTATTTACTAAGCCTTTAGATGAAACCAAATTCAATAAATTCAAAATTGAATTAGGTATATTAACCATTGATTAATGTATTAACAAAATCATTAACAATGCTATTGAAGTGGTATATAAGTAAGTAAAAGTAATAACAACATAATCAAGTGTTAAAAAGGACACATTGAAGTTACAGAAATTGGCTAAGTAAGAATGTGTCGACACATTCAGTAATAATGTGTCGACTCAAAGAAATTATGTCGACAAGTCAGAAATATTGTGTCGACACAGAGAATATGTGTCGACACTTAAGAGTTATATTGTCGACTTAACCAGAAATATAATGTCGACTCAACCAGGAAAATGGTGTCGACACTTACAGAATATGTGTCGACACTTATCCTTAGAGTCGACACAGAATTTCTGTTTATCTAAGGTGTCGACATAACCACAAATTGGTGTCGACACATAGAAGGCTGAAGTAATGTCGAGACAATAGAAGTTTGTGTCGACACATTCCGTCTGTGTCGACACATTTTGACTGTTTTTGGCGCCTTTTGAACTTCTTTCAACTGAGGATATAAATAGGTCAAAAACTCATTCTGTCGACACGCTTCCAAGGTTTTCGAGACTAAAACCCTGTGTCGACAGTCTATCTTTCTCTCTTCTCTCAAGCTTTCTCGACGAACCGATGGCCCCAAGGATTGAAGACAACATAAATGAAGGGTATGAGTTGGTGCGCCAGGCCTTTGCAGAGGCGCCGCCAGATGTTCAAGGAGTTATCACCCTCCTCTCTGAGTCAGGGTTAGAATTTCTCATCTCAGAACCTACTAAAATCTAGAAGAAGGAGGTGCACGAGTTCTTTATCTCTGCATCAGTCCACTCTACTGGCCTCAAGATTAAGTCCACTGTTCAAGGGACTAAGGTGAAGATTAATCAAAGAAGTTTAAGAAAGATCTTTCAATTGCAAGTAGTTGAGAATGAAGAGGAAGTTCCTATATCTAAGACAAGGGAAGCCCTTCAATGGTGTGGACTGGACTCAGGATTGAAGATTGGAGCTGCAATCAACAGGAAGGGTATGAATCAGCAAGGGAAGTTCTTGTCAGAAGTAGTTGGGAAAGTAATCCTCTGCAAGACAGGTGGACATGATAGGATTTCTGCATATATGTTCAGCCTGATAACCAGCATTGTTTTTACTATTCCTACTGATTGGTCAGGAGTGATCTTTGACAAGATCAAAGAAGGAATCAAGAAGCCTAACATGGCTAGGATCATGAGCCTGTACCTCACTGGAGTGATTCCTGAAGTGATGCAGCAACTGCAAGGGAGTAAGATTAATCATATGAGAAGAATGGATATGAGACTGTTCTCTAGGTGGGATAGGGTGTGATAATACGTTTTGTAGCCTAAACTATTATCGTATTTTATATTTTATATTGTACAAATTATGTCTATTATTAGTTTATTTTTATCCTTTTTATGTAAATTTTATTGCCACTAACTTTTTCCTGTCTTTTTGCAGGTTTTCAGAAAAATTGCCAAAATGGCCTGTCACGCCCCCCTGTCACGCCCTCCCTGGGCGTGACCTAGGGCGTGTCACCCGATCCCGAGGACACCTGACGGAAGGGACAGAAAACGGTCAAAACCGCTGTCACGCCCCCCTGTCACGCCCTCCCTGGGCGTGTCACCGGGCGTGACCAGGGGCGTGTCGCCCTCTGCCGCAAAGCTGCCGCCGCATTAAATGCCCTTCCGCCTCAGCACGCAAATAGTACTGTCACGCCCCATGTCACGCCCGTGACATGGGCGTGACACCCTCCTTTTTCGGCGACTGACGGATTTCCGACCAATGATTTGGACATGACATGCCTGTCACGCCCCCCTGTCACGGGCGTGACCTAGGGCGTGACCACCGACGTACCGAAGCAATCATCCCTCCCGCCAGAATCCAGAGCCCGAGGTCAACATAGTACTGTCACGCCCCCGGACACGCCCCCCCTAGGGCGTGTCGGAGGGCGTGACCAACCCGAGATTTTTTTTCTATAAATTGAGCCCCCCCCTCTCCATTTCAGCAAGCTTTGGTTGAGTGGGGGAGGTGCTGCCCCTTTGTTTCTTGATCCTTTTTCATGCTTTCTCTCTCTCTCTCTCCCCCTCTCTTTGTAGTTTTTGGTTAACCCTAGTTTAATCTTAGTTTGTGCTAGCTTTTAATGTAATTTTCTTCTTGCTTAGTGCTTAATGTAGGGCTAGAATAGGGTTTAATTTTCATGCACTTGTAATTTTATTTTCATTAGTGTAACTTGTCCTTTTTCATTAATAAAATTGTTCTTCCCTTAGCTTGTGTTCTTCTTATGTTTTTTTTCTACTCATCTCCCCCCCCCTCCACTCCATTATGATTAACTAATCCTCCTTGTACTCGATCTTGATGATCCGAGGTTAGAGCGATTATGTTATGATGTTTTAATTAATCTGTTCTTTTTAGGATAGGGCCTTGAATTACTCTTGATTTATCACGGGTCGAAGGTATATTTTCGATATATACTCTCCGCCTTTGCTTTCATTCTGGGCTAGCCGAGAGGCCGAAAGAATGAAGTGAGCATTCAAGAGTAAAGGGAGTTGTACGCACCCCTCGAGAGAGGCAGACGTCCAAATCTCCCGGATTGGAGTAAAATCCAATAGTGGGGTTCACCGCGTAAAGCGAGTTTTAGGCCTCCGATTTAGACGAGAGTCGGTCGGACCTTCCTAAACTCAGTTGGGCACGACTTCGAGAGAAGCGTGTTCAAGCTTTAGGAACCTCCACGGTCAAGGACCCTTATCCTATTAAGTTTAGATTTTTTGCATTTTCTTAATCATCTTTAGCCGAGGTGAATCTTGATCGGGTGCATTTCCATTTCATATTTTCTACCTTTCGTAGTAATCACCTGTCTTGTGCTCTTTAATTAACTGTAGTAATTTCTTTTCTAGCTTAGTTGTTTGCTTAATAGCCCTCTTACTTGCAGTGTTTCTTTTTCTAGAATAGCTTTACTTTCTCCCCTGCACTTAGATTTTCTAAAACCCTAGTTTTTCCGTCGATAAGATAATAGCGTTCGTGTGAGTAAGCTTAGCCAACAGTTCCCGGATTTCAATACGACACTTGTGTCCCCTTGCTACAATTCGATAGGTATACTTGCCTCATCGGGTTGCTAGTTCGGTTGCGTTTATTTTCTTCGAACCCTAGCGCGCAACAAGTTTTTGGCGCCGTTGCCGGGGACCCAACTTCCGTTGATATTTTGAAAACACGAACCTATTAATTTTATCTCTTCTCTTTCTCATCCCCTTTCTTTAAAGTTTTAAAAAATCAAAAAAATTTAATCACCGCTCTTAATAGAAACCAACCTCACAATTTTTCTACGCCACCTAATTCTCTCGAAAAGGGCAAAGGGCTTTAAGCGCCACTATCTTGTCTAGTACCGTGCGAACCCTTCACGGGGTAGTCCTTGGGAAGTTCGGGAGTTAATTTATATATAAAAAAAATCTATTTCAAAAAGAAAAAAAAAGTTTTAATTTAATTTTCTAAATCAAGTTTTTCTTTCTAGTTTATCCTTTTTCTCTTTCTCTTCTTCTTTTCTGTTCTTTTAGTGCATGACCCGCGGGAGTCCGTCGGTTATTTTGGACTTGGACCACGAAATTGAGCGTACTCTTCGGAGAAGATCGCGATTTCAAGGTCCTACTATCCAAGTGCCGGTTGAGGACTCCGAGTCATTTAATACTTTAAGAATGGAAGAACCCAACGTAGATGAGGCCGTGCAAAGGACTATGTCCTATTATGCACGACCGAACCTCGAGGGAACAGAATCGAGTATAGTCCGCCCTACTATAGCAAATAATAACTTTGAACTAAAGCCTAGCATAATTCAAATGGTGCAGCAATATGTGCAATTTGACGGACTTCAAGATGAAGATCCGAACGCACATATAGCTAGCTTTCTTGAAATTTGCGACACCTTCAAGATAAATGGTGTCACAAATGATGCGATCAGGCTAAGACTCTTCCCCTTCTCTCTAAGAACTAAAGCTAAGCAGTGGCTTAACACACTTCCGAAAAATAGCATAACCACTTGGAATGAATTAACTGAAAAATTTTTGGCGATGTATTTTCCGCCCGCTAAAACTGCAAAACTTAGGAACGACATCTCTGCCTTCGGACAAATAGACTCTGAAACCCTTTACGAAACCTGGGAGAGATTTAAAGAATTATTAAGATGATGCCCACATCACACGCTGCCTGTATGGTTACAAGTGCAGACGTTTTATAACGGGCTAAATCAAAGCACGAAGCAAATGATAGACGCAGCTTCTGGCGGTACTTTAAATCATAAGACCCCGGAAGCCGCTCTTGAGCTTTTTGAGGACATGGCCATGAACACTTATCAGTGGAATGTGCCTAGGTCCCGCCCAAACAAGCCTGCAGGTATCTATGAAGTGGACAACGTCTCCCAGCTCGCTCTGCAAGTAGAAATCCTAAGCAAAAAAATCACGGAGATGACTGCTGCCTCCGCCCCTCAGGTATGGGAATCTGCAACCCCTACTCCAGAACATTTAGATTATGTTAATAATTTGCCTAGAACTGCTTTTAATAATTTTTCTGCTGCGAATTTTCATCCGCCTGGTTTTAATTTTCCGAATAGTTATAACCCCGCTTTAAGAAATCACCCGAACTTTTCATGGAGTAATCCATCGAATGCGATGCGCCCACCTCCGCAAAATGATTTTTCTGCACAACCACCACCACCACCACCACTTCTTCAAAATTACCCAAAACCTCCAAGCTTGGAGGAATTACTTTCTAAATATATCACCACAAATGACGCCACTATAAGAACGTTAACCGGAAGCGTAAAAAGTCTAGAAAACCAGGTAGGACAGCTCGCGAAAATAATTTCTGAGCGACCCGCAGGGTCTCTTCCTTCCAATACCGAACCCAACCCGAGAGAGCAAGCGAAAGCTATAACTCTTCGGAGTGGGAAGCAAGTCTCCGGTATGGTAAGTGAAGAGCCCGAGGCAAGCTCCGCTCCTGCTTTTAAAAATCAAAGCTCCGTTCCCGCTTTTAAAAATCAAAGCTCTGCTCCGCTTCCACCCTCTACTGAAGAAGTAATCACCCCCACTTTAGAAAATAATCTCACTCCACCGCCCATCTTCAAAAATAATTCAACTCCTCCATACCCCTCTGAACTTAATAGACAACGTCAAGATGACCAGTACTCCCGCTTCTTAGAAATCTTCAAACAAATCCACATTAATCTTCCCTTCCACGAGGCTATTTCGCAAATGCCGAAATACGCCAAATATCTTAAAGACCTCCTCACAAACAAGAAGAAGTTAGAGAATCTTTCGCACGTCACGCTTAACGCCGAGTGCTCCGCCGTTTTAACAAACGGTTTGCCGAAGAAAATCAGTGACCCGGGTAGTTTCTCTATCCCGTGTGTCTTCGGTGATCTCTTTGTTAAACACGCGTTAGCCGACTTAGGCGCAAGTATAAACCTGATGCCCTTTTCGTTGTTCAAAAAGTTAGGGATTGGTAGCCTTAACCCCACGCGTATGAGTATCCAGCTAGCCGATAGATCCGTCAAGTACCCGTTAGGAATAGTGGAGGACGTTCTAGTGAAAGTCGACAAGTTCATCTTCCCGGTGGACTTTGTCATTTTGGACATCGAAGAAGACGTCGAGGTTCCCCTGATCCTTGGCCGACCCTTCCTTGCCACCTCCCGAGCCATCATTGACGTAAGCAATGGTAAGCTCTTTCTTCGAGTAGGCGACGACGAAGTCACATTTCCGATCACCCCTTCGATGAAGAACACCTTAGCGAACGATGACTCATGTTTTTTCATAGACGCCGTGAGTGATGATTCTTCCTACTGCCTCTCCGACTTTGAAAAAGAATTTTCTACTTTTTGCTCCTCTTCTCTTACAACAGAATCACTGCAAGGAAGTGATGAATCTTCTTATTGTCTTTCTGAGTTTGAAAAAGAGTTTTCTGATTTTTGTTCTTCCTCTTTCCTCACCACTGAATCTGTACAAGAAGCCGTCTTGGCTGCTAGCACCACCCCTTATTACGTTCCTTATAAAAAAGTTTATGAAGATATTATTTTTGAAAAAGAAAGAATCTCAAAATCCTCTTATGAAGAACCCCCTACCCTAGAACTTAAAGAACTTCCCGAACACCTTAAGTATGCTTTCTTAGAAAAAGACTCCAAGTTACCAGTTATCGTTTCGGCCTACCTCACGGATACGCAGAACGATAAACTTCTTCTAGTTCTACGTAAGCATCGCCGGGCTATTGCTTGGCAAATTTCTGATATCAAGGGCATAAGCCCATCTTTCTGTACACATAAAATCCTAATGGAAGATAATTCGCGTAACTCTATTCAACCTCAACGTCGTATAAACCCGAATATGAAAGAAGTAGTTAAGGGCGAGGTTATGAAACTATTAGACGCAGGAATTATCTACCCGATATCGGACAGTAAGTGGGTTAGCCCCGTTCAAGTAGTTCCAAAAAAGGGAGGGATAACCGTAATTAGTAATGAGAATAATGAATTAATCCCGACACGGACGGTGACGGGTTGGCGTATGTGCATAGATTACCGTAAGTTAAATGATGCCACCCGTAAGGACCACTTTCCTCTACCGTTTATCGACCAGATTTTAGAACGTCTCTCCGGCCATAGCTTTTATTGTTTTCTCGATGGCCTCTCGGGGTACTTTCAAATACCCATCTCTCCCGAGGACCAAGAGAAAACTACGTTTACTTGTCCCTTCGGCACCTTCGCGTACCGAAGAATGCCGTTTGGATTATGCAATGCGCCGGCTAAATTTCAACGATGTATGCTCGCAATATTTGACAAGTACGTAGAAAGCATTATGGAGGTATTCATGGACGATTTCTCCGTGTTCGGCGATACCTTCGATAGATGTTTAGAAAACCTCGAAAAAGTCTTAGAATGATGCGAAGAAACTAACCTTGCCCTAAATTGGGAAAAATGCCATTTTATGGTGAGGGAAGGGTTAGTTTTGGGTCATAAAATTTCTGCTAAAGGTATTGAGGTAGACGTTGCCAAGATAGAAGTTATTGAGAAGTTGCCGCCACCTACAAACATAAAAGCTATAAGAAGTTTCCTAGGCCACGCTGGTTTTTATCGTCGTTTTATAAAGGACTTCCCCAAGATCACTAAGCCCCTCACCCATCTCTTAGAAAAAGACGCTCCATTCATTTTTGATGACTCTTGTATTTCTGCCTTTGAATTAATTAAAGAAAAGTTAATTAACGCGCCGATTATGATAGCTCCGGTGTGGGACCTTCCTTTCGAGATTATGTGCGATGCGAGTAGTTTTGCGGTGGGAGCCGTATTAGGTCAACGCATATCTAAGAACTTCCACCCCATCTATTACGCTAGTAAAACCCTCACATCTGCACAAGAAAATTACACCACAACCGAGAAGGAGCTCTTGGCTGTAGTATTTGCGTTTGATAAATTTCGCCCTTACATAACACTTTCAAAAATCATTGTTTTTACGGACCACTCGGCCCTCAAGTACCTTCTTGCCAAAACGGATGCCAAGCCTCGCTTGATTCGCTGGGTCTTACTCCTCCTGGAGTTTGACTTAGAGATCCGTGATAAGCGAGGAGCCGAAAACTTGGCCGCCGACCATTTATCAAGATTAGATAACCCCTTTATTGAAAAATTAAATGAAAAATATTTTAATGACTATTTTCCTGATGAGAAGCTGCTTTTAGTTAATACATCTACTTCGCCTTGGTTCGCGCACATCGCCAACTATCTAGTGGCCCGGGTGCTCCCAAAAGAGTTCTCCTCTCAGCAGAAGAAGAAATTCTTTTCTGAGCTGAAGAACTACTTTTGGGAAGACCCGCATCTTTTCAAAATTTGTGCGGATCAAGTGATAAGGAGATGTGTTTCTTTTGATGAAGGAATTGATATTCTAAAACATTTGCATGAAGGTCCGACAGGTGGGCACTATCAAGCTGCTCGCACCGCTCATAAAGTGCTTTGCGCGGGTTTTTACTGGCCTAGCCTGTTTAAAGACGCGCAAGCCTTTGTGAGCAGGTGTGATAGTTGCCAACGGTCGGGCAATATTTCTAATAAAAATGAAATGCCGCAAAATTATTTCTTAGAGTGCGAAATTTTCGACCTCTGGGGAATTGATTTTGTTGGCCCCCTTCCTTCTAGCTTCGGAAACAAATATATTTTAGTTGCTGTTGATTATGTTTCACGATGGGCTGAGGCCCAAGCTCTTCCTACGAACGACTCCCGAGTTGTAGTCACGTTTTTTAAAAAATTATTTTCTAGATTCGGTACGCCACGCGCAATCGTTAGCGATAGGGGTTCCCATTTCTGTAACGCGCAATTTTCAAAAATCCTTACTAAATACGGCGTTACGCATAAACTGTCCACTGCCTACCACCCCCAAACTAACGGTCAAGTCGAAGTAGTAAATAGAGAAATAAAAAGAATATTAGAAAAGACTGTTTCAACTTCTAGAAAAGACTGGTCAGCCAAACTTGACGATGCTCTATGGGCCTACCGAACAGCGTACAAAACCGCCCTCGGATGTACGCCGTATCGGCTGGTCTATGGAAAATCGTGCCATCTGCCCGTAGAGTTAGAACACCGCGCCTTTTGGGCCTTAAAATTTTTAAACTTCGATCCCCACTCAGTCGGTGACCTTCGAAAATTTCAACTAAATGAACTCGATGAGTGGCGCTCTTATGCTTATGAAAATAATAAACTTTATAAAGAGCGGACGAAGCGTTTACACGATAAACACTTAAGGCACCCTAAAAACTTTAAGCCGGGCGACCAAGTCCTGTTATATAATTCTCGTTTACGTTTATTTCCGGGCAAATTAAAATCTCGCTGGTCTGGACCATTTTCTGTTTTAGAAGTATTTCCTTATGGAACTGTTTTAATTTCTCACCCTGATAAGGGTAATTTCAAAGTGAATGGTCAGCGTCTTAAACTGTATTTTTTTGGTGATGATGATGTCAGTCCAAACACTATTAAGTTTCTACTTCACGAACTCTAACTTTGAACTTTTTATTTTTTTTGGCTAAAAACAATTTTATTTCGGGACAACAATATTTTTGGACAATATTATTTTTGATGCGTCGAGCTCAACGACGCTTTAACCAAAGGGCGCTCTTGGGAGGCAACCCAAGTTATCTTTTTCTGTTTTCTTTATTTTACAATTTTTGCCTCGGACGGCTCCGACAAGCTGATGCTTCTGCGATCGCCTGCTCCAACATTGCTGAATCCATCACAAAGTCCAAAGAAGACATTCGGGGAGCGGCATCACTCAGTTTTCGCAGCAAATAAATCCGGGGAAGTACCTGTATTTCAATTCTATCTTTTCAATTCTGCACTTTATTTTTCTCTCCTTCTCCAATCCCCTTCTTTAGCCATTGAGGACAATGTCTGTTTTAAGCTTGGGGGAGGATTTCCTCCTTCATTTTTGCTTAGTGTAAATAATTTCCTTTTTTGTAAATAGTTCCATAAATTAAAAAAAAAATGAATATCTTAAAATTCCAAAAAAGAGAAAAATTTTCCAAAATCCAAAAAAAAGAGAATATTTCTCAAAATAAAAAAAAAATATATATGTATTTTTGAATAGTTTAGACATTTTTGTATTTCAATAGTACCCCTAGTTTTTAGTTTTGTTTTACTCAAAATCTCCTATAAACAACTTAGTTAATTATAATATTTCTAATCGTCCTTTTTAATTATGTTTCACAAGTAAAATGTTGGCCATGCTGTGTTTCTAATTCGCGGTAGCATGTTAAGGTGAAATATTTTTCTAAAACTCGCATTTCTATTATGGTTTTTTGTTTTTTTATTTTTTTTCCTTTACTTTCTCAAAAATTCATCATCCACTATTTTCTTTTTCATTTTTGAATATTTTTTGTAAAGTCAACTTTTGAATAACGTAGTAGATGTGAACGATCCAAGTCACCTATTATTTCTATTTTCGAGTTAATTTCATCAATCTTCTTTTATTATCTAGGACTCGCTTTTTGAAATTTTTCAAACCTTTGTTTTAAATAAATTCAAAAGCGTGAAAATGATTTAGGCCGTTTTTGTTTTCGTTTGAGCTTTCCTGCCAACCTAAAAACTTTTACCACTAGTTAGCCGTTTTTGAGCCTTTTTCCGATTTCATTTGATAGCTCCTCTCTTCATTTCAGTTTCACCAAAGCCAAAATTTCCAACCTATCGAATCACACTAGCCTTTTTGAGTTTCATAAATTATTTTGACGATTTTGATAGGGTATTTTGTGATTTTTGTGGAGAAAGGTTTTCAAAAAAAAAAGAAGTATGTTCAAAAGTGATGTTTATTTTTGTTTGGCCAACTCAAAAAGGAAAATAAAAATATTTATGGCCTTTGTTTTGAAAAAAAAATGAAAAAAAAAATGAAAAAGAAGGAAAAAAATGTGTATATATTTTTATGAAAATTTTTGAAACTCTTGCTTTGGTTTAGTGTGATTTTAAACCTTCACGTTTATTTTTGAATTCCACTCCTAATCATTTTCCTAAACCAAACGTTTCTGTCTTATTTAAGTCCTTTTGATTCACGCTTTTTGTTTTTTATTTAACAACTAAGAAAAGAAAAATAGTAAATCAGTTTTAGTTTTAGATTTAAACCTAGATTTTTGATAATTAAATTGATATAATTATAATATGTTGCTTGGATCTAGTAACAACTCAATGCGTGTTTTTCATTTTCGTTGCTTTACTTAAGTCCATTTAAAAAAATCTCGTTAAAATTTTGGATGATTTGTTTTTATTAAGTAAAGTTTATAAAAGTTTTACCATACCTAAATAATTGTTTTAGACTTACATTTCACCTTTTCCCTACTAAGAATTTCGCATAGTACTTGTGTAGGCATAATTAGAACTTTTTGATTAGTCCTTTTTATAAATTTCTAGTTTTTATATTTTTTGCTTGGGGACAAGCAAAGCTTAAGCTTGGGGGAATTTGATAATACGTTTTGTAGCCTAAACTATTATCGTATTTTATATTTTATATTGTACAAATTATGTCTATTATTAGTTTATTTTTATCCTTTTTATGTAAATTTTATTGCCACTAACTTTTTCCTGTCTTTTTGCAGGTTTTCAGAAAAATTGCCAAAATGGCCTGTCACGCCCCCCTGTCACGCCCTCCCTGGGCGTGACCTAGGGCGTGTCACCCGATCCCGAGGACACCTGACGGAAGGGACAGAAAACGGTCAAAACCGCTGTCACGCCCCCCCTGTCACGCCCTCCCTGGGCGTGTCACCGGGCGTGACCAGGGGCGTGTCGCCCTCTGCCGCAAAGCTGCCACCGCATTAAATGCCCTTCCGCCTCAGCACGCAAATAGTACTGTCACGCCCCATGTCACGCCCGTGACATGGGCGTGACACCCTCCTTTTTCGGCGACTGACGGATTTCCGACCAATGATTTGGACATGACATGCCTGTCACGCCCCCCTGTCACGGGTGTGACCTAGGGCGTGACCACCGACGTACCGAAGCAATCATCCCTCCCGCCAGAATCCAGAGCCCGAGGTCAACATAGTACTGTCACGCCCCCCTGACACGCCCCCCCTAGGGCGTGTCGGAGGGCGTGACCAACCCGAGATTTTTTTTCTATAAATTGAGCCCCCCCCTCTCCATTTCAGCAAGCTTTGGTTGAGTGGGGGAGGTGCTGCCCCTTTGTTTCTTGATCCTTTTTCATGCTTTCTCTCTCTCTCTCTCCCCCTCTCTTTGTAGTTTTTGGTTAACCCTAGTTTAATCTTAGTTTGTGCTAGCTTTTAATGTAATTTTCTTCTTGCTTAGTGCTTAATGTAGGGCTAGAATAGGGTTTAATTTTCATGCACTTGTAATTTTATTTTCATTAGTGTAACTTGTCCTTTTTCATTAATAAAATTGTTCTTCCCTTAGCTTGTGTTCTTCTTATGTTTTTTTTCTACTCATCTCCCCCCCCTCCACTCCATTATGATTAACTAATCCTCCTTGTACTCGATCTTGATGATCCGAGGTTAGAGCGATTATGTTATGATGTTTTAATTAATCTGTTCTTTTTAGGATAGGGCCTTGAATTACTCTTGATTTATCACGGGTCGGAGGTATATTTTCGATATATACTCTCCGCCTTTGCTTTCATTCTGGGCTAGCCGAGAGGCCGAAAGAATGAAGTGAGCATTCAAGAGTAAAGGGAGTTGTATGCACCCCTCGAGAGAGGCAGACGTCCAAATCTCCCGGATTGGAGTAAAATCCAATAGTGGGGTTCACCGCGTAAAGCGAGTTTTAGGCCTCCGATTTAGACGAGAGTCGGTCGGACCTTCCTAAACTCAGTTGGGCACGACTTCGAGAGAAGCGTGTTCAAGCTTTAGGAACCTCCACGGTCAAGGACCCTTATCCTATTAAGTTTAGATTTTTATCGCATTTTCTTAATCATCTTTAGCCGAGGTGAATCTTGATCGGGTGCATTTCCATTTCATATTTTCTACCTTTCGTAGTAATCACCTGTCTTGTGCTCTTTAATTAACTGTAGTAATTTCTTTTCTAGCTTAGTTGTTTGCTTAATAGCCCTCTTACTTGCAGTGTTTCTTTTTCTAGAATAGCTTTACTTTCTCCCCTGCACTTAGATTTTCTAAAACCCTAGTTTTTCCGTCGATAAGATAATAGCGTTCGTGTGAGTAAGCTTAGCCAACAGTTCCCGGATTTCAATACGACACTTGTGTCCCCTTGCTACAATTCGATAGGTATACTTGCCTCATTGGGTTGCTAGTTCGGTTGCGTTTATTTTCTTCGAACCCTAGCGCGCAACAGGGTGCTGTCCAAGGATGTGCCTGAAGAGAGCAGGCCAGACACCCCTGTGAAATCCCCTACACAGAATCAAGAATCTGAACAATTACAAGAAGACCTACTGAGGACACAGGTTGAAAAACAGCTTGACTCAACTATAGTCCAGGAAGTGTCAACACCTGCACAGATGCAGGGGGAGCCAGTTTCCACTCCTGCTCCAAAGGTATCTACTCCTGCTCAGGTATAGGGGGAGCTAATGTATTTTACTATAAAAGACATTGCTCATATTCTTATTACTGCACAGGTTCAGGGGGAGCTAGTGTGCACTCCTACTCCAGATACTACAAATACTGAAGTGCAAGTACAAGAGGAAGCACAGTTAAACTTGTCTCAAGATTTAACTGCTGCAGAAGTTACAGCTCAACTGGAATTTACTATGGAGGAGTTATTCCCTGATATTGATACTACTGCTGATAAAGTAGGAGGTGGACCAGATATTGAGAAGTCCATAGGTATGGACATTGATCAGGAAGCTGAAGTTGAGCCACAGGTTGAGGGTGAGCCAGTGGATGTTGAAGCTGAGCAACAGACCCCTGGAACAGATACAATTCATCATCCTCAAGAATGAATTCATGTAGATACTTCATCTGAAACAGAAACTGAAGATGCCAGGGTGGCAAAGAAAAGAAAACTTTTTGTATTTAAGAGAAGAAGCAAGCATTATAAGCAGGCTTTACAGACCACACCTCTACAAGTATCTCCAGCCTTTGATTACAACAAATTTATGATAGATCTACAAGTAAAATTGGATGAACAAAGGATGGCTATGGAAAAGTATGTTGATGAAAATAGCAAGTCACTTCAGTTTGACTTAGCTCAGGATATAAAGTCCATCCAGTTTCAGGTCAACATGCATAAAACTGAAATGACAGATTGCTTCCACAAGGGTGGCAATGCTGTGGTTTATCTAGCTAAACAACAGGAGGCTATTACTACAAAGGTGGATGACATTGCTTTGAAGCAAAGTTATGTTTTGGAAAATCAGATCAGAATGAATGAGAATTTAACTGAATCTCATAATGAGATCGTTGAGGAGGTAAAGAAGATTGTTCCAGGTTTGCCTGCAGATAGAGCCAAAGAAAGGGAAGAATTTGATAAGAATTTTCAAGCTGCCATTGCATCTGTTAAGACTGCCATCACAACCTCTCAAAAAGAAATATCTGAGAGGTCTAAGTTGTTAGCCTAAATCACCTAGAGGGGGGTGAATAGGTGAAATGCGTGTCAAATGCGGAATTAAAAACTAACACAGCAAATATCAAGCAATCACAGAAGACAAGAGATTTATAGTGGTTCCCCAATCTTGGGTACGTCCACTTTCCTCACCGATCTAGCAAATTACTAGACTCGGCTACTCCACTATCTCGGATTGAAAACAATCCTACACCTCGGAACCACGTTCCTACAAATCTCGATCCCAAAACGGATCTACAAAAACTCGGAAGACAAAACTTCCTACAAGTCTCGGAGAAGAATCTCCTACAATGAAATTTGGTTTGAAAATAAAAATCAAAACAACAATCTCAGATCTGGATCTTTGACGGTCTTCTTCTTCAGGAACTTCGGCTTGATCAGAAAAAGGTTGAAGATGACCTGAGAGAGATCCACGAGTCTGAAAACTAGAACCACCTCGATCGAGAAGAGAGATCTGGAATCTTCAAGGCTCGGCAAGATCGAGTGATTCTCTTTCTTCTGGATCGCTGGAGAAAAGATCGATGAAAACGAAGGTCGCGATCCAAACTTTTCTTCTTCTTCCGTGAACGGCAATGGCGGCGGCATGAAATTAGGGTTCACGGAATTCCTCTTTCTTAAAAAGAATATTTCTGTAATAACGCTTGAAAAGTCATTTCTGAAAAGACCTATTTATAGGTGGGTTCCAACGGTCATAACATTGATTAATGATGACACGTGGACCAATCAGAATTGACAGATTCAAAGTACTTATGATGAAAATGGACTTAGAATAATTCTGGAGAAGTTGACTGCGATACTCGAGTAATGGAGGATATACACGAGTATGGAGAGATGGATTACTCGAGTAGCAAGAGGCAGTATACTCGAGTATAGAAAGAGAGAATTACAGGAGAGAAGAATGAATTACTCGAGTATCAAAAATGGTATACTCGAGTATCAGAAGTGTATACTCGAGTAATAGAAAAGTATACTCGAGTATCAAGACGATATACTCGAGTATCAAAAGGCTAAACTCGAGTATCAGAAAATATACCTGAGAAACGTTTATATCAGAGTCAATTACTCGAGTATGGAAGAATTTACTCGAGTATCAAAAATCAATTACTCGAGTATGAACATACTTACTCGAGTATCAGAAGATATACTCGAGTATCAGAAAACACTTACTCGAGTATAAACATACTTACTCGAGTATCAGAATATATACTCGAGTATCAGAATATATACTCGAGTATCAGAAAACACTTACTCGAGTATAAACATACTTACTCGAGTATCAGAAGATATACTCGAGTATCAGAATATATACTCGAGTATCAGAAAACACTTACTCGAGTATAAACATACTTACTCGAGTATCAGAATATATACTCGAGTATCAGAATATATACTCGAGTATCAGAAAACACTTACTCGAGTATCAGAAGTTATACTCGAGTATCAGAAAGCACTTACTCGTGTATTACAAGGAAATACTCGAGTATAAAGGACTTAGGAAAATTCTAAGAGGAAATTTGCTCCAATGCTTCTGTCCATCAATCCAAGTGCATGAAGGAAGTGTATCCCAATAGAGAGGCTATACATGGGCCAACACTTTGGATCACACAATGAGGGATTACATTGTATGGTCCTGTGTTGGGTGACCCATTATAGACTAACATTGGTCTACACTTGGCAATTAGAACCTGCACACATACAACTTAAACACAGCATCAAATACACCTTAATTCATCTTAGTTCAAGGTCTGACCTCCTACAAATCTGAGGTATTGTGGAGACAAATCCCAACAATCTCCCCCTATTTGTAGATGTCAGCACTCTCTATACTAAGGTGAATTACTTAAGAGTAAAAGAACAGCAAGCATATAACAGGAGAATAAGCTTAACTAAAGCAGAGTAAACAAAATATGGCCATAATCAGAATTAAATATATATATATGAGGAAATGTTTTTAAAGCACATAAACAAAATAGTCCAATTCCACTTTCTCAGATCCACTCATGATGAAGCATCCTTGTGCATCCTTTCCCTTTTGAGCTGTTGCCTCTCCAGGTAGCTGTAAGGCTTTGGGAAATAGGTCCTGGGCCTGGGAGGAGCAGCAGGGTTGTTGTGTCCCCAGTTTCTGTCATGGAGTCTGATTTTAATCTGTGAAGCTTCATATGCTTTCCACTCTGAGTAGCTGTAATGATTGTCTCTGTTTTCACCAAGATCTGTCACTAATTTCAGGGTATCAAGAATAAGGGATTTGGAGGTTGGACTCCAAACCTCTGAGTGAACAATTGCTGGATCTCTTCTGGGTTCAGAACGACTTGCAGAAGCACCTTCACCATACTTTCTTTTCCTTTTAGATGGACCTTGAGAACTGGAAACAAAATCATCTTGCCACATGTCAGAGTAGTTAAGAGGAGGCTCAGTCAGATCACCCTCAGGTCTAGGAGAGAAGACTGGCACACCACTTTCTGGAATGGTAGCTTGGACAGGGGCATCTGCAGAGGGTTGCTCTTCAAGAGGATTTAGGTGCTGAGGAATGATGGCTGGGTTGAGCTGAGCATTGGGGAAGTTCATGTTATGCAGCCACACAGCAGTATCATAGGTATAAAACTTTACAGATTGAAGTTGAGAGAGAATGTCTGCTTTCATTTCCTTTACAATTCCATCCACTGTAGTTTGAGCTTGTTTAGAGAGAGTTTCAACTTGTTCTTTTAAAACTATTTGAGCTTGCTCATGTAGTTTGTCCACTTGTTCTTTTACAACTTTCTCCCCCTTGCTGATATCTATGTTTAGCTTTGCAATGGCTTCATCTTTGAAGGTGCCAACTTCATTACATACTTTCACAACATTCATTTCAGCTCTCTCATCTAGCTTGATCTGGTTATGAGCTACTGTCTCAGCCTGATTTCTTAGCTCACCAATGCTTGTAATGGTGTGGTCTATGGTTTTGCCTCCAATTTGGAACAACCTTTTTAACTCATCAGTATTTGCTTGAATCTCAGCAAAGCCTCTGCTCATCTCTGTTTCAAGAGCAGAGACCTTGGATGTTACTGATTGCAGAGAGGCATAAAAGTATTCTCTCTGTTCTTTGAGCATAAGCTCAATCTTGCTTATTATATCTGAAGAGGAGGGAGCTGAGGTTGGTTCAGGAGCTGAAGCAGCAGGAGCAAGAGTAGAAGCAGAAGCAGAAGCAGTCCAAGGAGGGATTTCTGAGATCACCACTGAGCTGACTGCTCTCTTGAATGGAACTGTTTCAACATCTTCTTCTGAGGGTAGGAGAGAGGGCATGGAGAAATCCAAAGTCCTCAGAGGTGCCTCCACAGGATCTGGAGACATCTCATCATCAGACAGGAGAATATGAGCTGATTTACTAGGCTCACTCTCAGGAGATTGGACTGGAGATTTAGCAGGAGAAGGAGCTGGGGTTCTAGCAGGAGACTGAACTGGAGTATGGACTTCAGACTGAACTGGAGACTTAGCAGCTGAGTCATTCTGGAAGAGAGGGGCATCTGAGCTGAGCTCATCAATGAATTTGTTGATATCCTCAGCTGTAGACAGAAGGGCTGCTGAGTCTGGAAGCTCTGAGTTTGGGTTTGCTGATTGAATATCTGCTGGAGGAGGAGAGATTGGAGGAGTAGTAATTCTTACTTCTTCTAGTACTGGAATTACTGATTGTGAAGAAGCAGGCTCCCCCTCAACTATTGCACTAGTGGTAGCAGCAGTTTGATGTAGAGAAGGAGATGGAATCCTGTCTTCAGGGAAACTGTTGTCTTGGTGTTGCTCTGAGGTGGCATCAACCTTGGAGGCTTGGGCAGGGTTCATGATCTTGAGGTCATACCTCTGAATGGATGATATTGAGACTTTCTTCATGTGGTGAAGAGGAGTCCCTTTAGAGAAGTCAAACACTGTAGGATTGATCTCATGGAGGAGGAGGGAGATAATCCAGGCAAAGCTGGGATGTTTGACGCTTTCTTTGATCTTATCTAGTATCATCATTCCAAACTGAAACTTCTTCCTGCAGACAATAGCTTGCATAACATCAAAAAGATTTTGTGATACATCTCGAATGGAGTAAGTCTTGCACCAGAGGATTTTGGCAATGATGTCAACTAGAAACTTCCCTTCTGAATTGAACAGAGAGCGGTTCAGGGTTTCACCTCCACCTTCTGGATCTCGACCACAGAATAAGGAGGTGCGGTCGGCATCTGCCTTGTCTAAATCATCTTCTTCGTCGACCACGGGCATCCGAAGCAGAGTGGCGACAGAGGTTTTATCTAACCGAACATCAACTCCCCTTACCTTTGATTTCAGAACTGTACCATTGTGTCTAATCTTCAAGTTTTTGTAGAACTCTTCAACATCAGGAAGCAAAAGGCGGCAAGGTTCTTGAAGAACGAAGGTCAATCCGGCCGTGTCCAGGAGAATCAGAAGGTTCTTGAAATCATCGGAGATATCTTCAATGCCATCAGTCACTAATTCCGAGCCGATTCCAAACTTGGAGGAGGGAGGAGCCATCAGCGATTCGGAGATCTTGCGGTGAAGGAAGACGAAGAGCAGGGTTTCGGGAATACGAACAGCCGGCGGCTACTCGAGTGAATGAGAAGTGGAAAGGACTTTGTCGTTTTGAATATATATATATAAATAATCCTAATTAGGTTTAAAATGAATTAAGTATAAAGACATACCTGAAGAGGCGGCAAATTAGTTGTGCGAATAGAGAGTTTGAAAAATTCCAGAGAAATCCGATTACACGAGAGGAGTTTACGGCATACACGAGTATTGGATTTAGTATACTCGATTAGGTCATACTATACACGAGTAATCCTTAACATATACTCGAGTATGTACTGAGTATACACGAGTATTAAGCCTTGACGGATTTTTCCATACTCGAGTATAAGAAATTCATACTCGAGTATCAATCTGATTACTCGAGTATATGAAGTTTAATACACGAGTATTAAATTCTGAAGACTTTTCATACTCGAGTATAAGGAGTGCATACATGAGTATTGATTTGATTACTCGAGTATATTTGACTTGTTACTCGAGTATTCACTATTTCACTCGTGTAAATGTAACTATTCTCGAGTCTCAAATTTCTTGAAGGAATTTCCACTAAAAAAAATGTACCTTAGAGTATCCAACATTTCTGACCTCTTCTAAATTTCTGAGTCCATCATTGGTCTTCTTTGTTAAGCAGTCCAAGCTCAGTTTTGAAGAATGAAAACTTGGACTCATCCAGCGGCTTGGTGAAGATATCTGCAACTTGCCTGTCTGTGGAGACATACTGTAGATCTATATCTCCATTTTCCACATGCTCCCGGATGAAATGGTAGCGAAGCTCTATGTGCTTGGTCCTGCTGTGGGAGACTGGGTTGTTGGCTATTGCAATTGCGCTGGAAGAATCACAGAACAGTGGAATGTTCTGGAACTTCATGTTGTAATCTTCAAACTGATTCTTGATCCACAAAAGCTGTGCACAACAGCTCCCTGCAGAGATGTACTCTGATTCAGCCGTTGAGATGGCTACACAGTTTTGCTTCTTACTGCTCCAGGAAATGAGTCTCCTTCCGAGGAATTGGCAAGTCCCGGAGGTGCTTTTCCTGTCGTCTTTGCTTCCTGCAAAATCTGCATCTGAAAATCCAATTAGTTCACTATCATTACTTCTTGGGTACCATAAGCCAAGATTTGGTGTTCCTTTGAGGTATCTCAAGATTCGCTTTGCAGCGATGTAGTGAGATTCCTTAGAGTTCACCTGAAATCTAGCACATACACATGTCGAGAACATTATATCTGGCCTACTTGCAGTAAGGTAGAGCAAGGACCCAATTATGCTTCTGTACTTGGTTTCATCAAAAGGTTTCCCTTTCTCGTCCTTGTCCAGAGACATAGCTGATGCCATTGGAGTCCTCATAGAGGTTGCATTCTCCATTCCGAATTTCTTAAGCAGCTCTTTGGTGAACTTGGTCTGAGAGATGAAAATTCCATCCTCAGATTGTTTCACTTGTAGCCCTAAGAAATACTTCAGCTCTCCCATACTGCTCATTTCAAAATTCCCTTGCATAAGTTTAGAAAACTTCTTGCAGAGGTTGTTATCTGTAGAGCCAAAAATAATGTCGTCGACATAGATTTGCACTAGCAAAATCTTGCCTTTTATTTCCCTAAGAAATAATGTCTTGTCTATCTTTCCTCTTGTGAACTTGTTCTCAAGAAGAAAGGTAGACAGCGTCTCATACCAAGCCCGAGGGGCTTGCTTGAGACCATATAGTGCTTTTTGTAATAAATACACATAGTTAGGAAGGGTTGGATCAACAAAACCTGGGGGTTGCTCTACGTACACTTCTTCCTTAATGTTACCATTTAGGAAGGCGGACTTCACGTCCATTTGATAGACGGTAAAGCCCTTAAGTGCAGCGTAGGCAAGAAATAACCTGATTGCCTCCAGTCTTGCTACTGGAGCATAAGTTTGGTCGAAGTCGATCCCTTCCTCTTGACGATATCCCTTGGCGACAAGTCTGGCTTTATTCTTTATAATTGTTCCGTCTTCATCCATCTTGTTCCGGTAGACCCACTTTGTCCCGATGACGTTCTTATGCTTGGGTCTAGGAACAAGTGTCCAGACTTTGCATCTTTTGAACTGATTTAATTCTTCTTCCATGGCTAGAATCCAGGATGCGTCGGAGTTGGCTTCCTCAAATTTCTTTGGTTCAACCTGTGAGAGAAAGCTTAAGTGTAAATTCTCGTTAGTTGAACCTCGACGAGTTCTGACACCATCCCGAGGATCTCCTATGATTTGGTCAACAGGATGATCCTTCAAGTGTTTGAACTCTAAAGTCCTTGCATCTGGGATCTCTTCAGCCACTGGAGTTATATCTTCAGCTGGGATGTCTTCTTCATCTTGATCATCTCCCACTCCAAAGGTGGTTGTAGAGGGGATCTTGATGAACGTCTCATCTTTATCTTTAATAGGTTCATCCAAGCTGAGTTCTTTCAACTTTGTACCTGCATCTACAATAGGCACACTAGACGAGTTGCTTTGCAACAGACTCGTCTCATCAAATACAAGATGTATCGACTCTTCCACAACCAGAGTTTTTCTATTAAAAACTCTATAGGCCTTACTATGGCTACTATAACCTACAAAAATACCTTCAAAGCTTTTCTCGCTAAACTTTGTAGTGTGATACTTGCCATTGTTAAGTACGAAGCACTTACAACCAAAGATTCTAAAGTATGAAATGGTTGGTTGCCTGCCTTTTAGAAGTTCGTAAGGAGTCTTATCATGGTCTTTGTTGATGAGTGCTCGATTTTGCACGTGACAAGCGGTGTTGACGGCTTCAGCCCAGAAATACTCCGGAAGTGAGGCATCACTCAACATGGTCCGACAAGCCTCTATGAGTGTTCTGTTCCTTCTCTCAGCCACTCCATTTTGCTGTGGTGTGCGGGGAGAGGAAAACTCATGAAAGATACCTTGACTTTCACAAAATTCTGTCATGGCTCCAGACTTGAATTCCGTTCCATTGTCACTTCTGATTTTGACTACGGAACAGTTGTATTCATTCTGGATCTGCCTCACAAAATTAGTGAAAATACCGAAGGTATCTGACTTGTGTTTCAGAAAGAACACCCACGCAAAGCGCGAGTAATCATCCACAATAACCAACGTATATTCCTTACCTCCCAAACTTCTAACCTGCAGTGGACCAAACAAGTCCATATGGAGAAGCTGTAACCTTCTATTGGAATCCTTGCCTATTATGCTTTTAAACGAACTTCTTGTTTGCTTGCCTTTGATACAAGCGTGACAAGGACTGTCCGTAACGCACTTGACCTTGGGTGCATCACGCACTAAGTTTTGAGAGAATAATTTATTAATAGTTTTGAAATTAATATGTGCTAGTCTCTTGTGCCATTGGTCAGCAAGAGATGCACTACTTTTTGCCAAAAGACACACTGGTGTCGAAGAGTCTATACAAAGAAAATTCAAACAGAAAATATTTCTGCTTCGAGTGCCTGATAAAATAGTTTCCATATTGTTAACCGATTTTATCAAACACTTGTCAGCATGAAATTCAACTACGTATCCTTTGTTGCATAGTTGGCTTATGCTGATGAGATTGTGTTCCAATCCTTCAACATAGGCTACATCCGAGAAGGATACGCTACCGTTAGAAATCATACCATAGCCTTTAGTGATTCCTCGATCTGAACCCCCAAAGATGACCTTTGGTCCGTTACAGATTGAGGTGTAATTTTGTAGTAGGCTCCTCGTCCCGGTCATATGCCGAGAACATCCACTGTCCAAGTACCAGATTGGCATTTTGGTGGCCTTTGGACATACCTGCAATTACAATCATTTAGCCTTAGGAACCCAAACAAGTTTGGGTCCTTGGTCTCGAGTTAGAATACTCCCCCTACGAGTATTAGCCTTATGAGTGGTCACTCTCACGTTGCTAACCTTAGGGGTAGTAGCATTATTAGGATTGAACCAACAATCACTGGCAAAATGACCAATTTTTCCACAACACCAACAGTTGAACCTGTTGTATCTTTGCCTTGGGTAGTCCTGCCTGACTTTCTGGAATGAAGGTCTAGTAGGAGCCTTACTTTTGGAGGAAGAGGCTTCATGATGATTACAGTTACATGAAGTCTTCTCCTTCATAGGCTTTTCTACAATGGGTTTTACTTTTGGTGTCTTCTTAAAGTTATGACCATGAGCATAAGGTCCATAGCTTTGAAGCTGAATCTCCTCATAAGGTGCCTTGAAGACACTCTCGCCAAAGTTACGAGGACGAGTCCAACCTTGGTATCTTGACTTAGGCTTCTCAGGGATTGGCCTAGAAAAGTGTCCGTAGGTGGACTCATAATCGAGTTCGTTCGTGGGAAAGATAACTTTCTTGAACACAACAGGTTCCAAGGGAGCTTTCCCTTTTTCTTCAGCTAGAGTCTTTCGGGCAGCCTTATTCTTTCTCCTGGCCTTGTTTCTTTTAGAGGATTTACTAGAAGACCCAATGTGGCCTAAACCAGCACCCTTGGCCTTAGCAGAGAATTCAGCAACGATTGGAAGAACTGTCTTAGGCTTAGAGAAGCTCTCAACAAGCTTCTTTTCAGCCTCGAGCTGTTTTTCCAGTTCTTTGATGATTTCCTCTTTAAGGTCGAGGTGCTTGAGAGCTTTATTGTATTCCTCCATAGCTTCATTTAGGTTCTCTTGAAGAGAGTTAGTCCTATTGACTTCTTCTCTCAAGTTGCTCTCACTAGCCTGTAGAGAATTGATCTCTTTGGCTTGACTTTTCACCATTCTACGACATTTCTCGTAAGCGGTGAGTAATTCCTTATACTGTCCCATGAGTTCAGATTCATCTTCAGAGGAATATCCCTCTTGCTCATTGTCATTTTCAGAATCAGAGAGAGGAGTGTGAGATTTTACCTCCCCAGTAAACTGGGGGACTTGTTCATCATCCGAATGAGCCATGAGCCCAAAGTAAGCTTCCTCTTCTTCACTCGACTCAGATGAGTCAGAGTCGCTGAGAGTTTTGCTCTTCTTGGCTACTAGGCTTCTCTCTGTCCTCTTCTTGGGGTGTGAGGATTTCTTTTCCTCTCTTCTTCCACCCTCTTTCTTTTTGTGAGGGCAATCGGCGATGACGTGACCTGGCTTATTGCAACAATAGCAAATGATGTCAGTTGAAATATGTTTGTTCTGTTTAGAATTGTACCTGTCATGGCTGCTTGAGCCTTTCTTCCGATGATCGCCGTCATGTCGTGATCTTCTATATGAGGCATCCTTGCCTCTCCATTGCTTCTTCTTGTTCAAGAATTTCTTGAACTGCCTTGAGAGTAGGGAGAACTCTCCATCAGATAGTTCTGAGCCAGATGAGCTAGGCTCAGATGATTCTTCTTCATCAGCCTCAGGAACTGGGGCAGGAGAGCTAGCCTTTATCTTCCTTGAGCTATCTGCCTTTAGAGCGACAGATTTCTCCTTGGATGCAGACCTGCTTGTCTCTTCTTCAACTTTTCTTGAGTTGATTTGCAGCTCGTAAGACATAAGCTTTCCGAACAGATTCTGCGGGTCTGTTTCAGCTAACCTTCCAAACTCCCAAATGGCACATACCTTATTATCCCATTCCTTGGTTAGGGATCTTAAGAATTTGTCATTGAGTTCCCCGTTGGTGAAGACACGGCCATACACTCTTAGGCCATTTACTATCTTGAAGAAGTTCTCAAAAGTGTCAGCTATGGCTTCCTTATGACCCTGCCTGAAGGCTTCATATTTTTGGTTCAGTAGGGATCTACGATCATCCCTTACTTCTTCTGTACCTTCCATTAGAGTCACAAGGGATTGCCACATCTCCTTGGCAGACTGGCAATGAATCAGATTTTGCAGCATTGAGTCATCCACTGCACTTGCTATAATATTTTTGGCTTTCTTGTCTAGAGAGACAAGTGCAATCTCATCCTTATCTAGATCCATCAGCTTCTTGGGAACTTGCTTGGTGGGATCTATGGTGGATGCAGTCATAGGAATGTGGGGACCTTCTTCAACAATCATGAAGATCCGGGGATCTACTGCTTCCATGAAGAACTTTACTCTTTCCTTCCACATAGGAAAGTTGTTCTTGATGCAGATAGGGAGTTTAGCAAAATCCTTGGTCTTACTCATGCTTGATACTTTTCAAGAAACAACTTAGAAGGATAAGATCAAGGTGTTAACCTTTTAACGATCAACCTCCCTCTGATACCAATTGAGAGGTCTAAGTTGTTAGCCTAAATCACCTAGAGGGGGGTGAATAGGTGAAATGCGTGTCAAATGCGGAATTAAAATCTAACACAGCAAATATCAAGCAATCACAGAAGACAAGAGATTTATAGTGGTTCCCCAATCTTGGGTACGTCCACTTTCCTCACCGATCTAGCAAATTACTAGACTCGGCTACTCCACTATCTCGGATTGAAAACAATCCTACACCTCGGAACCACGTTCCTACAAATCTCGATCCCAAAACGGATCTACAAAAACTCGGAAGACAAAACTTCCTACAAGTCTCGGAGAAGAATCTCCTACAATGAAATTTGGTTTGAAAATAAAAATCAAAACAACAATCTCAGATCTGGATCTTTGACGGTCTTCTTCTTCAGGAACTTCGGCTTGATCAGAAAAAGGTTGAAGATGACCTGAGAGAGATCCACGAGTCTGAAAACTAGAACCACCTCGATCGAGAAGAGAGATCTGGAATCTTCAAGGCTCGGCAAGATCGAGTGATTCTCTTTCTTCTGGATCGCTGGAGAAAAGATCGATGAAAACGAAGGTCGCGATCCAAACTTTTCTTCTTCTTCCGTGAACGGCAATGGCGGCGGCGTGAAATTAGGGTTCACGGAATTCCTCTTTCTTAAAAAGAATATTTCTGTAATAACGCTTGAAAAGTCATTTCTGAAAAGACCTATTTATAGGTGGGTTCCAACGGTCATAACATTGATTAATTATGACACGTGGACCAATCAGAATTGACAGATTCAAAGTACTTATGATGAAAATGGACTTAGAATAATTCTGGAGAAGTTGACTGCGATACTCGAGTAATGGAGGATATACACGAGTATGGAGAGATGGATTACTCGAGTAGCAAGAGGCAGTATACTCGAGTATAGAAAGAGAGAATTACAGGAGAGAAGAATGAATTACTCGAGTATCAAAAATGGTATACTCGAGTATCAGAAGTGTATACTCGAGTAATAGAAAAGTATACTCGAGTATCAAGACGATATACTCGAGTATCAAAAGGCTAAACTCGAGTATCAGAAAATATACCTGAGAAACGTTTATATCAGAGTCAATTACTCGAGTATGGAAGAATTTACTCGAGTATCAAAAATCAATTACTCGAGTATGAACATACTTACTCGAGTATCAGAAGATATACTCGAGTATCAGAAAACACTTACTCGAGTATAAACATACTTACTCGAGTATCAGAATATATACTCGAGTATCAGAATATATACTCGAGTATCAGAAAACACTTACTCGAGTATAAACATACTTACTCGAGTATCAGAAGATATACTCGAGTATCAGAATATATACTCGAGTATCAGAAAACACTTACTCGAGTATAAACATACTTACTCGAGTATCAGAATATATACTCGAGTATCAGAATATATACTCGAGTATCAGAAAACACTTACTCGAGTATCAGAAGTTATACTCGAGTATCAGAAAGCACTTACTCGTGTATTACAAGGAAATACTCGAGTATAAAGGACTTAGGAAAATTCTAAGAGGAAATTTGCTCCAATGCTTCTGTCCATCAATCCAAGTGCATGAAGGAAGTGTATCCCAATAGAGAGGCTATATATGGGCCAACACTTTGGATCACACAATGAGGGATTACATTGTATGGTCCTGTGTTTGGTGACCCATTATAGACTGACATTGGTCTACACTTGGCAATTAGAACCTGCACACATACAACTTAAACACAGCATCAAATACACCTTAATTCATCTTAGTTCAAGGTCTGACCTCCTACAAATCTGAGGTATTGTGGAGACAAATCCCAACAATATCTGAAAAGCTTCAAAAGTTAAAACCATTTTTCAAAGAGGGTGTGAATTATTTGGATGGCCAAATCCGATTTCAAAAGGAAGATCTAAGAGATCATGTATCTAGAGAAGCCATAAAGGGGGAGAGGATGCTAATTCATGCAGGCTCAGAGCACACCAAATGGGTGACCAATAGCATTCGAGCCACTTTAGGATATCCCCCATTGTGTGATGATGCTATGGTGGCTGAGTCAGGAATACAATCAAATCTACTTGAAGGCAATCAACCTGAGGTTGCCCAAGTCATTTACCCCCCTCCAGATTTTGACATAATTGATCAGAAAGTTCAAGGAATGTATAGTCCTCCAAAGGAGGTTACTAATATTGTCTTTGGAAAGGTTGATAAGCCTGAGGCTACTCTAAAAGAACAGCAAGATGCTCTATTAGCAAAGAAGAAATTCAGAGAGCAGGCTGTACTTAAGCCAGATTATGAGCAGTGGAGTCCTACTTCAAGGAACATAATACTCACTGCATGGAAAGCTGTATAAGATAAAGTTCATGAGAGAGGCAAGTGGTACAATGAAATAGAATGGCAGAAGTATGAGGCAAGACAAGAAGCAATAGTACAATTCAGAAGGAAAGCTAAGCTGGGAAGACTGCCATCAGATGCTAAGGAGCCAAGCAAATACTTCCCAAAGCCTTTTCATTATTTTGAAAGGCAAAGGATCAAGGAAGAAGCTCAGAAGAAAGCTGATCTTAAAGGAAAGAAGATAGCTGAAGAATCAGAAGCTCCTGTGACAGCTACAATTCAATCTGGCAAAGGGATTATAATTAGAGAGCTTGATCAATCCTGATTATGTTTTAAGTTCTTTTATAGTGTTTTGTAATGTTGTGATGTAATCATTAAATGTAAAACATTGTAATCAAACATTACCTAGTTATAAACAAAATATTGTTTGGCATATTATAATGTGCATTCTGTGATGAATTGTTTTTATGTTTTGTTTAAATTAAAGTATTCCTGTTATGTCATTAATCAACATTTAGTACTATTTATAAATGGTGTATATCATTGGCTATAGGGGTTATGACTTCTCCAAATAGGGGGAGATTGTTGGGTACATTGGAAAATGTGTACCTGATTTGAAGAAGCCCAACCTAGCTCAATGATATACATCAAGGTGTATTTGATGTTGTTTTAAGTTGACATGTGCAGGTGAAGAATTGATAAAGTATGCAGAAAAAATTCTAAGTCCAAGTGTCGACACAGAGGAAGCAGTGTCGACACATAGAAGAAAATAGTCGACACAACACTGGGAAGCAGTGTCGACACATAGCAGTTAGTCTACAACTACACTGGGAAAAAGTGTCGACACAGAAGAAGTAAGTCGACACATCACTGGGAATTTGTGTCGACACAGAAGAAAAGAGTCGACACAACTCTGGGAATTTGTGTCGACACAGAAGAAAAGCGTCGACCTCAACATTGGGAGAATGTGTCGACACAGAAGAGTATAGTCGATCTCAAGATTGTCGACATCAACTGAATGTGTCGACACAGAAGAAAATAGTCGACCTCAAGTTTGTCGACACCAGCAGAATGTGTCGACACATTGTGATTAAGTCGACACATTAAAGCAGATTTAAGAAATGAATGTGTCGACACCTGAAGGCTAAGTCGACACTTACTAAGTTATGATTCTACAACAACTGTGTTGACACACAGGACTTGTGTCGACACACTGAAGAGTCAAGACCAAGTTATTTTCAGAAGAAGCTGTGTCGACTCAAAGGCAACTTAGTCGACATCACTGAAGACTGTGTCGACACCAAAGTCAATTGTGTCGACACAGATAGACAGATGGTCTCGACACTTTCTAACAGACTGTTTCAACAACTTGTGGTTCAAGACTAAGGCACAGGACTTGTTTGAAGACTTGACAGCTGTGGGTTACCACCGGTTAACTGAAGCTGTCAGACTTGTCAGAAAACGGTTAGAAACCGGATCAGCCGGTTACCATGAAGAATGTCTTTAAATAGACAGATTCAGAAGGAGAACAACAACCACAACAGATAGTCCTTTTGAATAACTTTGAATCAAAAAGGAAGAGAAGGATCACAATCCAATTCATTTCAAGAAAGTGCTAGTCACTTAAGAAGATCTTCTCCGGGAGATCTAAGAAGACTATCTAAGGATAGATCTAAGAAGAGTTCTAATCAGAATTCAGAAGAATCATTCAAAGTGCTGGATAGAGAGAGATCAAGCCAGAATTAGAAGAAGAAGAAAGAAACCACCAGTGGATTCTCAAGAAGCTGTTTGGAATCAACTCAGCTAAGTTCATTTTCAAGAAGCTTTGAAGAAGGCTCAGATACAGTTGATTGCATCAGCTGATCAAGAATTGTCTTGGCCTTTTCTCTCTCAACTTTGGCAAGACAGTTTAATAATCTTTTCTATATTTCTGTAGGATCTGTTTACACAGATCTGAGTTGTATGCCTATATTATAAAGGCTGAGTGTAGGAGTGTTGAACTCTGAGTGGTAGGGCAGTTTGCCTGAGTGTAGGAGAAGGATATTCTCTGAGTTGTAGGCCTTGGGGCAAGGCTGAGGTAGGGCAGTTGTGCCTGAGTTGTAGGAACCAGTTGGGTTCTGAGTTGTAGGATCTGTTGATCTGAGATAAGTGGAAGTTTGGCCGAGTCTAGCATACTGCTAGATAGGTGAAGGGGGAAAGTGGATGTACCCAGACCTTGGGGAACCACTATAAAACATTGTGCAATCTGTGATGTTTTATTTTATGTGATTGCTGTGCCAATTGTGTTAGCTATTGAATTGAATTCTGCCTAGAAGTTTTTATAAGAAAAGCAGAACCTATTCACCCCCCCCCCCCCTCTAGGTGTTTAGGCTGCCTTGAAAGTTAAACTATCAATATCCCTTGGTCTGTCAAAAGTTTGAATCTCCAAATATGACTTTGGGTCCAAGCTTGGCTTTGAAGGATGTTAGATTATCCTTGCTTCCTATCATGTGCTTCGAGCACCGACTATTCAGATAACATTGCTGGTTTATTATTGGATAGGTCTTCACCTGCACATACAACAATTTATTTATTTTTGACCCAGTTTACCTAGGGCTTAGGTTGATAACCTTTAAAATATGAAATAAAAGACATCTCTTGCTGACTCTTATAGCCTTTAGGATGATATCTCCTAGGAGGTATTATCCATTTAGCATAAGGGTTGAAGCCTTGGGATGTAGAACCTCTAGAATTGAATTTTGATTTACCCTTAAAAGATTTTTCAAAGCTCTGAGCTCTGTTTGACGATCTCTGAGCTGAGTTTGACGATCTTGGGTCAGATCGTCGAGCTCCATTCGAAGATCGACTTTTCCTGAGTTTAGAGTTCAGAGATCGTCGACCTGAGTTCGACGATTTAGCTTGAGATCGCTGAGCTCTGTTCGAAGATCGTCGAGCTCTGTTCGACATTTTCCTTTGAACCTTATTTATCTTAGGTATATCAGAATTCTTCCTAGCTACCTCTACAAATCCCTTTACTTTATCTGAGATAAATTTGATTGGGGTTGTTAATATTATAGGTTGGCTGGATTAAGCACCCAAGCCCATTGTACTGTTAAGTCTTCAATTCACTGTGCTCGTGATGTCTATCAGTCTGATGCTTCTCCCATTTAAGGATTCTTCAAACTTCTTTGCCTGAGATAGTTCACTTTTCAGTGAAGGTATCTGCTCCTTACAGCATTCTAACTCTTCGGAGAGTTTGAGGTTATCTGATTTTAAGGTGCTGTGTTCAGACATTTGATTTCTGAGAGAGATAATCTCTTTCTCAGACTTGAGTAGGTCTAAACACAGTGTCTTAAACTCAAATTTAAAGTCCTCTGAATCAAAATCAAAAGAGTCTATTACCTGATCTTCTTCAGTTTCAGGTTCAGATTCAGATCCTGACTCTTGTTCTGCATCTGAATTGTGTTGAGAGGCAATTAAAGCCATCATGCAGAAGTCCTTCTCTTGGACATCATCTTAATCATCACTTGAGCTTGATAAAGTATCTAATTCTTCTTCAGTCTCACTCCAAGTCTCAGCTACAAATCCTTTCCTGGTATGCCTGTTCTTGCTAGAGGAGGATTTATTATAGTTATTTCTCCTGGAGTGTTTGTCTCTTTTCCTTTCCCTTTTATATTTCATGTCCTTATTTTGGTTCTCTGGAAAGTCAGGCACAATGTTGCCTGGTTTCCTGCATCCAAAGTAAATAATCTCTTTATTACTAGATTTGTCATACCATGGCTTTTCATGGCCTCTTGATGACCTTTTTCTGAAGTCTTTTCTATCCATCTTGTACAATCTTTTGGCTAGTAGGCTCATTAGCTCTTCATTGCCCGTGACCTTGTCTTCAGGATGTTCTTCTGTATCTTTAAAAGCAATTGTCTTCTCCTTCCTTGTTGCTGGAGAAGCTATCTTTTGCTCTTCCTCTCTATTTTTGATGAGCAACTCATAAGACTTGAGCTTGCCCAATAGAGCTTCAGTGGTGATCTCATTTAAGCTTCTGGAATTCTTTATTGGCCAGATCCTTGAGTCCCAAGTGCTGGGGAAGCACATTAGGATCTTATCATTGAGTTCAGTCAGTGAGATCTCCTTGTCCAAAGTTTTTAATTCACGGACAATCAGACTGAGTCTGTTATACATGTCAGCTACTGACTCAGTTTCTCCCTTCTTGAAGTTCTCATACTGAGTTATGAGATGAGATCTTCTGTCCTTTCTCTCATCAGCAGATCCTGACACAAGCTCAGATAGCTTGTCCCAGATTTCCTTTGCTGAGTTGCATTCAGCTACTTTTTGAAATATATCTTCAGACATTATCTGAGCCAATATATTCATTACCTTTGCATCAACAACTTTCCACTTCTTGATGTCTGCATCTGTTCCTGAAGGGGGTGGAACATCATCTGTACTTGTGGTTTCTGGAGGTCTTGGACACACTGTCAAAACAGAATTAAAGATATCCTCATCAATATAATTCATGTATAATTTAATCCTTGTCTTCCAAAGTGCAAACTTAGAAAGATTGCACACTGGAGGTCTGGTGCTTGCATAGTCTTTGTTCTATATCATGGATTTATATTAAAATAAATATAAGAAATAACAACCCTCTATTAAAGCTTGATCTTATCAGAGATCTTTTGGTTCAGGTGTTAGCCTTTAAAAATAACCAACCTCCCTCTAATACAAATTGAAAGTGAGGGTAAGATCTACCTTTACTCTAGAGGGGGGGGGGGGGTGAATAGAGTATTTTAAAATAATTTTGCAAATTAAAAATTAATTGGCAGTGGAAGACTTAATGTAATTATAGTGTACTGTGCTTGCAGTAAGTAAAATAAAGTAAAGCACGAAACTAATTCACAGCACAGAACAAATAAAACACAAACAACCAGAGGACACAAGGATCTATAGTAGTTCCCCAATCAACCTGGGTACATCCACTCTTCTACCACCCTAGGTAGGAATCCACTACAGGAATAGTTGATAAGGTGTCCTGGGCACCAATGAGCTTTTGATAAGGTGCTCAAAAACCAAACTAGATTTTTTGATCAGGTGTCTTGCCACCACTGAGTTTTGACAAGGTCTCAGAAACCAAACACAAAACTTTTGAAGTGTGTTTTGAGTAACCCTTTTATAGCAAAAGAAAAGAAAAGGATGTGAAGTTGTTCTTCTCTGTTCAACAGTTAGAGAGAAGACTAGTGGATTGATGATGTCAAAGCTCCCCCTGAGATTTGCAGTTGTTCAGGAGAAGAAGCTTTGCACAGGGTGATAGGCCTTTAGAAGATGAGATCTCCAGCAAATGATGATTTCAGCAAAGACTGAAATGTGATGTGTTTGGAGTCTTGATTGATGAAGCCTTGAAAAACTTAAATCAGAGATGAGATACTATAATCCTGTAGTTCTTGTGTATGTCTCATAGATCTCAGATATTGTTCTTGATTTTCTCTTGTTATTATTCCTGTCTGTCTCTATTGTCTGAAAAATATATATTGAAATCCAATCTTTTAGATAGTCGTTGGCCAGTCATAAATGAATTCCTTAATTGATAACTTTCTTTGGAGAAAAGTCCTAAGTAACATTTTCTTTTAGTCTCCTTGAAACTTGCTCCAGATTGATTGAAACGGCTACAAAATCCTTTGCATTAAATGCTGGATATGAAGAAATTTGAATTCCATAACTGACTGAATTTGAAATCCTGGAATCGTCGATCTCTCAAGAAAATCGTCGATCTGAGCTCGACTATCATCGACCTGAGCTCAGATACTGGATTTTAACTTGAGATGTAAATGTCGATCTAAGCTTGACTATCGTCGAACTAAGCTAAGAGATCTGGATTTTCACTTGAGACACAAACGTCGATCTGAGCTCGGAGATCGTCGAACCGAGTTCGACGACTCGTTGAACTAAGCTCGATGATAATTTCCTTTTTCTTCTGCACTTGTAATCTGAACTAGGAGGTCTTGGGGGCCGCTTTCAAACCTAAGTTCTAAGCCTTAGACCTATTCTAGTTGACCTTTAAATCTATACAATGAGGTCAAGACACACTCCTATCAACATAATGATCCTTACCCAAATCAGTAATAGTATGTTCCAACATGGCGGCTTGGCCGGAGGAAAATATTTAGTCATGAATTTTTCCACCATTTCAGCCCATGTAGTGATTGATCCTCTAGGAAGAGACTCTAAACACTGATTGGCCTTTGGCCGCAAAGAAAAGGGAAATAGTAGTAATCGAACGACATCATAAGTAATGCCATTAATTTTGAAGGTATCACATATTTTGAGAAAATTTAAAAGATGTTGATTTGGATCTTCGTCCGGTAAACCATCAAAAATAACTGATTGTTGCACCATTTGGATGATACTAGACTTGATCTCAAAATTATTATTAGCTACTGTAGGGCGAACAATACTAGATTGTGTCCCTTACAAGTTCGGACATGCATAATAGGACATGGTCCATTGTTGGGCTTCATTTGGATTAGGGTCACCCATAGTTACTATATTAGTATCTCCGATAGATTCTTCGAGAATAATTGGTAAATCTTGCTCACAAAATAGAAGGCGTCGTCTAAAGGTGCGCTCAATTTCTTGATCAAAATGGAATTCAGGATTATTCGAAGAACTTTCTCGGGTCATGTACTAGAAAAGAATAGAAGAGAGAGACAAATGATTATTAACCTGTATTGTAAGTATTATTATACGGAGCGTGGTTCAGGATAAAGGAAGGCCGAGGAGGATTTCCCATATAATCAACCTGTTCTTCAATAAAAGTATTATTATTATTATTAGCCCAACAAGGAGTGGCAAAGGAAGTAGACATCTTTGCCACTTGCTTGCTTAAATGTTCAATTTGTAATGCTAAATTAGTCGTCACATCAACTTCATTGAGCCCCAATGGCTTGTTAGGGCGCAAGCTGGGTACATTCAACTGGTAGGCCTTCATGGGCTTTTCCTCAAATAGCTCTTGAGCGGCCTCTGGGATTTTATTATTTAGAGTACCCCCAACGGCCGTATCAATCATCTGCCTTGTTTGGAAATCTAAGCCATTATAAAAAAAATTTGTACTTGTTGCCAAGTAGGATGTGCATGGTGAGGACACCTATGTAAAAGTTCCTTGAAGCGCTCCCAAGTATTGTAGAGAGTCTCCAAGTCAATTTTGCATAAATGATGAGATATCAGTACGTAATTTGGTGGTCTTGGTCGGAGGAAAATATTTAGTCATGAATTTTTCCGCCTTTTCGACCTATGTAGTGATTGATCGTCTAGGAAGAGAGCCTAACCACTGCTTGTCCTTTTACCACAAAGAAAAGGGAAATAGTTGTAATCGAATTACATCATCAGTAATGCCATTAATTTTGAAGGTATCACAGATTTTGAGAAAATTTGAAAGATGTTTATTTGGATTTTCGTCTAGTGAACCATCAAAAGTAACTGATTGTTGCACAATTTGGATGATGCTAGACTTAATCTTAAAATCATTATTAGCTAATGTAGGGTGAACAATACTAGATTATGTCCCTTCCAAGTTCGGTCGTGCATAATTGGACATGGTCCATTGTTGGGCTTCATTAGGATTGGGGTAACCCATAGTTACTATATTAGTATCTCCGATAGATTCTTCGAGAATAATTGGTAATTATTGCTCATGAAATTGAAGGTGTCGCCTATAGGTGCGCTCAATTTCTTGATCAAAATCGAATTTAGGATTATTCGAAGAACTTGATTTGGTCATATACTAGAAGAGAAAAGAAGAGAGAGACAAATGATTAAAGATGAGTTAAAAATTATTAATGGATTTGTTTTCTTTTTAGGCGGTTTTAGGTATCTAATTAAGTTAAACCATCATGATTGTTTTTTCCTTGTCCTTTGTTGAGATTGGGATTTGGAAATATCTTGATAAACAATCATGAATGCAATAGAAGGAGTGATCAGAAATGCTTTCTAAAATTTGATCAATGAATGGCAACAGAAAGTAGTCTTTTTGGGTGGAATCATTTAATTTTCTATAGTCGATGCACATTCGCCAACCTATAACAGTACGAGTTGGAATTAATTCCTTGGAGAATTAACCACTACCATCATGCTGCCTTTCTTTGGTATGACTTGCACGGGGCTAACCCACTGGCTATCGAAAATTGGGTAAATAATTCCCGCATCTAATAGCTTAATTACTTCAGCCTTAACGACGTCTTTCATGTTGGGATTAAGTCGCTGCTGAGGCTGTACAGTAATGCGAGAATTATCTTTTAGTAATATTTTGTGTCTGAAGAAGGAGGGGCTCATCATTTTAATATCAGATATTTTCCAAACTATGGCTCGGCGGTGCTTTTTTAAGATTTTAATTAATTCAGAAATTTCTAAATCACTCAAAGTTGAAGAAATGATGACCGGGAATTTAGAGTCTTTTTCTAAAAAGACATATCTTAGGTTCTCTGTGAAAGTCTTTAATTTCAAGGATAGCTAAATCACCTAGTGGGGGGTGAATAGGTGATTTGTCTAGTTATTAGTTATTTTTTCTTTTAGTTTGCTGCTTTAGTGGTTGGTCAATTTCTGCTTTCAAGTTGATTTATCCTTCATAAAGAAAACAACACAACAAAGCACACAGATATTTATAGTGGTTCCAAATATGGGTACATCAACTTTCCCTCCAACCTATCAAACTGTCTTGTTGGAGTAGGCACTTCTCCAAATTGCTCTAAAGAGCTTAAATCTCAGGCCCTCTGCCTTACATTCAGATTCTCTTCAGAACCAAACCTTAGAACCGTAAAGGTTCCTACCTCAGAGCCCTTCAATGCTCCTACAGCTCAGTGGTCCTCAAACCACCTACCTCAGCCATATCTCTAAGGCCTACCACTCTGGCTTTTTCAGCCCTACAATTTTAGGCACTAGGCCCTACTCTAAGAGTGCTACAACACTCCTACAGCTCAGATCCAGAAGTATCCTACAAGATGGAAATGGGATGATGGGGATGATGATTCATCACAAGAGGAATTGCTCTGTGATAATTGATGCATTGAACGACAAGTGTATCAGTCGCACAAGTAATATAAAATGGGCGAATTTCCCCAAGTATCGATCTCGAGGGAACACAATAAGGGGGGAGTTAATATCAAGGAGGACTTGAGATTGAAGCCCTTAGGTCGGAGCTAACGAAGGGGTTTTTGATAGTTGCGGAAAAATAAAGTAAAATACTAACAATCTACTCCTATACAATGCTGTTATGCGATGCTTCGCCAAGCGGGATTGAAGAATACATGGGACGCTATGCACCGAGTTGCTGGGCGGATGGACGAGTAGGCTTACAAAATGAGGGTTGAGAGCACCTCTTTACTAGAAACACTTCTAGCAATTGCTAGAATGGCCAAACGGGACGCGATGGCGGATGGATATGCGGGCCCAACTCTGTCAACTAGAGCGTAAAAAGATACAAGTTCTCAAAGACATGAATCACATAAAGTTTACAGCTAAAGTGCACATCATCAATCTAAATTGATTTAAACACCAATATTCAGCAAGAAAGCAAGAACAAGTCAAGAGATCGACCGAATCAGAAGGCTCGTCGAGGGGTCGTGGAAGGAATCGTCGGGTTATCAATCTGCGTCCAAGCTCGGCCCTTGACTATGTCCGGGGTAGAGAAGGGTTGTCACTACCTTCCAATGGACCCGTCTTCTTCATGTCATGATGCGGAAGAAAGTTGCAAGCTTCCCTTTTCTTGATGAATACAGCATCAAACCATGAAATTGAGCTCAAGAGATGAAGGAGAAGGCCAAGAGCAAGCACCGGGAATGTGTAGGCTTTGCAAGCATGGCCGAAGCTTCTCTCCTTGGTGGAAGATGAAGGGTGGAGGTGGAAGGGCGGAGCTTTGCCCTAAATTGCGGTTGGAATTTCTCAAAAATGAAGCTCCCTCAAAATGGCAGGAAATCTGCACTTAAATAGAAAAAGATCAGAAAATTGGTGACGCACGGTCTGGAGCACAACCGTGCGTGAACCATGCGATTTTGGCGTGCAGAAAATGGCTTGTGGGAGAGATGCGTTGACCCGTGCGTTTCCTCGCGCACGGGTGCTTCTGTTCGTACGTGAAGGAAATCGCACGGGTAAACACAGAGCACAGAAATGCAGTGCTGGTATAGAAGAACCATGTGTTTTACTCGCATAGGGGCGCTTCCGCCCGTGCGTGAAGGAAACACGCAATTAACCATAGAAAGCAGAAATCAAGAGAAAAATATGCAGACCGTGCGATTCCTTCATGCACGGTTTGGCCGAAATCGAGCAAGATCAAAACAGACGGGTAGCCATAGAATTCCACAGAATTGCTGTGTAAAATGCACGATTAGAAGAGACCGTGCGAGAAGAACAATGCACGACCGTGAGTTTTGCACAGAAACTAGAAAATGAGTCTGGGACATCCTGACTACTGCAAAGCAATGTAACCAACTGGAAAGAAAAATGGGGATCACCATGTACATACCCCCGAAAATATATTGTGCAATTGCACAACATTGGGCCAAAATAGTGCACGAATTGTTCAATGACCGAACGATGCAAATATAACCGAAATCTTGTTGAAAAGTAGTGCACGAGTGAGAAAACAAGCCGAGATGTGTCCAAAAAACCTATAAATATCGGACTCATCACACCACCAAACTTAAATATTTGCTCGTCCCGAGCAAATCATCTCTCCGTGGACTCAAAAAGCAGCTAGATGGCTTAGAAATTTCAAAATAAAGTAAAGCGAGAAATCAAATACTCAAGGGTGCAGAAAATATAAAACATAAACTTTTTAATTATTCTACGAAGTTTATAAATTTCGACAGGCATACAAAAATATTGTAGCAACTCAATATAGGAATACTGGAGAATCGTCTGGTCATGCGAAGGAAGAAAGTAGACAGTCCACTAAGGTGAGCATTGCCAAAGACCGGAGCTCATGATCAAGTCCAAAAGAATCCACCAATTTTGGGGACCATACGCTCTCCCGTTTACACTCTCTCCATGATGCTAGTTCGACTCAAACGTGAATCCATAGGACTTAAAGTTTAATATAGGCTTTGGCAAAGGCGGGATAAACAAAGGTAAACATGACGGACACAGACATCCAAAATGAGATCGCCCGAAAACACTCACACCTATAAATAACGGAAAACACGTGCGGTGCACCACGAACACAGTATCAAAATATTTTACAACTTAACAACAATATATATATATATATATATATATATTTTTAAAAATTCCCAATTGGGAAATTTCATTTCATTTACTTTTTTATCCAAATAGCCGAAACAAAATACAAAAACACGGCAACACCACAGGCTGCACAAACGCTCACATAACTGTCACACATAACTGATACAAATGAAAAAAAAAAGAAAACTAACCGAGCGACAACATCCAGATGTGTGATTAAGAAAGGCTATATTTCTTTTGTAGCAAGGCATAGGGATGTCAAAGGAAGGGACAGGCTCAACTAAGATAGCAACGGATAGACGTTGGGAATGGTACAAAGCTCAAACTAGACAAAGTGATGGCATATATCACACTCACGCTTGACAATCCAAGCACCAATGTTTCGAGAGTAGCTTGGGGCAAGTTCTTAGCCATTGAGAAAGATGATCCTTCCTCCCTACTCGAGAAAAATGAGTCTAGTGACGGTTACATACATTCTTACTTTACTGTTCGATTACTCCAGATTCAACAATTTTGAGTAGTACAAATGATATTTACAAATGCAGAAAAGTATAAATCTACGACCATAGAGAAAAATTAAATCTTTATTATTTCTACTCACCAAAAGACCTCGATTAGGAGCACTGCACGACTTTCACACTACCCTATACTAAAATCCTCATCCAACACCACTATCTTAGAGTTAACACAAAAGAAATAAATTAAACTTGGGCCGAGCGCGTGCTTAAGTGAGCGCTCATGCGGTGTAGGTGTACAATGATGTCATGATAAAATAAAAACTGATAAAGAAAATACTCTTGTGGTATGAAAGTGCATGTAGTGCATGTGCACAGGTAACACATAACTCTCCCCCACAAGACATAAACTAAACAACCTATCACAAGATTTATAATAATAACAATAAAGTAAAAGTCGGGGAGGTGGTTACCCAATGCTTAGCAAATGAGCATACCAGAAGATTGGCGTTAAAGCAAGAAGCCAAACCTACAAAAAGTTGTAGCTCACCCTGCCGCACCAAAGAAAGGCCACCTACAAAATAGTTCCAACAAAAATTGCATATACTAGCTATACAAAATGTAAAACAGATTTTAAAACAGTAAAAATAACTAACTATACCTACTCCTAGATAAGTACTGGGGTTACTATCATCCCAACACGACTTATTAAATTCTATATAGTTCTAGCTAATGGGCCTATAAAAAGAATAGTGCACAGGCAACTAGCCCAATATCCGTTGCGGTAGCGAGTACCGATACGGAGATAGAGTAGTTACCCCTCTACCGAAATAATAATATTTGCCCAACACAGGTAAAGGAAATAGGAAATAATAAAAGGAGGAGCGCTGGTCCTCGCTCATCTTATCACAAAATAAATCCTTGCTTAGCAAGGCGTCATCAACCATGGGTTTGTAGGAAGCGATGGCAATGGCATGGTCACCAGGCTCGTCATCATCCCAACATTCCTGTGGGGACTCAACCTGCACAGACTCAGATAAAGAAGGGGTATCAAGTAATTAAAGTGATGAAGAACTAAAATAATCAAAATATGGGAGAGTAATTCCGGTTTCACTCCCATCGAGATCAAAGCAAAGATCAGCGTCGGTACCATACGAGTAGTATTATGGGGAATTCGAGAACTCGAGGTACACGGTGGTAAGGGGAATGGCCTCGTCCAATAAAGAGGTGCAAACCTCCGCATCGGAAAGGGAATATTCCTCATCCCACCTTGGTGCAACCTCAAACACTGAATCATCCAAAAATACGGCATCATAAACCGACTCATAAGAAAAAGGTGTAGCAAACTAAGGCAAAAATTGCGAAGGGGCGAAGCAGCTCTCAAAATCAAGCATTAAATAAGCAGGCCCCATCGCTAAATCATCCGCAGATGCCACCCCATCGACAGGAATAATCTATGTGTCCCATACAGGAGCGTCCATGGATTCCAGATCCTCTTTTTGCCGAATAACATTAGAGTGATCGTCATCACTCAAGGGAAGCACGTAAAAAGGGAGCGAGGGACCCATGCGGGATCGGTATGCAGCGAGAGATTCTTTGGTAATCTCAACGGGCAAAGAAAGAGAAAGGTGCGCTATGTCATTGTATGGGCCAGGAAACACCCTGGTAGGCCTGTCCACAACAGGCTTCCGCGAATGGGAGGTTTTTACGCACAAGCCCACAGAGGGAGAAGGCTCGCACAAGCAAGGGAAATCCTTCACCATGTGGCCTACACCTTGAGCGCACATCGAATACAATGCTCGACATTCATATCATCCATGACATCAATGCATCGGCTCAAAGCATCAAGTAAACTGCACTCGGCTATGTAATACAGTGCGAATAAAAATAATTACCCAAAACTTCTACACAACTATAATAAAAATAGCACGGATCTGCTATCTAAACCAAAAAGCAGAAAAAAGTAAAAAGAAATAACCAAAATAATAATTCTAACAACTAAAGAAAAGAAGAAACATGAAATGTACAAATGGAAAAGGGCTTCGATCTACTATCTCCCTCTCAAAAAACTCACACGACTGTGTTCCCCGACAACGGTGCCAAAAACTAGATGCATTGAACGGCAAGTGTACCGGTCACACAAGTAATATAAAATGGGTGAATTTCCCCAAGTAATGATCTCGAGGGAACACTGTAAGGGGGGAGTTAATATCGAGGAGTACTTGAGATTGAAGTCCTTAGGTCGGAGCTAACGAAGGTGGTTTTGATTGTTTGGGAAAAATAAAGTAAAATGCTAACAATCTTCCCCTATGCAACGCCGCTATGCGATGCTTCGCCAGGAGGGATGGAAGACTACACCTGCTGCTATGCACCGAATAGCTGGCGGATGGACGAGTAGGCTTACGGAATGAGGGTCGAGAGCACCTCTTTGCTACGCACTCTTCTCTCAATTGCTAGAACAACAAAATGGGACGCAATGGAGGATCGATATGCAGGCGCAACTCTAGCAACTAAAGCGTAAAACAATAGAAGTTCACATAGACATGAATGACATAAAGTTTACAACTAAAGTGCACATCATAAATCTAAATAGATTTAAACACCAATATTAAGAAAGAAAGCACAAACAAGTCAAGAGATCAACTGAATCTGAAGGCTCATCGAGGGGTCGTGGAAAGAATTGTCGGGTTGTCAATCTGCATTCAAGCTCAGCCCTCGACTACGTCCTAGGTAGAGAAGGGCTGTCACTTCCATCCAATGGACCCGTCTTCTTCGTGTCACGATGCGGAAGAAAGTTGCAAGCATCCCTTTGCAATATAAATATAGCGTAAAACCATGAAAAAGAGCTCAAGAGATGAAGGAGAAGGACGGGAGCAAGCACCGACAAGGTGTAGGCTTTGCAAGCATGGCCAGAGCTTCTCTTCTTTATGGAAGATGAAGGGCGGAGGTGGAAGGACGGAGCTTTGTCCTAAAAGTCGGCTGGAATGGCTCAAAAACGAAGCTCCCTAAAAATGGCAGGAAATTTGTGCTTAAATAGAAAAAGATAAGAAAATTGGTCACGTACGGTCTGGCGCACAATAGTGCGTGAACCGTGCAATTTTGGCGTACAGAAAATGGCTTGCGGAAGAGATGCGTTGACCTGTTCATTTCCTCGTGCACAGGCGCTTCCATCCGTGCGTGAAGGAAATTGCATGGGTAAACACAGAGCGCAGGAATGTAGTGCTGGTACAGGTGAACCGTGCGTTTTACTCGAGCACAGGCGTTTCTACCCGTGTGTGAATGAAAACGCACGATTAACCACATAAAGTTGAAATCAAGAGAAAAATATGCAGACCGTGTAATTCCTTCTTACACGGTTTGCCGAAACCGTGCGAGAACAAAACGTATGGGTAGATACAGAAGCCCAAAGAATTGCTATGTAATACGCACGATTGGAAGAGACCGTGCGAGAAGAACAACACACGACCGTGCGTTTTGCACATAAACTAGAAAATGAGTCTGGGACGTCCCGACTACCTGCACAGTAATGAAACCAACTAGAAATAACCACGGGGAGATCCATATCCTTACCCTCGAAAATAGAATGCGCAATTGCACACCATTGAGCCAAAATAGTGCACGAAATGGTCAATGACCGAACGATGCAAATATAACCAAAATCTGGATGAAATACATTGCTTGAGTGAGAAAACAAGCCCAGATAAGTCCGAAAAACCATATAAATATCGGACTCATCTACAATCATCCTTGGGTGAGTTAGGCTTAGCCCCCCTGCCACTATAACACCAGGAGAGTTTTCCTGTGCCAACTTTACTAGACTGAGTGCACCTTAGTGCATACTACTTCACAACAACATGTTTATGCACTTGAGTTGGAAGAAACTTGCAGAATACTATTATGCATCTTTCTGAACTGAACCAAAGATTCATGTCTCTCTTCTTCATAGCAATAATGATGTAGAAGCTTTTGCTTATGCTGGAAGCAACTAGCTGATCTGTTTCTCTGCTCCTTTCTGAACTGAGCTAACAGCTCAGTTCCAACTTCTTCAGAGCTCCTCAATTATATGTTCTTTTAGAAAGTACTAGTTAGAACTGTGAAGCTCCTACAATAAGGGTTGGCTCTTGCTGCTATCTCTTTCTCAGATAATCACCCTGAGCTTGCTTGCTGGTGCAGATGAAGATGGCACCAGCAAACTTGTCGCTGAAGATGTTGATCTCAACAACTAACTTGCTCTTTTTCTTATTGACTTGAGCTTCCTGTTGTTTAGCTCCCCAACAATATCGGAGAAGAAGAACAACTGTCATTTCTTTATGTGAAGAGAATTTCATTTTATTTATTGAGACCCAACGGCTCTTTTAGCAGTGGGTCCAACACTTTTAATGGTGGATGCAATTTTTCTTTAATGCCAACTGTCGTATAGTTGGTCTGTGACAACCTTTTTTGCTTACATTAGCCATCTCGCCACTTATTTGAAATATGTTGACTTGCTGACGTTACCAGCTGTGGAATTAGCCAAAAATCAAGCAGCATTAGCATAGGTGTTGAGTGAGTAAGAATCACTCAGCGCCAAAACACTAGGATAGATTTATTGTCCCTCGGCGTTGAGTGAGTAGCCTTCACTCAACGCCAAACTACTTAGAATATAAATCTGTTTTTAGGCATTGAGAGCGTTGAGTGAACAACCCTCACTCAATGCCATCTGTCTTTGTCATATATCTACTTCTTTAGCAAATGAAGCGTTAAGAGCGTTGAGTGGGCATGCCTCACTCAAAGCTATTTTCTTTTAACTCGATTATGGATAAAGGCTTTGAGAGCGTTGAGTGAGTACGCCTCAGTCAACGTTTTTTGTCTTAGCCAATTTTTTGTGTTTAAAACCACTGGGCTTTGACTGTCTTACTTTGAAGTGAGTTCGACTAATGGTGAACTGAGCTCGATGAACATTGAACTCAGTTAGACAAAATCTTAACTAAGCTCGACGATCTCAAAACTCAAGCTCTGAACTTAGCTCGACGGAGGTGAGCTGAGCTCGACGAACTCTGCACTCAGTTCGATGAATTCTTAACTTAGTTCAACAAGTTAAACTTACAGCCATTTTGCTGAATGGCGTTGAGTGTATCTTCAACATTCAATGCCAAAACACTTAGCCAACTTTCTCATGACATTGAGTGGGTGTGTTCTAATCAACGCCGGTGTACTTAGCCACATTTCAGCTTATTCAAACTTTAGGCTTTTACTGCTTTATCCTATCTCACAGCTATTTTTTGTATGGAATTGAGTGAGTTGACTTCACTCAACACCTGTGTACTTGGACATTTTCTCAGCTTGCAACTTCCTTGCCTTTTATTGTATAAGCTTCACTCAACACAATAAGTCATCTGGCGTTGAGTGATTGATCTTCACTGAGTGCCTATGGACTTAGACAGTTATCTGTCTTCCCACCACTTAGGTGAGAACTTACCTGTCTTAGCCACTTAGGCTACCTGTCCCATTAGCTTATCAGGACAAACTGCAATCATGTACCTTGAACACAAGTTAGATCACAATATATGTATACATTATTTTGCTGGTCCATCTTCAAATAAAGGACATTGGGATCAATGGACCAAACAATCTCCCCTTATTTTAAGAATTCAAAACTTAAGCCAATGTATACACTAATATCCTCATATTATAAATATTTAAAACACATCATCACCGTAGAATTCAGAAAAAATTATTGACATATTAAATGATGTAGTAGATAAGTCAAAATCATAACAAATGATGAATTAGACAGATAATAAGAAATGGTTGTTCTATTTAATTATATAGAGAATAGATGTTTAAATAATATAAGCACAGTGCTTCATACCTAGCCCTGTAAGCAGAACCTAAAACATTTTAAGTTTCAGGTTCCCTTATCATAATTCCACTGCCTCTGGATTTCTTTACCGGCTTGTCTTCATCTCTAGCTATCTTCTTTCCTTTCTTATCAGCTTCATCAACAGCCTTAGCCTTAGTAGCTCTAGCTTCAGCTTTATCCTTTTTTCTCTCGAAATAGCTGAAAGGCTTGGGGAAGTATTTAGATGGTTCCACAGTATTAGGAGTGAGAAGATACCTTTTTATTCCTCCAAAAAATCCTTATTTCCGTATCTCTCTTTTCTATATTATCCCATTCAGTCTTTCTGTACCATTTACCTCTATCTGATTTCTTATTTTTGACATATTCCTAAGCAAGCAAGATGATGGATCTGGACTCTGGGCTCCATTGCTCAAAATCAGGTCATTTTTTGATTTCTTCTTTGTATTTTCTCTTTCTCATCCTGACTTCTTCTATTTCAGTAGTTTCAGTAGTCACTTCTCTAGTCTGAAGTGCTTGGTCAATAGTGGGGCTGAAAGAGGGAATTTCAGCAGCAGTGGGATGCACTCCCCACTGATTGCCAGCACTATCATGATCTTCCATATACATCACATTCTCTTGATTATCTTGAGTAGGCTCTCTGTTTAAGGTTTCTACAACTTGAGTAGGCATCATTGGGATATTATCATATTGTACTAGCTCAAATCCCAATGAGCCTCTCACAATATTTGTTTCCCAAACCATGTTTTCAGTATTGTCCCTTATGGCTTCTCTCTCCTCCTTTTTGGCTTCTTCAATTAACTTAGTGGTCTGGGAGCTGCTTGCCTTGCTTATTTCCACTTCCAGGTAGTTTACTCCAGCATTGACTTGATTCTTAACTTCCAACATGTGGTCATCAAGCATCTTGGTGCAGGCATCCATCTTTGTAAAGATTTCAGTGTTCTGTTCACTTCTCAGAATTTTATCATTCTCATGAATGGTCATAGAGTTCTTAGCCTGAATCTTTTGATTTTCAATAATAACATCAACATTCTTGCTTGACACAAACAATTTCTCCATGGTGTAATCTACAGCAGGAGCAGCTCTTGTAAAGAACTTTACTATTTACCCCTTCAGCAGGCTTACCTCAAATCTTATGGATTTGATCTCTATTTCCATATCATTCTTGACCACTTTGAGGGGTTCATCCACATAATTTTCCAATGCCCTTCTATGTTCATCTTGCAAACCCTTTAGCTAGGCCATGAATGTAGGTGGCAGCTTATCAAATCTGGCAGATGTGCCCTCATCCAAGCCTTCTTGTGCAGGCTTGCTCCTTATTTCTTGAGCCATGTCACTCTTGTGCTGTTCAGTTTCTGGATGTGGTGAGGTATGTTCTTTCTCATTACTGTATCCCTCTTCCTCTGATTCAGATGAAACTAGATCATGTACCTCATGACCAGGGAGATCAGAAGGTTTCTCCCCCTCAACCACTGCCCTGCTTTCATTTGAATGCAGGTTAACAGCAGCAGTAACCTCTATTGGAGGAGCCTTCAGTTACTCCCCTACAAATAATGCACCATGCATTATCTCTTGCATCAGTTGGTGTCCCTCAATTTGAGCATTCCTTCCCTCAATACTTGGAACTTCCAAGACTTTATCCTGAAGTTCCTCATCTTCAGACATAGGTATATGCCTATCTGCATCTTCCAATCTGGTGGCATCTTCCTCTATTTCTGCAGATATTTTGTTAACAATTTCCTCTACTATTTGCCCAGCATCCTTGGTTGAAGGCAAAGCATCTCCTTCCTCTTCATCAGATCTAGCTAACTCAGTAGCTGTCTCATCCACTTCAGGAACAGAATCCGTCCCTAGTCTGCTCACACAACTAAGAGGGGTAAGATTAGAAGAGGTAGATACTTGGATATTCATGTCCCTCCTGGACACTTCAGCAGAAGAAGATAGATCTAGATCATGAGGCTCTTCGTCCTCAAATGAGCTGTTAGAGGTGATGGGCTCAGTAGCAACAATTCTCTTTCCTTTTCTCCGCATAGCTTCTTGGACTATGGGGCAGAAGGACCCTATCCCTTCTCTCAAGCATCCTGATGTCAATCCTTATCATGTGGTGTATTCTTGCACCAAGTTTCAGATTCAAAATTTCTTGAGAAGTTTCTTGAAGAAATAGTCAATGAATTCTCCCCAAATTGGGTTCAGCCATGCACTCCACTACTCTTTCAAACATCACTCTTCTCCAATCAGTTCTCTTGGATAGTATGACCCTGGCAATAAGTTCAAACATCCTTTTTGAGATTTTTGCATGGGAGCCTGTTTTGCATATCAGAGCTTTCCCAATGACATTTGCTAGAAACATACCTCTCAGGTTAAGTTCTTTCCTTTTTATTTATCCGGTTGTATGCTTGGAAATTCCACACCATTTCATTGCCGATTTTGCATTTTCCAATAATAACTATTCTCTGTCCTTAGTTGTAGAAAGCTTTATCAGTTGTAGAGCCTTGCTTAGCCTTCTGGGGGTTATCTTGATTTTATTTTCGCTTACTATGGTCTTAATTTTACCAGCCGAAGCGTCTGTTTTAGCGTTGGCAAACAACAACAGTACCTCCCTTTTCCACAGAAGAAAGGGTTCTGTCAGGATAAAGGCAAGGTTAGATTTATGTAGAATATTAAGCACCTGTTGAACTTCTTCCGGAGCATCAATGAATCCATTTCGAACCACCTATTCTCCTTCAAAGGGCAAATCTGGTCCCTTGGGCGCCATTTCTCTGGAGAATTTGAGAATGCTAACGAACGGGACTTCACGTCGATTTAGCGAATGCGGGCGGGAGAGGTTAAGGAACAGTCACTTGGCTTATTCCACAAGCCCTTCTTATTTATTGGTATTGCTAAAAGGAAGGCGAAAAGTAACAAATCCATAGTTATTGTTTAATCTTGAACAATGGCCAGGATTGAATCCCAACACATATCCACAGTCCGTCTTTTCTCTAGTATTTGTTAAGTGAGTTTATTTAGCTTAACAACATTTTTCTTTAGTAATTAAATTTTCAATTAGCCCCTAACTGTGTTGACCTAACTTGCAGGGGTAATATAGACCAGCATAACACATTCTAAATGTGTTCTATTGGGGTGCAATTAGAGAAAATTTAAATAATCGTACATTAATTTCAATTGAGAGTGTATTAGCCCCCAACCCTAAATGGCCCGACCAAAATTTTATACTAATCTAGCTTAGTATTCCATATGCAATATGTCTTTGGGTATGTTCAGACAAGTTACATTTTGTGGCATGGTGAACATGTAAGCCACTAACACATTTATTAAGATGAGTTGTTATTTTTACATTTTCTTTGTCATTTGTTTCAATTACCCTTCTCAGACATGAGTAATCAATTTTGAAATTAAGTAGTAGAATTAAAGAAAGGTGAATTCTATTTATCTCTTCTCTGTAGACTTTAATTCCATCCTTAATTCACAGTTTAAGAGCATACCCGCAACCTTGCTTCTGAGCTTTAGCCTTTAATGTTCATCTGGATTTAATTTGTAATCTCACCCTTAATAATTGCACTTACCAATGACACTTAGTGCATGATGATAAGTTGAATCATTTTTTGTATTCAGACTTGGGTCTGGTACAACACTGTCCAAGGATTATAAATGTTTATGGCCACTTGGACTATCCTGCAAGACAGAATTACCTTCCCTTAGGAACCCAAGATGACTTGGGTATTAGGTTCTTGTTAGACTGAAAAAGCAAAAGTTTACCTACAGGAGCCCTGTCAGGAAGACTTTCTCTTGACCTTGGCATACTAGGGTTGTGCCAACAATCTATGGAAAAGTGGCCCACTTTGACAAAGCACCTGCACTCATAAATATTGTATCTTCTTTTCTGAGCAGGTCTGGCAGTATGGTTGACTGTAGACTAAACAAAAGGAAAAATAGCTTCCTTATTCCAAATTATCTTAGCCACAGTCTGTCTGAGAGTGGGTCGGACATGATAAGATCTTAGTTTTTCACAATGTCTATCAACAACACTTTTCCTTATAGAGGATATAATGTTGGTGCCCTTGGATGATTCCAAGTCTTGCATCCTGGCTGATTTACCCTTGGTCAAAGTGTGAGTAGGGAGATTTTGAAAAAAGTCCACTGCCTTTCTCAAGGAAGATGGAGCTGGTCCATTAAATAAAAAAGGTCCTGGATGGGCCTTTTACACTTATTCATTGGAGCCCTCTGTGCACTCATACCCATGTCCTTTCTTCTTTCATTGTAAGAGATAGTTGTAGTCTTACAACGAAGATTCTCATTCCTCTAGTTACCATACCTTGGGTCTTGGCCATACCTGTTTGAAGGGAGAATTACCTAGTGATAGGTAGGCTAAGGCTTGACAAAAACTTTGGCTCTATTCTGAGATTGGATTACTTTAGAAATTCACTCATATTTAGATCTTCTCTTGATAGAATCTATCTTAGATAAGTTAGCCACAATTCTCCTATCCCTATCAAGTTTCTCCTCAAGATTCTTGATAATAAAGTCCTTGTATTTTAAGGACTCAACATGGATTTCAACCATGATTTTCAAATGAGTTGCTTCCCTCTCTTTTATACATAGGAAGGATGAAGCTTCATCTAACTGGGAAGAAGTCTTTTATAGGGAGAATATTTCCTCTGCTTGTTCTTTAACAAGCAGCATGCTTTCCTTGAAAGCTTTTAGAAGGGAAGCATGATTGTCAATCAATTGATTGATATCATCATCTGTCAAAGGACCCTCATCAACACTTGATGAGGAGACATAAGAGTCTGTACAAGATTCATATCCAGACTCTTAGAACTAGCAAGATGGTGAATGTACCTTATTTTAACAAGGCTAATCATGGAAAGATTCTACTTCTGGGGTAGCTATTTTTCTATGGCATCTGCATTCCCCTTATTCAGCTTCATCAATGATGAGTCCTCTTTATATACCTATTTTCGGACTCATCTAGGCTTATTTTCTTATCTTTGCACGCCGTTTAGCGTCATTTGCACTCCTTTTGGTTCGCTACGGTTATTCCACGTCTTGTGCACTTTATTAGCCTATTTCTGTGCGTGTGTGTATTTCCCTTTTGCTATGCATTATATTTATGTCTGTGACTGCCATATCGACATCCCGTCCAGTTTTCCTGCAGGTTCTGGGATCGTGTGGGCGTCCGGGGTAGGATTTTCACCCTGCTTGGCAAAGGAGTCAATGGTCGTGCGTTTTTACCCACGCACGACCGTCGACCTCTTTGGCGCACGATCATCGGTCGTGCGCAGCCATGACCTCTCCTGTGAAAGTTCTGTCCCGGCATATCGCACGATCACCAGCCATACCGCGCACGATCACTGCTCGTGCGTTGCCGGTCGTGCGCAGTCACACTTTCTTTTCCCACTTTTCTGCCTCCATATCGCACGATCACAGGCCATACCGCGCACGACCACTGGTCGTGCGCCTGTGATCGTGCGCGCTGTTTAAATCTGTTTTCTATAAATAGCGCAGGTCCGCCCTAATTTTGACCGATCCAGATCCGCGATTTTCCGCCGTTCTTCGTCTCGGACGAGGGTTTCCTCCGTCCCCCTTCATCCTCCACCTTAGGGAGGGTCTCCGGGCAAGCTTTCAACGCCAAATCAACGCCGGAGCATCCTCTCGGCCTCCTCCTTCATCCTAGAGCTTCAAGCGGAGTTTTGACCTAGCTTTCTCCATCAAGTTAGGAGGAGCTGGAGCCGCAATCCACGGGTCATTTCAACGAAGAAGACGGGTCCATTGGGAGTGAGTGACAGCCTCCTCTACCCCGGACGCAGTTGAGGACCGAGCTTGGACTCGGATTGACAACCCGGGATTCCAACCGTGAACCCTCAATAAGGCTTCGGATTCGGTCGATTCGCACACCTCTTCCTCTTGTATTTGATAGCTTAGCTTAACTCTTTGTATTGATGAAGTACATTTTATTGTAGTTAATGATCTTGCACTTTGTCATGTCTATGTGATTTGTGTATTTTCGTTATTATTGCTTGAGGTGCGCCTTAATATTCCATCCACCATCCACCCTTGCCGCACTAGCAATTGCTAGTGGCGTGCGTTGCGAAGAGGTGCTCACGACCCTCATTCCGCCGTTCTCTCCACCTCATCCGCTAGCCTACTCTTCCATCCGCCAAGCGATTCGGCGCATAGCGGCCCGTGTAGTTTCCATCCCGCCTGGCGAAGCAGTGCATAGCGGCCTGCATAGTAGGATTTCCGCCGTTCTCTCCACCCCATCCGCTAGCCTACTCTTCCATCCGCCAAGCGATTCGGTGCATAGCGGCCCGACTAGTTTTCCATCCCGCCTGGCGAAGCTTTGCATAGCGGCATTGCATAGGAGTAGTTTGTAGCATTTACTTTCTGTTTCCGCAACCATCTAAACCCCCCTTTTAGATCCGACCCGAGGACTTCAATCTCAAGTCCTCCTCGACATTAACTCATCCCTTACTGTGTTCCTCAAGAGACCGACACTCGGGGATTTATTCCCAAACTTTATTACTTGTGCGACCGGTGCGCTTGCCGTTTTCCACGCATCAATCAACCTCTGTGTCACTCTCTGAATGTGACAGAGGGGCCCTAATTGTTGTTCTTGCATCTAGAAGGACTTTGTCATCACCAAGGGCAGCCAATATCCCAATGCTGATCTTATCCTCTCTATAGATTTGCTGCTCCATAGAGTTCCACATCTTAATATTCATCCTTGAACACGTATGTTTAACCTTTTAGCTATCCTTGGAGGTCAACTCAGACTGTTTGGTACTTTTTGAGTAACCTCCCTCTGATACCACTTGAAAGTCTGTAATTTCAAGGATAGCTAAATAACCTAGAGGGGGGGGGGGGTGAATAAGTTATTGGGTCGGTTAATTAGTTCTTTTCTTTTATTATAGTTTGCTGCTTGAGTGGTTGGTTAATATCTTCTTTCAAGATAATTTACCCTGCACAAAGAAAACAACACAACAAAGCACACAGATATTTATAGTGGTTCCCCAACTTGGTACATCCACTTTCCCTCCCACCTCTCTAATTGTCTTGTTGGACTAGGAACTTCTCAAAAATGCTCCAAAGAGCTTACACCTCAGGCCATCAGCCTTACACTTAGGTTCTCTTATAAATACAACCTCAAAACCGCAAAGGTTCCTAACTCAGAGTCCTGTAGTGCTCCTGCAGCTCAATGGTCCTCAAACCACCTACCTCAGCCTTATCTCTAAGGCCTGCAACTCAGGCTTTTCAGCTATATAATTTGTGGCACTAGGCCCTACTCTCAGAGTGTTGTAATACTCCTATAGCTCAGATCTAAAAGGATCCTATAAGATGAAAATGGGTTGATGGGATTCTTGATTGATCACAAGTGGAATCCCTCTGTGAAAATCAGCCTAGGGTGAGTTAGACTCAGCCCCCCCCCCCCAATAACATCAGGAGAGTTTTCCTATATTAACATTACTGTACTGAGTGCACCTTAGACCCAACTACTTCATAACCACATATTTATGCACTTGAGCTGGAAGAAACTTACAAAATACTATTCTGCCTCTTTCTGAACTGAACCAAAGATTCAACTCTCTCTTCTTCATAGCAACAAAGATGTAGAAGCTTTAGCTTATGCTGGAAGCAACTAGCAAATCTGTTTCTCTGCTCCTTTCTGAATTGAGCTAACTGCTCAGTTCCAACTTCTTCTTCACAGCTCCTCAAGTGTATGTTCTTTTAGAAAGTATTGGCTGGATCTATGAAGATTCTACTACAAGGGTTGGCTCATGAAGCAATCTCTTTCTCAAAGAATCACCCTGAGTTTGCTTGCTGGTGCAGATGAAGATGGCACCAACAAACTTTCCATTGAAGATGTTGATCTCAACAGCTAACTTGCTCTTTTTCTTTTTGACTTGATCTTTCTGTTCTTTAGCTCCACAACAATGTCAGAGAAGATGAACAACTGTCACTTCTTTATATAAAGAGCACTTCCTTGTATTTATTGAGACCCAATGTCTCTTTAAGTAGTGGGTCCTATACTTTTAATGTTGGTTGAAATTTTGCTTTAATGCCAACTATCATACAGTAGGTCTGCGGCAACCTTTGTCGCACACTGTAGCCATCCCGCCACTTTTTTAAAATATGTTGACTTGTTGACATCACACCCTATGGACTTAGGCAAAAACAAGCAACATTAGCATAGGCATTGAGTAAGTAAGCATCACTCAATGCCAAAACACTTGGACATATTTACTGTCCCTTGGCATTGAGTGAGTAGTATTCACTCAACGCTAAACTACTTAGAATATAAATCTGTTTCCCGGCATTGAGAGGGTTGAGTGAACAACCCCCACTAAATGCCATCTGCCTTAGTAATATATCTGCTTCTTCAGCAACTAAAGAATTGAGAGAGTTGAGTGAGAATGCCTCACTCATTGCTATTTGCTTTTAAATCATTTCTGCATAAAGGGGTTGAGAGCGTTGAGTGAGTACGCCACACTCAACGATTTTTGCCTTTGCAAATTTTCTGTGTTTAAAACCACTGGGCTTGGACTGTCTTACTTTGAACTGAGTTCGACTAATGGTGAACTGAGCTCGATAATCTTTGAACTCAGTTCGATGAAATCTCAACTGAGCCCAAAGATCTCAGAACTCAAGCTATGAACTTAGCTCAATGAAAGGTGAGCTAAGCTCGACGAACTCTGAACTCAGTTCGACGAATTCTGAACTTAGTTCAACTAGTTCAACTTACAACCTTTTTGCTGAATGGAGTTGAGTGTGTCTTCATCGCTCAACGTTAAAACACTTAGACAACTTTCTCATGGCGTTGAGTGAGTTGACTTCACTCAATGCTTGTGGACTTAGCCACATTTCAGCTCATTCCAACTTTAGGCTTTTACTACTTTATCCTATCTCACAGTTTTTTGTTCTATGGCATTGAGTGAGTTGACTTCACTTAACCCCTGTGGACTTGGCCAATTTCTCATCTTGCTACTGCCTTGGCTTTGACTATATAGGCTTCACTCAGCACTATAAGTCATCTGGCGTTGAGTGACAGATCTTCACTCAGCACTTGTGGACTTAGACATTTATCTGTCTTCCCACAACTTAGGTAAGAACTTACCTGTCTTAGCCACTTTGGCTACCTGTCCCATCATAGCTTATCAGGACAAACTCCAATCTTTCACCTTAAACACAAGTTAGATCACAACATGTGTATACATTGTTTTGTTGGTCCTTATTCAAATTCTGGATATTGGGATCAATGGACCCAACATTCTGGAAATTGCTTAATCTCAAGTGTGGGTGGTACTTCATAAGAGCTCGTAATTTTAATACTCTTTAAGCAATTTGGCTCAGGAGGCGAAGAACAGGATAATTCCTTAAAACAAAATAATTCAGCAAGTTCCGCATCATCACAATATGTGGAACCAGAATAAAAAAAATGATGAAATATCTTCTACAAATGATACATCTAGATGATAACAAGAATCATCATTTGAAAGAGAATTTCTCACTAAGGGATTGATATTGAAAGTAACTTCATCATCTCCAACACGAAGGATGAGCATTCCGTTAATCCCATATAATATTGCTCGGGAGGTGGAAAGGAAGGATCGGACGAGTATGAGGGGTACTTCGGCATCCTCTTCGAAGTCAAGAATGAAAAAGTCACCCAGAAAGATGAACTTGTCAACCTTGACTAGTACGTCCTCCATTACCCTTACTGGATACTTAATAAAACTATCTGCTTGTTGTATACTTATTTTTGTTGGGATTGGATCTCCTAATCCTAATCTCTTAAATAGAGAGAAGGGCATTAAATTGATGCTAACACCTAAGTCGACAAGGGCATGCTTTACTAATTAATTGTCAAAGAGACACGGGAAAGAAAACCGACTCGAATCATTTAAATTTTGAGGCAATTTATTTAATAAAATTGCCGAGCAATCTGTGTTGAGGGAAACACGTGAGATATCTTCAAGTTTCTTTTTATTGGAGAGTAACTCCTTGAGATATTTTGCATATTTAGGAAATTGAGAGATTGCCTCACAGAAGGGAACATTTAAATGAATTTGCTTTAAAATTTATAAAAAATATATTTGTATTGTTCCTCTACTCGCTCATTTTTAATTTTAGATGGATAAGGGGGTGCATAAGTAGAAATAAGCAGAGATTTTGAGGAATTTGGAGAATTAGAAAATAAACTTGAGGGGGTAAAACAAGAACAGTTACCTGGGTCTCGATCTTATTTAGAGTGGTTACCTTCTTTCAGATGCAGAGCTTGATGGCATTTGCGGTCTCCCTTGGATTCAACACAATTTTTGTTGGGTATTGTATCCATAATAACCCTGATTTGAATGGTCCAGTCAATCTAAGTTGAATTGAGTCTGCATTTGATATTGTTTTTTAGTTATGTACTTGCAGGTTTACAATGCCAAGTACATACCAATATCAGGCTACATTGGGTCAGTAAACATAGGACTATACAATGTAATTCTTCATTGTATAGGCCAATGTGTTGACTCACGTGAAATCTCTCTATTGGGGTGTACTTCTACCTCAAGTACAAGAGAAGGATCAAGGAAGGCCAAAGTCTAGGACTCAGAACTTTAGAGGTAAAATTCGGCGAGTATGGTGAGTCATACATATCAAATTCATCGAGTATCCCCTTGATACTTGCCGAATTCGTCGTGTATGCTACAAGATACCGGCCAAATTTGCCGTATATACTTAGGGAAAATTCACATAAAATAAGAAAATGCGCCAAGGCAAATTTGCAGAGTATCAGTGGTGATACTCACTAAATTTGTCGAGTATCACTAGCGATACTCTCCGAATTTGACGAGTATCCCATGCGATACTCGCCGAATTCGACGAGTATCCTGGGCGATACTCGTCGGGTATGTTGAGCCATATATCAAATTATCTGATTTTCTTTCTATGGCATTTTCGATAAATTCTGTCTTAATATTCGGCGAGTATCATACTGGATACTCGACGAAACTCACCGAAAAAGGCTTGTCGATTTTCCAATTGTTTTCTTGTTCGGAATCCGTCGGCCATGTACAGTTTTTTTTATGGCTCATTTTAGGAAACCTTTTATAACTGTTTAATTTTGATTTTTTCTATATATTCCTAGGGTGATTTCAAAATCAACACTAATCCAAAAACCTAATTGCAATTTTGGAATTTCTAAATCTTCCCGAATTTGAACCTGTCAGCCGCACGTTACCTAGTAACGCGATATTATTCCGTTCGGCCGCAACTTCATCGATCGTCTTCTTCACCTACTATTTTCAATTGGATTTTTTCATCTTTCAAGATTAATTCAACTCCAGTCCAAGTTGGTTGAAGATATAAGACTCAAGGTTCAAGATCCAAAAATTTCAAGTTTCCGAGTTTTCCCAAATCCAAGATCAACCCTTTCAAGAACATTGGATCAAGACTTGTAATCGTGTGTTATTGTTGTAATATCATTTTGTATTGTGTAGGAGATTTTCTTCTAAGAGTTTTGTAGATCCGTTTGTGGATCGAGAGAGTAAATCTTGTTCTGGATCGAGGTTGTAGATCCGATTTGCAGAATGAGTTGTAGGAGAGTTTGTTTTCCGAGTTGTAGGAGCGTCGTATCCGAGGTGTAGGAGTTGGGACTCCAAGGTGTAAGATTTGATGAAATCTAAATTTGGTTAAGTAGTCAAATCTACCCTTCGTGGGAGATATGGGAGGTGGGATAGTGTACGTACCCAACTCGGGGAACCACTATAAAATCTCTGCATTTATATGCTTGTTATTTAAGATTATTTTTATTCCGTAAAAGACGTAAACATCACCTAGTCACCCCCCCTCTAGGTGATTTAAGTAGATGCTAGATATTTTCAATTGGTATCAGAGGGGCATTTTGTTCGATAAGGCTAGCACCTTGAACAAGATACCTAATCTAGCATTCAGATATTCCGCACTTTCACCATGGATCGAAGAAAAGATATTTCATCTATTAAGCTATAGGTGTGTACCAAGGATAACTTATCATGTAGAAAGAACGAGTACGGTTCTTCATGGAAGTTGATGATCCAAGGATCTTTCAGAAAGTGGAATAAGGACCTCACATACCTACACGAGCTTCAACGAAAAATCCAGCATTCATGATTCTTAAGAAGATGATGGATCTTTGTATGGATGTGATTTCATTAGTCTCCCTTGATAAGAAGGCTAAGAATATCATAGCAAGTGCAGTGGACGATTCTATGCTCAAAAACATATTCCACTGTAAGTCGGCCAAAGAGATGTTGGACTATCTTGTTTTCCTAATGGAAGGTACTGAAAAAGTGATCGAAGATCATTGTTGAACCAGGAATACGAAGCTTTCAAGCATGGTACAAATGACTCCATAGCTGACAGCTTTGAAAACTTTTTCAAGATTGTAAACGACCTCAGAACTATGGTCGCGTGTTCACTAATGGCGAACTCAATGACAAGTTTCTAAGATCCCTGACTAAGGAATGGAACACCAAGGTTGTTGCCATTAGAGAATTTGGGAAGCTAACAGAGAAAGATCCACAGAACCTATATAGAAAGTTGCTCTCCTATGAGCTTTAAGTGAATACACGTAAGAAGGAGAAGTAGAACACCAAAATGTCTAGCAGAGAAAATTCTATGGCTCTGAAGGCGGAGGGTCAAGATAATCTAAAGTTGTGTCACCTGTAATGACACGAGCTCCCGACACTCCAGAAGACTCTGAGCCAAGCACGTCTGGCTTCGAGCTATCTGATGGAGAATTTTCCCTCTTCTCCAAACAATTCAAGAAGCTTCTGAGCAAGAGGAGACAAATGAAAAATAGGTCATCCTCTTCAGATTCGAGAATATCACATCGTGATTGTGATTGAGCGATGAAAAGCTACAATTAAGAGGACAGGTACAAATCCAAACCGAACAAACAGTTTTCCTCTGACGTTGATTGCTACTGTTGTTATAAAACATGTCACATGATTGCGGAGTGTCATTATAAGAAGAAGGATAGGTCCAGGAAGGACGAGAAGAGATTCTTCAAAGAGAAGAAGAAAGAATAAAAGAGCTTCATCGCCAAAAAGTCGAAGACTTTCAGCGACAGTGACTCGAGCGAGTCAAGTTCTGAAAATGAAGAAGCTTACTTTGGGCTTATGGCTCAATTTTACGAGGAAGTGGGCGACTCTGAATACCAAGGGAAGGTAAAGTTGCACACTATTCTTTTAGAATCTTAAACACCCTCTAATGGTAATGAAGACTACTCCTTTGATGAAAACGAATCAGAGTTGATGGCTCAGCATGAGAACTTATTAAAGGCTTTCGACAAATATCGTAAGGTAGTACGAAAGAAGGTAAAAGGGATTGCCTCCCTCAAGGAAGTGGAAGCAAATCTGATTGAAGAAATTGAAAAATTACATCCTCTCAGAGATGAAGTCCACTTCTTGAAAGAGGAACTAAAGGGCTCAGCTGATACATTAAGTCTGAAGGAGAAATATATTGATGAGCTGGAAGAAAAACTTGCGGTAGAGAGAAACTCGTTGAGAGTTTCTCCAAGCCAAAGACTGTTCTCCCTCTCATCAATGAGTTTTCAACTCAGAAGAAGGGTAGTGGTCTTGGCCATTCCAGTGAAAAGGGTAAGGGTGCCAAGAAGGCTAGCCCCAAGGATAGGGGAAGGCACCCATGGGTCAACCGTCCTTCAGGAAAGTAATCTTTCCGACGAACAAGTTTGACCTTGAGTCGTCCTATGGTCATCATGCTAGGGCTGCTCATGTAGAGCCTAAGAACAAATACCAGGGATGGACATGTCCCCATGAATTTTTTGTCAGCGTGTTCAAAGCACCGTTTGAGGAAATTTAGATGAAGAATTATGGTCCATATGTGCATGGCCATAACAATAAGAAGGCACCAAAAGCTAAATCTATTGTGCCTATGGCTAAGAAGATGGGAATCCCCTATGTATGCTGCAACCATGAGTCCTCCACCTCTAAGAATGATACCCCTGCTAGACCTCACATTTAAAGGGTAAAGCAGGAGTATAAAAGGAGGTACAATAGATTCGACTGTTGGTGCTGCGACAAAATTGGTCATTTTGGCGAATATTGTTGGTATAACCCTGCCAATCTTTTAACTCCTAGAGTTAGCTATGTGAGACCCACCACTCGCATGGCTAATGTTCCTAGGGTGAGTCTGATGAACAGGAATCAAGGACCTAAATACGTTTGGGTTGTACATGCTTTGATTAGGGTTCTATTCGTTCTCTCAGCAATTCCATTTTGCTGTCAAGGGCTCAGCTGATACATTAAGTCTGAAGGAGAAATATATTGATGAGCTGGAAGAAAAACTTGCGGTAGAGAGAAACTCGTTGAGAGTTTCTCCAAGCCAAAGACTGTTCTCCCTCTCATCAATGAGTTTTCAACTCAGAAGAAGGGTAGTGGTCTTGGCCATGCCAGTGAAAAGGGTAAGGATGCCAAGAAGGCTAGCCCCAAGGATAGGGGAAGGCACCCATGGGTCAACCGTCCTTCAGGAAAGTAATCTTTCCGACGAACAAGTTTGACCTTGAGTCGTCCTATGGTCATCATGCTAGGGCTGCTCATGTAGAGCCTAAGAACAAATACCAGGGATGGACATGTCCCCATGAATTTTTTGTCAGCGTGTTCAAAGCACCGTTTGAGGAAATTTAGATGAAGAATTATGGTCCATATGTGCATGGCCATAACAATAAGAAGGCACCAAAAGCTAAATCTATTGTGCTTATGGCTAAGAAGATGGGAAGCCCCTATGTATGCTGCAACCATGAGTCCTCCACCTCTAAGAATGATACCCCTGCTAGACCTCACATTTAAAGGGTAAAGCAGGAGTATAAAAGGAGGTACAATAGATTCGACTGTTGGTGCTGCGACAAAATTGGTCATTTTGGCGAATATTGTTGGTATAACCCTGCCAATCTTTTAACTCCTAGAGTTAGCTATATGAGACCCACCACTCGCATGGCTAATGTTCCTAGGGTGAGTCTGATGAACAGGAATCAAGGACCTAAATACGTTTGGGTTGTACATGCTTTGATTAGGGTTCTACTCCTTATCTCAGCAATTCCATTTTGTTGTCAAGGGCGTAGGGATGAAAACTCATGTAAGATACCATGTCTTTCACAGAATTTTGTCATGGCACAAGACTCGAACTCTATTCCGTGGTCACTTCTTATTTTGACCACTTAGCAGTAAAATTCATTCTTAATTTGCAGGACAAAATTAGTGAAAGATTCTATGGTGTCTGACATGTGTTTCAGAAAGAACACTCAAGTGAAACGCGAGTAGTCATCAACAATCACTAACGTATAGACCTTACCTCCTAAGCTACGAATAGGCATGGGACCGAATAAGTCCATATGAAGCAAGTATAAGCTTCGTGAAGAATCCTTTTCAACAATACCCTTGAAGGTAGCCCGTGTCTCCTTACTTATTTTATAGGAGTGAGATGGAATCTCTTTAAGGCACTTAATACTGGGCGCATCGTGCACTAAGTTTTGTAAAAATAGCGTGTTTAAGGTTTTGAAATTAATATGTGCTAATTTCTTGTGCCATTGGTCACAAAGAGACACACTATCTTTTGTAATAAAATATACTAGGGTAGAATTGTCTAAGCAAAGGAAATTTAAAAAGAAAATATTTATGTTCCGAGTTCCTGTTAACACTGTCTCCAAATTTGCAGACGATTTTATCAAGAACTTGTCCGTACAGAACTTAATGATGTAGCCTTTGTCACATAGTTGACTTATGCTTAAGAGATTATGGTGTAATCCTTCTACATAAGCCGCGTCTGTGAAAGAGACTATGTTGTTGGAAATCATAACATAACCTTTTGTATTTCCCCTATTTGAACCTCCAAAGATGACTTTTGGTCTGTCTTTGACTGACGTAAAATCACTCAAAAGGCTTCTTGTCACGGTCATGTGCCGAGAGCATCCCCTGTCCAAATAGCAGATTGGAGTTCTATTGGCATTTAACATACCTGCAAAAATAAATCCCTTTACCTTAGGAACCCAAACGTATTTAGGTCCTTGATTCCTGTTCATAAGACTCACCCTAGGAACATTAGCCATGTGAGTGGTGGGTCTCACATAGCTAACTCTAGGAGTTAAAAGATTGGCAGGGTACAACCATGTTGAATAATGCTTCACTACCAGAGTATTTCTCGGTGAAAGCAGTCAACATGGCTTGTTACGTGCAAAATAGAGTACTCATCAACAAAAGCTATCGTAAGACCCCTATGAGTTATTGAAGGGCAGAAAACTGACTGTGTCCTACTTTAGAATCTTTGGAAGAAAATGCTTCGTACTTAATAATGGGAAGTATAATGACACAAAGATTGGTGAAAAGTGTTTCAAGGGTATTTTTGTAGGATATAGTTTCCATAGTAAGGCGTATACAATTTTTAATAAGAAAACTCTGGTGGTAGATGAGTGTATAAAAGTTGTATTTGGTGAGACTAGCATGCTTCATAGCAGCTCGTCTAGTATTATTAGTGCAGATGCAGGTACCAGGTTCAAAGAGCTTAGCTTGGATGAACCAGTCAAAGAAGACATTCCAAGCTCAGTCAAGATCGTCGATCCAGGCTTGGGGGATGTAGAATCGCTAGAGGAAGAATTGCCTCAAACTATAGAGGTTATACAAGATAGTGCAGGTCCTATTGATGGAAGTGCAAGGAATCTAGGGTTCTAACACCTAAGAGATCACCCAGCTGATCTAATCACTGGAGAGTCAGGCGACGGTGTGAGAACAAGAAGAGGTATAGTTAATGAGATTTTGCATCTAAGCATTCTATCTCACGGTTAACCGAAGAAGTTTGAGTAAGCGAACAAAGATGCCTCTTGGATAATGGCAATGCAAGAGGAGCTCAGCCAGTTTGAATGATGCAAAGTATGGGAGCTAGTGCCCAGGCCAAAGGGACAGAATGTGATCGGCACCTTGTGGATATTCAGAAACAAGCTGGACAAAAATAGAGTAATTATCAAGAACAAAGCCTGGCTTGTAGTGCAAGGTTCTAGACAAGAGGAGGGGATCTAATTCGAACAGACATTTTCTCCAGTGGCACGGCTCGAGGCGATCAGGTTGTTTCTTGCATATGCTTCCCTCAAAGGCTTCATTATCTACCAAATGGACGTGAAGCCTGCATTCCTCAGCGGGAATCTAAAAGAGGAAGTATACGTAGCACAACCCCCAGGTTTTGTCAATTCTAAATTCCCTGACTATGTTCATTTTTTAAATAAAGCCCTATATGGGTTAAAGCAAGCTCCCCGAGCTTGGTGTGAGAAGTTGTCTAGCTTTCTTCTTGAAATAAGCTCACAAAGGGTAAGATAGATAAGTCATTATTTCTTAGGAAAGTTAAAGGCAAGATTTTGCTAGTGCAAATCTATGTCGCCGACATCATATTTGGCTCTACAGAAGAAAACCATTGCAAAAAGTTCTGCAAACTTATACAAGGGAAGTTTGAAATAAGCAGTTTGGGAGAGCTGAAGTATTTCTTAGGACTTCAGGTGAAGCAATCTGAAGATGGAATTTTCATCTCTCAAACGAAATTCACTAAGGACTTCTTAAGAAATTAAGAATGGAGAGCGCAACCTCTATGAGGACTCCATTGGGTTCAACCGCGTCTCTTGATAAGAACGAGAAAGGGAAACCTTTAGATGAAACCAGGTACCGAAGCATAATTGGATCCTTGCTCTACCTGACTGTCAGTAGACCAGATATAATGTTTTTAACATGTGTTTTCCCTAGATATTAGGTGAACACTAAGGAATCTCATTACATCGCGACAAAGCAGATTTTAAGATACCTTAAGGGTACACCTAATCTTGGCTTATGGTACCCAAGATATAATGATGTCGAGCTAATTGTCTTTTCAGATGCTGGCAGGTAGCAGGGACAATAGGAAAAGCACTTTCGGTACGTGCCAATTCCTCGGAAGACGACTTATTTCTTGGAGCAATAAGAAACAGAATTGTGTAGCCATATCTACTGCCGAGTCAGAGTATATCTCTGCGGGAAGTTGTTGCGCATAGCTTTTATGGATAAGGAATCAACTCGAAGATTATAACTTGAAGTTCATAGAAATTTTGTTGTTTTGTGACTCCTCCAGCGCCATTGTAATCGCAAATAATTTTGTCTCCAACAGCAAGACCAAGCACATCGAGGTGTGCTACCACTTCATCCGGGAGCATGCGGAGAATAAGGATGTAGCCCTCAGCTATGTCCCAATGGACAAGCAGGTTGCTGATATTTTTACGAAGCTGCTAGATGAGATCATGTTATCATTTCTAAAAAATTAGCTGGGTATGCTGGACAAGGACCCATAAAGACGGTCAAATTGGCAGAAATTGTCTCGGGATCGATTTTAACAAAGCAAAAATTTTTGTAAGTCAAATTTGGTGAATTTTTGCCAACTCGTCGCAAAATCATGCAATAGTCGCCAAATCGGTTTCCTCCAACAACAAATTTCGCCAAAATCTATTTAGGGCCAAATTTCAATTGACTTTATTGGATCCGAAGTCTCAACGACCAAATTTGATGTGTGCATATTCTTCATGCAATTTCAAAATCACATATATATATATACAACTATAAATAGAAAAGGGAGGGCTCTTTCATGGAATATGCCGAAACACGCCGACTCGCCAAACTACAGCTATTCCGCCCCTTCGGCTTTCGGATCTCTCCGAATTCCTTTCTTCGTTCCCGACGAAGAATTCATGCATAATGTGCGAATAGGATTGTACGTCTTCCCCAAGCCCTAGTCGGCATTAACACCTACCCTCCCGCCGATCCCGCACGATGGAATTTCCCGAATGCCGACTGTCGACGTTTCCTTAGTCCAGTACAGTGCACTATCGATCTAGACATTCTTCAGTGCAGTTACAGAAGCCTCAGTTTCAGAAAACCTATTCTACAACAATTCAACCCTTTTTCTAGATTTTTGAGTACCAGAAGTTCATTTTTCCCTATGGCTCCTAGAAGCACCAGTGGCTTCTTAGGGGGAGGTGAGTTTATTTTCACCGGGTTGGCTAATGCCTCTGACGAATTCCAGAATTTCATTCTCATGCTTGAGATAGTTAAACTCTCCTTCATCCTCGAACACCCCTGCAAGGTGCTGGACAAGGAAGTTCTTGAATTTTTCCAGAATGCAAAGCTCAGACGTGAAGATTTAGAGATAAAGAGTAATGTTCAGAAATACAAGGTCAAAGTAAAAGCTTCTCTTATGTTCAGGTATTTGCTGCCTCTAGTCTGTGAACAGGCGATTACATGGAAGAAGACGATTTCTCTAGGGCCCTGCTATTTTGTGGATTGCTCCAAGGAACCAAGGCCATCAAGTGCAAAGGGATGAATGAGGAGGGCAAGCTCCTCTATGACATCATTGGCAAGGTGCTGATCTGCAAGACAGGCTCACATGACTACCTTTCTACATACATGTTCAAAGTGTTCGTTGTCATTATTTGCGGGAAGAGGTTGGATTGGGGTGCTTTGTAATTTACCAAGATCAAAGACAGCCTACGCACTCCTAAATTTTGGAGGATTATTAGCCTATACCTGAATCAACAGACGGTGATTGATTCGATGCGACCAAAAGCATACCTATCCATTATGAAAGTGAGTGCAAGATCAACCCTTCACTCTAGAGGGGGGTGAATAGAGTGTTTTAAAATAATTTTGTAAATTTAAAAATTACTTTAGCAGTGGAAGACTTAATTTACTTAGTGTGGAGTGCTTAACAGTAATAAGAATAAAAAAAATACAAGGAGCAAATCCATAGCACACAGCAAATAAAATAACAAGCAACCAGAAGACACAAGGAACAATAGTGGTTCCCCAAAACCTGGGTACATCCACTCTTATACCACCCTTGGTAGGAATCCACTGCAGGATGAGTTGATCAGGTGTCCTGGGCACCAACGAGCTTTTGATAAGGTGCTCAAAAACCAAACCAGATTTTTTGATCATGTGTCTTGCCACCACTGAGTTTTGATCAGGTATAAGAAACAAAAACAAAACTTTTGATGGGAGTTTAAAGAACCCTTTTACCGGAAAGAAAAAGAAAAAGGTTACGTTGTCTTATCTGTCAATAATCAGAGAGAAGCACAAGTGGATGTTGATGTTGTCAAAGCTCCCCCTGATATTAGCAAGAGTTCAGGAATAGAAGCTTTGCAAGGGTGATAGGTCTTCAATGAAAAGAATGCTCCAGCAAAAGATGATTTCAGCATGAACTGAAATGTGTGTTGTCTGGAGTATGAATGATGAAGAATTAAGAAACTTCTAATCAGAAAAAATAGAAGCTTCTTCTCTGTTCTGTGTTATTGATCTTCTACTTTTTTTCTTCTGTTTGTGTATTTCTTCTTCTCTGAATCATAATATGAAATCCAGTCTTCAAATCTTCTAGATAGCCGTTAGCAAAACCATAAATGCTTTCCTTAAAAGTCAACTGTCTCTGGAGGAAAAACCTAAATAACATTCCTTCTTTGTTTCCTTGAAACTTGCTCCAAATTTAATAAAACTGCTGAAAATCTTCTTCAATAAATGTTCTAACTTGAAGACATTTAAAATCCTTAACAAACTGACAGAATTCAAGAAATCGTCGATCTCAAAAGATGAACGTCGATCTGAGCTCAACTATCATCGAGCTGAGCTCAGAGATATTGGAACTAGTCTTAGATAGAATGCGTCGATCTGAGCTCAGCGATTGTCGAACTGAATTCGACGCCTCGTCGACCTGAGTTCAGATATAGTCGAACTGGGTTTGACGCTTCGTCGATCTGAGCTCGACGACAAGTTGAACTCTATATCTGGGCTTCTCATCTTAACTAGGAGGTCTTGGGGAAAGCTTCAAACCTAAGTCCTAAGCCTTAGACCTTAACTAGTTGACCTTTACTCTATACAACAAGTTCAATGCAATAATCCTATAGACATAGTGCTCCTGACCTAAATTTGTAATAGGGTGTTCCAACAATCTCCCCCTATTTGGATTAGGATTACTATTTACATGAATTATTCGAAATAAAATCAACAAAAACAGAAATACATAAAACATTGCTGAACCATAGATATATAAATATATCAGAGCAAATAGTTCAGCAGAGGTGAGATTGTTCTGTTTACATTAACTTTCCTTGTCAGTACCATTCTTAAACAGAATTTCCCTATTAGGATTTTCAGAGTCTTTCTTTGATCTCATATCATCAGCTACACCAAGAGACTTCTGGCTTCTGCCTCTAGGGACTACAACTTCAGGATATAGCTGCATATACTTCTCAGTATTGAAAAATTTCTTGGAGCTCTACCTTTCAAGTTCTTGTCTTCTTTTATCTGACAGAGTAGAAATGTTGGATGTATCTTGGCCTTTTTCTCTAGCTTTCTTGATTTGATCTAATGCAGCCACCTCTTTTAGTGTTGCTGTCCAGGATACTGGGTTATTCTCTGGATCTTCAAATGGAACTGATGGCTCATACCTATTGATGGTGTCAGTGGGAGGAGATTTTTGATGAAAACCTTCTTTGAGCTTATAAGGAAAAGGACCAGAAGTGGAATCACTTGGGCTTTGTAATTTCCTTTGATAAGGTTAATGCCTGGACTATCCTCTGGAATAAACCTGATAACCTCTTTGAGTGCCTCTATACTGACTGCCTCTTGACTGATTACCTCTTTGCTGATATCCTCTAGATTGAGATCTTCCTTGAAACTGGTATTGAGAGGATATTTGAGAAGATATATTGGATGATTGAGGAGCTGAGTCTCCACCACATCCTGCACCTAGAGAAGGAGAAGGAGGAGGATTATAGTGAGAGGTTCCTTTATCATATTTCATTTTCTTCCTCATGGCCTTGAACTGATTTTTAGAAAAATTTCATCCAGTGCTTAGTTATAGTACAGGTGTGCAGAATATAATATGGAATATCATGATCAGAAGTAGTCTTTTCAATTGGGACTCTTTTCATAGCTTTACTTCTAGCTTTCCTCTTCTTTGCAATAGTTGTAGAAGAGTCATCAGAGTCTGTTCTGAATTCATCATCATCAGAGCTCTGAGACTCATTAAATAAAGCATCTATTTACCTTAACACTTCTTTAGAAATGGAGACAGGAACAGAAGCTGAAGCTGGAGGTGCAGTAGTAGAAATTGCAAGAGCAGCAGCTAAAACAGTAGGAACATCAACTGAAGCAGTAAGCTTATAAACTAAACAAACTAGCTCTATCATAGCCTCTAAGAAAACAACAATAGCACCAGCAGCATAAACCAAAGGAACACTTTCCACAATCTTAACAGAATTGATATACATTTGTAGCAGATTGGGATCATAGTAGGAGAAGGGAACTATAGCCTTGGTTAAATCTTCAGCAGGAAGAGGTGCTGGAAGATAACTACTTTAAAATGAATCAAATAATTACAATAATGAATGGAGGTCTACTGCAGGACTGATGGTTGGAGCTGGAACTGGAGCCTGAACTGGAACTTTCTTTGAAGCTTGAACTTCTGATACTTGCATTTCTGATATCTCTGAGGGCAACACTTCTTCATATAGCGTCTCCCCCTTCCTAGATTCAGTGATAACTGAATCTAGTCCCCCAGAAGAAGGGATGGTCTGAAGGGAGAAGGAAGAAGAAATCATAACAGATTAATCATTCAATGTCTTGACTAAGGGAGCCAAGGAGGTATCCAATAAGAGAGTTAGCTTGGGTTCCAATAACTCATATAGCTTATCTACTAGAGGAAGGAGATCTACTTGCTCAAGATTAACCTGAGTAGAGGAAGAGGGAGGAGCTGTAGCGAGAGATGGAGTTGATTCAGATTGAAGTGGTATGGATGGTTGAGATATTGGAATGGATGTAATGGATGGAACTCGGATAGTGACTGATGGTAGAAATGAGGAGATGGAAGGGGGAAAGGATGGTTGAGATATGATATCATGTAGGATTTTTTGTAAGGATTTTGAGGTGGATTGAATGTCTTAAGGTGAAGATGGAGAAGCATCCAAGAAGGAATCATCTAGAAGGTGGAATGATGGAAGATGGGGGGATGATTCTAAATCTATGGATGGGAAGTAATGTAGTGGATGGAAATCTTCTTGATGGGTGGATGGAGGAGGAGAGGATATGGAAGGGGATTACAAAACTTCTACTGGGGCAGTGGACTGAGGAGGAGTGATTATTTCAGTACCTGTGCCTTAAGAAGCTTTAGCTGTAGGAGCCCAGCTAGGTTTGACAATATGTCTCTCCCACTTGCCAAATAGGGCAGAAGAAAGCCTCTTTTATGCATTGATATGCATCCCATTGGAGACCAACAACTGTGGGCACCTATTCTGCAGGAATAGGCCCAAAATCCTTCAAAAGTTTACATAATTATTATTTATCTTTTTCTTAAGCAAATCAAAGAAAATTGCTCCACAATCCAGGTGCTTCTTATCCAATATTGCATCCATTAAACAAAATTGGTACCTTAAAATTGTATCATGGGCTGAATGCTTGGCCAAAATTACCTTTCCTACAACATCTGCTAGAAATCTATATTCCATGGATAGATTCTTCTTCATCAGTTTTTTAGGGTTCTTAGAATTATGACCCATTCTATCAGACATTGCAGAAAATTTTACTCATGATAGTTCTATACTATCATTACCAATACTTAATCCAAATACCTATGTAAGAATACCTGGGGTTAGGGATACTTGTGTCCCTGAGATTGTTCCAACAACTGAATTTTGATCCAGATTATGGGCATTATAGACCCATTCTTTTATCTCATCTACTGCTAACTTGATTCTGGTAGTCATAATATTTACAAGTTGTTGTTCCTTGAAGAGTTCCATAATGTCCTTAAGCATCTGATTAGTCCCCTCGAATGATTCCATGTCAATATCAAAGCCGGTGTCGAACTTCATTGCGGCTAGAACGGCGACTGAGACCGACATATTTTCTGCAAAAACAAACAAGATCAAGTGTAGAAGAGTTTGGAGGGAAAGAAAATTCTTGCAAAAGGTATGAAAGTGCAAATGAGAACGATGCCTGAAAAATGATTTTAAATCAGGGTTTGATGCAGAAAAGGAAAGATCATTGAACTAAGTTCGATGATCTACGGCTCTAGGGGAAACTGAAGGGTCTCAACATCGTCGATCTCCATTCGACGATATTTGAGATTGCTGACCGATAAGGATAATCTAGCACTATCTGGAAACGCCGAGCTCCGTTCGACGATCTTCATGAAAAACATCGAGCGCAGTTCAGAGTTCAGAGAAAACCTACATATACTAGGAAACTCAAAAAAAAATTAACCTAGTCTTTGAAATTCTTAGGTTTTTAAGATCTTGGAACTTAATTAAGACTGCCTCCATCTAACATTCCTAACTGATTAAGGAAGAAAGTGTGTTTCATTTCATCCAAGGGTTTGGTGAAAATATCTCCCCTTTGTAAATCAGTTGGGATGTATTCTATTTCAATTTTACTTTTCTCTACATTATCCCTTAAGAAGTGATGTGTAATCTCTATGTGTTTGGTCCTACTATGGAGGACTGGATTTTTAGCTATGGAAATAACACTAGTATTTTCACAAAATATTTTGGACTTCTCTAAGTTGTATCCATAGTCCAGGAGCTGATTTTGAATCCACAATATCTGTGAGCAACAACTACCTACTGTCTTATATTCAACTTCAGCAGTTGATGTGGACACAAATGTTTCTTTCTTGCAAAACAAGGAGAAAATATGTCACCAAGAAACTAACAAGTTCCACTGGTGCTTTTCCTGTCTACTCTACATCCAGCATAATCAGCATCAGAAAATCAAGTTAAATCAAATCCTGAATCAGCTGGATACCAGAGACCTAGATTTGGACAACTTTTCACAAACCTAAGAATCCTCTTAACTAATGTGAGGTGTGACTCTCTTGGGCTGACTTGGAATCTAGCATATATGCATGTAGAAAACATTATATCAGGTCTACTAGATGAAAGATACAATAAGGAGCCAATCATTGCTCTATATGTGGTCTGATCAACTAGTTTCCCATGTTCATCAGCATCTAATACAACATTAATAGGCATGGGTGTTTTCATAGAGGATGCATCAGACATATCAAATTTCTTAACCAATTCTTTTGCATACTTTGTTTGAGAAATAAAGATGCCATCAGCATGTTGTTTGACTTGCAATCCTAGAAAAAAGGATAGCTCAACCATGCTCTAGGAGCTTGTTTAAGACCATATAATGCTTTATGCAATTTATAAACAAAATTAGGGTGAGTTAGAGAGATAAAACCTGGAGGTAGTTTTACATAAACTTCTTCCTTGATATCACCATTGAGGAATGCACTTTTGACATCCATTTGATATATTTTGAACTTCTTCTGAGCTGCATATACTAGGAAGATTCTTATGGCCTCTAACCTTGTAACCGGTGCAAAGGTTTGGTCATAGTCTATGCCTTCTTCTTGAGAATATCCCTGAGCAACCAGCCTTGCCTTGTTTCTTACAATAACTCCTTGATCATCTAACATGTTTCTTAATACCTTTTTTGTTCTCACAATGTGATGATTCTTTGACTTCGTCACTAGATCCCAAACTTTGTTTCTTTCAAATTGATTTAATTCCTCTTGCATTGCAATGATCTATTTTGGATCTTGTTCTGCATCTGTTATGGATTGAGGCTCAGTTTGAGAAAGAAAGAAAGTGTGCATCAGATTTTGATTGATCTGATTTCTGGTTTGCACACCTGCTGAGATGTCTCCAATCTTTTGAGAGATTGGATGATCTTTTGTTATTACTAAATCAACAATGGTTGTTGATTGTTAACCAACCTGTGTTGTTGTTTCCTCTTGTCGAACAACAACTGGCTCTTCTTTTTGATTGTCACCAAGACTTGCTAAAATCTGACTGTCATCTTCATTTTAATTACTTTTAGCTTCTTGTTGAGTGGATGATGGTGATGGATATTTTTCAATGATATTCAGTCTGTCCAAATTCTCTGATAGAGAATGTACCTACAAAGGGTCTATGGTAGAAGTGTTCTTCTCCTTGTAAGACATATTAGTTTCATCAAAAGAGACATGCACTGTTTCTTCAACTTTATGAGATGATTTATTATAAACCCTATAGGCCTTACTGATCATGGAGTATCCCATAAACACTCCTTCATCAGCTTTGGCTTCAAATTTTGCTAAGTATTTCCTGTTATTGTTATGAATGTAGCAAATATAACCAAAAATTCAAAGATAATCAACTTTAGGTTTCTTCCCATTGAGTAATTCATAGGGAGTCTTGTACTTTAGCTTATGTATCAAACTCCTATTCAGAACATAATTTTAAGTGTTCACAGCCTCTGCCCAAAAGGATAGAGGAAGGTGGGCATCTGTCAACAATGTTGTGGCAAATTCAATAAGGGTTCTATTCTTCCTTTCAGCTACCCCATTCTGTTGAGGAGTTCTAGGAGAAAAGAAAGTGTTCCTGATCCCTTCCTTCTGACAGAACTCTTGCATAAGAAGAGAATCAAACTCTGTCCCATGATCACTTCTGATCAGGGCTATGTGAGTATTTAACTCAAACTATAATCATTTGAGAAACTCTGTTAAACATTTGAAGTTATCAAACCTTCCTCGCTCGGAACACATCTTCTTACCACTTTATCCGCGCATATATGAAATAAGAAGGGGTCCTCCCAAAAGTAGTTCTTCATGTCGGAAAAGAATTTCTTCTTTCGCTAACTGGAAAAACTGTTTGGCAGGACCTGAGCCACTTAGTCAAATTCGCAAACCAAGGGGTAACAGAATTTGTTAACTTTTCGATGATGAGCCGGAAGGTAGTCCTCTAACAAGGTTTTCCTTGGATAGCCTAGCAATGGTTCTAAGGTTAACATGTCCTAATCTCTTATGCCATAATTCATTAAGTTTGCTAAGAGAATTAAATAAATAGATATCTACCTTGGTTGAATGAAAATTTACTAGATAAATGTTACCTCTTCTGTTACCTGTCAACACAGTTGTTTTGTCTTCTGATTTGAAGATGCATGAAGACTTGTTGAATGTAACTTTGTAACCTTCATCACATAACTGACTGATACTAATAAGGTTGTGCTTCAGTCCTTCCACATATGCTTTTTTTTTAATGTCACTGACCCAATTTTAACTTCACTATATCCTTTGGTCTATCCATAGTTTGAATCTCCAAACATCACTTTGGGTCCATGCTTAGCCTTGAAGGATACTAGGTTACCCTTGCTTCCAGTCATGTGCTTGGAGCACCCACTATCTAGATACCAGTTTTGGTCTATGGTTTGATAGGTCTTCACCTGCATAAATAACAGTTCATTTATTTTTGACCCAGTTTACCTTGGGTCTAGCTTGATAACCTTTGAAATCATAAATATAAGATATCCCTAGTTGACTCTTATAACCTTCAGGATGATATATCCTAAGATGAATTATCCATTCAGTATAAGGGTTGAACCCTTGAGATGTAGGATATCTAGAACTAATTTTGATGTACCCCTTGAGAACTGGTCATATCTATGAGCTCCATTCAACGATCGTGGACCTGAGTTCGACGATCTTGGGTCAGATTGTCGAGATCCGTTCAACGATCAATCTTGTCTGTGTTCAGAGATCAGAGATCGTCGATCTGAGTTCGACGATTCAGCATGAAATCGCTGAGCTATGTTCGAAGATCGTCGAGCTCCGTTCGATTATTTCTATTGAACTTTGTTCTCTTTGGGTAGATCAGAATTTTTTCTAGCTACCTACACAACTCCTTTTCCTTTATCAGAGATAAATTTAATGGGATTTGTTAACACAATAGGTTTGCTTGATGAAGCACCCAAGCCCATTGTACTATTGAATCTTGAGTTCACTGTTCTTGTGATGTCCATCAGCTTGATACTTCTCCCATTGAGGGATTCTTCAAACTTCTTGGCCTCAGAAAGTTCACTTTTCAGTGAAGCTATCTGGTTCCTACAACATTCTAACTAATCTAAGAGTTTGAGGTTATCTGAACTTAAGGTACTGTATTCAGATAACTGATTTCTGAGAGAGATAATTTCTTCCTCATTCTTAAGTAAATCTCAACACAGTGCTTTAAATTAAGACTTGAAGTCCTCAGAATTAAAATCAGATGAATTTATTACCTGGTCTTCTTCTAGCTATAGTTCAGATTCAGATTCATGTTCTGCATTAGTGTTGTTCTGAGATGCATTGATGGCCATCATGCAGAAATCTTTTTCTTGTGCATCATCCTCATCATCACATGAACTTGATGATGCATCAGATTCTTCTTCTATTTCACTCCATGTTTCAGCAACAAATCCCTTCCTTGTGTGCTTATTCTTATTGGAAGAGGATCTGTCATAGAGATTTCTTCTATAGTCTTTATCTTTTCTCTTTTCTCTCTTGTCCTTCTTGTCCTTGTTTTGACTTTTTGGACAATCAGGCAGTATGTGTCCTGGTTTCCTGCAACCATAACAAATAATCTCTTTATTATTTGATTTATCATACCTTGGCTTTTCTTGGCCTCTGGATGACCTTTTTTTAATGTCCTTCCTGGCCATTTTGTAGAACATCTTGGCTAGGAGGCTCATTGTTCTTCATTGCCTGTGACTATGTCTTCAGGCTGTTCTTCTGTTGCCTTGAAAGCAATTGACTTCTCCTTCCCGACTGCTGGAGAAGTTGTCTTCTGCTCTTCTTCTCTATCCTTGATAAGCTGCTCATAAGATTTGAGCTTACCCAATAGAGCTTTTGTAGTGATTTCATTTAGACTTCTGGCATCCTTGATGGGTCAGATCCTTGAATCTCAAGTGTTGGGGAAGCATATTAGGATTTTGTCATTTATCTCTGTGAGAGAGATTTTCTTGTCTAATGTCTTGAGATCACTAACAATCAGACTTAGTCTGTTGTACATGTCAGCTACTGATTCATTTTTTGCTTTCTTGAAATTCTCATACTGAGTGATGAGATGAGATCTCCTATCTTTTCTCTCATCGTCTAATCCTGACACAAGCTCAGTTAGCTTGTCCCAAATCTCTTTAGCTGAGTTGCATTTAGCTACCTTCTGGAAGATGTAAACAGACATTGTCTGAGCTAGTATGTTCATTGCTTTAGCATCAGCAACCTTCCATTTATTTATGTCAGCATCCGTTCCTGAAGGAGGTGGAACAACATTTGTGCTTGTGTTTGCAGGAGGCTTGGGGCAATCTGTCAAAATAGAATTAAAAATATCTTCATCAATGGAATTCATATATAATCTGATCCTTGCCTTCCAAAGTGCAAACTTTGAGAGATTGCACACTGGAGGTCATGTTCTAGCATAATCTTTGTTCTGTGCCATGAATTTAGATGAAAATAAATATAATAAAAATAACCCTCTATTAAGGATGGATCTTAAGAGAGATCTTTTTGTTCAGGTGTTAGCCTATATGAACAACCAAATCTTGCTCTGATACCAATTGAAAGTTAGTGTAAGATCAACCCTTCACTCTAGAGGGGGGGGGGGTGAATATAGTGTTTTAAAATTTTTTTGCAAATTTAAAAATTACTTTAACAGTGGAAGACATAATTTACTTAGTGTATAGTGCTTAATAGTAATCAGAATAAAACAATTACAAGAAGCAAATCCATAGCACACAGCAAACAAAATAACAAGCAACCAGAAGAGACAATGAACTATAGTCGTTCCCCAAAACCTGGGTACATCCACTCTTCTACCACCCTTGGTATGAATCCACTGCAGGATGAGTTGATCAGGTGTCCTGGGCACCAATGAGCTTTTGATCAGGTGCTCAAAAACCAAACCAGATTTTTTGATGAGGTGTCTTGCCACCACTGAGTTTTGATCAGGTCTCAGAAACCAAAACAAAACTTTTGAAGGGAGTTTAAAGAACCATTTTACAGGATAGAAAAAGAAAAAGGTTAGGTTGTCTTCTCTGTCAACAATCAGAGAGAAGCACAAGTGGATGTTGATATTGTCAAAGCTCTCCCTGAGATTAGCAAGAGTTCGGGAATAGATGCTTTTCAAGGGTGATAGGTCTTCAATGAAAAGAATGCTCCAGCAAAAGATGATTTCGGCATGAAATGAAATGTGTGTTGTATGGAGTCTGAATGAAGAAGACTTGAGAAACTTTGAATCAGAAGGAATCAGAAAGAATAGAAACTTGTTCTCTGTTCTGTGTTATTGATCTTCTTCTTTTTTTCTTATGTCTGTGTATTTTCTTCTTCTCTTAATCATAATATGAAATCCAGTCTTCAAATCTTCTAGATAGCCATTAGAAAAACCATAAATGCTTTCCTTAAATGTCAACTGTCTTTGGAGGAAAAACCTAAAAAACATTCATTCTTTGTTTCCTCGAAACTTGCTCCAGATTTAATATAACGGCTGAAAATCTTCTTCAATAAATTATCTGACTTGAAGACATTTGAAATCCTTAACAAACTGAAAGAATTCCAGAAATCGTCGATCTCAAAAGATGAACGTCGATCTGAGCTCAACTATCGTGGAACTAAGCTCAGAGATATTGGAACTAGTATTAGACAGAAAGCGTCGATCTGAGCTCAACGATCGTCGAACTGAGTTAGACGCCCCCATCAACCTGAGCTCATGGATAGTCGAACTGGGTTCGACGCTTCGTCGATCTTAGCTCGACGACAAGTTGAACTTTATATCTGGGCTTCTCATCTGAACTAGGAGGTCTTGGGGAAAGCTTCAAACCTTAGTCCTAAGCCTTAGACCTTAACTAGTTGACCTTTACTCTATACAACAAAGTCAATGCAATAATCCTATAGACATAGTGATCCTGACCCAAATTAGTAATAGGGTGTTCCAACATATTATTTGATGAAAATCTACTCCACAATATTCACTCGATGGGATGCAAGGATAATCCAGAGAGGGGGTGCCCCAGTACCCCCAGTAGACAAGGAAGAACATGTTCCTGATGACGGGATCCCTTCTCCACACTGCAGTGAGATTCCTACTAGATTGAGTGCAAAAATTGAGTGGGATATTGTTACTCCTTCAAATACGGATACAGTTCTTCCAGACTCAGTGTTAGTGGATATCCTAGCAGTGGTTGCTTCTATTAGTGCTGCTACAGCTGCTGAGGTTCAGACAGTTGAGGATTTAGAAGTACATGCTGAGGAAGACGATCCAACTCCTTCGGAGCATGCTGAGGATGCTGAGGTAGTTGATGATGATCTACCCGCTACTGATTATGAGTTAGAGACTGCTTTTGATGAGAATATGCTGGTTTGTGATAGGTCTGCTACCACTAATGTTGCCAGTAATGCCATAGTTTTTTCAGAGAAAATGTTAGTAGACAATCAGATAGGTCCTATCCCTGAGATGATCACCTGTGCAATGTCTGAGGGGGAGACAACTCCGTCCCTAATATTTTCTCCACTAAGGATGCCAGACTTCTGCGCAACCTGGACAAGAGACTAGGCATGATTTCATTCGTACCCGAAGGCATAGTTGACCTCTCTGATGAGGAAGGAGCTTCCTATGTGCATGCCCCTACTCAAGGTTAAGAAGGACAAAGTTTGATTGCTGTGAATGTTTCTCTTCAAGTGTTGCTAGATGCTCTAAGCTCTATTTTAGGAGATCAGATCTTGAGATAAGTTGAAGCAATTCTAGCCAAGCAACAGGCAAATTTTGATGCCTCATTGGATAAAGTGGTCAAAAGAGTTAAGCAATCAGAGAAGTTTATGCTTGATGGGATTGCTGAAATTAAAGTAAAATTTTATATACTATAGGAAATGTTTGATTAAAAGTATGACAAATATGCTACTACAATCACACTTATGATGAGTGGACTTAAGACTAAAAAAGATAGTCTGGCAACTCTTGATAAAAACACTAGCACCATGATTGACGAATATTACAAATCTAAGGAACACTATGATTCTTCTTTGCAAATGTATGGCAATGTCATTGCTGCCGAATACAAAGAGGGTGAGGAAGCCCTTATAGCGAATATTGTCGGTTTTGAAAAGGCTATGTTTGATCAATTCAAACAAACAAATGACTACAACTATGACAACACTGTATGGTTATATGGACAATTTTTTCCATCTCAAGTTCCTGCTGAGCCTGTTCATGTTGATGTTCATCCGGCTCCGGACTATACTCAATACTAGATAGACTCACATGACTTCTCTCAGGCTCATGTTGCTGCTACTACTATTGTGACTCCAGATGTTCAAGCTGCTACTGATGCTGTTATTGCTGCATTCTCAAAGGCTCAGGTTCTCAAGAAAAGGAAATTTGGAGAAGGTACTTTAGAAGTTAGATAAGAACCGGCCCAACCAGCTAAAGTCAGAGAAGGGCCTAACCGTTGAATTGATGAAGTTTGGAGCCCAACATCAAAAGGAATTATCTTGGACACCTTTTCCTTGCACGAGCTCGGACTGGAGAAGCACCAGGATAACTATAGTCCAGAAGAATGGAACAGATACAAAGAAGCCTGCACCAGGAGGAGGATTCATATCCGGAAGTACAAGAATGTTGATCCTATGCCTCCTCTTCCTCCAAAGTACAATACGAAGCCCATAGAATATTTTGAGAGACAACTGTTTAAGAGAAAAAACAAAATGACATAAATTCTTATATATATTTCATTGTCGTGCATAGAGGGCTGCCCTCCCTAATCTAAAACACCTTATATATATATGATTTATCTAATTGTCTAAGAATGCATGTTGTTATCTTTTTAATTTCATTTATCTTTTAAAGTCTTAATTTAATTTTATTTGGCAAGTGCAATTCACCTTAGCTTGTAGGATTTTTGCTTCTTCAAATACATGGAGATTGTTGGGTATTGTATCCACAATAAACCTTATTTGAAGGGTCCAGTCAAGCTAAGATGAATTGAGTATGTATTTGCCATTTCATTTTAGTTATGTACATGTAGGTTGACAATGCTAAGTACACACATATGTCAGGTTATAGCAGGTCAGTAAACACAGGACTATACAATGTAATTTTTCATTATGTAGGCCAATGTGTTGACTCACGTGTAATCTCTCTATTGGGGTGCACTTCTATCCCAAATACAGGAGAAGGATCAACGAAGGCCAAAGACTAAGACTCAGAACTTTAGAATTTTACCTAAGTAAAATTCGGCGAGTATGGTGAGTCATACACGTAGAACTCGTCGAGTATTTCCTTGATACTCTCTGAATTCGTCGTGTATGCTTCCCGATACCCATCGAATTTTTAGTATATACTTAGGGAAAATTCACAGAAAAACAGAGAATTCGCCAAGGCAAATTCGCTGAGTATCACTGGTGATACTCGTCGAATTCGTCGAGTATCATTGTAGATACTCGCCGAATTCGTCGAGTATCACTAGCGATACTCACTGAATTCAACAAGTATCCCGGGCGATACTCGCCGGGTATATTGAGCCATATGTCGACTTTTCTTATTTTCTGTCTAAGGTATTTTTGGCGAATATCATCTTAATATTCGGCGAGTATCATACTGGATACTTGATGAAACTCGCCGAAAAAGACTTGTCGATTTTCCAATTTTTTTTCTGGTTTGGAATCCGTCGGCCATGCATAGTGTTTTTCTAGGGTTCATTTTATGAAACCTTTTATAGCCGTTTGATTTCGAATCTCTCTATATTTACTTAGGGTGATTTCGAAATCAACACTAATCCAAAAACCTATTTGCAATTTTCGAATTTCTAAATCTTCCCAAAATTGAACCCGTCGGCCGCACGCTACCTGGTTACGCGATATTCTTCCGTTTGGTCGCAACTTCTTCAATCGTCTTCTTCACCGACTATTTTTGATTGGATTGTTCATCTTTCAAGATTAATTCTACTCCAGTCCAACTTGGTTGAAGATCTAAGACTCATGGTTCAAGATCCAAAGATTTCAAGTTTCCGAGTTCTCTAAGATCCAAGATCAACCCTTCTAAGAACGTCAGATGAAGACTTGTAATCGTGTGTAATTGTTGTAATATCATTTTGTATTGTGTAGGAGATTTTCTTCACCGAGTTTTGTAGATCCATTTGTGGATCGAGAGAGTGGATCCAGTTGTGGATCGAGGTTGTAGATCCAGTTTGCGGATTGAGTTGTAGGAGAGTTTGTTCTAGAGTTGTAGGAGTGTCATCTCTGAGGTGTAGGAGTTGCAACTCCAAGGTGTAAGATTTGATGGAATCTGAGTTTTTTGAAGTAGCTGAATCTGCCCTTCGTGGGAGATAGGCGAGGCGAGACAGTGGACGTACCCAATTCGGGGAACCACTATAAAATTTCTGTATTTGTGTGCTTGTTATTTAATATTATTTTTATTTCGCAAAAAGACGCAAACCTCACCTATTCACCCCCTCTTGGTGATTTAAGTAGACACTAAATACTTTCGTTGTTGCTCGGTAAAGCTCCATGCGTGCGCTCGATAATTATTTTGGCAAGCTGGCCAATTTGATTCTCTAAGTTCTTTACAGATCCGGTGAGATTTCGGATGTTGGATTCATTCGAGGCAACATATTTAGAAAATACCTCTTCAAATGAAGAGGGATTTTGTGGTGGTGGAAGAAAAACAGGTGGGTTCATATTAGGAGGACGTTGGGAATTACCTTGGTTTCTCCATGAGAAATTTGGATGGTTCATATAACCAGGATGGTAAGCATTATTATATAGAGCATTGTTCAGGTTAAAGGAAGGCTTGGGAGGGTTTCCCATATAATCAACCTGTTCTTCAATAAAAGTATTATTATTATTATTATTAGCCTAACATTGAGTGGCAAACAGAACGGACATCTCTGCCACTTGCTTTCTTAAATGTTAAATTTGTAAGGCTAAATTAGATGTCGCATCAACTTCATAGATCCCAGATGGCTTATTAGGCTACGAGCAGGGCACTTTCTACTGATAGGCATTCATGGCCATTTCCTCAAAAAGCTCTTGAGCGGCCTCTAGGGTTTTATTATTGAGAGTAACCCCGACGTTCGCATTAATCATCTATCTTGTTTGGAAATTTAAGCCATTATAAAAAAAATTTACTTGTTACCAAGTAGGAATTATATGGTGAGGACACATAAGCAAAAGTTCTTTGAAGCGCTCCCATGTATTGTAGAGAGTCTCTGAGTCTTTAAGCATAAATGAAGAGATATCAGTACGTAATTTGGCGGTCTTGGCCGGAGGAAAATATTTAATCATGAATTTTTCCACCATTTAGGCCCATGTAGTGATTTATCCTCTAGGAAGAGAGTGTAACCACTGATTGGCCTTTGGCCGCATAGAAAAGGGAAATAGTCGTAATCGAACGACATCATCAGTAATTCCATTAATTTTGAAGGTATCACATATTTCGAGAAAATTTAAAAGATTTTGATTTGGATCTTCGTCTGGTAAACCATCAAAAATAACTGATTGTTGCACCATTTGGATGATGCTAGACTTGATCTCAAAATTAATATTAGCTACTGTAGGGCGAACAATACTAGATTGTGTCCCTTACAAGTTCGGACATGCATAATAGGACAGCATCCATTATTGTGCTTCATTAGGATTGGGGTCACCCATAGTTACTATATTAGTATCTCCGATAGATTCTTCGAGAATAATTGGTAAATCTTACTAACGAAATTGAAGGCGTCGCCTAAAGGTGCGCTCAATTTCTGGATCAAAATGGAATTCAGGATTATTCGAAGAACTTTCTCGGATCATGTACTAGAAGAGAATAGAAGAGAGAGACAAATGATTAAAGATGAGTTAAAAATTATTAATGGAATTTATTTTTCTTTTTAGGCGATTTTAGGTATCTAATTAAGATATATATTTTTAGAAATGAAAAATAAAAATGACTAAATTAATAGTTATTCTTTTTTTTAATTATCGACGCAAGTCCCCGACAACGGTGCCAAAAACTTGATGGAGAAAATATCGGAGGTGTTTTATGAAAGAGAGAAGATGAAGATGAAGATGATGTTCTACGAATCTATATTCGATAAAGGCAAGTGTACCTTATCGCTTAAAGTATAAGATATAATATCAAGGTCGTATTACAATTAAGGCGCGTCGATTACTTCTACTTCAAAGAGATTTCTGTTATTTTATCAATTAAATATTTTGAGTTGATTTGCAAATAATAGAACACGTATACGATAAAAGAGGATGATTAAGTTATAATTAAAAGGTTAGTACTTCATCTTGAATAACCTTGGAATAAAAATGACTGAAAATAGATAAAGTTTTAATTCTCTTTAATGAAGATGCTTGGACCGTAGAAGTTCCCAAAATATGAATACACCTCTTTCAAGGATACGCCCAACTGAGTTTAGGTTGATCAACCGAACATTCGTTCTATAATCAAAACCCTTAAAACTCGTTTTATGAGGTGAACCCCTCTATTGGATTTGACTCCAATCCGAGAAATTTATGTCGTCCTCTTTCAAGGATTTCGTTCAACTCCCTTTACCCGTAAGTGATCAATCCGTACACATGATCCTTTTGGCTACTAGAGTACTAAAACAGAAGAGAAAATCATATATCGATGATATGACCTCTCTATTGATTTATCAAGGGTAAATCCTAAATATTTGTTAAAAGTGAAAGAGAAGATATGGATTAAGAAAATGAGATCATTTCATTCGTTAGATCATCTCGATCAAGCACTATATAATGTTTAGGTACTCATAATAGTGTAGGAAATGAAAATCATGTTAAAAATTTTGCATACTAAGAAAGAGAGAGAGAGAGAAAAGGAATAGCAAAATATTTTATTTCTTATTGAAATGAAGTTACAAAAAGGGCATAAAGACATTACCAAGATAGTTTGCTAAAAGATTACATGTGAGATAAAAGAGATTGCAAGAACATTAAAGCATGAAAACATTAAGCTAAAATACTCAAATGAAGGAGGAATCATGATGTCTTCCCCCACTTCCTTCATGCCTATTTATAGAGCCAAAAGCAAGGGGGGTAGAGGTGGTAGATGTCCTGAGGATGAATCTTCCATGAAGCTTCCCTTGGTCAAAAAGCGAATGTTGGTTTAAAGGTCAATGACGGCTACTCCTTTTCAGACTTTTCATGAGACACATGCTTGAAAAGCATGGTCAAAGTTGGCTAGCTTTCTCTCTTTCCAAGAACCTTCCTTTAAGAATAATGCTGAATTCATCGTCAAAGGTTGCTAGCCTCTTTCATACTTAGGAGAAAATATCTCTTCGGACCATTGTGGCTTCATTCTCTTCTTGAATATGGTTCAGTAATATGGTAGAAAGACTGCACTTAACATTTAATTTGGCACGCCCTAACTAAAGGCGTGTTCTTAAGAATTGATTACGCAACTTGTCTCGAGATCCTATAAGACAGTAAAATAGGCGTGGTTAGTAAAAAATTATAAAAAGATATGGTTTAACTTATATAATTAACAATATCTATATATTTATATTAGATAATTTAGATTTTTGTATTAATAACTTATGAGAAATTATGCATCATCAATATTTGACAAGGCTGCCAATTATTGTTTGGTAGAGTGTATTGTAGCCACTTGGGAAGCACTGGGTGGTCCTCTTGGGTAGTAAGGCTTGTCTCCGGCCATACCTAGTCAAGGGGTGGGTGAGGGAGGGGGTCTTACAAATGGATCAGAGCTATCACGATCCATCCTTATGGGGCAGTCTCAGGATCCTTCCATCTCTAACATCGTTCTTTGGTTCGGGACAAACCATGTAGCTAAAGACCGATGGACCCTAGTGTTAGAGGCTTAAGTATTTCAGACTGTACGCTAGCACGCCTACAAACCTTTCATTTCCGCTTCTGCCAGTATTTTGCAAATTCCCCTTACTTTTGCAAAGTACAGACATTTTCCCTATTACTTCTCTAGATACCAGAGTCCAGTAATGGGAGGTCATCTTTGAGAGGTTTCATTCCATCAAATCAACTCCACCTCCAGACCTAGTTTCCTCAAACTTTTTGTCGTCTGCCGAGATAGTTTTGGGGAAAACGTTGATAGACATACTGACTATGTTCCAGATTATCATGGCATAGCCAGTACATGAGCTTGCAATTGCCACATACCTATTGACGAAATTTGGAGGGCTGAGGCCTCACACCATTAGAGGGACAGAGTCTGTAATGCAGGTAGAGGATTGGGTAGAGCAAGTAGAGGAGTGGTTAGTGGGAATGATGTGCCCTATGGTTTTGCATTTCCCATTGTTGTTACCTTGTTAGAGGGATATGCAAGAGACTGGTGGAGGGCGGCTAGTCGCTCTACGTTCAGGGGGTGACCACAAAGTGATATTTTATGAGGAGAGTTTTTCATCGCCTTCCTCAAGCACTTTATTTCTGATTTCGACCAAGCTGTGCTTCCGGAGAAGTTCCTGCACATCCGATAGGGTGATAGGACCATCCCCGACTACTAATGGGAGTTCATTCACTTGGCCTGCATTGTCGGGACGCTCACAGCTACTGATAGAGATCAGGCTGCTCGTTTTTAACAAGGCTTGCGTGATGATTTGTGGTATGCGCTAATTATGATCTCCCATTCCATCTTTCATATGATAGTGACTCTTGCCACTGCTTTAAAGCTGGACCAGAGGATTGTGGCTCAGCAACACAATGGATGGGTAAGGGCCCCATAGGGCCAAGGATGACAGAGAGGAGCTGCTCCCCGATGAAAAGAGAGAGACATAAGGCAGATATAGTGCCGACAACCCAATAGACAGCCACTATAGCCTCGACATGTAGTTGCACCCACAGCACCTCGACCAGTGCCACAACATGCCCCTAGACAAGCCCCAGCACCTCAGCAAACATCCACAGTTTGACAAGATGTTACCTTCACGGGGAATTTCTTCTTTTGCTAGATACCAAGCCACCTAAGAGCCTTTAGCCCATAGGATGCAAGGAGTTCTGGCTTAGAGTAAATTCTAGGAGGAGAAGCAGCGAGAGGACATAGATTGAGAAGTCGCAGAAGTATGCTTGGTAGGGGAGATCAGCATGGTCGAGCAACTTACCTTGAGGCATACGCCTTGGATCTTCGACACGGGCCAATGCATAATGTGATTATAGGTATCTACCTCCAACACTATAGATGTGATGGATGATGATGATAGAATTAGTTTAATGCTATATACAATATATATCTCATCTACTTCAAGATGGAAAATAAAACCCAAGTATTCTCTAAAGTAACGGTGACACGATATTTTTTAGGTATCTTTCCCGAGTCCCTCCATGTATTGCCACCAAAACGAGAGGTAGATTTTCATATTGTGCTTGTACCTAACCCCAATCGGTGTCCCGAGCACCCAACTTAATGGCTCCTTGGGAATTGGCACAGCTGAAAATTCAACTCCAGAAATTGATCAATACAGGATTCGTCTGCCCAAGTTCCTCGCCATGGGGAGCTCCTGTGTTGTTCATGAAAATGAAAAACAGGACATTGCGCCTATCTATCAACTACAGGGAGCTTAACAAGCTCACCATATGGAACATGTACCCTCGACCGAGAATTGATGAGTTGTTCAATCAACTGCAGGGCATGCCCGTCTTCTCCAACATGGACCTAAATCTGGTTACTATTAGCTTTAGATTCAGGAAGAGGATATTCTCAAGACCGCCTTTAGCTCCCAATATGGTCTCTACGAGTTCTTAATGATATTTTTTAGCCTCAATAATTGTAATGCCCCCGATTTTGCTCGACGATTTTATTTAAATGGGAAACATCATATTAATGACGTCGTGGCGTTACCTTTAACGTCAAGTTGACGACGCAATGTCGTAAAGGCATTTTCGCGTCCATGTTGTCAAGTCGGCTGAATTCTTATTGTAATGGGAAATTTTTGCATCTGGAATTTAAGTTAAGAAATTTTTGACTTGCTCATCCAGTTTCGGCGCGATCCAAGCAATATTTGGGCCTCAGTGTTTTTCCGATGTTTTGTGGAATTTATGTTCGTCGTAAACTTTGAAAATTTATATCTTGAGAATGGCTCGTCGGATTTAGGTTTTGGCTTCGCCGTTGGAATCATAGCGCCAGTTTTCACCTATGGTGTGAGTTTCGTTTAATTTGGCGCGTGTATGGGCCTCTGTTCTGAACTCGTGTCCCTTTGTTCAAAAATTTCATTTCAAGAATTTGTGCTTTGTTATCTCGAGTAGCCCGTTTCAGATTTCGATCGGACGCCGTTTTGAGAGTCAAAACGGTGTCGTATTAAAATATAGTAAAAATCAAATTTGTTCGTCTTGACGATAGCTACAACTGTTATGTTGACTGCTTTTTGATTTGAAGCCATCTTAGACTCCTATTTTTGATTTTCCTAAAACTGCTCGTAAATAAGCTGTGTTATTGATTTCTACTCGAGTACCATTGATCTACTCGAGTACAACTGTAATATCTCGAGTATTATGGTTTTTTATCGAGTAATATTGAATTCTCTCAAGTCCCAGTTATTTTACTCGAGTATTATACGTTCCTCTCGAGTATTTTGCTCTTATTCTCGAGTAACCTTCATTCCTCTCGAGTAGTCATGTATAGTCTACTTTCGGGCGCATTTTTGAGGGTCAAATATGTATCGTATCAAAAAATGGTCAACAAAAAATTTGTTCGTCTTGATGAGATCTACAAATTTCATGTTGACCACTTTTCTATTAGAAGCCATCTTAGACCCCTATTTTTGATTTTCCCGAAGCAGCTCATGTCAAGCTCGGGTAAACTTGATCCACTAGAGTTCTAAGTCTTTTATCTCGAGTAGAATTGATCTACTCGAGTTCTATACCTATCCTCTCGAGTTCCAAATAATTATCTCGAGTTTCCAAGCCTCCATCTCGAGTAGTTACCTCTCTCTCGAGTCACCATCTCGAGTAGACTTCTCCATCTCGAGTAGACCCATTCCACTCGAGTGGTTCTGTACAGTTAGAGTTCGGGCACCGTTTTGAGGGTCAAAACGGTGTCGTGTGAAATAATGGTCAGCAAAAAATTTGTTTGTTTCGATGAGATCTACAACTTTCATGTTAAACACTTTTCGATTTGATGTCATCTTAGACCTCTATTATCGTTTTTCCCGTAGCCACTCATAAATTACAAGTTTTCTTGTATTTAGACAAAAAAATTTATAAGTACTTTTACATAATATATATATATATATGTATATATATATATATATATATATATATATATATATATATATATATATATATACATATATATATATATATATATATATTTGGACTTAGGTTTGATCAGAACTTCATCTTCTCCGCTTCTTTTCCTCCCGAACCAGAGCGGCGTGAGCGTGAGAGAGAAAATACTTCGTGAACCTTCCAGTGGCCGCCGACGGAGCTCCGGTGCTCGAAATCTTCAACCGAGCGTAGTTCTGGAAAGCTCTCATCGAGAGCTACGACATCATGGTAAATTTTTCCCCTTTTTCGACCATTTTGGTCTAGATTTCAACTTCCTCCATCCTTTTTTGCTCCGATCTGTGACGTGGACTGATTTGGAGAACTTTTCCGGTAAAATCAAGGCAAGTGGTGGTCTCCCCTCATTTCTCCTTGTCCAATTTGATGGTAACGGTTCAGTTTTTATGTTCTTTAAAATTTTCTGCACTTTGTCTTCCAAGTTATTGCTATAATTAACTTTTTTTGATGATCACTCGATGTTGTAAGATTTTGTCTTAGTGAACTTGATCTTGTCATGATATATTTAATCGTTCTTGAAGTGTCTTATTGATGGCTTTAAATGTCTTAGATTTCATTATTTAACGGATTATTGTTATTTAGGATTGTAAATCGTTCCTAAGGGTTGATCAACCATGTCTTGAAACTAGAAGTGTCAAGTAGAATCTGACGTGCCAAGTCCCGAGGTTTATTTCATGATGTTCTTTATTGCGGGTGTTAGTGGGCAAATCCACCGACCGCAAGGTTTATTTCCTTCATTAGTACCCCGTGGAACTCTACTGGGTTTTGGGCATCTGCTGTGATTGGTGGAGTGTGCAAGTCTCCCCCGCAGTTAGACTGATTTTAACATCTGTGAGGGGTGTATCTAGAGAAGTGACCACCCTGTCTGTGTTTATGAGTAGAGTGGACTACAGGTTGCTAATAAAGTTTTGGAGTATTCTTTCTTATGATTTAATCATGCTCTCCCCTTGCTTTGGGTATCCTGCATGATTTGTTGTACATGACGATTCACGTGAGTTCTTTACTTCTGATTTATTTCTTGAGTTTTATTTATGTACCTTACTTCAGTACTGTTGGTCTTGGGTTGGTACCCCGTTTGACCTTTGTTTTATTTTGTTTACTTCTTTGCCGCCATTTGTCCCTCTTGCTGAGGTGTTCTATGTTTGGAATGCCTCAGGATCAGAGCATTAGCAGGTAGCGGAGCCGGTTTTGAGCCCTTGCAGCAGCAGGTTGGCTGTTGTTTTTCCCCTCGCCGTAGCTATGTAGTTTGTTGTTTTAGTTTTCTTTGCCTGGTTTCAGACATATTCATACTGTGGGTTCGTGTCAGGTTGTTAACACCCACAGGATTGTTGATTTCTTTTGACACTTGCTAGTTGATGTGGTTTTCTTACGTTCGGTGTATATTACTTGCTCTCTGGGATGATTTATTACTAGGATTGCATGTTAGATATTTTTAACCTATAAAACCCTACTATTAGTAAAGCATACGTGTCATCTCTTTCAAAACTAAGCCACTACTTTCTATTTAGCGTAAAGACTTTCTATACTTATTGTAAATCTAGGGTTGCATAGTATGAGTTGTCCCTCGGGGACATTTATACTCTTGTAGAATATTAGAGTCAATTTAAACAAGTATCTTCCGCAAGCGTATAACTTGTATTTTAAACTGTGGACTAGATGATTCACTAAGCCGAGGGATACGGCTACCATTATTAATTAAACTAGATTTTATTCATAACCATTTATGTTTTCTTTTAAAATTGTAGAGTTTGGAGTCTTGCCTGAACGTCTGCGGTTATCCCCTACACGGCGTGGTATCACGATGCGTACTTTCCCCTTGCTCTGATATAATTAAATTGTTGGGAAAAATGCGGGTTGTGATAGTTGGTATCAGAGGGAGGTTGCTTGACAATTGGTCGGGCAACCTCCCCTTGTTAGTGTTAGTTGCTTAGTGTCATATCATACACACACTGATGTGTCATCAATATGTCTTGGCTGAAGCATGAACATTACACTCATAAGCATGATTAGAAGTATACGAGGCATATTATGTAGTATGGGATGCATAATATGTGTTTGTATATGGATCCACCATAGGTGGCAACATGTGAGGGTTATGTAGTATGGGATGCATAACCTTACCATATGAATGCCCATTAGCTCGTTTTTTTTTCATTGCATGCAATATTATGTAGTATGGGATGCATAACATTGCATGTGTACGCCGCTCATAACATGCATTAAGGCCTTTTATAGAATTCATAGCACCACATGCATAGCATAACGTAACATGAGCACAACATGAAAGGCTAAAGATTTACTTGATGACATATGTACACACATGATTTTAAAAAAGAGTAAAAAATTTATGCATTCATATCATAGGCACATGAGTCAATAGGATGATAGGATATCATCCTGAGTAGGACATATCATCATCATATAATCCCAGAGCAAGTGACAGCTTTAGCAAATGTCTTTCAAGTATGGTCTGAACTAGTTTTGTTTTCCCTAGTCGTAATCTAGGATTTTAATCAGATTGTTCGTTTGCCTTTTTAGAAATGCCTCCAAAGCGTATTGTGACGAGATCGACTCCCCAGACGGAGGGTGAGTTGTCAGGTGCGCAGAGTGATGCGTTGATTGAGAGTTTGCGCCAGAGCAACGAGGCACTGTCAAGGTAAGTAGTTGCGATGCAAACGCAAATTCAGTCATTGTTGTCTACCACTCCAGCGCGACAACCTTCAGTATAAGAGCCTGCCTTGGGTCAAGCCGTGCCCGATACCCCTGCTCCTCTGGTGGCCCCGGTGGCAATACCACCAGAAATGAATTTCATATCGCATTTCCAGCGATTGGGACCTCCTACCTACGACGAGAGTGCCGACTTTATGATCTTGGATGATTGGATCATCTCAATCGAGGAGATGTTTTCGTATTCCGGGATTCTAGAAGTCCAGAAGGTTATGATTGCAGCCTATCAGTTAAAAGGCCTAGCAAAGAGTTGGTGGATTCGTGAAAAGGAGAGTCTGAAGGAAGGCTGTACCTGGGACTCTTTCAAGAAGATGTTGCTGAAGAAGTTTCTGCCCTCGGTCGAGCAGGACCGTCTGATGAATAACTTCCTACATTTGAAGCAGAGACAGCTCACTGTGAGCGAATATGAGATTGAGTTCAGCAAGTTGAGTAGAATTGCTCCCGATTTGGTAGCTTCGGAGGAGGGAAGAGTGAAACGTTTCCTGGGAGGACTAAGAAGTGATGTCCAGCATTAGGCATGCGCTTATGGAGCTGACAGTTATGCTGTGGTAGTGGAAGCCGCACTAAAAGTTGAAGCGATTTAAAATGCCAAGAACCGCGGTGCTGCGGCGAGGAAAGAGAAAAGGAAGGGTGTTGAGGATGGTAGCTCCAGGGCATCTGGCCCTTCTTCGAAGAAGAAAGGTAAGGAAGTGTGTAGTTTCTGTGGTCGTCCTGGCCACCCTTACGAAAGATGTTTCAAGAGAACAACCACCCTGAAGAAGCAGTAAGTGCACGCCATCCAAGGTGCACCCAAGGGAGAGCTCGTGTGCTCGTTCTATGCAAGGAAGGGTCATGATGTGAGTCGGTGCTGGATGAAAGAAAGGACATGCTTCCAGTACGGGCAGAAGGGACACCAGAAATCTTCATGCCCCCAGGCTCAAACCCCACTACAGCCTGCCCCGCTTCGAGCTCTGCCGCCACCACTAACCCTAGATAAAGGAAAAGGAAAGCTGAACGTGATAACTAGCTAGGAAGCTCAAAACTCTACGCAAGTTATTTCAGGTTAGCCCCAGTTTATTTTATCGTTATTATTTATCGTTGTTGCCCTAGTTATCATTCGTTTAGTTATGTATGTTACGGTTTTAGGGGAGTTTAAGGTGCGGAATAGGTGGGCGCGCATTCTGTTCGATTCGGGTGCCACTCATTCCTTTGTGGCCAGGAGGTTTGATGATAAACATCGCCTGGATGTTGATCAATTGAGAGACTCCTTCGACGTCAAGCTTCCCTCCGGTAATTCGGTGATATCCAATCAAGGAGTCCTGAGATGCCCTATTCATCTTGGCAATTTTCTGGCCCTTGCGGATCTGATAATTTTAGAATTGGCTGATTTTGATGTGATTTTGGGCATGGACTGGCTGTCCAAGTATGATGCAGTCATCTAGTGCAAGGCAAAAAGACTGGACTTCAGGATGGACAATGGCCAACCTATGAGCGTATATGGATTTCAGGACATAGTTCCCCCTATCATTTCTGTGGTACGTGCTATAAAGTCTGGTTACGAGGCGTTTTTAGTTTCTATTTCTGCTCTAGAAACAACTTCTGTTACACCACGTGTCGAGGATGTCTCGGTGGTGCGAGATTTTCCAGATGTCTTTCCTGATAGTCTTCCAGGACTTCCTCCTGAGAGGGAGATTGAGTTAGTAATTGACCTCGAGCCAGGCACTCGTCCCATCGCCAAAGCACCGTACCGTATGACTCCGCGTGAGTTGGATGAGTTGCATACTCAGCTCGATGAGTTGATGAGGTGTGGTTTTATTAGACCAAGTTCTTCTCCGTGGGGTGCTCCGGTTTTGTTCGTAAGGAAGAAGGACGGATCGATGAGGCTTTGCATCGATTATAGGGAATTAAATAAGGTGACCGTTAAGAATAGATATCCCTTGCCAAGGATCGATGATTTGTTCGATCAGTTGTATGGTAGCTCGGTATTTTCAAAAATCGATCTTCGCTCAGGCTACCACCAGTTGAGGATTCGCGAGGAAGATATTCCCCGAACTGCATTCCGTTCACGGCATGGACATTATGAGTTTTTGGTGATGTCTTTCGGTTTAACCAATGCACCTTCTGCTTTCATGGATTTGATGAATAGGGTGTTTAACGATTTCTTGGACCGATTCGTTATTGTGTTCATAGATGATGTCCTAGTGTATTCCCGCAATGTTGAGGAGCATACTCAGCATTTGCGTTTGGTTTTGTCGACCCTGAGGGAGCATAAGCTATTTGCGAAGTTGAGCAAATGTGGGTTCTGGCTACCTCAGGTGTCATTTCTGGGTCATGTTGTAGGCAAGGACGGTATTTCTGTAGACCCGACCAAGATTTCTGCCGTGATGGAATGGGAAAGACCTTCTACACCTAAGGAGATTAGGAGCTTCTTATGCCTCGCTGGCTACTATAGAAGATAGGTGGAAGGATTTTTGGTGTTGTCTGCTCCTTTAACTAGACTTACTCAGAAAAATACTGCATTCATTTGGAGTGATAAGTGTGAAGAGGCTTTCCAAGAGTTGAAGAAGAGACTGTGTACTGCCCTAATTTTAACCTTACCTATTGAAGGAGTCGAGTATGCCATGTACGTCGATGCGTCACACATCGGACTTGGTTTTGTTTTAATGCAAGATGGTAAGGTGATCGCGTATGGATCGAGGCAACTAAAGATTCATGAGAGAAACTATCCTACGCACGATTTGGAGTTAGCTGCCATAATTTATGCGCTGAAGCTGTGGCGACACTTATTGTATGGCGCGCTGTGCAAGATTTATACGGACCATAAGAGTTTGAAGTACGTCTTCACTCAGAAGGAACTAAATCTACGCCAGCGTCGGTGGTTAGAATATGTGGCGGATTATGAAGTAGAAATTCTTTATCTTCCGGGAAAGGCCAATGTAGTAGCTGATGCTTTGAGTAGGAAGACCGCTAAAATTTTTAATCTATCGGTACAGTCCTTAGTAGAAGAATTCTTGTTGATGAACATCGAGATTGGGAGTAGTTCTACGCCTACTAGTTTGGAAGTAGAAGCGCCCTCTTGGATTTCCCTTACTAGGGTGCACCAAAAGGATAATCCGGAATTGTTGCACCTCTGGAATAGAACTGAGAAAGGAGAGTTACCTGATTTTTCTTTGGATGAGCTAGGTACTCTGAAATATCGGGGTAGATTCTGTATTCCTGATATGGGTGACATCCGAGCTAAAATTTGTGAAGAAGCTCATGGTTCCAGTGTTTCCTATCATCCTAGTTCCACCAAAATGTATAAAGATCTAAAGCAAATTGTTTGGTGGGTAGGGATGAAGAGCGATATCGCAAAGTTTGTATCAGAATGTTATACGTGTCAGCGTGTCAAGGCTGATCATAGAAGGCCTGGTGGTAAATTGACACCTCTTGATATTCCAAGTTGGAAATGGGAGAGTATTTCAATGGATTTTATCACCGGTCTACCAAAATCTCCCCGTGGGCATGACTCAGTTTGGGTGATAGTCGACAGATTAACAAAGTGTGCCTACTTTGTTCCGTTTAAGATTGGGTATTCGATGAAGATGATAGCTGAGCTATATCTGGAAGAGGTCATCAGGTTACATGGAGTGCCTGTTAGCATTGTATCAGATCGGGACTCCAGATATACGTCTCGCTTTTGGAAGAGCCTACAAGAGGGGTTGGATACCGACTTGAGTTATTCCACCGCCTATCATCCGCAGACGAATGGGCAAACAGAAAGAGTAAATCAGAACGTGGAGGACATGATTAGGTGTTATATTTTGGATCAGGGTGGTGCTTGGGATGAGCGTCTCAGGCTCATGGAGTTTGCTTACAATAATTGTTATCAAGAGAGCTTGTAGATGGCCCCGTTTGAGGCCTTATATGGGAGGCGTTGTAGGACTCCCTTATTTTGGGCGGAGGTTGGTGAGAGACAATTGCTAGGTCCAGAAGCCCTTGAGGAGATGAATTGTGCGGTGACTCATATCTGAGAGAAGCTTCATGTAGCACAAGAGCGCTATGTGAAATATGTTAATCGACGAAGGGTCGATTTGGAGTTTGTCGTTGGGGACTTGGTTTTTCTGAAAGTTTCTCTGATGCCAGGAGTAAAAAGATTTGGAAGGAACCACAAGTTAGACCCCCGGTATGTGGGACCTTTTCAGATTTCGGAGCGCATCGGAGTGTCAGCTTATCGACTGGATTTACCTGCTACCTTCCCTGGTGTCCACGATGTGTTCCATATGAGACAGTTGCGGAAGTGTGTTCGTAGTGATCGTCAAATTCTTGACTCGGTGCCCCAAATTCAGCCCAATCTGTCGTATGTGGAAGAGCCTGTCTGCGTTTTGGAATCTCAAGAGAGTGTCTTGCGATGGAAGACCATCCCCATGGTTAAGATTCTTTGGAGAAATCAAGACATCGAGAGCGCGACGTGGGAATTGGAATCAGTAATGAGAGAATCTCATCCGCTCCTCTTCTCTTAGTTTCGGGTACGTCGATATGTTTTTAGTTACGTTTGATTTTATCATTTTGAGTTTGTTTTGGAGTTGTGTTAAGTTTCGGGACGAAACTTTTTTTTAGGGAGAGTGACTGTAACGCCCTCGATTTTGTTCGACGATTTTATTTAAATGGGAAACATCATATTTATGACGTCGTGGCGTTACCTTTAACGTCAAGTTGACGACGCAATGTCGTAAAGGCATTTTCGCGTCCATGCGGTCAAGTCGGCCGAATTCTTGTTGTAATGGGAAATTTTTGCATCTGGAATTTAAGTTAATTAATTTTTGACTTGCTCGTCCAGTTTCGGCGCGATCCAAGCGATATTTGGGCCTCGGTGTTTTTCCGAAGTTTTGTGGAATTTATGTTCGTCGTAAACTTTGAAAATTTATATCTCGAGAATGGCTCGTCGGATTTAGGTTTTGGCTTCGCCGTTGGAATCGTAGCGCCAGTTTTCACCTATGGTGTGAGTTTCGTTTAATTCGGCGCGTGTATGAGCCTCTGTTCTGAACTCGTGTCCCTTTGTTCAAAAATTTCATTTCAAGAATTTGCGCTTTTTTATCTCGAGTAGCCCGTTTCAAATTTCGATCGGACACCGTTTTGAGGGTCAGAACGGTGTCATATCAAAATATAGTAAACATTAAATTGTTCGTCTTGACGTTAGCTACAACTTTAATGTTGACCGCTTTTTGATTTGAAGCCATTTTAGACTCCTATTTTGGATTTTCCCAAAACTGCTCGTAAATAAGCTGTATTATTGATTTCTACTCGAGTACCATTGATCTACTCGAGTACTACTGTACTATCTCGAGTATTATGGTTTTTTATCGAGTAATATTGAATTCTCTCGAGTCCCAGTGATTTTACTCGAGTATTATACGTTCCTCTCGAGTATTTTGCTCTTATTCTCGAGTAACCTTCATTCCTCTCGAGTAGTCATATACAGTCTTCGTTCGGACGCATATTTGAGGGTCAAATATGAATCGTATCGAAAAATGGTCAACATAAAATTTGTTCGTCTTGACGAGATCTACAACTTTCATGTTTACCACTTTTCTATTGGAAGCCATCTTAGACCCCTATTTTTTATTTTCCCAAAGCAGCTCATGTCCACCTCGGGTAAACTTGATCCACTCGAGTTCTAAGTCTTTTATCTCGAGTAGAATTGGTCTAGTCGAGTTCTATACCTATCCTCTAGAGTTTCAGATGATTATCTCAAGTTCCCAAGTCTCCATCTTGAGTAGTTACCTCTCTCTCAAGTCACCATCTCGAGTAGACTTCTCCATCTCGAGTAGACTTCTCCATCTCGAGTAGACCCATTCCACTCGAGTGGTTCTGTACAGTTAGAGTTCGGGCACCGTTTTGAGGGTCAAAACGGTGTCTTGCGAAAAAATGGTCAGCATAAAATTTGTTCGTTTCGACGAGATCTACAACTTTCATGTTGATAACTTTTCGATTTGATGTCATCTTAGACCTCTATTACCGGTTTTCCCGTAGCCACTCATAAATTACACGTTTTCTTGTATTTAGACAAAAAAATTTATAAGTACTTTTACATTATATATATATATATATATATATATATATATATATTTAGACTTAGGTTTGATCAGAACTTCATCTTGTCCGATTCTTTTCCTCCCGAACCAGAGCGGCGTGAGCGTGAGAGAGAAAATACTTCGTGAACCTTCCGGTGGCCGCCGACGGAGTTCCGGTGCTCGAAATCTTCAACCGAGCGTAGTTCTGTAAAGCTCTCATCGAGAGCTACGCCATCGTGGTATATTTTTCCCCTTTCTTTGAGTTTTCTCGTTAGGGTTTTTCGGCCCTAACCCCCTTTTTCGACCATTTTGGTCTAGATTTCAACTTCCTCCATCCTCTTTTGCCCTGATCTGTGACATGGACTGATTTGGAGAACTTTTCCATTAAAATCAAGGCAAGTGGTTGTCTCCCCTCATTTCTCCTTGTCCGATTTGATGGTAACGGTTCAGTTTTTATGTTCTTTAAAATTTTTTGCACTTTGTCTTCCAAGTTATTGCTACGATTAACTTTTTTGGATGATCACTCGATGTTGTAAGATTTTGTCTTAGTGAACTTGATCTTGTCATGATATATTTAATTGTTCTTGAAGTGTCTTATTGATGGCTTTAAACGTCTTAGATTTCATTATTGAACGGATTAGTGTTATTTAAGATTGTAAATCGTTCGTAAAGGTTGATCAACCATGTCTTGAAACTAGAAGTGTCAAGTAGAATCTGACGTGCCAAGTCCCAAGGTTTATTTCATGATGTTTCTTTGTTGCGGGTGTTAGTGGGCAAATCCACAGATCGCAAGGTTTGTTTCCTTCATTAGTACCCCGTGGAACTCTACTGGGTTTTGGTCATCTGCGGTGATTGGTGGAGTGTGCAAGTCTCCTCCGCAGTTAGACGGATTTTAACATCTGTGAGGGGTGTATCTAGAGAAGTGACCTCCCTGCCTGTGTTTATGAGTAGAGTTGACTACAGGTTGCTAATAAAGTTTTGGAGTATTCTTTCTTATGATTTAATCATGCTCTCCCGATGCATCGGGTATCCTGCATGATTTGTTGTACGTGACGATTCACGTGAGTTCTTTACTTCGGATTTATTTCTTGAGTTTTATTTATGTACCTTACTTCAGTATTGTTGGTCTTGGGTTGGTACCCCGTTTGACCTTTATTTTATTTTGTTTACTTCTCTGCCGCCATTTGTCCCTCTTGCTGAGGTGTTCTGTCTTTGGAATGCCTCAGGATCAGAGCATTAGTAGGTAGCGGAGCCGGTTTTGGAGCCCTTGCAGCAGCAGGTTGTCTGTGGATTTTCCCCTCGCCGTAGCGAGGTAGTTTGTTGTTTTAGTTTTCTTTGACTGGTTTCAGACATATTCATACTGTGGGTTCGTGTCAGGTTGTTAACTGCCACAGGATTGTTGATTTCTTTTGACACTTGCTAGCTGATGTGGTTTTCTTACGTTCGGTGTATATTACTTGCTCTCTGGGATGATTTATTGCTAGGATTGCATGTTAGATATTTCTAACCTATAAAACCCTACTATTAGTAAAGCATACGTGTCATCTCTTTCAAAACTAAGCCACTACTTTCTATTTAGCGTAAAGACTTTCTATACTTATTGTAAATCTAGGGTTACATAGTATGAGTTGTCCCTCGGGGACATTTATACTCTTGTAGAATATTAGAGTCAATTTAAACAAGTATCTTCCGCAAGAGTATAACTTGTATTTTAAACTATGGACTAGATGATTCACTAAGCCGAGGGATACGACTACCATCATAACTTAAACTGGATTTTATTCATAAACATTTATGTTTTCTTTTAAAATTGTAGAGTTTGGAGTCTTGCCTGAACGTCTGCAGTTATCCCCTACACGGCGTGACATCACGACGCGTATTTTCCCCTTGCTCTGATATAATTAAATTGTTGGGAAAAATGCGGATTGTGACAATAATGCACCCTCTGCCTTCGTGACATTGATGAATATGGTATTTGATCCATTTTTGGATCAATTTTTGATCGTCTCCACAGACAACATTTTGATCTACTCGAAGACTAAGGCTGACCATTCAAGACACCTATAGATGGTGCTACTTAAGCTTCGAGAGCATTTGCTCATAGCAAAGTTCAGCAAGTGTGAATTCTAGTTAGAGGAAGTTCGTTTAGGTTTTTTTCTAAAATTTCAATACCCCTCACTGCTCTCACAAGGAAGGATGTTGTGTTTTGGTGAATGCCGAAATGTGAGATTGTGGTCATTGAACTGAAGATGCGTCTGACTTTGGCCCCGATCCTTATGATCCCCTCATGAACTGAAGGGTTCTATATATATAATGATGTGTCCCAAAAGGAATTGGGAGTTGTTCTAAAATAATATGGCAAGGTGGTCACATATGTATCGTGACAATTAAAGTGGTATGAGATAATCTACGCAGCCCACAATTTGAAATTGGGCACCATCGTCTTCTCCCTTAAGATTTGGAGGCACTACTTATACAGAGTAAGATGTGAGTTCTTCTCCAATTATAGGAACCTCAAATACATCTTCACCCAGAAAGAATTTAACCATTGACAACATCGGTGGTTGGAACTCCTATATGACTACGATTTTTCTCTCCAATACCACCTCCGAAAAGCTAACAGAGTTGAAACTGTGCTGAGTCGTCAGCCCTCAGTAGACGGGAGTTATAAGGAGCAAATACTGGAAGATTTTCTTTGATGTTTAACAAATCTATATACTACCCTTATTACTTGTTGGGACCCGGTGGAGTATCTGTCGCAGTTATACTATATGGAGATACAATAAGATATTTTAGATCGGTTACGTGAGGTACAGAAGATCGATTCAGAATTGGATCTGATCATCTAGTTGTTACAGGATGGAGCAGATGACAATTACAATGTGCATTTTGGTGTTTTTCAATACTGGCTTCGTGTTTTCATTCCCTCCACCAGGAGGGAATTCGAGATAAGATTGTTTAAAAGACACACTAGTCAAGGTATTACATCCATCCTAGTGTAGTTAAGATATTTGTAGACTTGCGCAGGACCATATTTTGGTCAGGAATGAAAATAGACGTCACCGACCTGTTGTCATAACCTGTATTTTTCACCCCCAATAAAGGTATATCAAAGTAAGGGAAAAATGCACGTTATTGTTCCAAGTCAGAAGGGGATAACTGCGGACGCTCAGGCGAAACACCTACTTCACCATGAAGAAAGATTCTTTAAGTTATTAAGAGGTGAAATCAGTTTAAGTATAGTAGTTAGCCGTATCCCTCAACTTAGTGGCTCATCTAGTACACAAGAAAAGTAATTAAACGCTGCGGAAAGTACTTCTTTTATCAGATTAGGCATCCTACAAGAGCTTAGAGTTTCCCAAGGAACACCTCAAGGCATACAAGTTCTAAATTTAGTAGAAATAAAAGTAGATTTGTACGGTCATTAAATATAGTAATTTTCCATTTTAAAATATGTAATGCATGAGGTAATAATAGTAATTTTACACTTGAAAATAACTTCCATGCAATCCTAGAATAAATAATCCCAGAGAGCAAATAATCCACATCCACAGAAAGAAAACTAAGAAGCTAGTAATTATCCAAAAATAACAATCATGTGGGCATCAACAAACTGACACGAACCGACAAAAAGTAAAGTATGTCTGAACAAGTAAAACAAAATAAACAACAAACTACCTCGCTACGGCGAGGCAAACCCACAGCAAAGACAGCTACTCAAGAACTCCAAAACTAGCACGGCTATCTGCTACTGCTCTGAACCTAAGGCATTCCAAAGACAGAACACCTCAGCAAGAAGGTACAAATAGTGGCAGAAAGATAAGCCAAAATAAACAAAGGTCAAAAGGGGTACCAACCCAAGACAAACAATACTAAAGTAAAGTACAAAAGTAAAATATCAAATAGGAAAAGAACACTTACGTGAATCATCATGTACATCATAAATACACAAAATGCATAAGTCTATAATGTGACAAACATGAATAAATAATAAGAAAGAAATTCATAACATTTATTAGGCACCTATGGTCGAATCTACCCAAAAACATGGCCGAGGTGGTCACTCAACTGGACATACCCTTACGAATATAATATTCATCTAACTACGGGAGAGTCTCATACTCTCCACCATACACCGCAGATGCCCAAAAACATGGTAAACTTCCACAAGGTACTAATAAAGGAAACAAACATTGCGGAGGTTGTTTCGTCCACTAACTCCTGCAATCAAGAAAACCCACAAAAAAACACATATATCTCGAGACTTTGCACATCTGATTTTTTACTCGACATTTCTAGATTAAAGACGCGGTTGATCAACCCTTAGGAATTATTTATAATCTTAGATAAACTCTAATACGTTAAAAAATGATGGATAAGGTGATTAAAGCCAGTGATGAAACATTTCAAGAAAGATTAAACATGGCATGACGAGATTAAATTACAATGACAAATCTTATTTATACAGGCGATCTTCAAGGAAGGATTAAACTTTGCAATAACTTGGAAAGGCAAAGTGCAGAAAGATTAAAAGCAAAACTTTACAGTTACCATCAAATTGGATAAGGTGAAATGAGGGCAAATCACCACTTACCTTGGTTTTAATGGAAAAGTTCTCTGAACCACTCCCCATCGCAGATCGGGGCAACGGAAGACAGGATGAGTCGAAATCTGAAAAAAATGGCTGAAATAGAGGTTAGAGCCAAAAAACCCTAACGAGAAAACTCAAGGAATGTGAAAAGTTTTACCATGATGGCGTAGCTCTCGACGAGAGCTTTCCAGATCTATGATTGATTCAAGATTTCGAGCACTGGAGAACTGTAGGCGGTAACCGGAAGATTCACGAATGGCTTCCTCTCTCTCTCCTACGCCTCTCTGGTTCAGTTAAGAATTTTGGAGAAGATGAAGTTTTTTCTAATTACCCAAAGTATAAGAGTATATAATATATATATATATATATATATATATATATATATATATATATATATATATATATATATATATATATATATATATATAGCAGATCACCCGAGAACAAAACCTTACTACTAGAGAACAAGCCTACAGCCACCAGACATCAAGCCTGACTACTCGAGAACAATATTGCATGAAAAGTGCTCTTTTTACAAATATATCCAAAAAATTAAACTATAGAGATGAATAGTAAAAGATAATTTTGAATTGTACTATAATATTAAAATATTTGTATTTATATATTTTTTGAATAAGGAAACAAGAGTTCAAAACAGAGGCCCAAACGCGCGCCGAATTAAACGAAACTCGCACTGTAGGCGAACAATGTCTCTACGAACCCAATGGCGAAGTCAAAAACAAAATCCGATGAGGCATTCTCGAGATATTAATTTTCAAAGTCTACGGCGAACAAAAATTCTACAAAACTTTGTAAAATCGCTGAGGCCCGAATATCGCTCGGATCACGATGAAACAAGACGAGCAAGTCCAAAATTATTTATCTTAATTTCAAAATGTAAACTTTTTGAATTACAATAAGAATTCAAGAATATGGCTGACTCGACCGAACAAACGCGAAAATGCCTTAACGGCGATGTGCCGTCAACTCGACATTAAAAGTAACGCCATGACGTCATAAATATGACGATACCAAATCAAATAAAATCATGAAAAAATAAGGGGTGTTATAGTCACTCCCCCTAAAAAGAAGTTTCGTCCCGAAACTTAACCCAACTCCAAAACCAAACTAAATACGAGAAAAATCAAACACAACCAAAAACATAGAGAAATACCAGGACTAAGAGAAGAGCTGCGGATAATATTCCCACATTGCGGACTCCAATTCCTACGTCGCGCTCTCGATGTCATGATTTCTCCAGAGAACCTTAACCATAGGGATGGTCTTCCTACTCAACACTCGATCTTGAGAATCCAGAATACGAATAGGTTCTTCAACATACGTAAGGTTGGGTTGAATCTGGTGCACCGAGACGAGGACTTGACGATCATTTCGAATACACTTCCGCAACTGGCTCACATGGAACACATCATGGACACCAGGGAAGGTAGCAGGCAACTCCAGCCTATACGCTGAAACTCCGACGCGTTCAAGACTCTGAAAAGGTCTTATATACCGGGGGTCTAACTTGTGATTCCTTCCTAACCTTTTAATGCCAAACATCGGAGAAACTATCAGAAAAACCAAGTCTCTAATGGTAAACTCCAGATCGACCCTTCGTCGATTAGCATACTTATCATAACGCTCTTGTGCTACACAGAGCTTCTCTCGAATAAGAGTTACAGCATAATTGATCTCTTCAAGAGCTTCCAGACATAACAATTGTCTCTCACCAACCTCAGCCCAAAACAAAAGAGTCCTACATTTCCTCCCATACAAGGCCTCAAACCAACCCATCTGCAGACTCTCTTGATAACTATTATTATAAGCAAATTCCATGAGTCTGGGATGCTCATCCCAAGCGCCACCGTGATCCAAAATATAACACCTGATCATATCTTCTACGATCTGATTTACTCTTTCTGTTTGACCATTTGTCTGTGAATGATAGGTGGTGGAATTCCTTAAATCGGTACCCAACCCCTCTTGTAAGATCTTCCAAAAACGAGACATAAATCTTGAGTGTCTGTCTGATATGATGCTAACTGGCACTCCATACAATCTGGTGACCTCATTAAGGTATAACTCATCTATCATCTTCATATAATACCCAATCTTAAAGTGAACAAAGTGAGCAAACTTTGTCAATCTATCGACTATCACCCAAATAGAGTCATGTCCACAGGGAGATTTGGGTAGACCGGTGATGAAATCCACTGAAATACTCTCCTATTTCCAACTTGGAATATCAAGCGGTGTTAATTTACAACGAGGCCTTCTATGGTCTGTCTTAACACGCTGACACGTATAACATTCTCACACAAACTTTGTTATATCCTTCTTCATTCCTGACCACCAAATAATTTGCTTCAAATCTTAATACATTTTGGTGGAACTAGGATGATAGGCAACACTGGAACCATGATCTTCATTACAAATCTTTGCCCGAATGTCACCAAAATCGGGGATACAAAATCTACTCCGATATTTCAGAGTATCCAACTCGTCCAAGGAAAAATCAGGTAACTCTCCCTTCTCAATTCTATTCCGGAGATGTAACAGATCAGGATCATCCTTCTGGTGTGCTCGAGTAAGGGAAATCCAAGAGGGCTCTTCTGCTTATAGACTAGTAGGCACAGTACTACTCACAACATCAATATCCATCAATAAGAATTCTTCTACCGAAGACTGTACTGACAAATTAAAAATTTTGGCGGTCTTTCTACTCAAAGCATCGGCTACTACATTAGACTTTCCTAGATGATAAAGAATTTCCACTTCATAATCAGCCACATATTCTAACCACCAACGCTGGCACAGATTTAGTTCCTTCTCAGTGAAGACGTACTTAAATTTCTTATGGTTCGTATAGATCTTGCACAGTGCGCTATGCAATAAGTGTCGTCAAAGCTTTAGCGCCTAACTTACGGCAGCAAACTCCAAATCATGCGTAGGATAGTTTCTTTCATGAATCTTTAGTTGCCTCAATCCATACGCGATCACCTTACCATCTTGCATTAAAACACAGACATGTCCGATGTGTGATGCATCAACATACACAACATACTCAACTCCTTCAGTAGGTAAGGTTAAAATTGAAGCAGTACATAATATCTTCTTCAGTTCTTGGAAAGCCTCTTCACACTTATCACTCCAAATGAATGCAACGTTCTTCTGAGTAAGTCTAGTTAGAGGAGAAGAAAACACTGAAAACTCTTCCACAAATCTTATATAATAGCCAGCCAGTCCTAAGAAGCTTCTAATCCCCTTAGGTGTAGAAGGTGTCTCCCATTCCATCACAGCATAAAATTTAGTCGGGTCTAAAAAATACCATCCTTGCTTACAACATGACCCAGAAAGGACACCTGAGGTAGTCAGAACTCACACTTGCTCAATTTTGTATATAATTTATGCTCCCTCCGGGTCGACAAAAACAAACGCAAATGTTGAGTATGCTCCTCAACATTACGGGAACACACGAAGATATCATCTATAAACACAATAACAAATCAGTCACAGAAATCCTTAAACACACTATTCATCAGATCCATGAGAGCAGAGGTTGCATTGGTTAAACTGAAGGACATCACCAGAAACTCAAAATGTCCATGTCGCGAATGGAAAGCGGTCCGAGGAATATCTTCCTCACGAATTTTCAACTGCTGGTAGCCTGAGCGAAGATCGATCTTTCAAAATACCGAGCTACCACGCAACTGATCGAACAGATCATCAATCCTTTGCAGGGGATATCTATTCTTAATGGTCACCTTATTTAATTACCTGTAATCGATGAAAAGCCTCATTGATCCATCTTTCTTCTTGATGAACAAAATAGGAGCACCCAACGGAGAAGAACTTGGTCTAATAAAACCACACCTCAACAACTCATCGAGATGAGTACGCAACTCATCCAACTCACATAGAGCCATATGGTACGGTGCTTTGGCAATATGATGAGTACCTGTCTCGAGGTCTATCACAAACTCTATCTCCCTCACTAGAGGAAGTCCCTGAAGACAGTTAGGAAAAACATCTTGAAACTCTCGTACCACCGAGATATCCTCAAGACGTGGTGTAACAAAAGCATTTTCCAAAGCAGAAATAGAAACCAAAAATGCCTCGCAACCAGGATCTATAGCAGGACAAGCACATACCGCAGAAATAATAGGGGAAACCCTGTCCTGAAATCCATAGATGCTCATAGGTTTGCCATTGTCCAACCTGAAGTCAAGTCTCTTATCCTTGCACTGGATGTCTGCATCATTCTTGGAAAGCTTGTCTATGCCCAAAATCACATCAAAGTACGCTAGATCCAATACCATCAGATCTACAAAAGCTAAAAAATCTACTAGGTATATAGGGCATCTCGAAACTCCTTAATTAGATATCGCCGAATCACCGGAGGGAAGCTTGACGTTGAAGGAGTCTCTTATTTGATAAACATCCAGACGATGTTTATTTACAAACCTCAAGGCCACAAAGGAATGGGTGGAACCTGAATCGAAAAGAACCCCGCACCCACCTATTCCGCACCTTAAACTCCCCCAAAGCCGTAGCATACATAACTAAACGAATGATAACTAAGGAAACAATGGTAAATAATAAAGATAAATTAAACTTGGGCTAACTAGATATAACTTGCATAGAGGTTTGAGCTTCCTCACTGGTCATCACATTCAGCTTTCCTTTTACTTTGTCCTTGTTTGGTGGCAGCGACAGAGCTCAAAGCGGGAAAGTAGTAGTGGGGATTGAGCCTGGGGGCACGAATACTTTTTGTGTCCCTTCTGCCCACACTAGAATCAAGTCCTTTCTTTCATCAAACAACGACTCACATCATGTCCCTTCCATGAACAGAACGAGCACACTAGCTCTCCCTTGGGTGCACCATGGATGGCATGCACCTGCTGCTGCTTCAGAGTGGCAGACCTCTTGAAAAACCTTTCGTAAGGGTGTCCAGGTCGACCACAGACGCTATAAATTTCTCCACTTTTCCTTTTCAAATAAGGGCCAGATCGCCTAGAGCTTCCATCTTCAACACCCTTCCTCTTCTTTTTCCTCGCCGCACTACCTCGATTCTTACGTTTTCAATTGCCACCACTTTCAGTGCAGCTTCCACTGCCACAACATAACTGTCAGATCCATAAGCGCATGCCCACTGCTAGACATCACTTCTTAGTCCTCCCAGGAAACGTTCACTCAACCCTCCTCCGAAGCTACCAAATAAGGAGCAAACCTACTCAGTTTTCTAAACTCAATCTCATACTCGCTCAGCAAGAGCTGTCTCTGCTTCAGATGCAGGAAGTTATTCATCAGACTGTCCTGCTCAACCAAGGGTAGAAACTTCTTCAGCAGCATCTTCTTAAAAGATTCCCAAGAATAGCCTTCCTTCAGACTCTCCCTTTCCCGAATGCACCAACTCTTTGCCCGACCTTATAACTGATAGGCTGCAATCATTACCTTCTGGGCTTCTAGAATTTCGGAATACGAAAACATCTCCTCGATGGAGATTATCAAATCATCTAAAATCATAATGTCGGCACTCCCATCGTAGGTGGGAGGTCCCAACCGGTTGAAGTGCGATATGAAATTCATTTCTGGTGGTAGCATCACCGGGGGAACCAGAGGAGCAGGATCAACAGGTATGTCCGGACACGCGACAAAATCATGCTCTATGGGTTACTGCGCGGGAGAGGCAGACAAAAACGACTGAATCTGCAACTGCATCTCAAAAAGCTTCCTCGACAGAGCTTCTTTGCTCTAACGCAAACTGTCAATTAACGCCACACTCTGCGCACCCGACGAATCACCCTATGACTGGGGAGTCGACCTCATCGCAGGATGCTTAGGTGGCATTCTAAAAGGCAATAAATAACTCATCAAAATCCTAGCTTAAAACAAGGCCACTAAACAAGTTCAGACCATACTTAAAGACACTTGCTTGTGCTTCAACCTGCTCTGTGATTTTATAATGATTTTATGTCTTACATAGGATGATATCCTCTCATCCTATTTACTCATGTTACTATGATATGAATTCATTAATTCTTCATTCTTCTTTAAAATCATGTGTGTATATGTGTCATCATGTAAACCTTAAATAAGCACTCGTGCTTATGCGATGATATACTATGTATGCAGTGCTATGCATTATAAAAAGGCCTTAAAGCATGCATGAGCGACATACACATGAAATGTATTCATCCCATACTACATTACATCGCATGCAATGAGAAAATATAATGTGCTATTGGGCACCAATGTGATGATAGTTATGCATCCCATACTACATAACCATCACATGTTGCCTCCTATGGTGGATCTATATACAAACGCATATTATGCATCCCATACTACATAATATGCCCCGTATACTTCTTATCATGTTATGAGTGTTGTTACTATGCTTCGGTTAAGACGTACTGATGACACATCAGTGTGTGTATGCAAATAAAAGAAGGAAACAAACAAAACGAGATTGGCCGGTTCGACCAACTTGTCAAACCAGCCTCCCTTTGATACCAATTGTCAAAACCCGCATTTTTCTCCGCCAATAAAGTTATATTAGAGTAAGGGAAAAATGCACGTCAGCAGGGGATAACTGCGGACGCTCAGGTGAAACTCCTGCTTAACCATGAAGTAAGATTCTTTAAGTTTTTTAGAAGTGAAATCAGTTTAAGTATAGTAGTTAGCCGTATCCTTCGGCTTAGTGGCTCATCTAGTATATAAGAAAAGTAATTAAACACTGCGGAAAGTACTTTTTTTACGAGATTAGGAATCCTACAAGAGCTTAGAGGTTCCCAAGGGACACCTCACGGCATACAAGTTCTAAATTTAGTAGAAATAAAGGTAGATTTGTACGGTCGTTAAATATAGTGATTTTACATTTTAAAATATGTAATGCATGGGATAATAATAGTAATTTTTATACTTGAAAATAACTACCATGCAATCCTAGCATAAATCATCCCAGAGAGCAAGTAATCCACATAAACAGAAAGAAAACTAAGTGTTGCGCGCTAGGGTTCGAAGAAAATAAACGCAACCGAACTAGCAACCCGATGAGGCAAGTATACCTATCGAATTGTAGCAAGGGGACACAAGTGTTGTATTGAAATCCGGGAACTGTTGGCTAAGCTTACTCACACGAACGCTATTATCTTATCGACGGAAAAACTAGGGTTTTAGAAAATCTAAGTGCAAGGGAGGAATTAAAGCTATACTAGAAAGAGAACTACCGCAATTAAGTAAAGCTATTAAGCAAAGAACTATGCTAGAAAGGAAACTACTGCAGTTAATTAAAGAGCACAAGATAGGTGATTACTACGAAAGGTAGAAAATTTGAAATGGAAATGCACTCAATCAAGATTCACCTCGGCTAAAGACGATTAAGAAAATGCGGTAAAAATCTGAACTTAATAGGATAAAGGTCCTTGACCGTGGAGGTTCCTAAAGCTTGAACACGCTTCTCTCGAAGTCGTGCCCAACTGAGTTTAGGAAGGTCCGACCGACTCTCGTCTAAATCGGAGGCCTAAAACTCGCTTTACGCGGTGAACCCCACTATTGGATTTTACTCCAATCCGGGAGATTTGGACGTCTGTCTCTCTCGAGGTGTGCGTACAACTCCCTTTACTCTTGAATGCTCACTTCATTCTTTCGGCCTCTCGGCTAGCCCAGAATGAAAGCAAAGGCGGAGAGTATATATCGAAAATATACCTCCAACCCGTGATTAATCAAGAGTAATTCAAGGCCCTAACCAAAAAAGAAAAGATTAATTAAAACATCATAACATAATCGCTCTAACCTCGGATCATCAAGATCGAGTACAAGGAGGATTAGTTAATCATTATGGAATGGAGGAAGGGGGATGAGTAGTAAAGCATAAGAGGAACACAAGCTAAACAAAAAAAACACTTTTATTAATTCAAAGGGGCAAGCTACACTATTGAAAATAAAATTACAAGTGCATGAAATTGAAATCATATTCTAGCCCTATATTAAGCACTAAGCAACACTAAAGATTACAAAGAAAGCTAGGGCAACTAAATATTAAACCATGATTAAGCAAAAATTACAAAGGAAGAGAGAGAGAGAGAGAGAGAGAAAAAGCATAAAAAAACTCAAGAACCAAAGGGGCAGCACCTCCCCCTCTCAACCAAAGCTTCCTGAAATGGAGAGGGGGGGCTCAATTTATAGAAAATTTTCTCGGGTTGGTCACGCCCTCCGACACGCCCTAGGGGGGGCGTGTCAGGGGGCGTGACAGTACTATGTTGACCTCGAGCTCTGGATTCTGGCGGGAGGGATGATTGCTTCGGTACGTCGGTGGTCACGCCCTAGGTCACGCCCGTGACAGGGGGGCGTGACAGGCACGTCATGTCCAAATCATTGGTCGGAAATCCGTCAGTCACCGAAAAAGGAGGGTGTCACGCCCATGTCACGGGCATGACATGGGGCGTGATAGTACTGTTTGCGTGCTGAGGCGGAATGGCATTTAATACGGCGGCAGGCTTTGCGGCAGAGGGCGACACGCCCCTGGTCACGCCTGGTGACAGGCCTAGGGAGGGCGTGTCAGGGGGCATGACAGCGGTTTTGACCGTTTTCTGTCCCTTCCAGTGGGAGTCCTGGGGATCGGGTGACACGCCCTAGGTCACGCCCAGGGAGGGCGTGACAGGGGGGCGTGTCAGGTCATTTTGGCCAATTTTCTGGAAACCTGCAAAAAGACAAGAAAAAGTCAGCGGCAATAATATTTACATAAAAAGGATAAAAATAAACTAATAAAAGACATGATTTGTACACTATAAAATATAAAATACGATAATAGTTTAGGCTACAAAACGTATTATCAAATTCCCCCAAGCTTAAGATTTGCTTGTCCCCAAGCAAAAATATAAAAACTAGATATTTATAAAAAGGACTAATCAAAAGTTCTAATTATGCCTACACAAGTACTATGCGAAATTCTAAGTAGGGAAAAGGTGAAATGTAGGTCTAAAACAATTATTTAGGTATGGTAAAATTTTTATAAACTTTACTTAATAAAAACAAATCATCGAAAATTTTAACGAGATTTTTTAAATGGACTTAAGCAAAGCAACGAAAATGAAAAACACGCATTGAGTTGTTACTGGATCCAAGCAACGCATTATAATTATATCAATTTAATTATCAAAAATCTAGGTTTAAATCTAAAACTAAAACTGATTTACTGTTTTTCTTTTCTTAGTTATTAAATAAAAATCAAAAAGCGTGAATCAAAAGAACTTAAATAGGACAGAAATGTTTGGCTTAGAAATATGATTAGGAGTGGAATTCAAAGATAAACATGAAGGTTTTAAAATCACACTAAACCAAAGCATAGAGTTTCAAAAATTTTCATAAAAATATATACACATTTTTTTCTTTTTCTTCTTTTTTTTTCATTTTTTTTCAAAACAAAGGCCATAAATATTTTTATTTTCCTTTTTGAGTTGGCCAAACAAAAATAAACATAACTTTCGAACATACTTTTTTTCTTCGAAAACCTTTCTCCTACAAAAATCACAAAATACCCTATCAAAATCGTCAAAATAATTTATGAAACTCAAAAAGGCTAGTGTGATTCGATAGGTTGGATTTTTTGGCTTTGGTGAAACTGAAATGAAGGGAGGAGCTATCAAATGAAATCGGAAAAAGGCTCAAAAACGGCTAACTAGTGGTAAAAGTTTTTAGGTTGGCAGGAAGGCTCAAACGAAACAAAAACGGCTTAAATCATTTTCACGCTTTTGAATTTATTTAAAACAAAGGTTTGAAAATTTTCAAAAAGCGAGTCCTAGATAATAAAAGAAGATTGATGAAATTAACTTGAAAATAGAAATAATAGGTGACTTGGATCGTTCACATCTACTACGTTATTCAAAAGTTGACTTTACAAAAATTATTCAAAAACGAAAAAGAAAATAGTGGATGATGAATTTTCGAGAAAGTAAAGGAAATAAACAACAAAAAACCATAATAGAAATGCGAGTTTTAGAAAAAATATTTCACCTTAACATGCTACCGCGAATTAGAAACACAGCATGGCCAACATTTTACTTGTGAAACATAATTAAAAAGAACGATTAGAAATATTATATATAACTAAGTTGTTTATAGGAGATTTTGAGTAAAACAAAACTAAAAACTAGGGGTACTATTGAAATACCAAAATGTCTAAACTATTCAAAAACACATATATATATTTTTTTAATTTAATTTTGTGAAATATTCTCTTTTTTTTTATTTTGGATTTTTTCTCTTTTTTTTTTGGAATTTTAAGATATTCATTTTTTTTTGGAAATATTTATAATATATACAAAAAGAAAAATATTTACACTAAGCAAAAATGAAGGAGGAAGTCCTCCCCCAAGCTTAAAACAGACATTGTCCTCAATGGCTAAAGAAGGGGATTGGAGAAGGAGAGAAAAATAAAGTACAGAATTGAAATACAGGTACTTTCCCGGATTTATTTGCTGCGAAAGCTGAGTGATGCCGCCCCCTGAATGTCTTCTTTGGACTTCGTGATAGATTCAGCAATGTTGGAGCAGGCGATCGCAGAAGCTTCAGCTTGTCGGAGCCGTCCGAGGCAAAAATTATAAAATAAAGAAAACATAAAAAAATAACTTGGGTTGCCTCCCAAGAGCGCCCTTTGGTTAAAGCGTCGTTGAGCTCGACGCATCAAAAAATAATTTTGTCCAAAAATATTGTTGTCCCGAAATAAAATTGTCTTTAGCAAAAAATTAAAAGTTTCAGATTACAGTTCGTGAAGCAAAAACATAATAATGTTTGGACTGACTTCATCATCACCAGAAAAGTAGAGTTTAAGACGCTGACCATTCACTTTGAAATTACCCTTATTAGGGTGAGAAATTAAAACAGTTCCATAAGGAAATACTTCTAAAACAGAAAACGGGCCAGACCAGCGAGATTTTAATTTGCCCGGAAATAAACGTAAACGAGAATTATATAAAAGGACTTGGTCGCCCGGCTTAAAGTTTTTAGGGTGCCTTAAGTGTTTATCGTGTAAACGCTTCGTTCGCTCTTTATAAAGTTTATTATTTTCATAAGCAGAAGCGCGCCACTCGTCGAGTTCATTTAGTTGAAATTTTCGAAGGTCACCGACTGAGTGGGGATCGAAGTTTAAAAATTTTAAGGCCCAAAAAGCGCGGTGTTCTAACTCTACGGGCAGATGACATGATTTTCCATAGACCAGCCGATACGGCGTACATCCGAGGGAGGTTTTGTACGCTGTTCGGTAGGCCCATAGAGCATCGTCAAGTTTGGTTGACCAGTCTTTTCTAGAAGTTGAAACAGTCTTTTCTAATATTCTTTTTATTTCTCTATTAACTACCTCGCCTTGACCGTTAGTTTGGGGGTGGTAGGCAGTGGAAAGCTTATGTGTAATGCCGTATTTGGTAAGGATTTTTGAAAATTGTGCGTTACAGAAATGAGAACCCCTATCGCTAACGATTGCGCGAGGCGTACCGAATCTAGAAAATAATTTTTTAAAAAACGTGACTACAACTCGGGAGTCGTTCGTAGGAAGAGCTTGGGCCTCAGCCCATCGTGAAACATAATCAACAGCAACTAAAATATATTTGTTTCCGAAGCTAGAAGGAAGGTGGCCAACAAAATCAATTCCCCAGAGGTCGAAAATTTCGCACTCTAAGAAATAATTTTGCGGCATTTCATTTTTATTAGAAATGTTGCCCGACCGTTGACAACTATCACACCTGCTCACAAAGGCTTGCATGTCCTTAAACAGGCTAGGCCAGTAAAAACCCGCGCAAAGCACCTTATGAGCGGTGTGAGCAGCTTGATAGTGCCCACCTGTCGGACCTTCATGCAAATGTTTTAGAATATCAATTCCTTCATCAAAAGAAACACACCTCCGTATCACTTGATCCACAAAAATTTTGAAAAGATGTGGGTCTTCCCAAAAGTAGTTCTTCAGCTCAGAAAAGAATTTCTTCTTTTGCTGAGAGGAGAACTCCTTTGGGAGCACCCGGGCCACTAGATAGTTGGCGATGTGCGCGAACCAAGGAGAAGTAGATATATTAACTAAAAGCAGCTTCTCGTCAAGAAAATAGTCATTAAAATATTTTTCATTTAATTTTTCTATAAAGGGGTTATCTAATCTGGATAAATGGTCGGCGGCCAAGTTCTCGGCTCCTCGCTTATCACGGATCTCTAAGTCAAACTCCTGGAGGAGTAAGACCCAGCGAATCAAGCGAGGTTTGGCATTCGTTTTGGCAAGAAGGTACTTGAGGGCCGAGTGGTCCGTAAAAACAATGATTTTTGAAAGAGTAATGTAAGGGCGGAATTTATCAAACGCAAAGACTTCAGCTAAGAGCTCCTTCTCGGTTGTGGTGTAATTTTCTTGTGCAGATGTGAGGGTTTTACTAGCGTAATAGATGGGGTGGAAGTTCTTAGATATGCGTTGACCTAATACGGCCCCCACCGCAAAACTACTCGCATCGCACATAATCTCGAAAGGAAGGTCCCACACCGGAGCTATCATAATCGGTGCGTTAATTAACTTTTCTTTAATTGATTCAAAGGCAGAAATACAAGAGTCATCAAAAATGAATGGAGCGTCTTTTTATAAGAGATGGGTGAGGGGCTTTGTGATCTTGGAGAAGTCCTTTATAAAACGACGATAAAAACCAGCGTGGCCTAGGAAACTTCTTATAGCTTTTATGTTTGTAGGCGGCGGCAACTTCTCAATAACTTCTATCTTGGCAACGTCTACCTCAATACCATTAGCAGAAATTTTATGACCCAAAACTAACCCTTCCCTCACCATAAAATGGCATTTTTCCCAATTTAGGGCAAGGTTAGTTTCTTCGCATCGTTTTAAGACTTTTTCGAGGTTTTCTAAACATCTATCGAAGGAATCGCCGAACACGGAGAAATCGTCCATGAATACCTCCATAATGCTTTCTACGTACTTGTCAAATATTGCGAGCATACATCGTTGGAATGTACCTGGCGCATTGCATAATCCAAACAGCATTCTTTGATACGCGAAGGTGCCGAAGGGACAAGTAAACGTAGTTTTCTCTTGGTCCTCGGGAGAGATGGGTATTTGAAAGTACCCCGAGAGGCCATCGAGAAAACTATAAAAGCTATGGCCGGAGAGACGTTCTAAAATCTGGTCGATAAACGGTAAAGGAAAGTGGTCCTTTCGGGTGGCGTCATTTAACGTACGGTAATCTATGCACATACGCCAACCCGTCACTGTCCGCGTCGGGATTAATTCATTATTCTCATTACTAACTACGGTTATCCCTCCCTTCTTTGGAACTACCTGAACGGGACTAACCCACTTACTGTCCGATATAGGGTAGATAATTCCTGCGTCTAATAGTTTTATAACCTCGCCCTTAACTACTTCTTTCATGTTTGGGTTTATACGGCGCTGAGGTTGGATAGAGTTACGCGAATTATCTTCCATTAAAATTTTATGGGTACAGAAAGATGGGCTTATGCCCTTGATATCAGAAATTTGCCAAGCAATAGCCCGGCGATGCTTACGTAGAACTAGAAGAAGTTTATCGTTCTGCGTATCCGTGAGGTAGGCCGAAACGATAACTGGTAACTTGGAGTCTTTTTCTAAGAAAGCATACTTAAGGTGTTCGGGAAGTTATTTAAGTTCTAGGGTAGGGGGTTCTTCATAAGAGGATTTTGAGATTCTTTCTTTTTCAAAAATAATATCTTCATAAACTTTTTTATAAGGAACGTAATAAGGGGTGGGGCTAGCAGCCAAGACAGCTTCTTGTAGCGATTCAGTGGGAAGAATAGAGGAAGAACAAAAATCAGAAAATTCTTTTTCAAACTCAGAAAGACAATAAGAAGATTCATCACTTCCTTGCAGTGATTCAGTTGTAAGAGAAGAGGAGCAAAAAGTAGAAAATTCTTTTTCAAAGTCGGAGAGGCAGTAGGAAGAATCATCACTCACGGCGTCTACGAAAAAACATGAGTCATCGTTCGCTAAGGTGTTCTTCATCGAAGGGGTGATAGAAAATGTGACCTCGTCGTCGCCTACTCGAAGAAAGAGCTTACCATTGCTTATGTCAATGATGGCTCGGGAGGTGGCAAGGAAGGGTCGGCCAAGGATCAGGGGAACCTCGACGTCTTCTTCGATGTCCAAAATGACAAAGTCCATCGGGATGATGAACTTGTCGACTTTCACTAGAACGTCCTCCACTATTCCTAACGGGTACTTGACGGATCTATCGGCTAGCTGGATACTCATACGCGTGGGGTTAAGGCTACTAATCCCTAACTTTTTGAACAACGAAAAGGGCATCAGGTTTATACTCGCGCCTAAGTCGGCTAACGCGTGTTTAACAAAAAGATCACCGAAGACACACGGGATAGAGAAACTACCCGGGTCACTGATTTTCTTCGGCAAACCGTTTGTTAAAACGGTGGAGCACTCGGCATTTAGCGTGACGTGCGAAAGATTCTCTAACTTATTCTTGTTTGTGAGGAGGTCTTCAAGATATTTGGCGTATTTTGGCATCTGTGAAATAGCCTTGTGGAAGGGAAGATTAATGTGGATTTGTTTGAAGATTTCTAAGAAGCGGGAGTACTGATCATCTTGACGTTGTCTATTAAGTTCAGAGGGGTATGGAGGAGTTGAATTATTTTTGAAGATGGGTGGTGGAGTGAGATTATTTTCTAAAGTAGGGGTGATTACTTCTTCAGCAGATGGCTGAATTTTTAAAACGGGAGCGGAGCTTTGATTTTTAAAAGCGGAAGCGGAGCTTGCCTTGGGCTCTTCACTTACCATACCAGAGACTTGCTTCCCACTCCGAAGAGTTATAGCTTTCGCTTGCTCTCTCGGGTTGGGTTCGGTATTGGAAGGAAGAGACCCTGCGGGTCGCTCAGAAATTATTTTTGCGAGCTGACCTACCTGATTTTCTAAACTTTTTACGCTTCCAGTTAAAGTTCTTATGGTAGCGTCATTTGTGGTGATATATTTAGAAAGTAATTCCTCCATGCTTGGAGGTTTTGGGTAATTTTGAAGAAGTGGTGGTGGTGGTGCAGAAAAATCATTTTGCGGGGGTGGGCGCATCGCATTCGATGGATTACTCCATGAAAAGTTCGGATGATTTCTTAAAGCAGGATTATAACTATTCGGAAAATTAAAACCAGGCGGATGAAAATTCGCAGCAGAAAAATTATTAAAAACAGTTCTAGGAATATTATTAACATAATCTAAATGTTCCGGAGTAGGGGTTGCAGATTCCCATACTTGAGGGGCGGAGGCAGCAGTCATCTCCGTAATCTTTTTGCTTAGGATTTCTACTTGCAGAGCGAGCTTGGAGACGTTGTACACTTCATAGATAACTGCAGGCTTGTTCGGGCGGGACCTAGGAACATTCCACTGATAAGTGTTCATGGTCATGTCCTCAAAAAGCTCAAGAGCGGCTTCCGGGATCTTATGATTTAAAGTACCGCCAGAAGCTGCGTCTATCATTTGCTTCGTGCTTTGATTTAGCCCGTTGCGTCTACGAAAAAACATGAGTCATCATTTTAATAATTCTTTAAATCTCTCCCAGGTTTCGTAAAGGGTTTCAGAGTCTATTTGTTCGAAGGCAGAGATGTCGTTCCTAAGTTTTGCAGTTTTAGCTGGCGGAAAATACTTCGCCAAAAATTTTTCAGTTAATTCATTCCAAGTGGTTATGCTATTTATCGGAAGTGTGTTTAGCCACTGCTTAGCTTTAGTTCTTAGAGAGAAGGGGAAGAGTCTCAGCCTGATCGCATCATTTGTGACACCATTTATCTTGAAGGTGTCGCAAATTTCAAGAAAGCTAGCTATATGTGCCTTCGGATCTTCATCTTGATGTCCGTCAAATTGCACATATTGCTGCACCATTTGAATTATGCTAGGCTTTAGTTCGAAGTTATTATTTGCTATAGTAGGGCGGACTATACTTGATTTTGTTCCCTCGAGGTTCGGTCGTGCATAATAGGACATAGTCCTTTGCACGACCTCATCTACATTGGGTTCTTCCATTCTTAAAGTAGCAAATGACTCGGAGTCCTCAACCGGCACTTGGATAGTAGGACCTTGAAATCGCGATCTTCTCCGAAGAGTACGCTCAATTTCGTGGTCCAAGTCCAAAATAACCGACGGACTCCTGCGGGTCATGCACTAAAAGAACAGAAAAGAAGAAGAGTAAGAGAAAAATGATAAACTAGAAAAAAGATTAGAATTTTTTTTCTTTTTGAAATAGATTTTTTTTTTATAGATTAACTCCCGAACTTCCCAAGGACTACCCCGTGAAGGGTTCGCAAGGTACTAGACAAGATAGTGGCGCTTAAAGCCCTTTGCCCTTTTCGAGAGAATTAGGTGGCGTAGAAAAATTGTGAGGTTGGTTTCTATTAAGAGCGGTGATAAAATTTTTTTGATTTTTTTAAAATTTTAAAGAAAGAGGATGAGAAAGAGGAGAGATAAAATTAATAGGTTCGTGTTTTTGAAATATCAACGGAATTTGGTTCCCCGGCAACGGCGCCAAAAACTTGTTGCGCGCTAGGGTTCGAAGAAAATAAACGCAACCGAACTAGCAACCCGATGAGGCAAGAATACCTATCGAATTCTAGCAAGGGGACACAAGTGTCGTATTGAAATCCGGGAACTGTTGGCTAAGCTTACTCACACGAACGCTATTATCTTATCGACGGAAAAACTAGGGTTTTAGAAAATCTAAGTGCAAGGGAGGAATTAAAGCTATACTAGAAAGAGAACTACCGCAATTAAGTTAAGCTATTAAGCAAAGAACTATGCTAGAAAGGAAACTACTGCAGTTAATTAAAGGGCACAAGATAGGTGATTACAACGAAAGGTAGAAAATTTGAAATGGAAATGCACTCAATCAAGATTCACCTCGGCTAAAGACGATTAAGAAAATGCGATAAAAATCTGAACTTAATAGGATAAAGGTCCTTGACCGTGGAGGTTCCTAAAGCTTGAACACACTTCTCTTGAAGTCATGCCCAACTGAGTTTAGGAAGGTCCGACCGACTCTCGTCTAAATCGGAGGCCTAAAACTCGCTTTACGCGGTGAACCCCACTATTGGATTTTACTCCAATCCGGGAGATTTGGACGTCTGCCTCTCTCGAGGGGTGCGTACAACTCCCTTTACTCATGAATGCTCACTTCATTCTTTCGGCCTCTCGGCTAGCCCAGAATGAAAGCAAAGGCGGAGAGTATATATCGAAAATATACCTCCAACCCGTGATTAATCAAGAGTAATTCAAGGCCCTAACCTAAAAAGAAAAGATTAATTAAAACATCATAACATAATCGCTCTAACCTCGGATAATCAAGATCGAGTACAAGGAGGATTAGTTAATCATTATGGAATGGAGGAAGGGGGATGAGTAGTAAAGCATAAGAGGAACACAAGCTAAACAAAAAAAACACTTTTATTAATTCAAAGGGGCAAGCTACACTATTGAAAATAAAATTACAAGTGCATGAAATTGAAACCCTATTCTAGCCCAATATTAAGCACTAATCAACACTAAAGATTGCAAAGAAAGCTAGGGCAACTAAATATTAAACCATGATTAAGCAAAAATTACAAAGGAAGAGAGAGAGAGAGAGAGAGAGAGAGAGAGAGAGAAAAAGCATAAAAAAACTCAAGAACCAAAGGGGCAGCACCTCCCCCTCTCAACCAAAGCTTCCTGAAATGGAGAGGGGGGGGCTCAATTTATAGAAAATTTTCTCGTGTTGGTCACGCCCTCCGACACGCCCAAGGGGGGGGGGCGTGTCAGGGGGCGTGACAGTACTATGTTGACCTCGGGCTCTGGATTCTGGCGGGAGGGATGATTGCTTCGGTACGTCGGTGGTCACGCCCTAGGTCACGCCCGTGACAGGGGGGCGTGACAGGCACGTCATGTCCAAATCATTGGTCGGAAATCCGTCAGTCACCGAAAGAGGAGGGTGTCACGCCCATGTCACGGGCGTGACATGGGGCGTGACAGTACTGTTTGCGTGCTGAGGCAGAATGGCATTTAATGCGGCGGCAGGCTTTGTGGTAGAGGGCGACACGCCCCTAGTCACGCCTGGTGACATGCCCAGGGAGGGCGTGTCAGGGGGCGTGACAGCGGTTTTGACCGTTTTCTGTCCCTTCCAGCAGGAGTCCTGGGGATCGGGTGACACGCCCTAGGTCACGCCCAGGGAGGGCGTGACAGGGGGCGTGTCAGGTCATTTTGGCCAATTTTCTGGAAACCTGCAAAAAGACAAGAAAAAGTCAGCGACAATAATATTTATATAAAAAGGATAAAAATAAACTAATAAAAGACATGATTTGTACACTATAAAATATAAAATACGATAATAGTTTAGGCTACAAAACGTATTATCACTAAGCAGCTAGTAATTATCCAAAAAAAACAATCTTGTGGGCATCAACAAACTGACACGAACCCACAAACAGTAAAGTATATCTGAACCAGTAAAACAAAATAAATAACAAACTACCTCGTAACGGTGAGGCTAACCCACAGCCAAGACAGCTACCCAGGAACTCCAAAACAAGAACGGCAATCTGCAACAGCTCTAAACCTGTGGCATTCCAAAGACAGAACACCTCAGCAAGAAGGTACAAATAGTGGTAGAAATATAAGCCAAAATAAAGAAAATGTCAAAAGGGGTACCAACCCAAAACCAATAGTATTGAAGTACAGTACAAAAGTAAAGCATCAAACAGGAAAAGAACACTTACGTGAATCATCACGTACATCATAAATACTCCATATGCACAAGGCTATAAGGTGACAAACATAAATAAATCATAAGGAACAAATACATAACATTTATTAGGCACCTGTGGTCAAGTCAACCCAAAAACACGGGCGATGTGGTGACTCAACTTGACACACCCTCACGAATTTAATATCCTTCAAACTGCAGGGGAGTCTCATACCCTCCACCATATACAGCAGACACCCAAAAACCTGGTAGACTTCCACAAGGTACTTATAATGGAAACAAACATTGCGGAGATGGTTTCGTCCGCTAACTCCCGCAATCAAGAAAACCCACAACAATTACACATATATCTTGAGACTTTACACATCGGATTTTTTACTCGACATTTCTATATTAAAGATGCAGTTGATCAACCCTTAGGAACGATTTACAATCCTAGATAAACTCTAATACGTTTTAAAATGATAGATAAGGTTATTAAATCCAGTGATGAAACATTTCAATAAAGATTAAACATGGCATGACGAGATTGAATTACCATGACAAATCTTATTCATACAGGCAATTTTCAAGGAAGGATTAAACATTGCAATAACTTTGAAAGGCGAAGTTCAGAAAGATTAAAATCAAAACTTAACAGTTACCATCAAATCGGACAAGGACAAACGAGGGTAAACCACCACTTGCCTTGGTTTTACCAGAAAATTTCTCTGAACAACTCCCCGTCGCAAATTGGGGCAAAGGAAGACGGGAGGAGTCAAAATCTGAACAAAAACGGCTGAAATAGAGGTTAGGGCCGAAAAACCCTAACGACAAAACTCAAGGAAATGGAAAGGTTTTACCACAATGGCGTAGCTCTCAACAAGAGCTTTCCAGATCTACGATTAGTTCAAGATTTCGAGCACTGGAGCACGGTCGGCGTCCACCGGAAGATTCACGAAAGGCTTCCTCTCTCTCGCCTACGCCTCTCTGGTTAGGTTCAGTATTTTGAAGAAGATGAAGTTTTTTTTCTAATTACCCTAAGTATAAGAGTGTATATATATATATATATATATATATATATATATATATATATATATATATATTTATAAAAGTTTTCTAAAAACCTACTATTTACGAGCGGGTACGCGGAAAACAAAAATAGAGGTTTAGGATGGCTTCAAATCGAAAAGTGCGCAACATAAAAATTGTAGATCTCGTCGAGACGAACAAATTTCATGTTAACTATTTTAAATATGACACCGTTTAGACCCTCATAAAGGCACTCGAACCCAAACTATAACGCACTACTCGGGATGAATATACAGTACTCGAGAACGAGATTACAGGTACTCGAGAAGTAGAAAAAGGTTATTCGAGTACTAAAACAGGCTACTCGAGAACTATAAGGGGAGTACTCGAGTAGTAATTCAAAATTCTCGAGTACTTAGAGCAGATCACCCGAGAACAAAACCTGACTACTGGAGAACAAGCCTACAACCACCCAAGAACAAGCCTGACTACTCGAGAATAATATTGCATGAACAGTGCTCTTTTTACAAATATATCCAAAAAATTAAACTATAGAGATGAATAGTAAAAGGGATTTTTGAATAGTACTGTAATATTAAAATAATCATATTCATATATTTTTTATTAAGGAATCACAAGTTCAAAACAAAGGCCCAAACGCGCGACGAATTAAACGAAACTCGCACCGTAGGCGAGCACTGTCGCTATAAACCCAATGGAGAAGTCAAAACCAAAATCCGATGAGCCATTCCTGAGACATTAATTTTCAAAGTACACGGCGAACATAAATTCTACAAAACTTCGGAAAATTGCCGAGGCCCGAATATCGCTCGGATCGTGACAAAACTTGACGAGCAAGTCCAAAATTGTTTAACCTAATTTCCAAATGCAAAATTTTCCAATTACAACTAGAATTCAAGAATATGACTGAGTCTACCAAACGGATGCGAAAATGCCTTAACGGCATTGCACCGTCAACTCGACATTAAAAGTAACGCCATGACGTCATAAATATGATGATAGAAAATCAAATAAAATCATCAAAAAATCGGGGGCATTACACCTTTCAAAGGGTCAAGACCAAATGTCGCAACCTAGGAGGCTAATTGCAGCCTCTAACGATACCGAAATGGAAATTCGAAAACATTTCGAAGGACTTTGTCCACGACCATCCTCGATCCCGTGCTGGAAATGACTCCTTATGGGTAATTGTGGATCGACTTACTAAGGTAGCGTGATTCATTCTGAATCGATAGAATGTTGTGTTGACATTCTGGCCAGGCATTTCATAGAACAGGTAGTCTGATTCCATAGAGTGCTAAAGTCTATTATATTTGATCGTGAGGTGTTTTAACTCAAAAGAATGGAGAAGGGTGCATGCTTACTTAGGAATGAAATCTATATTCACCACCGCTTACCACCCCTTAGACAGATGGGAAGATGAAATAAATGAATTGGATGATGGAGGATCTTCTCTAACTATGCATAGTGAAGCACAACGAGCCTTGAGAGCAACTGCTACCATTCATAGAATTATCCTTTAATAATAGGTTTCAGATCAGTATTAAGATATCACCATATGAGGCTCTGTATGGAAGGCATTGTCGGACCCCATGGTTTCGTCCCAGGATGAGACCCTGAATCCCTGGAGTTGCTTATATGGATGATATTATAGCAGCGATACAACTAGTCCAGGATCGGATATGGAAAGCGCAGATCCATCATGCTAAGTATTGTAATGCTCGGCACCGACAGATAGAGTTTAGCGTGGGGGGAAATGGTGTTTTTGAAAATCAATCTCATGTATGGTAACTCCCGGTTGAGAAAGTAGAAGAAGCTGGACCCCTCTATTTGGGCCCCTATTAGGTGAAAGAGCACATTGGCCCAGTACGTATCGATTATCCCTGCCCCTAGAGTTGAGAAATGTACATGATGATTTCCATGCCTCTTCGTTGAGGTGAGTTCTTCTGGAACAAGATCAACACCATCCTAGTCTACCACTACCACTACAGTCAAACAAATCCAACTAGTTAGAGCCAGTAAAGATAGATGACTTCAAAGTGAAAAACCTGCGATAAAAGGCTATATCAATGGTCAAGATCATATGGTTATACTATAGACGAGAGAATGCATATGGGAACCTGAGGCCCTCGTCCAAGAAAAGTATCCTGATTCTTTCCCCAGGTATATTATACTCACCCCCTTCTTCAAGCAAATTTTTGGGATTAAAATCCATGTACTTTTATTGGATTATAATATCCCAACTTTTATTTGGTCGCTAAAACCCTAGTGGACCCAATAATAGTGATTTAAACCACATCCCATGGCACAAAAGATGTGAAGATGACCCTATTTGTGGATGTTGAGCTAATGAATTCTTATTTGAGTTCCATCCATTTTTATAAACCTATATAATTGATATGAGTGTGATTGGACTCGTTGCGTTGCAATATGAGTTCTTATTGTAAAAATGACTGTTTGACCGCTGTAGCACACCACGAAATGCAAATATTGATTATTGAGCAAACAAACTCTGATTTGGCCCTGGTTGGTGGCATTAGATTCACATGGTCAGTACGAAGTCAACAGAGTTTGCTCTCATCAATTTCGATAGTTGGTGGTCAAACCAACCACTATTGTGCACTGAAACGGGTGCGCACAATAATTATTGCACATTACCATAACTTTGACCCATCCCCTGAATACTTGGACCTACTTGGACTTTGACTCACATGGGGCACCCACTTTAGGGTTGACTTTGGTCAAACCTCAAATATTCCATTTTTTGGAATTTTTCCAAATAGGAAATTAACTACCTTCATTTTTAAAACACATGGGCTCTACCCCCTCCACTATTTAGGCCACTGAAACCAGCAAGATAATTTAAGAGTAGGCCTTAGCAAAAGCCAAAAAGATTTCCCCTTCTCATACCTCCCTCCAAGCCCTTGTAAAGGAGCAAAGCACATATCATCTTCCCCATCTCTGATTCTTCCATATAGATATACCTGCCACACCTCATGTTATCAGGTGTCCAACTAGTTTTCCAAGAATATAGGGGCTCCTCCTCCCATATTAGTTCCACATAGGGGAAATAAGGGGGGTGGTCACCCCCTCAGCCTATATATTGTCCCCTCCCGCTGCTTTTTACTCACACCAGCTTAGTTGAGCTTTCCTGAGCCCTGTCTGAACCGAAGGCCGCTAGAAACCCAAAGGCAAACCCTCTACCTTTTTGCCACCTTCAATGGCCAACTAGCATGGCACATCCCAAGCTGACGTCCGATAGGCGGAACCTCTTCCCCTTCCCCTTCCTCATCCTTCTAATGAGATGCATGCCCCTTTCGGTGGCGGGAGCGCCGCCGACACCACCTGAGCCTAGCTTCAGGTCGGGTGGTGTCCGCTCGTGGTGAACGCATCCCAGTATTGGTGGTAACGCTTATAGGGTGTTATATAACTATGGTAGACCCTCCTCGACACTAGAAGGTCGTGGTCTGCCGGAATTCGCAACTACATCGGCACTCAAGAATTGTTGTTTTCCTTTATTTTTTTTGTTCGGTGGCGGTCGGTGGTGCAAGTCCCCTGGGCCATCGCTGGAGGGAAAGATGACACCCGGCATGCCTTCTGGCAGTGATGTCATTCCCTGGGAGCCACCAAAGAGGCGGGGAGGCATCGCCGAGAGTAGAGGAATACACCAATCCACTTTTGGGTTGAGAAATTGTGGCGGTGGCTGGTGGCGTTGGGCCACCAGACCACTTCCAAGAAGATTGTCGGCCCCCTACGAGTCGGCCGGGGGTGGCGCTGACACCTCACTACTACTTGTTGGTGGTGGCAAAAGTTGTTATCTTCTGCATCGCCGGCAAGGAATAGCTGACGTCTGATCTTGTGATGATGATCGGATGACAACAATAGCCTCAAATTATGTGCCACTTTGTTTTTTGGACCACACAAGAGGATCCGTGCCAGATCCACTGAGTGGATAGAAATATTAATTTTTCCCATCTGGCTCGATCTCAACCACGAGATTGATTTTCTGTAGACTATTTGCAAACCAAAGAATTTCAGAAAGATTGATGAATTCTTTAGGAAAATCTGGGCTCCTAGGGAAAATCTTTGAACATGAAAGTTGTTCAACTTGATGAGGGTTATCTCCACAAAATTTCTGGAATTTTTATGATTTAATTTGTTATTTTATAATGCCGAAATAAGATTTATTTGGCAAATTTTTTGGACCAAAAATGATTAGAAAATTTTGGAAAATTTTCTAGACTCATTTTAGGCCCTCTTTGATGTTGCATAAAAAATTGGGGACTTTTGATGAAAATTAAATATCTTCCAATTTCTCGGAACTTAAGGTCATACTTTGAGATTGGTGCATTCAAATCTTTTGTAAACTAGAATCAGGGTGCGCGATCATTTGAATATTGAGTTCTAATAAATATTCGACGAGTGTTATCGAGGCGAGATTCTATGGTCTGATTGTTACGAGGATTTTTGCAAATCATCGAGCGCCATATTTTTAAAATAACTGTTAGGGATTCTGAGTGAATTTGGGAGATGAGGAGTACAAGCTTCGAGTAGAACAATACCCAACCACGTGTCGGGTGTAGAATTTCCCCCATATTTTTGAAATGATTCTCGAGGTTTAAGTTCGAAGAAGAACAATCTTTCTAATAAGATGCTTGAATTAGATCCTGCACCAGCAAAAAAGTTGGATATTATTCCTGAATGAATAATAAAATGTGAAACCCATAATAAGCTTCTCCGGTCTTATTAAGTCATGTTTGAAAGTTGCAACTAAACTATTATCGGACCCAAATAATGGGTAAAACTCAAAAGAAGCTAACAAATAAAAAAGTGGAAATGAACTTGCATCCTATAAATGGAGATGGAACTGAATATGCCTCCTATGAATGGATATGGAACATAACATGCCTCCTATGAATAGAGATGGAACTGAACTTGCCTCCTATGAACAGAGATGTATTTGAACTTGCCTCCTATGAATGGTGATGGAACTGAACTTGCCTCCTCTAAACGAAGATGGAACCGAACTTTTCTCCTATGAACGGAGATGGAACTGAACTTTCCTCCTATGAACGGAGATAGAAATAAAGCCTCCTGAGAATGGAGTGATTGGACTACTAACCCTTTTCTTTATTTCATTTTCTTTATTCTAATCTCGTACTGGTCTAGTTCCTTTTATTACTTTATGTTATGTACTTTATTTTCACAACTTTTCTAATCTTGTACTAGTCTAGTTAGTTTTATTACTTTCAGTTTAATACTTTTTTTAGTACTTCTCCAGTCTTGTACAGTTCTTGTTCCTTTTATTACTTTCAGTTTAGAAATATCTTTTCAGTACTTTTCAAGTCTTGTGCTAGTCAAGTTCTTTTATTACTTTCAATTCAATTCTTTTTTTAAGTACTACTCTAGTCTTGTAATGATCAAGTTCCTTTCAGTACTTTATGTTCAATACTATTCCAATTTCATACTAGTCCAGTTTACTTCAGAACATTATTCAGTGTGTTCAGTTCAACACTTCAATTTTGCAGCTTATATCTAGTAGCATTTAATTAGCGTATTTAAATTACTGTAATTTATTCTTTCAACATTATTAGCATGGATCTTGATCTGATGAACAGTTGGTTATGATAGAGCATTTGTTCGGGAAAATCGATTGTCGAGATATTCCTCCAGGATGAGCCTCAAATAATTTTCACTCACGCAAGTAGCACCCCTTGTCGAATATTGAGTGGCATCTTATTTTAAATAGGATGCTTGCCTGAATAATTTCATGTCAAGAATGACAAGCCACCACAGACCCAGTCTATACCAGCAAATGTTTTAAATTGAAATGCTTATAAATTTTTTGGGGTGAAAAGTGGCAGGTCAGTCACTTTCGTAAATAGTTCGTACCGGTGCGGAAGGTCAACGACTCATGACAATAGTGGGATGTGCACCACGGGTGACCGACCATTTAATTTTTCATGCTAGGTTCCCTCCACTGTCAGCCTAAATTTGTAGAATTCGCCGGATGTCTCTCACATCCAAAAGTACACTTGGTTGTATGTTAGGGCCTGGGTACTGCGGTACGACCACACCTAAAAGTTACAGGACCAGCCACTGTCACCGATGGCCACATTATTGAGGACTGCGAGGTTCGCTACCCTTCTTGAAGAGAAGCGAACAAATATATCTACAAAGTGTGTGCGCGCGGGTTTGAATACTTGTGGTGTGTGCGGTTTGAATACCTACGGTGTGTGCGGGTTTGAATACTTACGGTGTGCTTAAGTTTGAATACCTGCGGTATGTGGTGGGTTTTGAATACCAGTAGTGTGAATACAGTTTTTGAGTACGTGTTGTTTATGATAGTTATTTGATTGCCTTTTTAAATAACTGATGTTTTTGCAGCTACTTTCCAGTTATTTTATGTTGCACACTTTCAGATATTTGCTCCTAGCTTAAGAAATGAAAATGCACTATATTGAAATATTGCTACTAATGCTCTTGTGCTTCGACTATTTACTTACTATTGTGTTCATAGGCTAGTCCTCAAGAAATGTATCCGGGGAGGAGATGTGTTTCCACTTAGCTCTGTGATTAACGATTATTTGAATAACCATTCACGGGAGAGGGAGCACCGTGAAGTCCAGCTGCCACAAGATGTTATGCTAACTAACATCACTACCAAAGCAGAGGCATCCTCATCATCTCCATAATTCCGAGATGCGAGTTCCTAGAGCATAGGATTGAGTAAGAGTGAGAGAACTAGTAGTAGTAATAGTCCTTTTATATATTTGAGTGACTTTCGGTTATTACTTTCGCATTCATATAATGTGATGTGAATGTTATAATTCAGGCCTAGAAAGGCTGCCAACTAGTGCTTGGTATAGGGGGTTGTAGCCACTTGGGAAGCACTGGGTGGTTGTCTTGGGCAGTAAGGCCCCTCTCCAACCCAACCCGAGCAAAGGGTGGTGGAGGGGGTCTTATATTACCCGCATTGTAACAGTGCGATTCTAATAATTTGAGCACGGGCAACGCTTATCTAAACACACCCCTTATTAGTTAGTGAAGAGTAGCTCCTCGATGTACCATCTGATTTTGGTAGAGTTTGTAAGGAAAGGTGGCCTTTACGGTAAAAGCTCAAAGTTGAACCATCAAGTATTGGATTGTGGATGGTGGTAGGATTGGGAATCCACTACACCGATAATGTGCCCTGAGTGCATGGGGTCTGTGACCATGCGTGCTAACGCCTGTGGTGGTTGATACATAGATATGCTACTATTCTACTTGCTTGCAGGTAAGGAGAACTGCCATCCCGAGTGTGGGGTGGGGTCATTATAAATTGGTCATCTAAAGCTAACCATTACCTTATTTTCCACGTCTTTGTGGATTGTCCTTATGTATGTGCAGGAGAGCCTAGAGGGAAGTAGCGGGCAAAATCCCCTTTAAGCTATGATAACCCTCAAAGGCCAAAAAAAGCCTTTATTTATTTTCATGTGTCGTCGCCCTGCGTGATGAAGTATGTAAACCACCTTGGTGTTAAACAATTCGTATGTTGTAAGGACTTATCGTTGGAACCCATGGCCCGCATCTCTTTAGTTTAATAATATCAAATCCCATGTTGTATTTCATTATACATGTGTTGGGTATAGTGTGCAAGTTTATAGGAAAAAGGAACGGGACTTTCATTCTCTGTGACATACCGCTAATTATTAGATCTACAGCTAGCGCTATCGACGCAGGATTAAAGCGGAGCGCGCAATGATTTCTCTATATGACCTACCGCCAGGCGCTAGCCTAATTAGTAAAATAAAGGGCTTTAAGATAGTTAAAATTTTAAAATTATGTTGGATGTGTAGTTTACGTATTTGTGTGTTCTATATCTTTATGTTTTTACTTATATACTGTGATTAAGGCATGTGTACTTACCGAGCAATAGTATAGTATTTTCTTAAAATATCAAGGTCATATTTTTCCACGAATCTGTGTCGAGTACTCTACTTTAAGGAATGGAGCTATTATTTTTCCAAAAAGAGTTGTTGATTTTTAAAAGTGAAAATAAAAGTAATACATAAGGTTTTGAAAATAGATGAGGCAGAGAGTCCTCGTTTTTGACTTATCTTGGAACATAATTTTTAAACCATAAAACTCTACTTTTCTATTAATTAATTACTTGACCGTGAAGGTTCCGAGATATTAGTTCACCTCTATTGAGGATACATCCACCTGAGATTATGTAGTTTGACCGAACTTTCGTTCTCTAATCAAATATACTTTATTATACGCTTTACGTTGCGAAACCCACTATTGAACTCCTACTGAGATTCGAAGGATCAACTCAGAAGGCTTACATTCATTTCTTTTGAGAGTGATGCATAGTTTCTCTTTACCTGAGAGTGATCAATTCGTAGACACGAACCTTTCGCCTATTAGCTACGAACTATAGAAATGAGAACCATATATCGATAGGTATGGTTACACTCAACTTATTTCTTTGGTAAATCTTAAGTTTTCATTAATTTGGAAAATAGGATTTTAAAATGCAGAAATAATATTAATCCCAACCATCTTAATCAAGTGTTAAAAAGTTCTTATCCCCTCATCCGGGTTGGGGGTGGTAGTAGGAAAATAAAAAGACATAAAATTAAACAATTAATATTTGTCCCAACCATCTTAATAAAGCTCTAAAAAGTTCTTAGACTCTCATCCGGGATGGGTGTGGTAGTAATAGAATTGTGAAAAATAAAGGAAATACACATACACCATGTCTCAACAGAAATGGAAACAAAGTTATAAGGAATACAAGTAGAAAAATTACACGAAAACTAAAATAGTATTACTTAAAAAAGTGTTACACACTAAGAACCCAAACTAGGGTTAGGAAAATATCACTTAAAAGATAGTCCTAAACACTATATAGAACTACGTGAAACTCTACTAGTTCTACTCTAAACCTCATCCTTGGCTCTCCTTTTATAGGCAGAAAAATTGAGGTACACGCCCCCCTTATATGCCCCCTAGGGCGTGTTGCAAGGGCATGCTGTTTATATAGCTGATAAGATGGTCAGCAGATAAAAATTCTTGAGGATTCTAGATCGATTTACAAAAGTATACGGGCATGACAGATGGGTCAAGAGCATGCTAGCTAGGTGTGTCTGCGAGTGTGGTAGATAGACTTCGGCGGGGCGTGATAACGGGCTTCTAGCTTGGTGATGGGTGAGTTTATAGGCATGATAGTTGGACTGCGGACGTGTCGACTAGGGATGACCTGTTTTGCCGACATCAGGACTTCAACATGACGTGATAGCTGGATTTTAGCTTGGTTATAGGCATGACATCTAGAACACGGGCGTGTCATTAGGGCGTGACTGAGCTTGTTGACCAAAATCTACTGAATTGCTGGTTTTAAAGGTACACGCCCTAGGTCACAGGCGTGACCTTGGAGCGTGACTTAGGAAAACGTGCCAAAGTGCCCCAAATGTGTAGAAATACTTATAGGGCCAAAAATAAGGTTAAGATAGAACTAAAAATAAAAAGGAAATGATTTATTTAGGCATGTACATTATAAAATTACATAATTTATTTTAAACAAAACTAAAAGATAAATTAAAATTATGTATATTATGCTACTCATCAAATACCCCCATACTTAAGCTTTGCTATTCCAAAGCAAAAGTAGGAGTCGATGATACAAATAGTTATAAATTTTTTAATTTAACTATCCGTTTATTAAATCAAGGGATGATAGACATGAAGATCCAGAGTATGAAGAGTAAAGTCATACATTATGCAAATTATTTAGCTAGAGATAAATATTTATAGCCAAAAGATTTCTTGATAAAACCAAATAGCAATCAACATTGCAATCATTAATAGCAAGTTAAATTAGAATTATAAAAACCATACCATGAAAGAGATATGATGATAAACCGACAACCTATTAATTATGCTCTCTCAAAATTTTAAGCAAAATTAGATCAGTTTGTAGTGGTTTTATGGGTTACACACTTTGTTTTTTTCTATAATGTTGGCTTGATTTAGAAGGTGTGGAATTTTGTCCTCTCATCTTATTCTATATTCCTGCTTTCTTACATGTGCTTAGGAAAAAATTTTCTAAATCAAAAAAAAACTTTGTGGAATAGTACTTCATTTTAACCCAATGTATATATTTACGAGCACACACTCCATTTCATATAGTCTTTTAATAATTATTGGATGTCTATGTTTACGTAATGAAATCATAATCTCATTGAAATAAGATATTTTCTTTTCTAGGAGCCCATACTACTAGTTGCTTGCGTGCATAGAAAAACATGCCAAGAAAAAAGTAGATTTGGAAAAACAATTTTGATAAAAGATTTTGAGTGCAAATGTAATAGCTTGAAAATTCTTATATTTCGATAAAGAGTGAAGTAAAGATAATTACAGTCTACAGATGTTTGGCTAACATAATACACATGCCTCTATTTATCATAAAGCAGAAGTAGTGCTCAAAATAAATCCTATAACTTTAAATAAAATAGACAAGATGTTCTTTAAAACTTAACTCGCAAAAACTAGATAACTGCTTATACATCTACTCAAAAATATTTTAGGTTTTGAAAAAGAGACAAATGAAGTAAGGGTTTCAATTTATTTTTTGATGATTTACTTATCAAAATATATACTCACGTGAATGCCTTTTTTTAAAATGTATACATGAACATGGATAAAAAATATTATCTATAAAAATGAGACTATGGAAAAAAATAGATTTTGATAATACATATGCATATTAATGCAGTTTTTAGAAAGGAAATACACTCCCATACTTATGTTGTGCATAAGTATGAAGAAAAAGATGGTCTATACAAAACTGAAAGTAAAAGAGTAAATAAACTTTCCCAATTGGAGGTCCGGGAGGATGTAAGAAAAACTTGTAAATTTAGTAAAAGAACAAAACAAGTATAAAAACAAATAACTATGGGGTGTCTCCCATAGGCGCCTTGTTACCGTCGCATAACAAGACTTATTTAGTGGGAAGATTTATATGTTAGGGAGGGTGTATTATTCCATTTGTTTATTTGAAGAGAACAACGTTTGGTCAAGTATTAAGCGGTGCCTGTTTAGTTTAAAAGAGCCTAGCTTGGGGTGAGAAATAAGAACAGTCCCATATAGCCAAACCTTTTTAACAATAAAGGGACCGGACCATCAGGATTTTTATTTCCCTAGAAAAAGTCTAAGGTGTGAGTTATAAAGAAGGACAAGATCACCCATTGAAATAGATTTTGGAAATTTATTTTCCATCATGATAAAACTTAGAACGCTTCTTATAAAATATATTGCTTTCATAGGCATTAGCACACCATTCATCAAATTCATTTAGTTGCAATTTTCTCAGTTCGGAGGCTAAGTTTATATCCAAGTTTAAAAAATTTAGCGCCCAATATGCACGATGTTCTAATTCTACAAGAAGGTTACATGCTATTCCGTAGACTAAATGATAAGGCGTACAACTGATAGCTGTTTTGTATGTTGTGCTATAAGCCCAAAGTACGTCGTCATGTTTAAGTTACCGATCATTTCGATTAATGGCTACAGTTTTTTCAAGAAAAAACTTTAGTTCTTTATTTACTACCTCAACTTGCCGCTCATTTGTGGGTGATAGGCGGTGGTGAGTTTGTGAGTGACTCTATATTTAGCTAAAATTTTAGGTAACTAGGTGTTACAGAATTGTGTATCATGATCACTAACAATTGCACAAGGCGTGATAAAATGAGAAAATAAGCTTTTTAAAAATTTTACGACAACTCTCGCATCGTTGATGGGGAGAGCTTGCGCTTCTTCCCACCTTGAAATGCAGTCAATCGCTACTAAAATATAACACTTTTTAAAGGATGAAGGTAGAGAGTGAAAGAAAAGTGAGAGTAATCTTTGGTTAACTCTAGAGGGGGGGGGGGGTGAATAGAGGTATTTAAAATTCCTTTACAATTTTTATTCACATAAAAATAGGTGATAAAATAGGTGATATAGTAATAGGTAGGAGATGATATCAGGAGCAAAAAAAGCTATACTAAACTACCACAACACAAGATAAACAGAAAGACAGCAAGCACACAGATAACACAAGAATTTTATAGTGGTTCCCCAACTAGGTACATCCACTTTTCTACCACCCTAGTAGGAATCCACTACAAGTTTTGATAAGGTGACTGCCACCAAAATATCTATTTGCAGGGAGATATTGCAACCCTTTGAACTTTTGATCAAGTGCCCAAAAACCAAACTCAAGTCTTTTGGAAGGTGACTTGTGAACCAGGCTAACTTTTGAAGGGAGTTAAAACCCTGTACAGTGGGGTGGGAAAGAAAGTGATGTTAGTCTTCTCTTTTCTCAAATGCACTTTGAGAAGACTTTGTGTGGATTCCAGATCTTGTCAAAGCTTCCCCTGAGATGTAGAGTGGTTTAGGAATTGAGAAACTTTGTTCAGGAGTGTGTAGGTCTTCAACTTTTTAAAAACAGATCCAGGAACTTTAGACAGATGGATCTATAATGTCTCAGCAAATTCCGGGAAACAGAAGATGAAGAAGACTCTTGATCAGTGTGTATTGTTCTTCTTCTATCTTCTTGTGAGCACAGTGAGAGATGAGGATTGAGAGTTGTTGTGAGGGTTTTGCTCTTGCTAAGAATATATCTCTCTCACTCTATGTAATTTTTCTGCTCTGTGAGAATTGTATATCTGTTCTCAGTCTCTGTGTCTTAGTGAAAAATAAATCTCTCTCAGTTTTCTTAGACAACCAATCTTGCTTAGAAATTTGAATAACTACAAATAATGCCTTGCTAGAAAACTGGGAAGGAAAACGGCTATCATTTCTGTCATTATTCGTTTCCTCAACTGTCCCGAGAAATATGTAAAATAAATCCTCTAATGAATACCATAATCAATGCTGTCAGGAATGACTATATTCATAGGGAATATAAGCATTGATTACTCAGGGAATTTATGACTTAAAATAGTAATAAAGAGGGAGCAGATAAAGAAAGAACAAAGAATATACAGCTTATAGAATTCGTCGACTAGAGAACAGATTTTGTCGACCTGCACTTATAGAACGGCGACCTAAGAAACTTGTTCATCAACCTAAGCTCTTAGACTCACACACTGAATATAAGCAACTGATTCTGCGCTCCAAGAACGTCGACCTGAGAATCTGTTCTACACTCAAAGATCATCGACCACAGAACTTGATCAAAAAGAAATTAGTCGAGCTAAGAAACTTTCTGGAGAAAACTGATCGTCATCCTGAGCTCGAATATCATTGAGCTCAGCTTAGAAAATAAACTCTGAGTTCGTCGATCAAAGATCGACAATCGTCGAGCTGAGTTCGAAGAACTTTGAACTGATCAATCTATCTTCTGAAAAACATCTAAATCTGAATCTCCTAAGGTCCTCTACAGGCTGGTCCAAGAAGGTTTAACTAAAAGGACTTAGCCTAATTTCTTAGACTACTTGACTAGACCCTAGCTATACAAGGTGGGTAAGACTCAGCCTAAATTAGTGAACCATGCCCAAATCCAACTAGAGATCCAAAAATCTCCCCCTATTTAGGTGAGGTCACTAAACAATAAATAAAAAGAAATCATAAAGCAAGAAACATATATCTGGCAAAAATAATACATTCAACAGATATTTACAACATATGCTTGATGATATAAGTAGAAATAGAGTTTAAATAATAAAATTACAATAACTAAAATTACTATTTCTGCTATGGAATAGCTTTCTCAGACTTTTTAGTAGACTGTTTGAATAAGATTTCTCTATTAGGGTTAGCAGCTTATCTTTTTGACATGATCATGTCAGATGCACCAATAATATTCTGAGAAGTTGCTCTGGGTACTACAGCCTCTGGATGCAATTTTATATACTCATCATCATTAAAGAACTTATTAGTTTTTGCATACCTGATCAGTTCTTCTTTCCTGTAAGATGATATTGTTGAAAACTGAGAAGGATCCTTGCCTTCATCTTTAGCTTTCATAATCTGAGAGAGTCCTACTAACTCCTAAAATCTAGCCATCTTGGCAAACGTCTCTTGTTCCAGATCTACAAATGGAATAGGAGGAGACTTTTGCCTGATTGGACTAGAGTCCTATTGTGATTTATCAGTAGTATCTGCAGAAAATCTCTTGGATGAAGCTGGAGGAGGATGGCTTGAAGAAGTTTGTTAATTATCATTCCTTGAATATCTTTGATAAGTCTTGGTTACTAGAGCATCTCTTTGAGTAAAACTTCCAGAAGAACTTGAAGAGGGAGGAGGAGGAGGAGAGGGGTATTTCCTGAATTGCCTGGGAGGAGACCTGTACCTTCTCCTCTTCTTCCTTTCTTTCTGATCATTCTTAGACAGCCACATCAATTGGGGCATCCCTGGATATGGAGTTATTTCTGCAAAATATAGTAGGGAGTGTCATGGTTGGTATTTGGCTTAGGAGCAGTCTTTGGAACAAGCTTTCTCTTTTTGATAACTTTCTTCTTAGATTTGGAAATAGGAGAATCATCTGAATCATTGTCTGTGTCATCTTCAGAGGAACTTTGCGGATTGTCATATAGAGCATCTATATCTTTTAACGTTTCCTTTGAGATCTGTTTGACTACTTGAGGAGGAACTGGAGGTAGAGCATTTTGAGGAAGAACCACTTCATCTGGAATTATTTCAGTTTCCTGAGCCATTTCTTCAGCAAAAATCTCATCCATATCTGGTAATGTAGAGTTAGATAAGAACAAATTTGGAGGGGAAAAATTCTAGGGCTCAGAGAACTCATCATCAGTAACCTTAACAGGCTCAACCTCTAAAACTAGAACAAGCTCGGGCTCTTGAGCTGAGAAGCTGTTCTTAATAAGCTGTAAGACTTCTGAGCTAACTTGAGCTGTATAGAAAACAATGTCAATACAGTACTGAGGAGAGATAAAAGAAAGAATGTTGTTATAAATAAGATCAAAGAAATAAAGAATTGAGTTCAGTTCAACTGTTGGAGAAATGAAGCAGTCTCTAGAATAAATATCCAAAGAATGATCTAAATCAGCTGTCTCAGAGTCAATGTCCAAAAATTCTGAAATTTCTACATCTGGTATCTCAGTATCAATAAACTCTATCTCTGCTACTGATTCTGCTACAGCTGGAGCTACTTCTTCATGGAGTATCTCCACCTACCTGGTTTTAGTAAGCACTTGAGCAAGACCCTTGACTGAAGAAGGAAGGATAGGGAAGGAAGATAGTTGGGTAGCAAGAGATGAAATAGATGAATCAAGAGGTGAAATGGCCTCTGCTATGATTCGTTTTAGAAGAGGAGAGATAGATTATAGAAAGAATGAAATGCAGGGTGAAACTATGTCCATTAATTAATGTGGTGTTTGAGTAGATACAGATGGATTGAAGGTGAAAGAGCAGGGATGAGAATCTAGCATTTGCTCATCTGGAGGGGATTGAGAATGACTAGGAGATAAAAGAAGATTGAATGAAGATAGGGATTATAGATTGTTAAGAGGAGGAATGTCAGTAAGATGAGAAGGAAGAGGGGACAGAGGAGGAGTAACATGCTCTAGTGAATAATATTGAGGGGATAGATTTACTGGAGAATGAATTGGTGAATGTTGAGGTAGTGGTGAATGAACTGGTGAAGAAATATGGATGGGGGAAGCAGGAGGTGTAGGAGGATGTATTGTAGTTATGGAAGTAAGCTTGAGGGATGTTGAAGTTGTTTGAGCAATTAGAGGAGGAGCGGGAATGGATATATCTTCAATAGGGTGGGAAGTGGCAGGAACAACCCTTGTACTCTCAAGAGATCTTGAAGAGGAAACCTTGGATGGCTTAGGGATGCTCCTCTCCCACCTGCTAAATAAGGTGAAGGTTAGACTCTTAATGACATTAATGAATATGGTCGGGGTGAACAGTGATTCAGTAGACTTGGGCTGAAGAAAAATTCCCAAAATCTATCCAAAACACACTTCCTTCTTTGTGTTTTTCTTCTTAATCCGTTCAAATAGAATTTTGGCCCAGTTTACGGCCTTCTTGTTTGCCACTGCACAGATCATAAGGAACTGATGTCTAGTTATGTGATCATGGGCGGTGTGCTTGCCCAGCAGAACTTTTCCTACAACATCTGCCAGAAACATATAATTTTCAAATAGATGATTCTTCAACAATTTGTTAGGGTTGTCACCAGAATGACCCATTCGATTCAACATTTCATCAAACTCAGTAGAATCGATTTATAAGTCCTCTTCTCCATTCACTAAACAAAAAATTTCAGAAAGAATTTCAGCGGTGAGAGAGACGGCGTTACCCGCTATTATTCCTACCAATATGTCAGCATCTAAAGACAATAACGAGTAAACCCATTCTCTAATCTCGGTCGCAGCAATATTTATCCTGGTTGTCATTAGATTCTTCCAAAGTAAATATTCAAACAGTTGTAGAATGTCAAGGAAGATTTGATCTGAGTATTTGAAAGACTCAAAGTCGATGTCAATACCCAAATCAAATTTCATTGTTGCGACTGCACTTGCTGGAATCTCCATGATCACCTGCAACAAAGAAATAGAGAGATCAAGTGCAAAGGAACTGAAAGCACGGGATGGAGATCGAAGAAAACCTAGTTATAAGGTTTTTCCGAATATGAAACGTCAAGTTCCATCCTGCGAAAAAGAAGATTCTTCAATCTAAGTTCGACAAAAATTTTCATGAAGAGATAAATTCCTTGATCTCAGACTGAAGATATGGAGATATTTCGTCGTCCTGAAAAATATTTCCTGAAACAAGATCGTCGATCTCAGGTCGACAAAACTGACTTCACACAGAGATTTCGTCGATCTCTGGTAGACTAACTCCCAATGATAAGTTTGCAAATCGTCGATCTTAGGCCGACCAATAGTTTACAGATCGTTTACACTAAGGACAGATTTAAAATAAGCCTTTCTATCTATCATTCCTAACTGATTCAGAAAGAACAAATGTTTAGATTCATCCAAGGGCTTGGTGAAAATATTTGCCCTTTGCTAATCAGTGGAGATAAATTCAAGATTAATTTTTTGTTTGTCCACACAGTCCCTTATGAAATGATGTCTTATATCTATATGCTTTGTCCTACTATGATGTAATGGATTATGTTTTATGGATAAAGCACTTGTACTATCACAAAATACGGTTGAATTATTTAGATTGAAACCATAATCCAGGAGTTAGTTTTGTATCCAAAAGATCTGTAAATAATAGCCACCAGCTGTCATGTATTCAGCCTCAGCAATTGATATGGAAACAGATGTTTGCTTCTTGCAAAACCAGGACACAATCCTATCACCAAGGAACTGACATGTTCCTGATGTTCTTTTCTTATCCACTCTACATCCAGCGTTGTCAGCATCAGAAAATCTAGTAAGCTCAAATGCTAATTATGTTGGATACTAGAGTCCTAGATTAGGACAACCCATTATATATCTTAAAATCCTTTTAATGAAAATAAGATGAGATTCTTTAGGTCTCACTTGCAACCTAACACAAAGACATGTAGCAAACATGATGTCTGGTCTACTTGTTATGAGATAAAGTAGGAATCCAACAATAGCCCTATACTTGGTCTAATCAACTGGTTTTCCATGTTCATCAGATTCAATCATAACATTGGCAGCCATGGGAGTTTTCATAGAGGAGGCATCAGCCATCCCAAATTTCTTAATAAGCTCACTTACATATTTAGATTGGGATATGAATATGCCATCAAGGGATTGCTTCACTTGTAGACCGAGGAAGTATGATAGCTCTCCCATACTACTCATGTCAAACTTTGAATGCATTAGATCAGAGAATCTCTTGCATAGTTTGGGATCAGTAGAGATAAATATGATGTCATCTACATATAGTTGTACTACTAAAATATTATCATGATGCATCTAAGTAAAAAAAGTCCAATCTACCGTGCCTCTAGAGAACTTGTGTTCTAAAAGGAAGCTAGCTAATGTTTCATACCAAGCTTTTGGAGCTTGCTTTAGACCATAGAGAGCTTTATGGAATTTAAAAACATATGAGGGATGAGTAGAAGAGATAAAACCTGGTGGTTGTTCAACATAAACTTCTTCCTTTAGTTCTCCATTCAAGAAAGCACTCTTGACATCCATCTGGTAGACTTTGAACTTCTTAAAGGCAGCATAAGTAAGAAAAATCCTGATTGCTTCTATCCTTGCAACACGAGCAAAGGTTTGATCATATTCAATGCCTTCCTCTTGCCTATAGCCTTGAGCAACAAGCCTAGCCTTTTTTCTCACAATTACACCTTGGGCATCAAGTTTGTTTCTGAATACCCACTTGGTTCCAATTACTGGATAGCCTTTGGGTATTTGAACCAAGTCCCAAACTCTGCATCTCTTAAATTGATTGAGCTCCTCTTGCATTACAATAATCCAGTGGGGATCTTGCTCTGCATCATTTATGGATTGAGGCTCAACTAGAGAGGAAACAGGCATGCATCACATCTTGGTTCAGTTGATGCCTTGTCTGTACACAAGCTAACATGTCCCCAATCACTTGAGATATAGGGTGATCCCTTAATATGAAAAGGTCAGTGGGTGGATTCGGTTCAGCAATAGCATTTGGAACTAATTCCTCTTGTCGAATAAAGTCTGTTGTTGGATGAGGTTCAACCACTTCCAAAATTTCTTCTTCACTATCTTCATCATCTTGTGGAGGAGGATGTGATATGACCTTTTGTGTATGGTTTAACTCACCCAATTTCTCACAAAGTGTGGTACTTGAAATTAATCTGAGGTAGAAGAATCCTTCTCCTTATAAATTATGTTAGCTTCATCAAAAGAAATATGTACAGATTCTTCCATTTTTAAAGATGATTTAATGAATACCCTATAAGAATGCTATTTTGGGAATTTCCAAGAAAAATTCCCTCTGTAGTCTTAGCTTCAAATTTTCTAATGTGTTTCTTATTATTGATATGAATGAAAGATCTACAACCAAAGATTATAAAGTAATCATTTTAGGTTGCTTCCCTTTGAGTAATTCATAGGGGGTCTACCTCTTAAGTTTATGTATCAAACTCCTATTCAGCACATAGTCAGATGTGCTCATAGCCTTTTCCCAAAAGGATAGGGGCATGTGTGCATCTGCAAGCAATGTTCCTGCAGATTCAATGAGGGTTCTTTTTTTTTCCTTTATGCTACCCCATTTTGTTGAGGAGTTCTAGGAGCAAAAAAACAATGCTTGATACCTTCCTCTTCACAGAATCTTTGCATGGAAAGAGATACAAACTCAGTACTATGATCACTTCTGATCATACAATTGGAGTAGAATACTCAATCCTTATGCTCTTAAGAAAGTCTGTAAGGACTTTAAAGTTATCTGACTTGTTTTTCAAGAAGAACACCCAAGTGAATCTATTGAAGTCATCTACAATAATGAGAGTGTAAGACTTCCCTCCTAAGCTTTGTACAACAATGGGTCCAAAAAGATCCATATATAGTAAGTACAGAATCTTAGGTGAGTCACTCTTATTAATTGACTTAAAGATATTTTTAGTTTGCTTGCCTACTTAACAAGCCCTGCATAGACTTTCCTTCTTGTAGGGGCCAGAAGGCAATCCTCTTATAAGGTTGTCCCTAGATAACTTAGAGATGTTCTTAAGGTTAACAAGACCTAGTCTCTTATGGCAAAGAATATTGTTATTAATAACTTGGTTGAATAGATATATTTCTTGAACTAGCAGAGTTAAAGTTTACTAGGTATATATTCCCTTGTCTACAACCTGTTAAATAGTATGGTTATTTAAAGAAATAATAAATTGGGAATTAGTAAAGCGAACCGAATAACCCGCATCACATAACTGACTTATGGATATTAGGTTATGCTTGAGAACATTTACATATGCCACCTTTTTGAATGTGACAGCTCTACTATTGAAGTATCTATAGCCTTCTGTTTGTCCAAAGCTGGAATCTCCATAGATTACTCTTGGACCTAGATTTGCCTTGAAATTGATGAGTCTGTCCTTGTATCCAGTCATGTGCTTTGAGCACCCACTATCCAGAAACCACTTATTCTGAGTGAAAGGATAGTTCTTCACCTGCAAGGAAACAAGTTAGATGTTCTTAACCCAGGTCCTCTTGGGTCCTTGTATCTTTTCATATGAAAATCTAGAAATGTATGAGTATTTAGGTTGGCTTTTATAACCTAATGGGTGAAATCTTTTAGAAGGAATTATCCATTGGGTGAATGGATTGATATTTTCCCTAGGTTGGTTATGGTTATTATTAGATTTTATGTTATAGTTGAACTTTCTGTAAGACCTATCTGGGATCGACGAACTCTGGTAAGTTCGCTGACCTAAGGTCGACGAATTGGGATAAGATCTTCGATCTCTGCTTGAAGAATGAATATATTCATTCTCAGGGCACCAATATCGTCGATCTCTGGTCGACGAATCACATCGGTTTCATCAATTGTGGATCCAAGAATGACTATTATTATAGTTTGCTTTCGGAGTTTGTCGTTCTGAGGTCGACGAACTTTACATATTTCGTCGATCTGAGTTCAATGAAATCTGTTGAACATTGTTGTAGTTATTTTTATTCTTGTTCTTAGATTTTTTTTAAAGATCCATTTATTTTTAAGACTTCATTTACTTTATCTACTTGTTCAGTATTATTTTACCCTTATCTGAAATGAAATTTACAGGTTTAGATAACTGATTTTTCTTGATTATAGGTGGTTCACAAGATGATGCACCTAGGCCTAGTTTACTGTTATTTGCTCTAGCATTTAGAGTACTTGTTATATCTAACAGTTGTATGCTTCTACCATTGAGAGATTCTTCTAATTTCTTGGCCTTACTTAGTTAAGATTTTAGGAAAATAATTTGTTTATTTGCTGAGTTATGTTCAATTGCTAATTTAGTATTTTAAGCAATGTGCTTGTCTTGATTAGTTAATCTTTCTCTAAGAAGTTTGACTTCCTTCTCAGAGCCTATTAGATCTAAGCATAGGTTTTTAAACTCATTTTTAAATTCTTCTTCATTAAAATCTTTAGATGCAATTACCTGGTCTTCTACAGAGAGTGTTTCTTCACCATCTGTAGCTTTAGCATATGACTGACTGCTTGAATTATCTATTGCCATTATGCAAACTTCCTTTGCCTTCTCTTGTTATTCATCATCACTGGAGCTGGAGGATGATGACACTTCCTCAGTATCACTCCAGGTTTATGTAACAAACCCTTTCTCCTTCCTTTTGTGTTTGCTGGAGGAGGGCTTGCTGTGATGAGTTCTTCATGAATCTTTTTCTCTTCTCCTATCCTTCTTTTGAGCTTTTGGACACTTTGAGATGAAATGTCTAGGCTTCCTGTAACCAAAGCAAACAATATCTTTAGACGGAGTCTTATCATACCTTGGCTTGTCATCTTGTCTAGATGACTTTCTTCTAAAGTCCTTCGTTGCCATTTTGAAGAATCTTTTGGCAAAGAGACTCATCAGCTCTTCATTGACTGGGGTCCCTTCAGATTCTTCAGCAGCCTTGAATGCAATGTTGTGCTCCTTTCTGGTAGGTGTTGGAGTCTTCAATTCAGCTGCTTCTTTACTGGTCTTCATTAGTTGCTCATAGGATTTGAGCTTTCCAAGGATTGACTCAATTGATTTTTTTGTCATGATTCTGGCTTCTCTAATTAGCCAGATCCTTGAATCTCATGAGCTAGGGAAGCACATGAGGATTTTATCATTTACTTCTGTTAGAGTGATGTCCTTGTCTAAGGTCTTTAGCTCATTGATGATTGAGCTAAGCCGGTTGTACATATCACTACTGACTCAGCTTCATCCTTTTTGAAATTCTCATACTGTGAGATGAGATTTGATCTCCTATCCTTTCTCTCATCAGTAGATCCAGCCACCATCTTATTTAGATAATCCCAGATGTCTTTGGCTGAAGTACACTCAGCCACCTTTTGAAAATATCATCAGACCTTGTCAGAGTTAAGATATTTATGGCTCTGTCATCTACAATCTTGGCTTTCCTCTGTGCATCGGTCCAATCTAGAGGTGGGAGTGCACTCAGATATGTTGAAGATGAAGGAATGGAGGCCACTGGAGTTGGTGGTCCTGTCAAAATTGAATTAATAGAGTTCATGTATAACTTTATTCTTGCCTTCCAGATGGCAAACTTAGATAAGGTTCAAACTGGAGGTCTGGTGTTAGCATAATCCTTATTTTGTGCCATGATATAAAATAGAAAGGAACAAGATTTAATCAGAGATTATCTTAGGATCTTGGTTAGTCCAGGTGTTAGCCTATTAAAAAAAATTGACTAACCTGCCTCTGATACCAATTGAAAGAAAAGGGAGAGTAATCTCTGGTTAACTCTAAAGGGGGGGGGGAATAGAGTTATTTAAAATTCCTTTACAATTTTTATTCACATAAAAATAGGTGATAAAATATGTCATATAGTAATAGCTGTGAGATGATATCAGGAGCAAAGAAAAGCTATACTAAACTACCAAAGCACAAGTCAAAAAGAAAAACAGCAAGCACACATACAACACAAGAATTTTATAGTGGTTCCCCAACTGGGTACATCCACTCTTCTACCACCCTGGTAGGAATCCACTATTGGTTTTGATCAGGTGACTGCCACCATAATATCTATTTGTAGGGAGATATTGCAACTCTTTGAGCTATTGATCAGGTGCCCAAAAACCAAACTCAAGTCTTTTGGAAGGTGACTTATGAACAAGGCTAACTTTTGAAGGGAGTTAAAACCCTGTACAGTGGGGTGGGAAAGAAAGTGATGTAGGTTTTCTCTTTTATAAAATGCACTTTGAGAAGACTTTGTGTGGATTCCAGATCTTGTCAAAGCTCCCCCTGAGATGTAGGGGTTTTCAGGAATTGAGAAGCTTTGTTCAGCATTGTGCAGGTCTTAAGCTTGTGAAAAACAGATCCAGGAACTTTAGACAGATGGATCTATAGTGTCTCAGCAAATTCCTGAAAACAAAAGATGAAGATCACTCTAGATCAGTTTGTATTGTTCATCTTCTATCTTCTTGAGAGCACAGTGAGAGATGAGGATTGAGAGCTATAGTGAGGTTTTTGCTCTTGCAAAGAATATCTCTCTAAAACTTTCTGCTCTATAAGAATTTTATCTCTGTCCCCCAGTCTGTATGAAAAAGTGTTCTGTTTGAAAAGTCTTCTTTCTATTATCCCCGACGGCCAATCTTCCTTAGAAATTTGAATAACTGCAATTAATGTCTTGTTGGAAATCTGGAAAGGAAAACGGCTAGCAAATCTGTCATTATTCATTTTCTCAACTATCCCGAGAAATATGTTAAAGAAATCCTCTGATGAATACAATAATCATTGCTGCCAGGAACGACTATATTGATAAGGAATATAAGCATTGATTTCTCAGGGAATTATGACTCAAAATTGTAATAAAGAGTGAACAGATAAGTAAAGAACAATGAACATACAGCTTACAAAAATCGTCGACTAGAGAACAGATTTTTTCGACCTGCACTCAGAGAACGTTGACCTGAGAAGTCCTGTTAGTCGACCATAGCTCTGTGAAACACACACTTAATATGAGCAACTGATTCTGTACTCTAAGAATGTAGACCTGAGAATCTGTCTAGAGAATACTGATCGTCGACCTGAGCTCGAATATCTTCGAGCCTATAAAATATATTCCCCACAAATAAAATATTTTACATTCTATAAATAAGTTCTGGGGCATTTCGTCCTGACAGGAAATATTACCTGACTATGGGCAGCTACTGCAATTGCTTACCAATTTCTCAGCATCTTTGAATAAAGTTGGCAAAAAGAAGGCTTCTTCAAGCACCATCCACACAGTCCTGTTTGCTTGATAATGTTTATCGGTTTGTCCTTCATTGTAGTGCCACAAGATTTTGAAACCTTCCTCGCTCAAAATACATCTCCTAATCACTTGGTCTGCACAGACTCGGAATAAAAATGGGTCTTCCTAAAAATTGTTTTTCAAGCCAAAAAATAATTTCTTCTTTTTCTTACTTGAAAAACTTTTTGGAAGGAATCGAGCTACTAAATAATTGGCCATGTTTGTGAACCAAGACGTAGAGGAAGTTGTTAACATTTCGATGGAGAGGAAGCATTCTTTATGAAATTTCTTCTAAATATCGGTCTAAACTAGTGTATCTGTAGCCTTTTTTTATCTTGGATCTCCAAGTCAAATTCTTGTAGGAGGAGAATCTAGCGTAGTATACATGGTTTGGCATTTGCTTTACTTAATAAATATTTTAAAGCAGAATGATCAGTAAAAACTATAACTTTAGATAACACTATATATGTTCGAAACTTATCAAAAGCGAATACAATATCCAGGAGTTCCTTTTCAGTGGTGGTGTAGTTGGATTGTGTAGATGTGAGTGTTTTACCTACATAATAAATAGGATTAAAATACTTATTTATGCGTTGTCCTAAAAAAACTCCTACTGCATAATTACTCGCATCACAAATTATTTCAAACGGAAAGGACCAGTCTGGTGCTGCTAGAATAAGAAAATTAATAAGTTTTTTCTTTTATAAGTTGAATGCTAATAAGCATTCTCTATCAAAAATAAATGGGGATTCGTTTTCTAGGAGGAGTGTTAGCGGTTTTGTAATTTTGGAAAAGTTTTGAATGAACTGTCTATAAAAACCTACATGTCTTAAAAAACTTCGTATGGCTTTTATGTTTGTGGGTGGGAGAAGTTTTTCAATAATAATTATTTTTGCCATATCAACCTCGATTCCCTGGATAGAAATTTTATGACCGATAACTAAACGTTCACTAACCATAAAATAGTATTTCTCCCAGTTTAAAGATAAATTTGTGTATTTACAGCATTGAAGAACACGAGCGAGGTTATTAAAACAAATATGGAATGAGTCTCTTAATACCAAAAAATCATTCATAAACACCTCCACAACATCTTCTACTAACTTGCCAAAAATTGTCAGTATATATCTTTGAAATGTAGTTGGTGCATTGCAAAGACGAAACAACATTCATCTATATGCGAAGGTGCCGAAGGTGCAAGTAAACGTTGTTTTCTCCTAATCTTTGGTGGCGATAGGGATTTGTAAATACCCCAACAGACCATCAAGAAAACAATAATATGAGTGGCCAGAGTGCCGCTCCAAAATTTGATTGATAAACGGTAGTGGAAAGTGATCTTTTCAGGTAGCATCATTTGATTTTCGATATTCGATGCACATCCTCCAACCCGTAATAGTGTGAGTTGGAATTAATTCATTATTAGCATTTGGCACTACCGTTATGCCGCCCTTTTTGGGACGACTTGTACGGGACTAACCCACGTACTATCAAAATCATGTAGATAATCCCTACATCCAAAACTTTCATTACCTCAGTCTTAATGACATCCTTCATATTAGGATTAAGTCGTCATTGAGGCTAGATGGATCTACAAGGATTATCTTCGAGAAAACTTTATGTGTATAGAACGAGGGGTTTATCCCATGAATATCAGAAATCTGCCATGCAATTGCATGTCGATGTTGTTTTAACACTTCCATTAAATTAGAAGTCCCCATATTATTTAGCTTTGAAGAAATAATAACAAGGAGTTTAGAATTTTGATTGAGAAAAATATATTTTAGATGATCGGGAAGTTGTTTAAGCTCGGGGGTTAGTGGTTCTTCGTAGAATTTTCTTACTTTGAAATTTTTAAAAGTAATGGGTTCAAAAGGCAAATTTTTAGGCATTTCATTTTTAAAAGGTAAGTTTGTCAAGCATGTTTCTTCTAAAGTTAAAGAAAATAGGTCAGAAAAAGAAAAACCATTTTCCTCAAAAGAGGCTTCCACATGAAACCAGGAATCACCGTTTGAAAGAGAATTCCACATAGAGGGATTGATATCAATCATAACCTCGTGATATACAACCCGAAGGAGGAGTTTACCATTACTTATATCAATTGAAGCGCGGGAGGTGGTCAGAAATGGGAGACTGAGTATAATGGGTACATCGGCGTCCTCCTCGATGTCGAGTATAATAAAATCTATCAGGAAGATAAAATTGTCAACCTTCACCAGAACATCCTCCATAATCCCTATCAAATATTTTATGGAACGATCTGCTAATCTGATGCTCATTTTGGTTGGGCTTGGAATACCTAATCCTATGTTTTGAAAAAGCGAGTATGACATTAAGTTAATACTGGCGCCCAAATCTGCTAAGGCATCTTTTATTAAAAGATTACCAAAAAGGCACGAGATTGAAAATCATCGCGGATCGTTTTTTTTGGGGTAATTTGTTTAATAAAACAGTAAAACATTCTGGGTTAAAGTAAACTCGTGATATATCCTCGAGTTTCTTTTTACTAGAAAATTAATTCTTTAAGATATTTTGCATATTTTGGCATCTATGTGATTGCCTCGAAAAAAGGGACATTAATTTGTATTTGTTTTAAAATTTGTAAAAAAAATAATATTGCTCGTCTTGTTGCTCATTATTTAATTTAGAAGGATATGTTAAAGATGGTTGAGAAATACGCGCTGTAGTAGAAGAAGAAATAGGAGGTGGGGTAGAAACTCTTACCTCAGATTCAGATTCTACCATATTAGGTTATTGGACCTCCTTTCCACTTCCAACTGTGATGGTGTTGGCATTCTCCTACGACTTTGGATCTGTATTCCCTAGTAAAGATCCAGGTTGGCATTCTTATAACATCCTTGAAATCTGTCCAATTTGAGTTTCTAGATTTTTAATTGATCTAGTCATGTTCTGAATATTGGACTCATTTAACGATTTTTTTAGGTTAGACGTCTTCTATCAGGGAGAGTCATATCGTTTGTGATTGTGGTTGTGGTACAAATCTAATTGGATTTACATTAGGCAGGCACTGAGCCTTATTGGGGCTTCTCCATGATAAATTTTGATGATTTTAAAACCCCAAATTGTATGTATTTGTATACAAATTAATATTTGGGTTATAGGAAGGAGGTCGATATGAATTCCCTATATAATCAACTTGTTCTTCAATTATATTATTAGTTGAATTCAACGTAGGGGTGGCGGAGGAAGCAGAAATCCCCTCTACTTTCCTAGTTATATATTCTACTTAGATTGCTAAATTAGAAGAAGCATCGAGCTCATAAAGCCCGACTGGTTTTATTCAGCGTGACCTATGCACATTCCATTTGTAGGCATTCATGGCCATTTCATCAAACAATTCTTGAGCGGCCTCTAGGGTTTTATTATTTAACGTTCCCCCGGTGAAAGCATCAATCATCTATCTGGTTTGGAAATTCAAACCATTATAAAGTGTCTGAACTTAGAGCCAAGCTTGCATTGCGTGATGTGGACACCGACATAAAAATTCTTTAAAGCATTCCCAAGTCTCATAGAGAGACTCAGAATCACCTTGAAAAAAAGAATAAATATATGCACATAATTTAGGGGTTTTAGCATACAGAAAATTCTTTGTGAAAATTTATTTTGTCATATGAGCTCAGGTAGTGATGGATCCTCTTGGTAGAGAACCTAACTACTGCTTGTCTTTCATCCGTAATAAAAAAGGAAATAAACGCAAACGAATAAAATCATCAGTGACGCCATTTATTTAAAATATGTCGCACATTTCTAAGAAATTTGACAGAAGGCCGTTGGGATCTTCATCTAGCAATCCATCAAATTGTAATTAGTTTTGAATCATTTGGATTATACTATATTTTATTTCAAAATTATAATTAGCAATCGTGGGACGAACGATACTTAACCCGTTGTCGTCCAAGTTTGACTACACAAAATATTACAAAGTACTTTGAATTGGTTTTGGCATAGCTTCAACGTGCGTGGTTCCGATAGAATCTTCCAAATTTAATGCTAAGTCTTGGTCACAAGATCGAAGGCGCCAATGATTGGTGTAGTCGATTTCAGTATCAAAATCGAGATTATGATAAATTGAGAGTTTATTCGGGACATGTACTAAAAAACTATTATATAAAAAGATTTAAACACAAAAATTAAAAGTAAACACAAATAAAAGTTTTGTTAAAACAAAATAGTTTTCGTTTTTTGGTGGTTTTATTTTTATTTATTTTTTAATGTTTATAAAAACAATGGCTTTTTGTAATAATAAAGCTAAACTTAATAGTGATTCCTTTTTACTTCAAATAAAAACACAAAATGATCCCCAACAACGGCGCCAAAAACTTGATAAGAAAAATAAAGAGCTTTGAGATAGTTGAATTTTTAAAATTAAGTTGGATGTGTAAATTACACATTTGTGTGTTCTATCTCTTAATGTTTTTACTTATATAGTGCGATTAAGGAATGTATACCTATCGAGCAATAGTATAGTATATTTTTAAATATCAAGGTCATATTTTTCCACATATCTTTGTCGAGTACTCTAATTTAAGGAATGGAGCTATTATTTTAACAAAAAGAGTTGATGATTTCTAAAAGTGAAAATAAAAGTAATACGTAGGGTTTTGAAAATAAATGAGGTAGAGAGTCCTCGATTTTTACTTATCGTGGAAAATAATTTTTAAATAAGAAAAACTATACCTTTCTATTAATTAATTAATTACTTCACCGTGGAGGTTCCAAAAATATGAGTGCACCTCTATTGAGGATACATCCACCTGATATTAAGTAGTTTGACTGAACTTTCATTCTCTAATCAAAAATACTTTAATACGTAATTTACATTATGAACCCCTCTATTGACCTCCTAATGAGATTCGAAGGTTCAACACTGGAGGCTTACGTTCTTCTCTTTCGAGAGTGATGTACAGTTTCTCTTTACCTAACAGTGATCAATTCATGGACACGAACCTTTCGGATACTAGCTATGAACTACGGAAATTAGAACCATATAACAATATGTATGGTTCCACTCAACTTATTCCTTAGGTAAATCTTATGTTTTTATTAATTTAGAAAATAGGGTTTTAAATTGCAGAAATAATATCCATCCCAACCATCTTTATAAAGCACTAAAAAGTTCTTAGCGTCTTATTCGGGATGGGGGTGGTAGTAGGAAAATTAAACGACATATAAAATTACAGAAATAATATCCGTCCCAACCATCTTAATCAAGCGCTAAAAATTTCTTAGCCTCTCATCTGGGACGGGTGTGTTAGTAAAAGAATTGCGAAAAAGAAAGGAAATACACATACACCCTGTCTTAATAGAAATGGAAACTAAGTTAAAAGCAATACAAGTTGAAAAATTACTTGAAAATTTAAATTTTATTACTTAAAAACTGTTACACACTAAGAACCCAAACTAGGGTTAGGAAAATATCACTCAAAAGCTACTCTTAAACACTATATAGAACTATGCAGAACTCTACCTATTCTCATCTAAACCTCAGCCTTGGCTCTCCATTTATAGGCAGAAAAATTGAGGTACACTCCTCTTTATATGCCCCTAGGCCGTGTCGCATGGGCATGTTGCTGATATAACAAGTAAGATGGTCTGCGGATAAATATTCTGAAGGCTTCTAGATCGATTTAGAAAAGTACACGAGCGTGAAAAATGGGGGCATAGGCGTGTCAGCTAGGTGTGTTTGCGAGAATGGCAGATAGACTTCGGCACGGTGTGATAGCTGGATTCTAGCTTATTCACGGGCGTGATATCTGGAACACTTGTGTGTCGCCAGGGAGTGACTGAGCATGCTGACCAAAATATGCCGAACTGCGGTAATGGCATGTTTTTAAGTTACATGCCCTAATTCACGGGAGTGACCTTGGGGCATGACTTAGGAAAACGTGCTGAAGTGCCCCAAATGTGCAAAAATACCTGTAGGGCAGAAAATAAGGTTAAGTTAGAACTAAAAATAAAAAATAAATGATTTATTTTGGTATGTATATAATATAATAACATTTTTTCTTTAAAACAAAACTAAAAGATAAACAAAAAATTTGTATATTTTGCTATTCATCATAACCTACTTCCGGGTGCTAGCCTTTTCAAAATCCGTCAAATAAATTGCGTCGAGTTGAAACCGCTACCACTAGGCACTAGCCTTATTACGCCACGGTATCCAAAAGTGGAGAGAATATTTTATGATATTTTACCTACTTTGATGGATAGCTGGCGATGCCGCGTGAAAATACCTACCGTCGGGCGCTAGCACTACCATCGGTGGTAACTTTTTTATAAAGAGACTATAAAAGCGCACGTTTCTTTTTCTGGGTAGAAAAGGGGGTGAACTGCACGTCTAGGGTTCGACTTCCACCTTTATTGGTACAAACCACCGTCTCAACGCAAGAAAAAGTGAAATTTCTCCCTCTTGTTCATGATCGAAGAACTATGAAGAGAGATGTCTCTAACGACCATCAGTAGTTAATCAAGCGCAAGAAGAATGACAATTAAAAGCATTAATCGCGCATCGCTCTACGGAAGATTTATTCTTCGAGGGAGCAATAGCTTCAAATCTCTTTATCTTTAATTGTATTTTTTTCTCTTTTCTAATCACTTTGTGTATGAGGAAAATCGACTGGGGAATCGTCAGAATCCAGGAAGGGTTCCATGGGAAATCATTTTGGGAGGACGTCTAGATCTGGGAGATCTAGTGGGCTCATCAATCTTCTTGGGAAAAGAGAGAGATTCAACCGGTCCTAGTTGAGAGTCAGTATAAAAACCAAATGAGAATTATTTGTTTCAACGCCTTGAATCTCCTATGTCACGGAGATCTAGTTTTGTTATTCTAAACTCTTGGTTTTAGTTTTGAATAAAATTATATTTATTTTATTTCATCTTGAATTTGTGGTTTTATGTTGCTGGGGTTTTAAGGGATGTGTGGAAAATTAGAGAACAATGTTTTTACGGGAAAAGTGTTTCTGTGACCTACCCCACGCGGTAGCTTCCAAAACAAGTTGCTCTACTGAAATTATTTTTAATTCTGAATTTAAATTGAAAACCTTATGTAGCCCCTCCCCCCTCTATATGGTTGGCCACCATATCCAACAAGCAGTATCAGAGGGAGGTTGCTTCAAAAAGGGATTAAAATCCTGAAGTAGATGGCCAATGTTTATCATGCCTTTATTGAGGGACAAGAGTGATTAGGCCTCCAATGTTTATGGGGAAAGATTATCGCCACCAGAGAGCGTGCATGAAATATTCATGATAACATAAAGCATGGACGTGTGGGCCATGATCGAAATGAAATACACTACACCCACTATTCTTGTATCTGATCAGATTATTGAAAAACCTCGTGATAAATGGGATGATGTTGATAAGTTACAGTGTACCAATAATGCCAAGGCCATGAAATTTTTATTCTGTGCCTTAGAAGAGTGTGAACTTAATTGAATTTGTAATTGTGAAACTACTTATGATATTTGTTGTTTGCTTGAATTAACTTATGAACGTACCTCGCAGGTAAAGGAGTCTGATGAGTTGTAAATATACCTATATTTTCATATTTTATTTAAGTCAATTTTGTTTATTTTTGTCTTTTTTATTAGTTTTATTCAATAAATTGCTTCTTTTTGTAAATATTATTTCTAACTTAGCTTTATTTTTTATTCTAGAAAAATTCAAGAAAATGTCAAAAAAATTGTCTGACACGCCCGTGTCACATGACGGACACGCCCGTGTCATGCCCTCGACGATCGCTGACCACAGGTTGCCAGCTCGACAATCGGCGATCATCAAACTGAGCTCGACACGCCCCCAGACACGCCCGTGTCAAAGTATGACACGGGCATGACGTCGCCACTTGGCCCGACGTGACGCGCGCGACTTTGCGGTCGGACCGCGCCCATATCAACCTCCCCGATACGCCCCAGTCATGCCCGTGACTGACACGTGTCACGCCTGTGACCTAGGGCGTGACCGCCACGTGGACCGCCCCGATGTCAAAGCTCCCGTCAAATCCCCAGATCAACCTCCCCGACACGCCCAGCGTCACGCCCGTGACCTAGGGCGTGACCGCCACGTTTTCAGCCGAAGTCAACTTTCCAGTCAAATCAGCCGATCAGCTCATGAACAGTAGTGACACGCCCCCCTATCACGCCCTAGTCACGGGCGTGACCAACCCGAAATTTTGCCTATAAAAGGCCAGCTGCTGTATGAGATTTCTGTCCACATTTTTGGTCCAAATTGCTTAGGGGAGGTGCTGCCCATTTGGATTCCACGCTTATATAAGGGAATTATTTTATCCCCACTCTCTCTCTCTTAGTATGTATTAGGATGTTTGCTTGATTTTACTTTGTAATAGCCTTTTTATTTATAAAATGTTAGTTTTTCTCTCTTCACATGGCTTGGAATTCAATTAAGCGCCCTAACTTTAAGTAATTTTTCGTTCCCCTTTTTTTTGTTCATTTTTATGTTTTCTTCATTTTAAAGCTTTTTAACTTAGTTTAGTTAGGAATTTTACGGCATTTCTAGCAGTTGTGTTGTCCATTTTATTTTCATTTTCCGCTCTTTTTTAATTTAATTTTTCTTTCTTTTTTTCTATTTTCATTCGTAAGGCTTTTATAAAAACTCCTAAAAAGTGAAGTTTTCATTTTATTTAACTTAGGCTCTTTAGGATCGTAAAAACTTTTCGTCTTTTTTAGTTTTCTTTTCACTTTTTTGGCTTCTTTATAAAAACATAAGAATGAAATTATAATCGTTATAATTTTTCGCTCACTCCCATTTTGCGTTTATTTGCAAAACTTTTCACTCCGTTTAATTTTTATTTTGTCTTTTTATGCATTTCTACCGCATTCTAGCGGTAGAAATGCAGTTGTTTTAATTTTTCAGCAACTTTGTTTTTCTTATTTTTGCAAGTGTGCGTGCGTGTATGAGTTAGATTTTATTGCTTTATTTTAATTTCTATAGAGTGTGTGCGTATGCATTTATTTCCGCCTACTCGTTAAGAGTTAAATGGCACTCTGCTTTCATTTCCCTCCTACTCGTTTGAGTAGGACTCGTCATTTTAATGCTTTCATTTTCTTCCTACTCACTTGAGTAGGAAAACTTAGAGTGCGTGCGTGTGTTTACTTTTCTGTAGAGTGCGTGTGTGTGATTTTAATTTTTGTAGAGTGTGTGCGTGTATGAGATTAATTTACCCTCGCCCACTCATTTGAGCCGGGATTCGTATTTACTGCTTTCTTCAGTCCTACTCGTTTGAGTAGGACTTTCAATTTTCAGCTTTCTTTACCGCTTTCTTTATCGCTTTCTAGTGTAAGTGTCCCCATTCCGATGAGTGGCTAACCGCCCTTAGCCCTCAATATCGAAGAGCATTGGGACAGATAAAGTAGCTTTAAATAATTAAAGGTCCTGTTTTCTATTTAATTAAATTTCTTAAGGTTTGCCCCGGGTTAACGACGCGTAGGACCGCATATCGATGTGCGGGCTCTATTTCTGTTATCCATACGCAATGCCGAGAGGCCGCACGTATGTACCGATCAGCCTTAGGTAAAGAGAGCTCCGCACTAACCCTCGAGAGAGGAGGCACGCAACTCTACCGGATTGGGTTCCCCACCAAATAGCGGGGTTCTTAGCGTAATGCGCGCGTTAAGAGGAATCCTTCGTCGGTCTAATGATCGGTCGAATAGTCTTAGTGTTCAGGTGAGCGACAGTCCTAGAGATAAGTGAGCTCATTCTTATGGAACCTCCACGGCCGAGTCTCCGCCTTAATTAATTTGAAATTTAGGATCTCTTTTTATTAAAAGTTATTTTAGTTCAATTCTCTTTTTGATAGCGTCGGGCTGAGTTCTTCATCGGCCTTCTGCACTTTATTATTATTATGCATTTTTTTATATGTTTGTCATTTCCTTTTTTATCAAACCTAAAAATTTTCGGTAGAATAATAGGTATTTCAGGGAAAGAGTAGAAATAGCTAAGCCAGCCCCGAGAACAATACGACCCCGATATTCCTCCACACGGGAATATCCTGTACTACACGCGATAGGTGCACTTGCCTCCCTTTCGTTAAAACTCGGTTTCTAACAAAATAAAAACGCTCTTCTTTTTCTTTATAAAATAAAATCCCACTCATCATAAAATAAAATAAAAAGAAACCTGCGCGTTTTAACCATCAAGTTTTTGGCGCATATCGATGTGCGGGCTAATACCCCCATACTTAAGCTTTTGCTATTCCAGAGAAAAAGTTGGAGAAAAACCTATAAGGAATAAAAAAGAATCCTAAATTTAACTAACGCTTAACTTAATTGTACGAAAGATCGAAATGAATTTCTGGGGTCTCATAATTAAATCTTAACTTATGAAAATGTTAGAATAGAGGAACTGTTTCAAAAAAATACTTCTTAATGAAAAAATAAAAAGGGAAAATTATTTTGTTAGTTTAACAAAAAATGGATTTGAATTATCGAAAAATCTTTAGCTAAAAAGAAATTGACAGGAAATAATTCAATTTAAAAATTATGCTCTCAAAAAGTTTTAAATTAATTTTAGAATTATGAAAACTATATAAGTGGATTGGCGGATATGAAGAAAGCTTTGATTTTGAGGCGAGGTAATTTTTTCTCGAACCTCCAAATTTTTTGAATAATTAGGAAAATGAAATCTTATTTTCCTAACATATTTTTTCTTTTTTCTTCTTTCTTCATAAATATAAATAAACCCAATGCATATGTATAGGAGTAATGAATTTTATCTTCTTACTCCTAACATACAATCTTTTTAAACTATTGGGTGCCTATGTTTACGGGACGAAATCTTATCCCCATTGACATAAGATCTTTTAAGGGTGAGTGGGGAATCATGCCTATTAAGGTATTAAAAAAAAGTGGAAGCGATGAATTTCTAAAAGAAAACTAGAGTTTAATAAAAAAATTCGAGAGCAACCTTTTTAATTTGAACGTTCCTACGTTTCTAAAAGCATAAGTAGAAATAATGTAAAATCCATAAATGTTATTTTCTAACATAAAGACATGCTTTTATTCAAAAAATTAGAAGTGATAGTGAGAAAAACAAGTTCCCTATAATAAGAAAAAGCCATAAAAAATTCTTAAAAATCTTAACCCCAGAAATCAAAGTTATCGAGCTACAATTAATAAACAAATAGTAAATAAAGAATTAATTAAAATTCGCTTATAAATAAACTCGAAATGATTATTTTGGAGAGCAAAGAGGTTAAGAAATAAGGGATTCGAATTATTTAACTCAAAATTTTTTTTTATTGATTTTTGGAGTTTTTCTAAATTTTTTGATATTTTGGGGTTATTTTCATTTTTTTGGAATTTTTTTAAAGGTTATGCAAAAATTTTTTGAGTTTTTTGAGTTAAATTTTTTTTTTTGAATTTTTAGATTTACATAAATATTTACAAGAAAAGAGAGAGAATTTTTACAAGATAAGAAAGAGAAGTGGAAAGAGACGAGAATATTTACAAAATATTCACAAAGTAGAAAAAGGATCGCCCACGAATAGACTCTTATCTGTGGTTGGTTCGATGAGTCGAACGTCGCAGAGCGATGTTTTTATTTTTTTGAAATTTTATTTTTATTATTATTATTTAAAGCATGAAAATATTTTTTTGAAATTTTTAATTTTTGCAAAATTTTTGGAATTTTTTATTAAGTGCGGGAATTAAAAGGACAGAAAATAGGAAACACCCCCATACTTAAGTCCAACATTGTCCCCAATGTTGCACTAAATAGGAGGAACAGGATATATATATAAAAAAGACAAAGCAGTTATGTACAAAAAATAAATAAAAATAGGGGTTTAGAAATCTTCCCTAAATCGCGTTCGGGGAAGCCCGTTAAGTATTGTCCTGCAAAAGTTAAAAGTAAAAGCAAAAATATAATATAAAAAACGGAAAAGAAAAATTCGGCGAAAATGGTGCGGGTGATAGGGGGGCAAGTGGGTGTGACTCGTAAGCTAACGTCTTAGCTAAGTGAGCGCGACCGATATGTGATCCCCTAGCGCTCACGATTGTGAAGCGCGCCCAAACAACAAAATAAATACATAATTAATAATTTTTGTTGTTTTATATATTTTTTCTTAATTTTTTTTTTGAATTTTTAGAGATATTTTTTTTTTTTGATTTTTTGAAAATAAAAATAAAAAGAAAAAAAGGAAATAAGTTAAAGGCAAAATAAAAATGAAAGATATATATATTTTTTGAATTTTAAATTTTTTGATGAAAAGAAAGATAAAATTTTTTTTTATCATTTTTTAAAGTTTTTTAAGTTTTTTATTTTTTTTAGTTTTAAAGATTTAAAGTTTTTTATTTTTTTTAGTTTTAAAGTTTTAAAGTTTTTATCTTTTAGGTTTTTGGTTTTTTTTAAGTTTTAAATTTTTCTGATTTTTTTGTTTTAAAGTTTTTAAATTTTTTATTTTATATGTTTTTGATATTTTTTTAAGTTTTAAATTTTTCTGATTTTTTGTTTTAAAGTTGTTAAATTTTTTTATTTTTTGATTTTTTTTAAAGTATTTATTATTAATATTAATATTGATATTATTATTATTACGATTAATATAATTTTTTTTGTTGATCAAAAATTTTATATATATATATATATATTAGTAGAAATAAAGGGTAAAATTAATAGGTTTCAGGAATTCAAAATAGTAAAACGATAATATCCCCGGCAACGGCGCCAAAAACTTGATGGTTAAAACGTGGCGGTCACGCCCTAGGTCAGAGTCAAAGCTATTTTGACTGGAGTCTTAATATGATCTGTTTCGAATGGAGATCAATGAGGAGGTGGTTTGAAAGTACATTCGTTTCACAAAGATCATCAATGCCTCTAGATCTCTCGGGAGGATTTTCTTAAATGGGTACTTTGTAAGGAATATCCTGCGAACATTGCCTCTGCGATTCAACCTAAAGGTGTCTGTCATTCCTAAATTTCACGACATCAGTACCCTGGATATATAAAGTCTGATTGGAAACCTAGAAACCCACGAGATCTAACTAGAAAATTCAAGCCGAAGAGTATCCCATTGAATAAAATAAGAAGGCACTAAAATTGAAGACTGGTAAAGAAAAAGAGGTAACTGAGGATACTAATGATGAGGAGTATCTTTATGCCCATGGATTCAAGAAGTTCATGAGGAAACCAAAGAGGTGAGATAAGTTTGCAAGATTCATGAAGAATGGCACAAAAGAGAAGAAGGCATGGAGCAAACCATCAAAAGTGGCAAAGAGTGATGAAGAAGAATCCTCCCTTGAGTTCTTCCACTACCACAAATCCTGACACTTCAAGCATGATTGTCCTAAGCTTCTAATGGAGAAAAGGGAAAGTAATACCAGTGGCATGGGGTTGAAAAATATTCTAAAGGCATCAACCTTGTACGACACATCAATAGACAAGTTTGACATGCCAAGCTCGAGTAGTGAAGAAGAGGAAAATTTGCTCCTCTTGGGAAAAACCAAGACGAGTCTGATAATGAAAAAAGTGTCCATTGTGATACTGAGGTAACTCCTCCCACTTACGAAGAACTTTATGATTTTTACGAAAAATTATGTGATATATAAGATGATTTGAGTAATAAAAATAAAATCTTTAATCTAAAAATAAGCAATGAAAAAGTATTTAAAATGTCTCAATAATGAACTGATTAAATTTGGAAAAGAGAAGATCGAGTGCCAAGAACATTCTCACTCTTTGAGCACAATGAAATAATTGGAAGAGAGCCTCTCTAAGACTTCCTCCAAAAATGAAACTCTTACAAAAGGTAGGAAGGACTTGGAAAGGAAGCTATAGTCTTCTCTTAGACATATTGAGAATGGAAAGAAGCAAATCGCAAACCAGCGTGTGATGCTTATAATGGAAAATTCTATGTTAAAGGCGAAGATTCATAACAAAAACTATGTCATTCAAAAGTTTCGAATAGTCCAAATATCAATTAATATGCTGCTAGGGTATCAATGTTTGGGATCTGGAAAGATCAGGCTAGGATACAAACATGTGAACCTATAGCTCGACGATATCACTATCATCTGTAATATCTCTTCTCCAGAAAATCAGAACAATAAGCTTCAGAAACGTAAACTGAACCATGTAAAAGATGGAAGATGATGTCCACCTTCCAGCATGAGTTCAAATAAAGCGCAAAATATGGCATACACTGCCTATGTCAAGTGTGCCAAATGTAATAAGATTGGTCACACTTCTGGCTCTTCGTAGAAGAAAGGATTATCAAAATTTACTCAAATTTGGATGCCATAGTCGACAACCTATAATATGGGTGGAACAACTTGGGTAAAAAGATCTTTACCCTTATCCACCTTTTAGGTGTGTTGGGAGGCTAAGGACAAGGAGAATGTGTGGTACTTGGATTCTGGGTGCTCTAAGCACATGACTGGTGATGAAGACATGTTCCTTAGCCTGGAGAAGAAGAAAGGAGGCATGGTTACTTTTGGAGATAACAACAAAGGACGCATTCTTGGTATCGGCGCTATAGGTAACAAAGTATTTTCTATTTCAAATGTACTGCTTGTAGAAGGTTTAAAGCAGAATTTAATTTCTATTAGTCAACTTTGTGATAAGGGCTTTAATGCATTGTTTGAAATCTCTTCAAATACATGCAATATTATAGATGCTAAATCGAACAATGCATTGCTCACTAAACATAAAGACCATAATGTCTATACCATTAAGTTTGACGACATCTCTTTGTCTAATTTAAAATGCTTAGTTGCTAAAAAATGAAGAGTTAGAACTTTGGCAAAGGAGAATCAGTCATTTTTGGAGTAAACTAATAGTCAAACTAGCGAAATAAAAACTAATTTGTGGACTTCCAAAACTAAGCGGTAGTTTGTCTTCTTTATGTGCTCCTTGCTAAAAGGGAAAATTCAAAAATCATCCTTTAAAAGTAATAAGTGATATTTCCATACTTAGACTACTTAAATTAATTCACATGGATCTGATGGGTCATCTTAGCACAGTAGTCTATGTGGGAAATGATACACATTTATGTTTATAGACGATTACTCACATTTTTGTTGGAGCATTTGTTGGATCCCCAGTTTGGATTTTGGCTCGGTTCACTATTAGGTTATTGAACCACCTTGTATAGACTATGGTCAATTTGTTAGTTCTAAGGTCTAGGTTAGTTTGACTATGTTAGACATCATTAATCCTGGCCTCAGAAGAATTCACAGATTCAGATTTAGAAGAAATGCAGTTTTAGAGAGTTCAGAAAATCTATTCGAAGTTCTTTGAACTCAGCTCGACGATCATTGATCTCAGATCTACGAACTCAGAGTTTCAACTTTGAGCTGAGCTCAACAAAATACGAGATCAGGTCGACGATCTTCCCTCTTCTACTCAGATTCTCTGGTCGATGAAAGTCTATCACAGCTCGACGAACATGGAACCCAGTATTAACAGTTATTTTTCCAGAACGTTGATTTCTGAGATCAGCTTGACGAAGAAGATTTCTTAGCTCAAAGAACATGGAGTTCAGGTCGACGAAATCTATCCTGAATTTGACTAATTCCTTTCAAAATCAGTTTGTAATATTTTCTATCAGCATGACTTCAAACAATTTTATTCTAAGGCAGTAATTATTTGATAATTAATACTCATATTCTCAAGAATATAACCGTTTCTTGGTAGCATTAATTATGGCTTTCACAGAATTAATTACTTGGCTTATTTACTGGGACAGTTGAGGAAACATATTAAAGACAAATTCCAACCTTTCAACTCCAAGGATTTCAGCAGTAAATCAAGGATATTATTCAAATTCAAAGGCTGAAATCTATTCAGAATATAAAAAGATCTTTTTCAGAAAAAGAAGACAATATACAACTACTGATACATGACACAGAGAAGAAATTCTTTTTGCTATTGTGCTTACAGGATATTGAAGAAGAACGTCTCACACCCATCTTCAGTCTTCTTCAGTTTCTGCCTCAGGACTTTTCAAGAGACAACAATCAACATCTATCTAAAAGATCCTGAAGATCAATAATCCAAGTTGAAGGCCTATACCCTATGCAAAGCTTCCAGCTTCCTGAAAAAATCTTCATCTCAGGGGGAGCATTGACATCATTGAAATCCACTAGTCTTCTCAGTGCTATTGAGAAAGAGAAGACAACGTAACTTTTCATTTCCAACTGTAAAAAGGGTTTTTAACTCCCTTCAAATATTATCATTTGGTTATCAATTCTCGTTATCAAAAGACTTGTGTTGGTTTTTGGGCACCTGATCAAAAGCTCAAAGGGTTGTGAGATCACCCTTGAAATAGATCTTGTGGTGACTGGGCACCTAAGGAAAAAAATTGTGGTGGCAGGGCACCTGAATAAAAACCTTTTAGTGGATTCCTACCAAGGTGGTAGAGAGTGGATGTACCCTATTTTGAGTAACCACTATAATTTCTTTGTGTCATCTAGTTGTTCTATTTCATGTTTTGTTGTGCTGTGATATTTTTGTTTTTACTTCTCTTTATATACTTTAATATAACTTATATTAATTTCGCTATAAAAACTAAAGATTGTTTTTAAAACACTCTATTCACCCCCCCTCTTGAGTTAAGAAGATCTATCCCCTCTCTTTCACCATTTTTCTTGCTAATAAATCTGACACATTATTTAAATTCTCTAATTTGTGCACTAGATTATAAAATAAATTGGAACTAAAAATAAAATGCATACGGTCTGATCACGTGGTAGAACTTGAGAATGAAAATTTTTCAAATTTCTATAATAATTTAGGAATTTGGCACGAGTTTTCAGCCCAATGCACTCCACAGTAAAATGGAGTAGTAGAAAGGAAGAACTAGACACTCCAAGAATTAGCTTGTAGAATATTGGCCGAGTTTGGCTAGCCTCAATATTTTTTGGCTAAAGCGGTCAACACTGCATGTTATGAACCAGACCATGCTTCTCCCTATTCTAAAGCGTACCCCATATAAGCCATACCATGATAAAAAGCCGTCTTTATCCTTTTTAGAGTCTTTGTTTGATAATATTTCATTTTAAACACCAAGGATAATTTAACAAAAATTAATGAAAAATCTGACCTAGGCATCTTTTTAGGATATTCCTCCATGAGCCGTGCCTATATGGTCCACAATAAAAAAACCTTGGTTGTAGAAGAATCAATTGATGTTCACTTAAACGAAATCACTCCAAAAGAAGACCCTAAATTAAATATAGTTGGCAATGAAATTATCTCTCAAGTAGAGGAGAGTGTGACGAGAGATGTAGTAGGTGACGACTTAGGTGATACGGAATGATATAAGCCTCCAAATGAACTAAATTTTTCAAAAAATCATCCTCGAGAACTCGTAATTGGAGTGCCTTCATATAGGATTAGAACTCGTTCATCCGTGCATGAATCGATTTCAAATTTATTTCTTTCATCTCAAATTGAACCAATAAACATTTCTAAAGCACTAGAAAATGAGTCTTGATTGTTGGGTCCATTAATCACAATGTCCCAAATTTTAAGAAGACCCAAAGACAATAGTATACACGTGTTTGTATTTGATATATGTTCAAGTTCAATATATAAAGGTTGTATACTATTCCATGATTAGACAGATTAATTGGGTCAGAACATTAGTTGGAGTCAAGACAGGACAAATTAGAGAGGTAGAAAGTTTTCTACGTCCAGAAGCATTGAGTCAGTAAACTTCACTCAACGATAGAGGCCTAGATGCATTGATAGAAGATCAGGCATTCAAAGCCTCAGTGGTGCTGGACTCAAATCTGGCTAAGTCTAGAAGCGTTAAGTGAAGGTCTTTCACTCAACGCCTACTCAAAGGAAATCTGTCGAAGAACAGAAGCGTTGAGTTAAGAAGGCTCACTCAACGCCTTATTAAAGATACAACAAAGTGCATAAGCATTGAGTGCAAAAGGTTCACTCATTGCCTTTATTCAGAAATTCTATACAGGTCCAGAAGTATTGAGTGTAAAAGGTTCACTCAATGCCTTTAGTCAGGATAACTGCCAAATCTAGGAGCGTTGATTGAAGAAGGTTCACTCAACGCCTTCAACCCAAAGAATTCTGCTAATAACAAAAGCATTGAGTGATGAAGGGTCACTCAATGCATTAACAGTTAAGCTATCAAAGGCAATATCATTGAGTGATGAAGGGTCTCTCAATGCCACAGGAGTTATATAGTTATTCAGCTAAGTGAATTTACATTGAGTCACAAGACTTCACTCAACGCCTATGCCATTTATATGGTGAAAATTGCTAAGCCCACAAGCACTGAGTCATGCTGACAAAATCCAAAATTCTAATTTAGCGTGTTTTGCTCATTAAAGGACAAATGACATCGCATACCTTGTACTATGTAGTTAATGAAAAAGCTACTTTATAATTGCTTATTCTACCTGCACATTTAGAAAAAAGAGGCGTTGAACTACGGGATATAAAATGTCTTTGTAAAGAAATTAAAAACAAGTTCAGCATACAGATCATCGTTCTTGTTGGAAAAGTTTTTGAAATCAAAAAACTCTAAGGAGTCTTCAACAAGAACTTAAACAATAATTTTCTAGAAGGCTCAGTTAGCAGAGAACTCTTGATTATTGTTATTCTTCTTCAAGGTTGTTGTACTAAACTTATGATCAACACAAGCTTGAAGAAATAGAGTTATGCAGTAGATCTTCTCAGCCAGAGCAAAACAAACTTGAAGATCAATATTCTTTGTGCTGCGAAGAGTTAGGGCTGGTTATACATAGTCTAGGAAGGTGACTTAGAGGACTATTTCTCTGGATTCAATCTCAATAAAACTTTATTCAAACTGTATGTTGGGTCCATTGCCCACAGTGTCCTAGATTTGTGGAAGTCAATCTTGTCAATGATGTACATATAGTTTTAGTTGACAGTGATGGGACAGGTAGCCTAAGTGGCCAATCAATCCCAGATGATTTATAGCACGGAATGAAGCCTATACAGTCAATGCCAAAGCAGTGGCAAGCTGAGAAAGTGCCAAAGCCCACGGGCATTGAGTGAAGTCAACTCACTCAATGCCATATTGCAAAAAGGCTATGAGTTGAACTGGATTCTGAATTCGTGGAACTAAGTCCAGAGTTTGTCGAGCTGAGCTCATCATTCGTCGAACTCAGTTCAGCATTCGTCGAACTCTGTTCAGAGTTGTGTGAGGAAGAAATGTGGCAAAGTCCACAGGCAATGAGTGAAGGTCATTGACTCAACGGCATAGCCTCAAAAGTGTTAAGTAATACTCAGTCAGTCAAAGCTAGTGTTTTTAAACACAGATATTTGGCTAAGGCAAAAAGCGTTGAGTGAGACGTGCTCAGTCAACGCTCTCAATGCCTAAGATGCTAGAGAGGCAAAATATTGGCTAAGGCAAAAAGCATTTAGTGAGGCGTGCTCACTCAACGCTCATGATGCCTAAATTGCAGAAATCTTTTCAAAGGCATACAATATTGAGTGATGAAGACACACTAAATGCTCTCAACGACAAAGAAGCAGGAAGATTTTGCTAAGGAAAAAAGCATTGAGTGAGGCTTGTTCAGTCAACACTCTCAACGCCTTGATATATAAAATCTATCTAAGTGTTTTGGCATTGATTGAAGCTCATTCTCTCAACACGTATTCTACTGATGCACGATTTTGTCTAAGTCCACAGGTGCTGACGTAAGGAAAATTGACAAAGTCAACTAAGTTCAAATCAGGTATTGAGAAGCTACATAACATGACAAACTCTGTCGTAAAGCTACTGTACGTCTTCTTCCATTAAAGCACGGTGCAGCTGGAAGCTGCAGGTGGGGCCCACTATTCTCTAAGAGCCATTGATCGGCAAACTACAAAAGGAAGTGATGGGCCAAGAAGCAAGAACTTTTAGTTAGGGTTTTTCCTGTGAAAAGAAAAAGAAACAGAACTTCATCTTCCTCGCCATTTTTCTGTCGAGAAAAAGCATGAAGCCTTAAAGCAAAGAAAAGTTCAGATAGTTGTGTCATATCCATCTGGCGCAGCGGGATCAGAAATTGTTCTGAAGAAATAAGAACCTTCAACCTTCGGCAAGTTCAATTAGCTGCTTGAAGACTCAAGATAAATAGATCTTTATTCTTCTACAATAAGTTTAGTAGCAAGCTTCTGAGTTCCTCCAGCAAGGTTTTTCTCTACTGTGAGGAGAGTTAGAGCAGAAATTTCTCATCTCTAATTATTGACACAGAGAAATATCTCTGTGTCAAAGTTAATTAAATTATTTCTTATTGTAGGATCCTTCTGAATCTGAGCTGTAGGGCCTAGGGTTGAGGTAGGGCAAATTTGATTGAGCTCTAGGAGAGGTCTCCTCTCTGAGTGTAGGATCCTGCTACGATCTGAGGTAGGTGAGTTTTACTCACTAATAAGTAGGGCAGTATTGTTTGAGCTATAGGAGAGTGAATCTCTCTGAGTTGTAGGAGGAAGTTTGCTCTGAGGTAGGGATATCCTCCATAGCCTGAGTGGTAGGGCTTAATTACCTGAGGTAGGTTATACTTGTATCATTGAGCATAGGCCCTAGTTGATGAGGTGTAGGTCTTGGAGGGAACTGAGAGATCTGAGGTGTAAGATCCTTGGAGCATTGTTTTACAGAAGTGCCTTGAGTAACAGGAAGTTAGCATGGTGTGAGGAGAGTGGATGTACCCATAATTTTAGGGAACAACTATAAAATACTTGTGTGCAATTTTGTGATTGTTTTTTGTTTACTGTTTCTTAAAAGCTTTATATATTCAATCCCAAAGTAACTTAAGAAGAAATAAAAAGAAACTCAAAAGACCTAGACAAACCTATTGACCCCCCCCCCCTCTAGGTTGCTTGCTATCTTGAAAATAAGTTCTTTCAAGTGGTATCAGAAGGAGGTTACTCAAAAATGAATTTAACAATCTGAGTGATCTCCAAAGGTATCTGCATTTAGGTGATCATGGTCTCTGGAGAGAGTCATAGAGAGCTGAGTTCCATGAAACTCGCCATCTACAGGAAGGATTATTTTGGAATTTAGAAAGAAAGGGTGAGGCTATTTATGGAAGCCTATGATCCAAGGATCTTTACAACAGTTAGGGAGGGACCTGTCATTCTTATGAAGGTCTCTACTTTGAATTCCAACATCAAGACACAAAAAACATACTCTGAAATGACAAAAGATGAAGTCATCTTAGCTAGCTTGGACAAGAGAGCACAAAACATCATTGTCAGTGCATTAGATTATACAACGTTTTAGAACATGGTTCACTACAAGACCTCAAAGGAGATGTGTGATACTCTTGTGGTCTACATGAAGGGTACTGAAGAGGTAAGAGATGTTAGGAAGTCTCTGCTCAACCAGAAGTATGAGGCTTTTAGGCAAAATCTGAAAGAGAACATTGCTGCCTGCTATGAAAGATTTTTCAGTATCATAAATGAGTTGAAGACCTATGGGAGGGTCTTCAATAATTATGAAATAAATGACAAGTTTCTCAGATCTCTCACAAGACACTGGGATAATACGATCTATTCTATAAGAGAGGTTGCCAAGCTTGCTGAAACTCCTCCCCAAAAATTGTTTGGAAAGTTGCTCTCCTATGAGATGCACATAGCTGCCAGGAAAGAGGAGGCGACCACCAGCAAATCGCAAGCCAAGGAAAAGTCCTTGGCCTTTAGAGCAGAAAGAATAAGGAAGGGAAACGAGAGGAGTCCCTCTCCTCCAAGAAGACCAGCTGAGTCAGTCAGCACAAAATCAGAAGCATCAGATAGCAGCATGTCTGATGAGTATTTTGTAGTTTTCTCCAGGAAACTCTAGAGGCTGATGAAGAAGAAGCATTAGAATAAGAGGCCTTCCAATTCCACTCATCATAAGAAGAATGTAACGCCCCTTATTTTCCGATAATTTTTTAATCCTCTCAGTGACGTTATAATGATGTAAGGGGAGTTACGTTATCGTGGAGTTGACGACGCGTTGCCGTTAGTGCGTTTTTACGTCTGTTCGTTCGAGTCGGCCAAATTTTTGAATCCTTGTCAAAAAGGGAAATTTTCACGTTAGGAAATTAAATTAATTAATTTTTGACATGATCGTCAAGTTTCGTTGCGATACAAGCAATATTCGAGCCTCTGCGAATTTCCGAAGTTTTGTAGAATTTATGTTCGCCATAGAATTTGAAAATTTATATCTCGAGAACGACATGTCCAAATTTGGTTCCGTCTTTGCCATTGGATTTGTAGCGTAAGCGTTCGCCTACACTGCGATTTTTTTTATTCGGCACGCGTTTGGCCCTTCTGTTTTGATCTCGTATTTCATTGTTCAAAAATAGAAATATGATTATTATAATATTAAAGCACTATTCAAAAATGTCATTTACTATTCATCTCTATACTTCAATTTTTTGGATATATTTGTAAAAATTCACTTTTCATGCAACTAGTTAATATCTTCTTCTCGGGTAATGATAGCTTCTTCTCGAGTAACCTGCAGGCCTTCCCATGAAATCTGAAATTTTGTACTCGAGAACTCTTATATCTTCTCGTGAAATCCGGTTCTTGTACTCGAGAACTCCATTCCTTCTCGGGAAATCTATTTGGCAAGTACTTGAGACCTTAATGCCAGTTCTCGAGAGGTCTAATATTGTTCTCGAGAAATCCCTTTCCCTTCTTGAGAAATTCCTGTGCTCCTCTCGAGAAATCCATTTCAGCCTGCTTTTGAGTACCGTTTTGAGAGTCAAAACTGCATCATTTGGAAAAATTGTTAACATGGATTTTGTTCTTCTTGACGAGATCTACAATATCCGTGTTGATCACTTTTCGGTTCGGTGAAAAATTTTGCCTCTAAATTCTTTTTCTGCGCACCTGCACTTAAATTGCCCGCGTCTTTCCTATTTAAACAAAAGAAATTATATATATATATTCTTATACTTAAGATAAATAGAACCGCCCCCCCCCCCCTCCACTCATTTTCATCTACTTCCCCAAGGTCAAGACCGAACCAGAGAACCGAGAGCGAAAGATAGAACATCCGTTCGTGAATCTTCCGATTGCCGCCATCGGAGCTACGGTGCTCGGAATTGCAAATCAATCATAGATCCGGAAAGCTCTGGCCGAGATCTTCACGATCGTGGTAAGTATTTCTCATTTTGTAGAAATTTTTCGTTAGGGTTTTTGGCCCTAACCACTTTTTTTGCCAAATCCTTGTAGATTCTGCTTCCCCGCGCATTCTTTTGGCAAGATCTGCGATGTGGAGTCAATTGGAAGACCGATTAGAGTAGAAACCGAGGAAAGTGATGTTCTTGCTCTCCCTCTTGCTCTTTCCTTCCAAATTTTTAAACATTTTTTTTGGGTTGACATGTTTAAATTTCTTAGAAACTTATTTTGAATTTCTAATTTATTTTTCTTGGATTATGACGTGTGTTTCACCTAGAACCATTGATCCCAATTTTATCTCAGAAAGTGGGAAAAAAATGTAGTGGTTGTGTCTCTTTAACCATCGAGTCATTTTGATCATTGCGACACCTTTTGTGTCCCGTTATTTTGATAGCGCCGCACCTGGCTTAACACTTGCAATGTCCTTATACAGTCAAGTCATCTGTTGACCGTTAGTCTATGATGAATAAAAGAAACTCTGCGTGTATAATCATGTAACTAAAGAAGCTCTGATGGTCGGTGCGTGTTGGGGTATCTCCCTCAGCACAGTGCCTTATGGTTGAGTCTGCGCTCATTGTCAACCTTCATCCCCGACAAATTACCTTAGCAATTGGTTTCTGCGCGTTGGTGTTTCTCCCTCGGCACGGTGCCTTTTGGCTGGGTTTGTGTGCGTTGTGCAGCTTTTTTTCACTGACATAGTACTCTTTCATATTGAGCTGATCAGTCTCATTTTAAATGATGAATAACATGAATAATAAAGAAGGATGAATGTCTGAAATTCTGATGTTTGACACTCTGTTCTGTCTAGTTGTTGGGATTTGCCTTTCTTACTCAGCTAGATTCACTGTTTTGTTTCTATTGCTCTGTTACTGACCTTTTGTTGCAGTCATCTTGTAGATTTTCGTTCACCTTGAGGTTTGTTTGGTCTACCTTTACTTTTTGCACTACTTGTAACTTGCTTCTGAGGTGTTCTTCTTTTGAATGCCTCAGGTCAAGAGTAGTAGCAGGTTTAGCTGATAGTGTTGTACTTCTGGTGTTGGGAGTTGTCGCGGTCGTTTGATTCCACCTCAGAGCATTGAGGTAGTTGTCTTTGTTTAGACTTATCGGATTTTCCTATGGGTTCGTGTCAGCTGTTGGCACCCATAGTCTTTGACTTTTGGTGTTAGAATGCTTGTTACTTTTACTGCTATTACTTATTACTTATTTATACTTGCTCTCTGGGAAGGATGTATGTTAGGATTCATATAGTTACTTTTAAGTATATAAAATTGCATTTTGGAATATTGACATGGCATAACTTTTAACTACAAAACTTACTACTTTTAAGCGTTATAAAAGTCTTTTTATTTATATTAAATGTAGAAGTCACATCATCTTTATAATATGCTAGGCTTTCATTCTCATATAGGATAACAAATGAATCAAACAAAGTATTTTCCACTGCATAAAATTATATATTTTCTCACCTGTGGATTAGTGATCCACCAGAATGAGGTAGATGGTCAATAACTCAAAGAAATTTTATTTATTTTTAAACTTAACTTCAAAAGTCTCTTACATAAAGAAAATGTGAGGAAGAGTCGCCTGAGCGTCTACAGTTGTCCCCTGCACGGCGTGGAATCACGACACGTATTTTCTCTTACTCTAACGTATTATTTAATACAAAGAAAATGCGGGTTATGACAAAGAATCAGTCCAAGACTGATAGGTATGGTTCCAAACCTAATAAATATAACTCTTCTAAAGTAGTTTGCTACTATTGTAGTAAGCCTAGGCCTATGATAACTAAATTCCCAGATAAGAGGAAGGAGGATGAGGAGAAGAAGCAGCATTAATACAAAGGGAAGAAGGAGAAGTTTTTGATTGCTAAGAAGGAAAAGAGTTGGACAGACTAATCATAATCTGATTCTTAATAAGAGGAAGCGTACATTGGGCTAGTTACTGCTGCTAAAGATAAAGTTATTGCAGTAGGAGATGTCAATCCTCTATTGAGCATAGGAATCAGAGTCCTTCTGACACTATCAGACAGTGACTCAGAGGATGATGAAGATGTCTACATCTATAGAGGGCTGATGGCAATGACAGATGAACAGGGCAGTCAAGATCAGCATGGTTAAAGCAAGGTACATTCTTTACCCAATTCTGCTTCTAAGTCTCAGTATGAGACCATTCCATGCTTAAAAACCTCTTCACCCAGTGGGGAAGAAGATTTTGGATCTGAAGGAGATGTCAATAAACTTATTGACAAGTATGGAGAACTTCTGAATGCCTTTAAGATGGTCAAGAAGTTTTCTAAGAAGCAAGCTAAAGATATTTCATCTCTTAAGCTTGTAGTTGCCCAGCAAACTGTAATAGCTAATTTGCTGGATTAGAAAGCTTGGGAAATAAGCTAACTAAAGTCCCTCTTGGACATCCAGATAGCCTCCATCAAGCAAAAGAACTATCTCATCAGGGAACTTGAATATAGGCTTGAGAAGGAGAAAAGAATAGTGGCTAGCTATTCTAAGCCAAGTACTGTACTCCCATTAATAGACACGTTCTCCTCTCAAAAGGGAAAGATGGGGTTGGGATTCAAGGGAAGCACAAGAGTTGCTCCTTTCAAAAGGAAGGGCAAAACTCCAGCTCCATCTCATCTTATTGCTTCCAAGCCTCCCATCCTTTTAAGAAAAGTTCTGTTACCTTCTAATTAGTATGACAAGGAAAGCTCTTATGGTAACTGGGAGAAGGGTTATTCATTTGGAGTGAACAAAGATGTTCACTGCCATGTTGAATGTTTTAGCAGGGTGTGTTCCTTCAAGGATGCCAATGAGAAATTTCAAATGGCCTAATCTAGAGAATTTGTTTTTGGTGCTTCATCCCCAACTCTCAAGAATGTTTCTGCAGCCAAGACTCAGAATCTGATAGTAAAGATTCAGACTAAGGGCAAGTCTAACAGTCAGGATCATTTGGGCATATTTGAAGCCATCAGAAGCATACTTTCTGAAAATAACCTTGTTGTTGCTGACACTCAGAGCAGACCAAATAAACCAGCTGCAAAACATTCCTTCAGTCAAATTATAGCTGAAAGAAATAAGAAAAAGGCTGCAACACATCTTCCTCCTATTAGGACTGCTGCTAACCAACCTACAAAGACTACACATAAGAGAAGATATAACATACATGATTGTTGGTGCTGTGGTAAGATAGGGCATTTTGCCATTGACTGTTGGCACAATCCCAATATGGCTAGAGCTAGGGTCAATCCACCTATCAGAAATTCTGCTAGTTGACATGTTCAGTTTCATACTAATATGCACCTAGGACAAATTAAATATTGGGGTCCTAAGGTTAAGTAAACTTTATATTGCAGGTTAGTCCAAGAGGCCATACCCCTATATAGTACTTAGACAGTGGTTGTTCCAGGCACATGACTAGAACAAGGAGCAACTTGAAGGAGTTTACTCCAGTTAAAGATGGACCCAAAGTCATCTTTGGTGGTTCAGATAGAGGGGTAACCAGAGGATATGTCGAAAGATAGGGGATAGATCTTAACTTTCTTCTAAACTAGAGTTAATGTAAAAAGTCACAGCACAAAGGTAAAGAAGGAAAAGCAAGCACACAGACGACACAAGGATTACAGTGGTTCCCCAATAAACCATGGTACGTCCACTTTACTACCACTCTAGTAGGAATCCACTGCAGGTTTTTGATTAGGTGCCTTTCCATCACAAGATCTCTTTCAGGTAGATCTAGAGACCCTTTGAGCTTTTGATCAGGAGCCCAAAATCTAATAGGTTTTTTATCAAGTGCCCTATCACCAAGAGTTCACTTTTGAAGGGAGTGATAACCCTGTATAGATGGAAAATAGAAAGATGATGGTGTTCTTCTCTTTCAATGATCTGAGAGAAGATTAGTGGATTTGATGATGTCAAATCTCCCCCTGAGATGAAGAATTGTTCAGGAGTGGAATCTTTGCTTCATGGTTTAGGCCTTCAAACTTGATGTTGCTCTCCAGGAAGCTTCTAGACTGATATTTTATTTGTTGTTCTTGGAAGCCTGAAGCAGATGATGAAGAAATCTGTGAGAAACTGAGCTATGTTATTCTTCACTGATTGCTAATTGTTATTGTTTCTCTTTCTTCTTTTTCACTGCTTCATCCCTTTCTCTTTTTTTTCTGTAACAAAATATCTATATAAATGTCTGAACATGATTCAAACATTTGAATTCACTTTGACATTAATGGCTGAATCATTTCCGAGAAGGGAAAGAACCTTGGGAGTTAATTAGCTTTTAATCCATATTAAATGCTACCCTTCAACGACAATATTCAAATGAAAATATATGGTATAAAATCTTAGAATAATAAAGCCTGTAATTAAGGCCTTAATTAATTCTGCCAACTGTAAATAAATCTCTGTCTGTAAGACTACACAGATTTTGTCGACCTCAGCTCAGAGATCGTCGACCTGAATAAACTTTGCGTCGAGCTGAGATTCTATCCTGAGATCAACTATCATCGACCGTAGATTGGAGATCGTAGAGCTAAACTTAGAGATAAAACTTTGAGTTTCGTCGACCTGAGTTCGACTATCATCGAGCTGAGTTCGACTATCGTCGAACTGATTTTCTACTCTTGACAAAATTGATTTCTGCATGATTTCTCTGGAGTTCTTTTGAGGCAGACCTAGAAATTATCGTATGACCCTGAATATATATTTTGGGTCAATCTAAAACCATCCTAATATTATTCCTTGCCCAAATTCAAACTAGGGTTCCAACATATGGTAAGATTACTAATGGCATAGTCGACATCACAAAGGTGTCGTATGTTGAAGGGTTGCAACACAACCTTATATGTATAAGCCAGCTCTCTTATCTTAGCTATGTTATAGTCTTCCATACGGATGAGTGCCTAAATACGAGGTCAAGTGACCAAGAGGTCATCTTGATAGGTACTAGGAGTGGAAATGTTTATTGCTTAAACTTTCTATGTTTAGATACAGATTCTCCTATCTGTCTAGTGGCAAATGAGAAAGTTTCCCTACTATGTCCAGTGGCTCAAGAGGCTAGCCTATTTGAATTACAGACTATTGGCAAGCTCTTCTGTCAAGAGCTAGTTAGGAATGGGCCCAATGTTAAGTGCTCCATGGAGGGCATTTGCTCAGCTTGCCAAAAGGGCAAGCAGACAAAAGTCTCCTTCAAGGGCATTAAGACCAAAGACTCTGTGAGGTGCTTATACCTCTTGTACATGGATCTATTTTGTCCTATGCCATTTCAGATACTTGGTAGGAAAGTCTATACCCGTATGGTAGTTATTAACTATTATAAGTTTACCTGGGTGTTTTTTCTTAAGAAAAAGGAATGAGACCCTTGATGTCTTCATGAGCGTTGTCAAGCAAATTCAGAATGAGCTTGGCAGTTCTGTGGTCAAAATCAGAAGTGACCATGGGACTGAATTCCAGTCTGATAACAAGACAAGGTTCTTTGAAGAGCATGGGATTCATCAAGAATTCTCTTATCCTAGAACACCCTAGCAAAATGGGATAGTTGAGAGGAAAAATAGGACTCTCATAGAGGTTGGTAGAACACTATTGAGTGATACATATCTACCAGAATATTTTTGGCCTGAGGTCGTAAATACTGCATGTCATGTTATCAATAGAGCCTCTATCACCAAAAGCCACAAGAAGACTCCCAATGAGATCTTGAAGGGTAGAAAACAAAATCTGTGTTATCTTAGAATCTTTGGTAGTAAGTGCTTTGTGCTTCACAATGGCAAGTCCTATGTGACTAAGTTTGCTGTAAAGTCCTTTGATGGAATATTTGTTGGGTAAAGTAATCATAGCGAAGCATATAGGATCTACAACTTGAAAAGCCAAGTTATAGAAGAATCAGTTCATGTAGTCTTTGATGAGTGTATTATGATTAATAGTGGGCTACCAAGCTCCTCTTATTGTACTCCAGGTATAGAATAGATGATGGACAAACTTACCATCAAGGAATCATCAGCTGTTGTCCAAGATGAAGTGGATACTCTAAAAGATCTACCAAGTATACTGGGAGTGGATGAAGATCAACAAGAGGATGCACCTGAAGCTGCACCTGTTGCAGAAAGAAGACTGCCACAAGCATTCAGACATATAAGAGATCATCCAGCACACTAGATCATTAGTGAGGAAAACCATAGAGTAATAACTAGGAGAAGATGTCAGAACACAGCCATGCACTCAAGCTTTCTGTCCCATGTGGAGCCCAAGAAGTTTGAAGAGGCCAATAGAGACTAGCATTGGATCGGAGCTATGTAGGAGGAACTGAACTAGTTCAAGAGGTGCAAGGTCTAAAAACTAGTTCCCAGACCACATGGTCATAATGTCATTAGAGTCTAGTGGATCTACAGGAACGAGCTTGATGAAATTGTCACTATAGTTAAGAACAAAGCCATACTAGTAGCTATGTAGTACAGACGAGAAGAAGGCATTGATTTTGATCAAGCCTTTTCCCCTGTAGAAAGATTGGAGGACATCATATTATTCCTTACATATGCTGCACACAATGGATTCAAGGTCTACCAGATGGTTATGAAGTAAGCCTTCCTGAATGGTGACTTAAAAGAAGAGGTCTATGTTGAGCAGCCTCCAGGTTTTGTAGTTCCCAACTCACCTAATTATGTTTATACACTTAGGAAAGCTCTCTATGGGCTGAAGCAAGCCCCTAGAGCATGGTTTGAGACTTTTTCTGGTTTCCTCATTTAGAATAAATTCTAAAATTGGAATATAGAAAAGACCGTATTCCTAAGGGAATCTAAGGGTAAGATCATCCTAGTTCAGATCTATGTAGATGACATCATCTTTGGATGTACTAATGACTACCTCTATAAAAAGTTTGCTAAACTTATGCAGGGGAAGTTTGAGAGGAGCAGTATGGGTGAACTTAAGTTCTTGGTGTGCCTCCAAGTAAGACAGACTGATGATGGTTTGTCCATATCCCAGTCTAAGTTCACTAGGGAGTTAATAAAGAAATTTGGCTTGGAGAAATCCTTCACCATGAGAACTCCCATGGGGTCAAGTATGCCTGTAGGAAAAAATAAGGCAGGGAAATTTGTTGATGAAACTTTGTATAGAGGGATAATTGGCTCCCTTCTCTTTCTGACTGCAAGTAGGCCAGACATCATGCATGCTATATATGTTTGTGCTAGGTATCAGGCTTTCCCCAAAGAATCTCACTACTCTGCAGCTAAGAGAACTTTAAGGTATCTTAAGTGCACTCTAGATCTTGGCCTATGGTACCCTTGCAATGGTGAGTTTGAACTAACAAGATATTTAGATACAGATTTTGTAGGCTATAAAGAGGACAGGAAGAGAACATCTGGCGCCTGTCAGTTCTTGGGAGGGAGACTGGTATCTTTGAGTAGTAAGAAACAAACAAGTGTTATAATATCAACTGCAGAGTAAGAGTACATCTCAGCAAGTAGCTGTTGTGCTCAATTACTATGGATCTAGTACCAACTTCAAGAATACAACCTCCAGATTAGTAGAACTCCTCTATTATGTGATTCTACTTATGCAATCTCAGTTGATAGGAATGTTGTCTCCCATAGTAGGACTAAGCACATAGAGATTAGATATCATTTCATTAGGGAGCATGTGGAATGTGAAGACATAACCCTTGAGTTTGTTCCAACATACAAACAAGTGGCTGACATATTCACTAAGCCACTAGATGAAGCCAAGTTTAATACCTTCAAATTTGAGTTGGGTATGCTAAACTTAGTATAGCTTCAGTTACACCTCATCTGCTTACAGGTTATTTGGTATTTTGCAGATGTAATTGTTCTTTAAAGAAATGATGATTCTCCAATTGAGGGGGAGCATGTACAGCATAATTCCAATAATTCATTACTACCTAATTGAGGGGGAGCAAATGATAAGATATTTAGATGATCAAATGAATTCTACGAGTTATTTGCTGATGTCAAAAAGGGGGAGAAAAAGAAGATAAGATGATCAGATTAATGCTCTAGTTTGAAAGCAACAATTAAGGGGAAGCAGGTGCAGTGATGTTCCACTCTGCAGGCAGGGAAGTATGGTAACTATAGATCATTTCTCAATTGTATAGTTTTTAAGCTTATTACTGCATGGTTCTGTGTATGTCATTGACTCAATTGCTTAATAGTTTTGATATCCTCAAATAGGGGGAGATTGTTGGGTCCATTGCCCACAATGTTCTAGATTTGAGGAAGTCAATCTTGTCAATGATAAATATATAGTTATAGTTGACAGTGATGGGACATGTAGCTTAAGTGGCCAAGTCAGGTAAACACTCACCTAAGATGTGGACTGATAAAAATCTATCTAAGTCCACAGGCATTGAGCAAAGGTTACTCACTCAACGCTAGATGACTTATAGCACTGCTGAAGCCTATACAGTCAAAGACAAAGTAGTGGCAAGCTGAGAAAGTGGCTAAGTCCACAGGCATTGAGTGAACTCAACTCACTCAATGGCATATAGCAAAAAGGTTGTGAGTTGAACTGGATTCTGAATTTGTTAAACTAAGTTAAGAGTTCGTCGAGCTGAGCTCACCGTTCGTCAAACTCAGTTCAACATTCGTCGAACTCAGTTCAGAGTTATTTAAGGCAGAAATGTGGCTAAATCCACAGGCGTTGGGTGAAGGTCATTCACTCAATGTAATAGCCTCATAAGTGTTGAGTAACACTCAATCAGTCAAAGCCAGTGTTTTAAACATAAATATTTGGCTAAGGAAAAAAGCGTTGAGTGAGGCGTCTATAAACGCCAAAGATGTTGGAGAGGCAGAATATTAGCTAAGGCAAAAGGCGTTGAGTGAGGCGTGCTCACTAAACCCTCTCAATGCCTAAGTTGTAGAAAGCATTTCTAAGACAAACAACGTTGAGTGATGAAGGCACACTCAACGCTCTCTATGCCAGAGAAGCAAAAAGATTTTTCCAAGGAAAAAAGCGTTGAGTGAGGCTTGTTCACTCAACTCTCTCAACGTCTAGATAGACAAAAATCTGTCTAAGTTTTTTGGCATTGAGTGAAGCTCATTCTCTCAATGCCTATTCTACTGATGCTAGATTTTTGCTAAGTCCACAGGTGCTGACATTAGCAAAATCGACAGATTCAACCAAATTCAAATCAGGGACAGAGAAGCTATAGAACGCAACAAACTCTGGCACGAATCTACTATACATCTTCTTCCGTTAATGCAAGTTGCAGCTAGAAGCTGCAGGTGGGGCCCACTGTTCTCTAAGAGTCGTTGATCGGCGAACTTCAAAATGAAGTGATGGGCCAAGAAGTAAGAACTTTTTGTTAGGGTTTTGCATGTGAAAAGAAAACGAAGTGGAAATTCATCTTCCTCGCCATTTTTTTGTTAAGAAAAAGCTTGAAGCCTTCTAGCAAAGAAAAGTTAAGATAGCTGTGCCATCTCCATCTGGAACAATAGGATCAGAAATTATTCTGAAGAAAGTAGAACCTTCATCCTTCGGCAGGTTCAGTTTGCTGCTTGAAGACTCAAGATCAACAGATCTTTAGTCTTCTACAGCAAGTTCAAGAGTAAGCTTCTGAGTTCCTCTATCAAGGTTTTTCTCTGTTGTGAGGAGAGTTAGAGCAGATATTTCGAAGCTCTAGTTGATGACACAGAGAAATATCTCTGAGTTAAAGTTAATTAAATTATTTCTTGTTGTAGGATCCTTCTGGATCTGAGCCCTAGGGCCTTGGGCCTGAGGTAGGGCAATTTTGCCTGAGATGTAGGAGAGGGCTCCTCTCTGAGTGTAGGATCCTGCAGAGATCTGAGGTAGGTGAGTTTTACTTAATGAGAAGTAGGGAAGTATTCCCTGAGATGTAGGAGAGTGAATCTCTATGAGTTGTAGGAGAAATTTTGTTCTGAGTTAGGGATATCCTCCATAGCCTGAGTGGTAGGGCTTAATTGTGTGAGGTAAGTGATACTTGTATCTCTGAGTGTAGGCCCTTGTGGCTGAGGTGTAAGAGTTGGAGGAGACTGAGTGATCCTGAGGGATCTGAGGTGTAAGCTCCTTGGAGTATTGTTTTGGAGAAGTTTCTTGAGTAACCGAAAGTTTGCAAGGTGGGAGGAGAGTGGATGTACCCAATAATTTTAGAGAACCACTATAAAATACTTGTGTGCATTTTTGTGATTGTTTTCTGTTTGCAGGTTCAAAAAAACTTTCATCTATTCAATCATAAAGTAACTTAAGAAGAAACAAAAAGAAACTCAAAAGACCTAGACAAACCTATTCATCCACCCTCTAGGTTGCTAGCTATCTTGAAAATAAGATCTTTCACAGTAGGATCATTGTGTGACCTGAGTTGTAAGCATGTTCTATAAAGGTTGAGTTGTAGGATCTAGGGGTGGTTCTGAGGTAGGATCTTGAGGGATCTGAGGTAAGATCCTGGTGAAGATCTAAGGTAGGAGATCTAGTGTATCTTTGAGTGTAGGAATTCTATTCTTGAGGTGGGAGTTGCTTAACTCTGAGCTATAGGAGTGAGATTCACTCTAAGTTGTAAGATCTTGAGGAATCTGAGGTGTAAGCTCAAGGAGCTAAGGAAAAAGGAGTTAGCTAAATCTAGCATACTAATAGATAGGTGGATGGGGAAAGTGGATGTACCCTAGAAAGGGGAACCACTATATATCTTTTGTGTTATTGCGTATTCTTGAAAACTAATAATTAACATTAACACACACTAAGATCATAAATTCAAAAGAATTAAAAGAGTCAAAACCAACCAATTCCCCCTATAGGTATTTAGCTACTCATAGAAACGACTTTCAAGTGGTATCAAAGTGATGTTGTTGAAAAAGGACTTAATAGTCAGAACAGATCTACAAGGGTATCAGAATATTATCTCCATAGCTTCAAGTGAGAACCATAAGGAGTTGTGAAGGATCAAGCGCATACCCAACTGCACCAAAAGCCCGGACTATTGGAGAGGGCGCTACTTAATTTCTTAAATAAGTAGCAAAGCGCCACGGGTCAAGTGAAGGAACGCCGGACCCAACAATCCCCCCACCCGGCGTCCAGCACAACCCGTCGGCTCAGAGGTGGGGTTACCACATGGCCCACACGGCTCAGAGGTGGGGTTACCACATGTCCACGGTTGCCTGACCCACCGAACCCACACAGGTAGAAGGGAAACATTATGATTTAATAGAGCCCCCCCCCCCGATCTTGAACCCGTAACCTCCCTCTGATACCAATTGAAGGATCAAGCGCATACCCAACTGCACTAAAAGCCCGGACTGTTGGAGAGGGCGCTACTTAATTTCTTAAATAAGTAGCAAAGCGCCACGGGTCAAGTGAAGGAACGCTGGACTGTTGGAGAGGTTCAATTGAAAGTGAGGATAGATACAACTCTAGAGGGGGGGGGTGAATAGAGTATTCAAAAATTATGACACCCTACTCAACTCCCTTAGAGTTAATTTGCGGAATGAGTTTATAGATATTTGAAACCCTAGAGCCTAACACAAAGTGAAGTGCACTAGAGAAAGCTAACTGTAATCACAGTTGAACTTTGATCCTATCACAACAACTAGCAATCCTAGTTATTTCTACTCACAGCCACAGTGCAATAATTAAAATAAACAACACAGATGACACAAGAAGTTTATAGTGAATCCCTCTAAATAGGTACGTCCACTCTTCTACCACCCAGGAAGGAATCCACTACAAGGTTTTTGTTCAGGTGCCCTGCCACCAACTGATCTGCTACAGGTAGATCAAGTAGACCCTTTGAGCTTTTGATCAGGAGCTCAAAATCCAACACAGGTTTTTGATCAGGTGCCCTGCCACCAAGGTTCACTTTTGAAGGGAGTAATAACCCTTTATACAGGTGGTTGAGAGAGTTAAAGTTTCTTCTCTATTGTTAAAATAGATTAGAGAAGCTTGTGGATTGCACAGAGCTAGAAAGCTCTAAAGAATCAAGGCTCCACCTGGCTTAGAGAATATCTAGGAAGAAGTCTTGCTTCAGGGTACAGGAACTCTTCGGAACTTGAGACAGAGAACTGTCTTGAAGTTCTTGAAGGAGCAGCTTGAAGAAGACTCTTGATTGAGAATGATTGTTCTTCTTCTATAGCCTTTCTTTCTTCTTCTTCTTCTTCTTGAGGCACTGAGTGAATGTTCCTGGCAGTAGGATGAACTCAGGATTGAAGAAGAGAGAGAGTTGAAGGAGGATGATCTTCTCAGTTGGATGTATCAATGACTGAGAGCTATAGATTTCTTCTTGCTTTGAATCTGTGTATCTCTCTATTATCTTTGTATATCTGTGTGTGGTTGTTATCTGCTGTATATGTATATTCTCTTCTTTCAAAAGAAGCTCTTTAAATATGGGCCTTTGAAACGGCTCTAATCTTTGTTTGAATTTTGTCTTCTTCTGAGATCTTCGATCTGGGCTGATAGTAGCACAAAACAAAACATATCCTGCAGGCAGACATGCTATAAAGGGATAACGCTTTCTAAGAAGCTGCAAATCCAATCTGATAAAAGGAGTACTAAAGAAAGTCACATCAGACTAAACTCTGTACGACTAGAGAAAACTTTTTGTGTCTAACGGCTATAAATGACAGCAGCAAAAAAAGCAAAAAGATATTTCAACTAATAAGACAAAAAACTTTGTCAGATAAAGCTTGACTTATGCACAAAGGATGGTGCAAAGATTGCCTTGAGATGTATGCACAAAATCAATGAAATAATCTTTAATAAAATATGTTAAATAAACAGGAAATGAATCAAAGAAAAGAAGGAGTACAAAATTACTAAAGGCAGACAGAAAAACGTCGAACGACCCTCGGAGATCGTCGAACGAGCCACAGAGATCGTCGACCTATTAGAACAGATAGTCGAACGACAAAGATAGTCGAACTATCAAAGCAGATAGTCGAGCTATCAAAAAGATAGTCGAACCATCAGACAGATGGTCGAACTATCAACACAGAGCAGATAGTCGAACTATCAAACAGATAGTCGAACTATCAACAAAAGAACAGATAGTCGAACTATCAGAGCAGATAGTCGAACTATCAGATAGTTGAACTATCAAGGCAGATAGTCAAACTATCAAGCAAAACAGATAGTCGACCTATCAAACAGATAGTCGAGCTATCAGATAGTTGTACTATCAAGGCAGATAGTTCAACTATCAAACAGAACAGATAGTCGACCTATCAAACAGATAGTCGAGCTATCAGATAGTTGAACTATCCAAGCAGATAGTCGAACTATCAAACAAAACATATAGTCGACCTATCAAACAGATAGTCGAGCTATCAGATAGTTGAACTATCCAAGGCAGATAGTCGAACTATCAAGAAAACAAATAGTCGACCTATCAAACAGATAGTCGAGCTATCAGATAGTTGAACTATCCAAGGAAGATAGTCGAACTATCAAGAAATCTGTCTGGTCAAAAGAAGTCGAGCGGGGTTCGACGTTCGACGAGGCAGAAACAACAGATCATCGAGCTAACAAGAGTTGAACTAACTCAGAGAAAGACGATCTGCTGCCTGACGATAGTCGCCCAACTGATAGACGATCGTCGAACAGTTGATAGACGATAGCCGAGCGGCGTTCGACCATAGTCGAACTAAAAACAACTTAACCAAATATTCATTTGGATAAGTGATAACTCTACAACTAGAGCAATCTAACTAAATAACTATCCTTTGACCATAGATAAATCTTGGGTCAAGAGACTAAATGAGAAGACTAAACTCAAATCCAAACTAGGGTACCAACAATCTCCCCCTATTTTGGTTAAGTCTCTCAATAACAAACAAACAAAACAAAATACTTGAAATAAATATAACACAGGAAAGGAAATATCTAAGCAGCAAATAGCATCAATCAAACAGACAAATAAACAACTGTCAATCAATGAAACTCAAGAAGCATAAGAATCTGATTTTGATACAGAGGAACCAGGAAGAAAAGAAATTTTTCTGAAAGGATCTAAAGCTTCCTTCTTTGATATCTTTAAATCTTATTCTCCAATAATTCTAGATTCTCCCTCTCTTGGTACTACTGCTTCTGGGTGCTTTTCGAAATATTTTGAAGGATCAAAAACCTCAGGTCTAACCTGGAATTTATCTAGCTCCTTCTTTCTGAAATTAGACATATTAGTTAAGCCTGTAATATCTTTTCCTTCAGCTTTGGCTTTTCTGATCTGTGCTGATCCAACTAGTTCAAGAAATTTAGCCATCCTGAAATCAGGATTAAGCTCTTGACTTTCATATTCATTTTCACCAGTTGAATCTAAAGGTTTTACAGTTTTGAATTTTGTAGATAGTTCTAGCAAACTTGCAGCTGGCTCTTTAATTTCTTGAATTACTAAAGAAGTTGGAGGAGCAAACTCAGCATATTTTTTACTTGATTTTTCAGAGAAAATAACTCTTTTACCTTTTGAATAAGTTTTCTTTGTTTTAGTTGGATTTGAGGAAGATATGCTTTCGGTTTCTTTGGAAGGTGATGCTCTTCTCTTGGGAGAAGGAGGAGGAGAAAAAGTTGGCTTCTTATATACTACCTCCTTTACTTGCTCTCTTGTATCATCTTCTTGCCTTTGATATCCAGATTGGGATCTGCTTTGATATCCTTGATTGCTTTTTCTTTGATGAGATTGAGATGGAGTGAATCTAGCAAAAGGGGCTGAAGGATTTGCAGACAAATTTCCAGAAGCCCCTGCACTAGGAGGTGGAGGAGGAGGACCTATAGGGGTCCACTTTGGAGCTGGACTATCATATCTTTTACTTTTCTTACGCTGCTTTTGCAGATTTTTTGAAAATCCCATCAAATGTTGATATTCTTTGGATTTGGGATCTATCCCTTTCAGTATATAATAAGGAATATCATGATCAGGGTTAGGAGGAGCAGGAGCAGCAGCTTTCCTTTTCCTTTTAGCTGCTTTCTTCTTCTTGAACTCTTCTTAACCATCAGAGTCATCCTCATCCTCAGAATGAGATGATGGAGGTTTATCATAAGGATCAAAAGCCTCTTGCATAGCTTTTTCTTTATCTTGTAATGCAGCTTTTCTTTCTCTTCTTCTAAGGCATCCTGTGCTAGAAGAGTATCCAGATCTAGTCCTGGGGTGTCATCCCAGACTGTAGACTTTTCTTCTTGAATATCTGAAACTTTTTGTTTTTCAACTACAACTGTCATGAGGACCAATTCATCATGCACAGCTACCTGAGCTGGAGGAGAAGATACATGATCTTGAATAGAAGGTTGTTGCACTTGTTCTGGAGCTAGTTCTGGAGCTGGTTGTTGAGCAGGTTCTTGAGCAGCTTGAACTTCTTCCACTAGATCTGTAGTATCAGGAACAAAGATTTGCTAAATGGAATTGAAACATCCCTTCTAGGTATTCACAGACTAGCATGTCAGTTAACATGTCAAGGAAATGAGTAAATGAATTACCTTCAGGATTTTCTTTAGAATTTCCTAACTCCCACAAGTCATCTAGAAAGGAGGTAATGACTCCTTCTAGGAATAGAGCAACTAAGGGAGTAGAAGCTTCTTCTAGGCATACTTTGAAAGCAAATTAGAGAGTATACTAGAGAGTATCCGCTAGGTGAAGGGACGGAGTAACTTGAACCATGCTAGTCCCATGCACCGGAGAGGGAGAGCCATCCGCAACGAGAACCGGGGGCAATCGATCATGTGTTTCTAGGAGAGAAAAACACTGAGGATTTCTCGTCATATGATTAGTGGCGCCAGAGTCGATTAGCCATTTTCCTTGAGTCACCACATGGACGCTACCTGAAGTCGTGGCCACCGAGGAGATGAGTTGGATGAGTGGGGGGTATCACCAGAGGGACGAAGGTGCGGATGCTTTGTCCAGCATCGGTCAATCAAGTGGCCTGTACGGCCACAGTGAGAATAGAGATAGCGAGAAGGGCCGCGCCCGCCGGACTGGTGACCACGTCCACCCGAGCCACCACGATGTGCTTGGTGGGCATAGGCATCCGGAGCAGGAGGAGCGGCAAGCAAAGGATGATTGAGCTGAGAGGTAACAGCGGCAATGCGGGCAGCTGTAGCATCCAGGGTGGGAGATTCAGCTTCTCCAAGAATTTGCTGCCGGATCATATCATAGGAATCCAGGAGCCTCAGAAGGTAACAAACAACCAGGAGTTCCTGGAAGTGCTTCAGTTGGGTGGCCACGTCCGCAGAGAGGGGGACGATGTTGAAGAATCTCCGCTCCAAGGGCTTGGACCTATTGGTAAGCCGCAGCAGGAGACATGGATTGGCGAGCAAAGAGATCCGCATACAGAGTATAGATGCGAGATGTTTGACCCCCTTTGGAGTAGAGGGCGGCTAAGTGAAGCCAAGCTTGCTTGACCGTCTCATCGTGACGGATGACCGGACGACATTCATCGGACAAGCTGTTTGCCAGCCACGTACGAACAAGAGCGTCATTCGCATCCTAGTCATTAAACTGGTCAAAGTCCGCAGGAGGAGGGTCATCGGTAAGATGATGACGCTTGTGCTGAGAGCGGAGAAGAAAGGTAAACGAGACACTCTAGTCGGGATAATTGGGGCTGAGAAGCTTAGAAACTGTTCCAAGGTTCCCGGACGCAGCAAGAGGAGGAGGAGGGTGGGTAACGACAGTAGTCGAGGTGGAGATATCAGAAGTAGTCATTCTGGAAGAGAGGTCGCGCGGTGAAGAAAGTAAACCGGGCGAGCAGCAGAAGGAGAAGATCGCGTCGGTCAAAGGAGAGAGCAGGGGCTAGAAAAAACCACGACCAATCTGCGGGCAACCAATGGGAAGAAGGTCGTACGACAAGACAGGTCGCACGAGACAAGCAGATCGCACGAACAGATTGTTCGGGCGAGAAGAGGAGATCGCGAGACAAGCAGATCGCACGAGCTGAAGGCAAACGCAAACTGGGGGACTAGATCGCTGCCTCTGATACCATGTACGAATAGAACCAAAACAGTCCGGAAACTGGAGTAATGGAAATTTTATTATCCAAAAAACTATCTATTACAAAGGTATAGCCTCCCTTATATAGAATGGAGGAGATGAGATAGAGTAGAAATACCCAATGTGTACCTAAATACAGAAATACAGCATATACAAAGCTAACCCCCTAACCGCGCGGTTAGTAAGAACACTAACCGCTCGGTTACCACCAGGAGACGAGCCGCCGACCATCGATATCCCAGAGAGTAACCGGCTAACCGCCCGGTTACCAAACCGCCATGCCAACCCGCTATCGTTGCTCAGATACCAGACCGCCGGAGACACCCCGCCAACCAGCGCGGTTACCAAACCGCCCGGTCTTTAACCGCCTGTCCGCCCAGGCCTATATAGCAACACCATGCTTGGTGCATGTGGTTTATTGACTATTTGTAAGGCCTTTTTATAGCATGTGCCCTTTTTCTTGATTGCAACCATCTTTCTCTTTTTATCCATATAAGCTTCCTCATCATCCGAGGGTTGTGATGAGCTTTCTATATTAACTTTCTTTATTAGATGGGGCATTTAGTAGCTCCTCCCCCTCAGTTCTTGGCAGGTCCTTTTCTTTCTATGATTGCTCCACCTCAGTCCTTACAGCTGGGAAATCAGGAAATATCTCTTCCATAGTTACCTCTTGTTGCATCTGTAAAGGAGGGACAAGGTTAGTTTTAGAAGCAAAAGGTTCTCCCTAGACATCCAGATTTTTGTCCAGGGTCTGCTCTATCAAGGAGATACTTGATCATCCTGAGCTGTATCTTTTATCTGCACATCTTGTTCTTCCTTCTCAGTAATTTCCAATGTTTCCTTGTTTATATTTGATACAATATCCATTACTTTATCAGCTGCATACTCACTCTTTAGAGTAGCTGCATTAATTCCTTCCCCTTGAGCAGGTAGCTCAGAAAGAACAGTATTTTGTGCTGCTGGTTCAGGATTTTCTCCCCCTGGAGTGGAGAATATGTATTTCTCTAGGAGCACACTACTCTCCACTTGATCTTGAGCTTCTTTTTGTTGCCTGTCTTCATCTGAACTGAAGACTACTTCCTCTTCAGAATCACTGGAGGATTCTTCTTGTTGAATAATTTCTTTCTTTTTCTAATTTTTCTTGACCAATTTCTGTGGAGTAGAAACCTCTTTGGTCAATACTCTATCCCATCTGGATAGAATCCTTACGTCCATTTTCCTAATATGGTTGATCTTGGATCCAGGTAGTTGGTTCAGAACAACTGGTATTGTAGAAGCTAGACATAAGCTTCGGATCCTTCCCAGATTTGGTCTCTTTATTACTTCTTGTATTTTGTCAAACAGTATTGATGCCCAGTCTATTTTTAGCCTGAATATTATTCTTGTCATTAGATTGAACTTAGAGGCTGAAATTCTGTCATGTCCACCTGTTTTACATAGAATCACCTTGCCTATGATTTCAGACAGAAACTTTCCCTGTGAATTCATCCCTTTCTTAGTAATAGATTATCCAACTTTGGTACTAGGGTTTATCCCCCACCATCTTAAAGGATCTTTTGTATTGAATTGACTTATGTCATCATCATCCTTAACCTTATGAAGTTGGAGTGACTTCCTAATCGTCTTCAGTGAAAGTTTCACTTGGAGATTCTGAACAGTTGCTTTGATCTTCTTCCCATTAGTGTCCACAATTACCGATGAATAAAATTCCTTTACTTCATTTTTCCAAATCTTAGTTGGTTCTGAGACCATGAACTCAAACCCATTTTCTGAAATTAGGGTAATTACTCCTTGGATGTCTTGCGATGCTGTCGTGAATCCACCACGAACAAGCTCATATCTTTTATTCACCTTGTCGTCATTGATGGGCGCCATTGACGAAAGGGAGAGAGAGAGAAGAGAAGATAAGTGAATATCTATGTCGACACAAGGTCTAGAGTCGAGAAATTTGAAAGCGTAGTCGATAAGATTTTGTCTTCCCCTATTTATAGTCTATTTGTAAAGGGTAGGTCAAAGGACGCACCTTACATGTCGACATAGGTGTACATTTGTCGACATAAAAGACTTAGGTCCCAACAAAACTTAAATTTAGTCGACATGTCTATGTGTCAACATAATTGTGTTAGTATCGACACGGGCTGGTCATGTCTCGCCATAGTTGTGTCGACACTTATTCTTCTGTCGACACAGATTCTGAATTTGTGTCGACACCTCCTTTTTCTTTGTCGACACAACATACTGAGTGTGTCGACACAAACTTTGTACTTAGACAAATTTCTTGAGAAATATTGTGCTTGCATATTCTACTGAGGAATGCTTTGACTGACATATTATAGGTTCAACATACCTAATTCAATTTTAAAATAATTGAATTTAGTTTCATCAAGAGGTTTTGTAAAAATATCAGCAATTTGACTATTTGTGTTTATAAATTCTAGATTAATATCTTCCTTCTCCACATGTTCTCTTATAAAATGAAACTTAATTTTTATCTGTTTGGTTCTACTGTGAGATACATGATGCTTAGCAATAGAAATAAGACTAGTAGAATCACAGAATAGTGGAATTCTACTTACCTTGATGTCATAGTCTTCAAGTTGATGCTTTATCCACATCAACTGTGCACAGTAGCTGCTTGCAGCTATATATTCTGACTCAGCAGTTGAGATAAATTCACTTGTTTGATTTTTGTTGCACCATGACACCAACCTTCCACCTGGGAATTAACAAGTTCCTGTAGTACTTTTCCTGTCTTCTTTGCATCCTGCAAAGTCTGCATCTAAGAAGCCTGTTAGTAAGAAATCTCTATTCTTAGGGTACCAAAGGCCTAGATTAGGTGTGCCTCTAAGATATCTCAAAATTCTTTTAACCGCAGTATAATGAGATTCCTTTAGGCAAACATGGTACCTAGCACAGATACATGTAGCATACATGATGTCAGGTCTACTAAAAGTCAAGTAGAGTAGGGAGCCAATTATCTCTCTATACAAAGACTCATTAATAGGTTTCCCTGTCTCAACTTTGCCTATAGGCATACTTTTTCCCATTGGAGTTTTCATGGTGGAGGCAGAGTCCATCCCATATTTATTAATCAACTCCTTAGTGAACTTAGACTGGGATATGGACAATACATCGTTAGTCTGTGTTACTTGAAGTCCCAAGAAAAACTTCAGCTCACCCATACTGGTCATCTCAAACTTCCCTTGCATAAGTTTGGCAAACTTTCTACAATTGTTGTTTTCAGTAGATCCAAAGATAATGTCATCAAGATATATCTGTACAAGGATTATCTTGCCTTTAGATTCCCTAAAAAAGAGTTTTGTCTATCTTTCCTTTAGAGAATTTATTCTCAATAAAAAAACAGACAAGGTTTCATACCAAGCCCCGGGGGCTTGTTTCAAACCATATAGATCTTTCATATGCCTATGTACATAATCATGATAATGAGAATCTACAAAACCTGAGGGTTGTTCAACATAGACTTCCTCTTTTAAGCCACCATTGAGAAATGCAGACTTTACATCCATTTGATATACCTTGAACCCTTGATAGGAAGCATAGGCCAAGAACAACCATATAGCCTCCAGCCTTGCCACTGGGGCAAAGGTTTGATCAAAGTCAATCCCTTCCTCTTGCCTGTAGCCTTTGGCTTCTAGTCTAGCATTGTTTTTTATTATAGTGCAATTCTCATCAAGTTTGTTTCTACAGTTCCACTTGGTTCCTATAATGTTGTGATCCTTTGGTTTAGGAATAGTTCCCAGACTTTACACCTTCAGAATTGATTCAGCTCTTCTTGCAGAGCATCAATCCAGTTTGTGTCTAGCATTGCTTATTCAGACTTCCTGGGTTATATCTGTGACAAGAAACTTGAACATAAAACTGTGTTCATGTTCTTGCTCCTGGTAAGTACACCTTGACTTGCATCACTAATGATTTGATGAGCTTGATGATCCTTTAGGTGTATTCTTGTTGGAGGAAATCTGCCAACTTCTTGGCCTTTTCATTTTCCTCAACCTGATGCTCCTCATTGTCTTCTTCATCCAGTAAGTCTTGCTCTCCCCCTAGACAACATGCATCCTTTTCTTCATCCAGCCTAGCAGGTGCTTCTTCATTGATATTCAGCTTGTCCAGTTTGTCTATTAGACCTGTAGAACTAACTAAAGAACTAGATAATTCACTGTTAATCAATTTAGACTCATTAAATACAACATGGACAGATTCTTCTACAACTTGTGTAGTCAAGTTATAGATCCTATATGCCCTACTATTATTGTTGTACCCAACAACTATCCCTTCTAGGGATTTGACAGCAAACTTAGTTTGGTAGTGCTTATAATTAACTAGGACATAACACTTGCTACCAAAGATTCTAAGATAGGAAATGTTTTGTTTTCTGCATTTCAAAATCTGATAGGGAGTCATCTTATGTTTCTTATTGATGGATGCTCTATTGAGACATGACATGTAGTATTTAGTGTCTCTGACAAGAAGTACTCAGGGAGAGTAGTGTCACTAAATAGTGTTCTAGTTGCCTCAATCAGAGTCCTCTTCTTCCTTTCAGCAACACCATTTTGCTGGGGTGTTCTAGGAGAGGAGAACTCTTGATGAATCCCAAGTTCTTCACGGAACTTTGTCATACATTCACAATAAAATTTAGTTACATGGTCACTTATGATTTTGAACACTGAATTGTTAAATTCATTCTGAATTTGTCTAACAAAGGTCTTGAAAATAATAGGAGTTTCAGATTTCTGCCTCAAGAAGAAAACCCATGTGAATCTAGGATAGTCATCCACAATAACTAATGTGTAAACTTTCCTACCAATACTATGAACTTGCATATGACCAAACAAATCCATAAGCAAGAGATATAAACATCTCATTGAATCTTTGGTATCATTGCATGGAAAGAGGACTTAGCCCATTTTCCCTTTTTGCAAGCTTAACGCACACCCTCTTTAATGCACTTGACTTGAGGACCATTCCTCACTAACCCCATGTTGAACAACTGTCCTATAGACTTATAGTTCAGATGAGCTAGCCTCTTGTGACATTTAACACATAGTGAAGCTTTCTCACCAGCAACTAGACAAATGGGTGAGTTGTTAAACTCACAATCTAGGTTAAGACAATATACATTCCCTTTCCTAGTGCTAGTCAAAATGATCTCTTGATCACTTGACCTCCTTATTTGGAACTCCCCTTTGAGGAAAGAGATGACATAACCTAGATCACTAAGTTGACTTATGCTAATCAGGTTATGTTTTAGATCCTTCACATAAGCCACTTTAGTGATGGTAATTGAATCACTAGAAATGTTACCAAATCCTTTGATGATTCCTTTTTCTGATCCACCAAAGATTTCTTTGGGTCCATTCTCTATGGGTACATAGTCCCCCAACATTCTTCTTATTCCAGTCATGTGTTTGGAATATCCACTATTCAAGTACCAAATAGGGGTATGGCCACTTGGATACACCTACATCAAATAAAGAATCACACATCCTTAGAACCCAAATTAGTTTTGGGTCCTAGGTTCTTGTTAGTTTGAAAATTATCATATTTACCTACAACTTTTCTTATAGGTAAACTATTCTTGGTTTTAACACTTGTGTTAAACCAGCAATCTATAGCAAAGTGGCCTACCTCGCCACAATACCAACACTCAATGATGTCGAGCTTATAGGCTTTTCAGATGCTGACTTTGTAGGAAGAAGGGATGATAGGAAAAGAACTTCTGGGACGTGCCAATTCCTTGGAAGAAGGATTATTTCAAGGAACAGGAAAAACCAGAACTGTATCACAACCTCCACGGCTGAATCTGAGTACATCTCAGCAGGCAGCTGTTGGGCATAACTTCTATGGATCAGAAATCAACTCGAAGATTATGACTTGCAATTCAGAGAAGTTCCTATGTATTGTGGCTCCTCGAGCGCAATAACAATTGTGAACAATCCTGTGTCGCACAGCAGAACAAAGCACATTAAAGTGCGCTACCACTTCATTAGGGAGCATATGGAAAACAAAGATATCTCTCTCTTCTATGTCCCCACGAATAAGCAGATTGCAGATATCTTCACAAAGCCCCTAGACGAGGCCAAGTTCAGTCTCTTCAAAACTGAACTTGGCATGCTGAACTATGAAGATTGAAGGGCTCAAGGCTCTTGGATTAAGGGGGAGCATCAGCAAGGAACTCAAAATTGAGCACGGATGCAAGAACTTAGGGGGAGCATTTGGCTTCGAGTGTAGTCCCAGATTTGTAGAAGCCAAAAAGGGGGAGATTACCCTCTCGGCTAAGGCTAAGGTGGCTTGAAATTTTAAGTATGCTCTCAAGAAAATGGTGATGAATTTCACTCTCAACTAAATTTTTAGTTTATGATTTTCATTCCCATCTATTCTATTCACCTTAGCTTGTAGGGTTTAGGCTTATTCAAATAGCGGGAGATTGTTGGGTATTGTATCCACAATGTACCTGATTTGAAGAAGCCCCTGAACAAGCTAAGTTGAATTGATAATGTTTTTGATGATCTTCTATCAAGTTGTGCTTGCAATTATTCCATGCTAAGTACACACCAATGTCAGGGTGCAGTGGGTCAATATACACGGGTCTGTGCAACGTAATCCCTCGTTGAGCAGATCATTATGTTGACTTACGTGTACTCTCTCTATCGCAGTGTACTTATTCTCAAGTACAGGGTCGAGATAGATCAAGAGCAGAAGAGGAGCAAAGATGGGTCAAAGACAAAGTTCATAGGAAGGAAGAGAAAAATTGTCTAAGTAAAAATCGACGGGAATGACAATGTCATTCCCGCCGACTTCAACGGGAGTCACTTGTGATTCTCGCCGATTTGACGAGAATCAGGCTGCATTCTCGCCGACCCCTTCCGAATGACTGTTTTCCGACAGAAATTCTGCTAAGGCAGAATCGACGGGAATCGTTCTGATTCCCGCTGATTCGACGAGAATCAGGTTGCACTCCCGCCGATTCCCACAGGCTGACAAGCTTTTCAACTGGAAATTGGCCAAGGCAGAATCGACGGGAATCGTGAGTGATTCCTGCCGACTTTTACGGGAATCACCAACGATTCTCGCCGATTTTGCCTTAGGCAATTTTCGCCTATTCGCTGGACCGAACCAAGAAACCGTGCGCTATTTCGGTCGGGGCTAGGGTTTTTCTTTGTGGGACCCACAACGGTCTTTTAGGGTTGTCTCGAGTATATATGCATGTGTATTTCGAACCTCTACAGTAACTCATTCACACGAAATCAAAAAGCCGACGTCGTGCCCTAGCAGATCGCGGAAAATAGCCGATCGCTGTCGCCGCTCGATAGCTCGTCGCCGTCGCAGATCTCAGAGCTTCTTTGATCTTCCGACAACAGAACCGAGGCAAGAAATGCATCTCATGCATCTCTCTTGAGATCTCTTGTCTCTCGATTCATTGAACGAGGTTTATTCTTCATTCCGAATCGATTGAGACGACTTATCTGATTGATATCGTTCGTAGACCTTGCTTGCTTCGTCAAGAAGTTTTGATCTACAAAGCATCGCCGCCGCAATCACTTGTCGCCGCCGATCTTGACAAAATCATCTCCAAGAGAGTACTCCGGTTGTGGACTCTTCGCATCCTTCAAGAAAGCTTCAACGATCGAAGAAGGACATCAGAAACTCCAAAAGTTTGTTTGTATTTTCTTTACATTCAAGTTTAGTTTATTGTAAAGAAATTTTGATTCCTAGTTGTAAGTGTTGGGTGCAACCCGTGGTGGAGGAGTAGTGATGGTTAAAACTCCCGGCACCCCGCGGGTTAGGGTTTGTTTGTTTATTAAAGGAAAAGCGGTGGTTATGTTTATTTGAAAGAAAGGCGGGGCGCGCGGATTTATTTTATATAAAAAAGGGTTTTAGACCGAGTTTTAACGAAAGGGAGGCAAGTGCACCTATCGTGTATAGTACAGGATATTCCCGTGTGGAGGAATATCGGGGTCGTATTGTTCTCGGGGCCGGCTTACCTATTTAAACTCTTTCCCTGAAAGCCTATTATTTTACCGATAATATTTTAGGTTGGTTTATAAAAAAGAAAATGACATAACATAAAAATTTTGAAAATGCATAATAATAATAATAAAGCATAATAATAAAAGTAGGAAATATAATGCAGAAAGCCGATGAAGAACTTAGTGCGACGATACAAAAAGAGAACTGAACTAAAATAACTTTTAATAAAAATAGATCCTAAATTTCAAATTAATTACGGCGGAGACTCAGGCGTGGAGGTTCCTTAGATATGAGCCTACCTTGGTCTAGGAATATCGCTCACCTGAATGCTAAGACTATTCGACCGATCGCTAGACCGATGAAGGATTACTCTTAACACCCGCATTATGCTAAGAACCCCGCTATTGGGTGGGGAACCCATTCTGGTAGAGTCACGCGCCTCCTCTCTCTAGGGTTAGTGCGGAGATCTCTTTACCTAAGAGTGATCAGTCCATACGCACGGCCTCTCGGCGTTGCGTATGGATAACGAAAATAGACCCCGCACATCGATATGCGGTCCTAAGGATCGTTAACCTGGGGCAAACCTTAAGAAATTTAATTAAACTGAAAAACAGGACCTTCAATTATTTAAAGCAACTTTATCTGTCCCGATGCTCTTTGATATTGAGGGCTAAGGGAGGTTAGAAACTCATCGGAATGGGGTCACTTAACACTAGAAAGCAATAAATAAAGCAGTAAAAAAGCAGTAAAGGAAAGTAGTAAAGAAAGCAGGAAATTGCGAGTCCTACTCAAACGAGTAGGGATGAAGAAAGCAGTAAATGCGAATCCCGGCTCAAATGAGTGGGCGGGGGTAAACTTATCTCAAACACGCACGCACTCTACTTGAAATAAAACGCGCTCACGCACTCTACATAAATGAAAACACACACACACACGCAAAGTTTCGTACTCAAGTGAGTAGGAGAAAATGAAAGCAATAAAAAGACAAGTCCCACTAAAACGATTGGGCGGGAATTTAAAGCAGAGCGCCATTTAACTCTTAACGATTAGGCAGAAATAAATGCATACACACATACACACTCTACAGAAATTGAAATAAAGCAATAAAACTCTAACTCATACACGCACACACACTTGCAAAAATAAGAAAAAACAAAGTGCTCAGAAAATTAAAACAACTGCATTTCTAGCGCTAGAATGCGGTAGAAATGCATAAAAAGAGAAAATAAAAATTAACCGAGCGAAATGTTTTTGCAAATAAACGCAAAATGAAAGTGCTCGAAAAATTGAAGCGACTATATTTTCATTCTTAAGTTTTTATAAAACCTCCAAAAAAGTGAGAATAAAACTAAAAAAGGAACGAAAAGTTTTACATTCCTAAGAGCCTAAGTTAAAGAAAATTGAAAATAACACTTTTTTAGGTATTTTTATAAACCCTTAAGAATGAAAATAAGGAAAAAAAAAGAAAAGCTAAACCTAAGCAAGTGCGGATTATGAAAATAAAACGGACATTACAGCGGCTAGAAATTCCGTAAAATTCCTAAATCTAACTAAGTTATGAAAGCTTTAAAAGATAAAACATAAAAAGGAAAAGCACAAAAAAGGGAACGAAAATTCACTTAAGTAGGCGCATTCAATGAATTCCAAACGATGCAATAGAGAAAAGAACATCATTTTATTAAATAAAAAGAGATTACAACAAAGCAAATACAAACACTAATAAGGGGGGGGGGGAGAAATTAACTTACATAAAATGAGAATCGAAATGGGCAGCACCTCCCATAAGTAAAGTGGTCAAAAAAGTGGACAAGAAAAGCTTACAAAAAGATTTTATTTATAGACAAAAAATCGGGCTTGACACGCCCCAGGTTACGGGCGGGACAGGGGGCGTTTCAGTCAAAACATGGTTGACTTGGCTTCTTCTGGCTGGCTGACAAAATGCTGGAAGGTCGGGGAGTTACATGTGGCGGTCACGGGCGTGACTGGTCTTGGACACGGGCGTGACTGGGGCATGTCGGGACGGCGTTGAGTGTTGAACAGTGAAATCGTTGAGTGTCGACTGGCCGAAGGCATTGAGTACCTAACACGCTCGTGTCGGGCATGGTCACGGCCGTGACAGGTCAGAAAAATAATATTTTCTGCAAAAAATGTAGAAAAAAAAGGATAAGTTAGAAATAAAAATTACAAAAAAAAATTTATTTTATTAAATTAAACAAACAAAAATAGACAAAAATAAACAAAAACAACTTAAATAAAATACGAAAATATAGGTATTTTTACAACTCATCAAATGCCCTCATACTTAAGCTTTTGTTATTCCAGAGCAAAAGTTGGAGATGAACCTATAGTGAATTAAAAAGAATCCTAAATTTAACTAACGCTTAACTTAATTGTAAGAAAGATCGAAATAATTTCCGGAGTTTGAGAATTAAATCTTAACTTATGAAAATGTTATAAATAGAGGAACTGTTTCAAAAAAGTACTTCTAAATGGAAAAAAAGAAAGCAAAATTTTTTTTTGTTAGTTTAACAAAATTTGATGGAAATTATGGAAAAAACTTTAGCTAAAAAGAAATTGATAGGAAATAATTCAATTTAAAAAATATACTCTCAAAAAGATTGAGATTAATTCTAGAATCATGAAAATCAGGCTAAGTGGATTGGCGGTTATGAAGAGGGCTTTGATTTTTGAGGCAAGGTAATTTTTTCTCGAACCTCCATATATAATTTTTTTGAATAATTAGGAAAATGAAATCTTATTCCTAACATATTTTTTTATTATTTTCTTTTTTCTTCAGAAATATAAATAAACCCAATGCATATGTATAGGAGTAATGAATTTTATCCTCTTACTCCATATCATATAATCTTTTAATTATTGGGTGCCTATGTTTACGGGACGAAATCTTATCCCCAATCACATAAGATCTTTTAAGGGTGAGTCGGGAATCATACTTATTAAGGCTTGAAAAAAAGGTGGATGGTTTAGTTTCTAAAAAAAGCTAGAGTTTAATAAAAAATTTTGAGATCAACCTCTTTAATTTGAACGTTCCTAAGTTTATAAAAGCATAAGTAGAAATAATATGAAATCCATAAATGTTATTTTCTAAAATAAAAATGTGCTTTTATTCAAAAAATAAGAACTGAAAAATGAGAAAAACAAGTTCCCTATAATAAGAAAAAGACATAAAAAATTCTTTAAAATATTAACACCAAAAATCTAAGTTTATCGAGCTACAATTAATAAACGAATAATAAATAAAGAATTAATTAAAATTCGCTTATAAATAAACTCTAAACGATTATTTTGGAGAGCAAAGAGGTTAAGAAATGAGGTATTCGAATTATTTAATTCAAGTTAAATTTTTTTTTATTTTTATGAGTTTTTTTTATATATTTTGGGGATATTTTCATTTTTTTGAATTTTTATTTAAAGGTTATACTAATTTTTTTGTTTTTTGTGAGTTATACTATTTTTTTTAAAATTTTTTGATTTACAGAAATATTTACAGGAAGAGAGAGTTACCTATTTAGAAGATAGGAAAGAAAAGGGGAAAGAGACGAGAATATTTACAAAATATTTACAAAGTAAAAAAGTGATCGCCCGCGAACAAACTCTTATTTGTGGTTGGTTCGATGAGTCGAACATCGCGGAGCGATGATTAATTTTTTTTTGAAAAAATTATAATAATTATTATTAAAGCATGAAATTATTTTTTGAAGTTTTTTATTTTTGCAATTTTTTTGGGTTTTTTGATTTGATGCAGAAAATAAAATAATAGAAAATAGGAAACACCCCCATACTTAAGTCCAACATTATCCCCAATGTTGCACTAAGTATGAGGAACGAGATATATATATATAAATTTAAGCAGGTATGTACAAAATAAAATTAAAATATGAGTTTAGAAATCTTCCCTAAACCGCGTTCGGGGAAGCCTGTAAAGTATGGCCTGTAAAAGTTAAAATAAAAGCAGAAAAAAGAATAAAAAAGAAAAAAATGAAAAATATAAATTCGGCGAAAATGTGCGGGTGATAGGGGGAATGTGAGTGTGACTCGTAAGCTAACGTCTTAGCTAAGAGCGTGACCGATATGCGATCCCCTAACGCTCACAATAGTGAAGCGCGCCCAAACGACAAATACTTTTTTTGTTTTATATATAATTTTTTTTAGAAAATTTTGTTTTTTTATATTTTTAAGTTTATGTTTTTTTTTTAATTTTTAGATTTTTTTTGAAAATTAAAAAATAAAAAATAAAATAAAAAAAAGTTAAAGGCAAATAAAATAAAAGAAATATGAAAGATAAATATTTTTTTGTCGAATTTTTTTTTTTAAAATTTTTGATGAAAATAAAATTTTTCATCACTTTTTTTTTAAATTTTTAAGTTTATAAATTTTTAAATTTTATATGTTTTTATTTTATGTTTTTTAGTTTTTAAATTTTTAATATTTTTTTTTTAGTTTTTAAGTTTCTGATTTTTTTTTTAGATTTTTATTTTTTAAGTTTAAAGTATTTAAAGTTTTTTTTTTAGATTTTTTTTAAGTATTTATTATTATTAATAATATTTTTATTATGATTTATTTTTTTTTTGTTTTTGTTGGCCAAAATTTTTTTTTTATAGAAATAAAAGGTAAAATTAATAGTTTTCAGGAATTCAAACTAGTAAGTCGAAATTTTCCCCGGCAATGGCGCCAAAAACTTGATGGTTAAAACTCGCGGTGCCCCGCGAGTTAGGGTTTGTTTGTTTATTAAAGGAAAAGCGGTGGTTATGTTTATTTGAAAGAAAGGCGGGGCGCACGGATTTATTTTATACAAAAAAGGGTTTTAGACCGAGTTTTAACGAAAGGGAGGCAAGTGCACCTATCACGTGTAGTACAGGATATTCCCGTGTGGAGGAATACTTGGGTCGTATTGTTCTTGGGGCCGGCTTATCTATTTCTACTCTTTCCCTGAAAGCCTATTATTTTACCGATAATATTTTAGGTTGGTTTATAAAAAAGAAAATGACATAACATAAAAATAAAAAAAATGCATAATAATAATAATATAGCATAATAATAAAAGTAGGAAATATAATGCGGAAAGCCGATGAAGAACTTAGTGCGACGATAAAAAAAGAGAACTGAACTAAAATAACTTTTAATAAAAATAGATCCTAAATTTCAAATTAATTAAGGCAGAGACTCGGCCGTGGAGGTTCCTTAGATATGAGCTCACCTTGGTATAGGAATATCGCTCACCTGAACACTAAGACTATTCGACCGATCGCTAGACCGACGAAGGATTCCTCTTAACGCCCGCATTACGCTAATAACCTCGCTATGTGGTTGGGAACCCATTCCGGTAGAGTCTATACGCACTGCAACTCGGCGTTGCATATGGATAACGAAAATATACCCCGCACATCGATATGCGGTCCAACGCATCGTTAACCCAGAGCAAACCTTAAGAAATTTAATTAAACTAAAAAGCAGGACCTTCAATTATTTAAAGCTACTTTATCTGTCCTGATGCTCTTCGATATTGAGGGCTAAGAGCGGTTAGACACTCATCGGAATGGGAACACTTAACGCTAGAAAGCAATAAAGAAAGAAGTAAAAAAGCAGTAAAGGAAAGCAGTAAAGAAAGCAGGAAATTGCGAGCCCTACTCAAACGAGTAGGGCTTAAGAAAGCAGTAAATGCGAATCCCAACTCAAATGAGTGGGCGGGGGTAAACTTATCTCATACACGCACACACTCTACTTGAAATAAAACGCACGCACGCACTCTACACAAATGAAAACACACACACACGCAAAGTTTCCTACTCAAGGGAGTAGGAGAAAATGAAAGCAATAAAAAGACAAGTCCCACTCAAACGAGTGGGCGGGAATTGAAAGCGGAGCGCCATTTAACTCTTAATGAGTAGACAGAAATAAATGCATACGCACACACACACTCTATAGAAATTGAAATAAAGCAATAAAACTCTAACTCATACACGCACACACACTTGCAAAAATAAGAAAAAAACAAAGTGCTCAAAAAATTAAAACAACTGCATTTCTACCGCTAGAATGCAGTAGAAATGCATAAAAAGAGAAAATAAAAATTAACTGAGCGAAAAGTTTTTGCAAATAAACGCAAAATGAAAGTGCTCGAAAAATTGAAACGACTATATTTTCATTCTTAAGTTTTTATAAAACCTCCAAAAAAGTGAGAATAAAACTAAAAAAGGAACGAAAAGTTTTACATTCCTAAGAGCCTAAGTTAAAGAAAATAGAAAATAACACTATTTTAGGTGTTTTTATAAACCCTTAAGAATGAAATTAAGGAAAAAAAAAAGAAAAGCTAAACCTAAACAAGTGCGGATTATGAAAATAAAGCGGACATTACAACGGCTAGAAATGCCGTAAAATTCCTAAATCTAACTAAGTTATGAAAGCTTTAAAAGATAAAACATAAAAAGGAAAAACACAAAAAGGGGAACAAAAATTCACTTAAGTAGGCGCATTCAATGAATTTCCATACGATGCAAGAGAGAAAAGAACATAGTTTTATTAAATAAAAATAGATTACAACAAAGCAAATACAAAAACTAAGGAGGGGGGAGAAATTTTCTTACATAACATGAGAATCCAAATGGGCAGCACCTCCCCTAAGTAAAGTGGTCCAAAATGTGGACAAGAAAAGCTTACAGAAAGCTTTTATTTATAGACAAAAAATCGGGCTTGACACGCCATAGGTCACGGGCGTGACAGGGGGCGTGTCGGTCAAAACGTGGTTGACTTGGCTTCTTCTGGATGGCTGGCAAAATGCTGGAAGGTCGGGGAGTGACACGTGGCGGTCACGTGCGTGACTGGTCTTGGACACGGGCGTGACTAGGGCGTGTCGGGACGACGTTAAGTGTTGAACAGTGAAATCGTTGAGTGTCGACTGGCCGAAGGCGTTGAGTATCTTACACGCCCGTGTCGGGCATGGTCACGGGCGTGACAGGTCAGAAAAATAATTTTTTCTGCAAAAAATGTAGAAAATAAAAAAATGTTAAGTTAGAAATAAAAACTACAAAAAAGAAGTATTTTATTAAATTTAACAAACAAAAATGGAGAAAAATAAACAAAAACCACTTAAATAAAATACGAAAAATATAGCTATATTTACAACTAATCAAATACCCACATACTTACGCTTTTGCTATTCCAGAGCAAAAGTTGGAGATGAACCTATAAGGAATTAAAAAGAATCCTTAATTTAACTAACGCTTAACTTAATTGTAAGAAAGATCGAAATAAATTTCCGGGGTTTCAGAATTAAATCTTAACTTATGAAAATGTTATAAATAGATGAACTGTTTCAAAAAAAGTACTTCTAAATGGAAAAAAGAAAGCGAAAATTATTTTTGTTTGTTTAACAAAAATGGATTGAAATTATGGAAAAAACTTTAGCTAAAAAGAAATTGATAGGAATAATTCAATTTAAAAAATATGCTCTCAAAAAGATTTTGTTTAATTCTAGAATCATAAAAATCAGGGTAAGTGGATTGGCGGTTATGAAGAGGGCTTTGATTTTTGAGGCGAGGTAATTTTTTATCGAACATCCATATATAATTTTTTTGAATAATTAGGAAAATGAAATCTTATTTTCCTAACATATTTTTTTTCTTTTATTTTTTCTTGATAAATATAAATAAACTCAATGCATATATATATGAGTAATGAATTTTATCCTCTTACTCCATAGCATATAATCTTTTAATTATTGGGTTCCTATGTTTACGGGACGAAATCTTATACCCATTGACATAATATCTTTTAAGGGTGAGTGAGAAATCATACTGATTAAGGCATGAAAAAAAGGTGGATGGTTTAGTTTCTAAAAGAAAGCTAGAGTTTAATAAAAAATTTTGAGAGCAACCTCTTAAATTTGAATGTTCCTACGTTTCTAAAAGCATAAGTAGAAATAATATAAAATACATAAATGTTATTTTCTAATATAAAAATGTGCTTTTATTAAAAAAATCAGAACTGAAAATGAGAAAAACAAGTTTCCTATAATAAGAAAAAGACATAAAAAATTCTTTAAAATCTTAACCCAAAAAATCTAAGTCTATCGAGCTACAATTAATAAACGAATAATAATAAAGAATTAATTAAAATTCGCTTATAAATAAACTCGAAACGATTATTTTGGAGAGCAAAGAGGTTAAGAAATAAGGTATTCGAATTATTTAATTCAAGTTAAAATTTTTTTGATTTTTATGAGTTTTTCTATTTTTTTTTATATTTTGGGGTTATTTTCATATTTTTGGATTTTTATTTAAAGGTTTTACTAATTTTTTTTTGTTTTTTGTGAGTTATACTATTTTTTTTTTGAATTTTTGATTTACAAGAAATATTTACAGGAAGAGAGAGTTACCTATTTACAAGATAGGAAAGAAAAGGGGAAAGAGACCAGAATATTTACAAATTATTTACAAAGTAAAAAAGGGATAGCCCGCGAACAGACTCTTATTTGTGGTTGGTTCGATGAGTCGAACGTCGAGGAGCGATGATTAATTTTTTTTTGAAAAATTTATTATTATTATTATTAAAGCATGAAAATATTTTTTGAAGTTTTAAATTTTTGCAAATTTTTTGGGTTTTTTGATTTGATGCAGAAAATAAAAACAATAGAAAATAGGAAACACCCTCATACTTAAGTCCAACATTGTCCCCAATGTTGCACTAAGTATGAGAAACGAGATATATATATAAAAATTTAAGCAGGTATGTACAAAATAAAATAAAAATAAGAGTTTAGAAATCTTCCCTAAACCGTGTTAGGGGAAGCCTGTTAAGTATTGCCTGCAAAAGTTAAAATAAAAGCAAAAAAGAATTAAATAGATAAAATGAAAAATATAAATTCGGCGAAAATGTACGGGTGATCGGGGGCAAGTGAGTGTGACTCGTAAGCTAACGTCTTAGCTAAGAGCGTGACCGATATGCGATCCCCTAGCGCTCACAATAGTGAAGCGCGCCGAAACGACAAAATTTTTGTTTTGTTTTATATATAATTTTTTGATAGAAAATTTTGTTTTTTTTTTAGATTTTTAAGTTTATGTTTTTTTTTATTTTTAGAGTTTTTTGAAAATAAAAAAATAAAAAATAAAATAAAAAAAGTCAAAGGCAAATAAAATAAAAGATAAATGAATGATAAATATTTTTTTTGTTGAATTTTTTTTTTAATTTTTGATGAAAGTAAAATTTTTCATCACTTTTTTTTTTAGATTTTTAAGTTTATAAATTTTATTATTTTATAATTTTTTATTTAATGTTTTTTAGTTTTTAAATTTCTAATGTTTTTTTTAGTTTTTAAGTTTCTGAATTTTTTTTAGATTTTTATTTTTATAGTTTAAAGTTTTTAAGGTTTTTTTTATTATTTTAGATTTTTTTTAAGTATTTATTATTATTAATAATATTATTATTATGAATTTTTTTTATTATTTTTGTTGGCCAAAATTTTTTTTTTATTGAAATAAAAGGTAAAATTAATTTTTTTCAGGAATTCAAAATAGTAACTCGAAATTTTCCCCGGCAACGGCGCCAAAAACTTGATGGTTATAACTCGCGGCGCCCCGCGGGTTATGGTTTGTTTGTTTATTAAAGGAAAAGCGGTGGTTATGTTTATTTGAAAGAAAGGCGGGGCGCGCGGATTTATTTTATATAAAAAGGGTTTTAGAATTAGTTTTAACAAAAGGGATGCAAGTGCACCTATCGCGTGTAGTACAGGATATTCCCGTGTATAGGAATATCTGGGTCGTATTATTCTCGGGGCCGGCTTACCTATTTCTACTCTTTCCCTGAAAGCCTATTATTTTACAGATAATATTTTAGGTTGGTTTATAAAAAAGAAAATGACATAACATACAAATATAAAAAATGCATAATAATAATAATAAAGCATAATAATAAAAGTAGGAAATATAATGCGGAAAGACGATGAAGAACTTAGCGCGGCGATACAAAAAGAGAACTGAACAAAAATAACTTTTAATAAAAATAGATCCAAAATTTCAAATTAATTAAGGCGGAGACTCGGCCGTGGAGGTTCCTTAGATATGAGCTCACCTTGTTCTAGGAATATAGCTCACCTAAACGCTAAGACTATTCGACCGATCGGTAGACCGACAAAGGATTCCTCTTAACGCCCGCATTACGCTAAGAACCCCGCTATTGGGTGGGGAACCCATTCCGGTAGAGTCATGCGCCTCCTCTCTCGAGGGTTAGCGCGGAGCTCTCTTTACCCAAGGGGGATCGGTCCATACGCACGGCCTCTCGGCGTTGCGTATGGATAACGGAAATAGACCCGCACATCGATATGCGGTCCTACGCATCGTTAACCCGGGGCAAACCTTAAGAAATTTAATTAAACTGAAAAATAGGACCTTCAATTATTTAAAGCTACTTTATCTGTCCCGATGCTCTTCAATATTGAGGGCTAAGGGCGGTTAGCCACTCATCGGAATGGGGACACTTAACGCTAGAAAGCAATAAAGAAAGAAGTAAAAAAGCAGTAAAGGAAAGAAGTAAAGAAAGCAGGAAATTGCGAGTCCTACTCAAACGAGTAGGGCTGAAGAAAGCAGTAAATGTGAATCCCAGCTCAAATGAGTGGGCGGGGGTAAACTTATCTCATACACGCACGCACTCTACTTGAAATAAAATGCACGCACACACTCTACATAAATGAAAACACACACACACACGCAAAGTTTCCTACTCAAGTGAGTAGGAGAATGAAAGCAATAAAAAGACAAGTCCCACTCAAACGAGTGGGCGGGAATTGAAAGCGGAGCGCCACGTAACTCTTAACGAGTAGGCGAAAATAAATGCATACGCACACACACACTCTATAGAAATTGAAATAAAGCAATAAAACTCTAACTCATACACGCACACACACTTGCAAAAATAAGAAAAAACAAAGTACTCAGAAAATTAAAACAACTGCATTTCTACCACTAGAATACGGTAGAAATGCATAAAAAGAGAAAATAAAAATTAACCGAGCGAAAAGTTTTTGCAAATAAACACAAAATGAAAGTGCTCGAAAAATTGAAACGATTATATTTTCATTCTTAAGTTTTTATAAAACCTCAAAAAAAGTGAGAATAAAACTAAAAAAGGAACGAAAAGTTTTACATTCATAAGAGTCTATGTTAAAGAAAATTGAAAATAACACTTTTTTAGGTGTTTTTATAAACCCTTAAGAATGAAAATTAGGAAAAAAAAAGAAAAGCTAAACCTATACAAGTGAGGATTATGAAAATAAAACGGACATTACGACAGCTAGAAATGCCGTAAAATTCCTAAATCTAACTAAGTTATGAAAGCTTTAAAAGATAAAACATAAAAAGGAAAAGAACAAAAAGGGGAACAAAAATTCACTTAAGTAGGCACATTCAATGAATTTCCATACGATGCAAGAGAGAAAAGAACATAGTTTTATTAAATAAAAAGAGATTACAACAAAGCAAATACAAACACTAAGGAGGGGGGAGAAATTTTCTTACATAACATGAGAATCCAAATGGACAGCACCTCCCCTAAGTAAAGTGGTCAAAAAAGTTGACAAGAAAAGCTTATAGAAAGCTTTTATATATAGACAAAAAATCGGGCTTGACACGCCCTAGGTCACGGCGTGAAAGGGGGCGTGTCGGTCAAAATGTGGTTGACTTGGCTTCTTCTGGCTGGCTGGCAAAATGCTGGAAGGTCGGGGAGTGACACATGGCGGTCACGGGCATGACTGGTCTTGGACACGGGCGTGACTAGGGCGTGTCGGGACGGCATTGAGTGTTGAACTGTGAAATCGTTGAGTGTCGACTGGCCGAAGGCGTTGAGTACCTGACACGCCCCTGTCGGGCATGGTCACAGGCGTGACAGGTCATAAAAATAATATTTTCTTCAAAAAATGTAGAAAATAAAAAAATGTAAAGTTAGAAATAAAAATTACAAAAAAGAAGTATTTTATTAAATTAAACAAACAAAAATAAACAAAAACAACTTAAATAAAAGAAGAAAATATAGGTATATTTACAACTCATCAAGTAGTGACTCCTTTGGTTTGAAGGGTTCCTTCCGTAGTGTGAGGATTGGATTTCAATCTGTTTGGTGAAGTGACCGAGTCGTCACTTGGTGGGAGATAGGTCGAAGGGGGAAAGTGGACGTACCCAAATCGGGGAACCACTATAACTTTCTGTGTGTTTTTCTGTGCTGTGTTTGTTTAATTGTGTAGGTAAATTTAATTCCGCAAAAGACTGCACGACACCTATTCCCCCCCTCCCCATAGGTGGACTTAGTCGACACTAAATACTTTCAGCTATGTATGTTGATGATATTCTTCTGACTAGTGATGATAAAGAAGACATTTATCTAGGCAAACGTCATCTTCGACTACATTTTTTTACTAAGGATATGGGACCTCCGAAGTACTTTCTGGGCATTGAGATTTTACGAAAGAGGAACTCTGTGCTTCTTACACTGCGAAAGTATGTGCTAGATCTCTTAAAAGATACCAGTCTTCTTCACAAGAAACCTGCTCGTTGCCCATTGGAGGTTGAAGATGATAAGGGGGGACTAAAGATTCTGAACTTCTTCCAGAAAAACTATGTACAGATGATTTGTAGGAAAAACTCATATATCTAACTATTACTAGACCAGATATTTGTTATGCGGTTGGAAAAGGAAGTCAGTTTATGTAGAGTCCTAGAGCGTATCATCTTCGATCTGATATGAAAATTCTTGAGTATGTGAAAGGGTCTTAAGGAAAGGGCATGTTGTTTCAGAAGAATAATCATCTAAAGATTAAAGCGTATTTTGATGCCAGCTATGTTGATAACAAAGAAGATATAAAGTCTACATCAGGTTTTTGCACATCTATAGGAGGAAAACTTATTGATGGAAAAGCAAGAAGTAGGAAGTGGTATCAAGGTCAAGTGCTGAAGCGGAGTATAGGAGTATGACTTCAACTACCTGTGGGTTGAAATGTTATGAGGGCGCATGCTTGACTTGGGAGAAATCTATGATCATCCTCTTCCTATGTTCTGTGATAACAAAGCCGTTATTTACATATCGAAGAATCCTGTATTTCATGAGAGGACAAACCACATTGAGTTTGATTGTCATTTTATTAGGGAAGACGTGTTGAAGTGTAAAACCTTGGGCTCACAGGAGGCGACTTAAGGAAGAGTACTGAGGTAAGGGAGAGATGGGCGACAAGACTGCAGTGGCGAGTAGGACCACAGGGCCCACTCGCCAGTTCTTTAAAAAAGCAAAACGTTATAGGCGAGATGGGAACAACGTAGCAGGAAAGACAGCTATCGTGACATATTCTGGCCTCTTATGGAGAGATGTATACTCGCGAGGCGAGCTGATGGGCACCCCTTGCCTACTAGATTCTATATTCGTCGAGTGCCGACTCGACGTTCGTTGAGTGCAGGCTCGATGATCGTCAAGCGCCGGCTCGACCTTAGTCGAGGGCCGGTTTAGTGTTCGTCGAATGCCGGTACGACAATTCGTTAAGCGCCGGTTCGACGAAAAATCCGTTTTTATTTTCTTAGCCAAGGGGGGACTTTGATCTTTTACCCCAGGTAATTTTACTCTTTTACCCTTGGTGGTTTGCGTATAACTCTTCATAACAGCAGAGTTTGGCTATTTGCAGACCCAATCAAGGGTATTTTGGTAATTTTATGTCGGTTCAGTTTGGTTTTTGGCAAGTAAAACTCAGAGGCCTATAAATAGACCGATAATATGCCTTTAAGAGGTGGTCGAACCCTTTGCTCTTCTTCCTCTGTGGCACCTAGCTCAGCACTGTCTAGGGAGGGCAAGAACTTCTATTTCATCTGGGTAAGAGGTGAGACCTCCAAGCTGAAGCCCACGATCTGTTTCTAGCTTCCCAGGCTCATGTCAAGGAAAGGTTTTAGGAAGAGTAGTTGTGAGCTGCAAATCTGGATCAAAACTCTAAGAGGAGTTAGTTTTCCGGCTTCAACATTTTTGGTGTTGTGAGCATGGATCGAAGCAAACACAGAAGAATCTTGAGCTACTTCATGGCGAGAGATATCAGTGAAGGATATGGAGATGGGTCCCAGAACCCGTGAGGATATGTAGGAAGAGAAGAATTCATGGCGTCCATTAGAGGCATCATGGACATGCTGCAAGTGATCTCGCGGTGAGGCGATTGCTCGCCTACTCTACCTCAAGCGTCCTCTCTCGCACATCAGAACGAGCTCGTCATGGCAAGGGTTGGAGAGGACGCCCCTGGGGGAGACCTGGAAAGGAAAAAGTAGTGGAAGGAAGTGAGTGAGACCTGACGGGCAGGGAGTTATTCCCTTACCCTGCGAGTGTCATCTCGCCGAAGAACGTCATTGCGCGAGTGGAGGAGGTGAGACCCGTGGTGCTACAGTCCCCCTTATGCAAGTTGATTCTTTCAGCTCCAGTCCTGGACGGGTTCAGGGAGCCCGAAATTACCTACTATGTGGGAAAAGACAACCCTCTATAACACTTGTAACTATTCGAATATTCGGTCTCCATCAGGCCGATGTCGGAGGCATTCAAGTGTCGTCTTTTTGCCATCACCTTGAAAGATAAAGCTAGGGATTGGTTTCATCAACTCCCAATGGGATCGATCTATGTCTTCGAAAAGCTGAGTAGAAGTTTCCAGTTGTGTTTATCAACCTCGAAGAAAAGGAAGAAGAACCCCGAGTCGATTTTCTGATCCGGCAGAAGGCGGAGGAATCTTGGCCCAGTATGTGGATAGATTCCATGAAGAAATCTTAGATTTTCAGGAGGTGCCAGGATTTGCTCTCCAAATGGATTTCACTATTGGAGTACGATAGGGTTTCTTCAAGATGAGCCTAACCCGAAAGACACCGTTGTCATTTGAATGTTTGATGGAGAAAGTGGCAAAAGAGATAGTAATGGACGCGGCCAATCGGGTGTTTTGCCAGAAAATTGGTAAGATTGAAGGAGGCAGAGTAGAGAGAGCCGGGAGGGGAAAGACAATAAGAAGGATGAAGGAGAGAGCAGCTGAGGGCACTAGTACATCAGAAGTTAGGTTGGAGGCAACAAGGAGGCCCTGCTCAAGGGCAAGGAAGATATTTTCCCAAGGGAGGAAGGAACTACAAAAGAGGACCTGGACGATTCAACCAGCAGGGGTGGGGATATGGTCAAAGACCACCCCAAACCCCGCCCTAGCAAGCAATGGACATCGGCCGAGGAAGAGTAAGGGGAAGAGAAAGAGGGAGAGAAGGAGCTGGAGCTGGAAGAAGGAGGAATCACCAAGAGGGGAAGCAGGGGGAAGAGGTAGCGTTGCCATTTTGTGACTTCCATGAGGAGGAAGATCATTCAACGGTTACCTGCCCGGAGTTTTTGGAGATGAAGAGAGCTAGAGGGGTAGGGAAGCAGTATCTATCATTACGGATAGTGGAGATGGCTTGGACTGGGGAGGAGGACCGGTGTGGATCGAGTCATTGTGGGGGACCGAGGTGGGATTGGAGTGATCCAAGGGGGAGTAGGAATTGAGGCCACCCATAAGGAGAGCCTTAATACCATGTATCGTCAGAGCATAGCCTCGACGTCACAAACCCCTCCCCCGATTGAAAAAAATTACCTTTTCTCAGAGGACACGCCGGACCACGAATATCCATTTTGTGATGTGTTGGTTATCCAGACCGCCATCGAAAACTTTACGGTGTCGCAGATCCTAGTTGATAATGGGAGTTCGGTGAATGTTATCTTTAAGAAGGCATTCAATGAGATGATGGTGGAAGCTCGAAGGGTACTAGCAGCATATGGACCATTGTTCGGATTCTTGGGAGAAAGGAGGAAGTCGAAGGGGGAGTGGGACTCCAAGTAACTCTCGGAGGCCTATCCAGGAATTGTCGTTTCATCATAGTGGATGCCCTCATCAGTTACAATGCCATTTACGGGCGCCCTTTGATCAGTTCCTTTAGGTGTGTCCCATCATCTTTTCACAAATTCCTGAAGCTCAATGCCAGGGGGAACCCATATGTGGGTACGAGGATATCCAAAAGCTACTAGGGAGTGCTATGTGATGACTGTGAATACTATTTCTTAGCAGGGATAGGCCGAGGAAATGGAGAAGATGATGGAACAATGGGAGCAACGGGTCATAGAAACTGTAGGAGAGAATGAAGGAGAGATGGAGACAGAGGAGGATAAAAAAAGAAGTGGGGATAGAGAGAGGCATTGCGGTAGAGCCGGAAATGGTAGGAGAGAGGGAAGGAGAGATGGAAGGGGAAGGGGGAAAAGAAAATGAAGGAGATAGGAAAGGGAAAAGGAAGATAAAGGAAGTAGGGGACTCATCCAGGATGGAAGCTCGGTCGGAGAAGAAGGGAGTTTCGATGTTAGAAGAGAGAGTTCCCATCGATGAGGAAGTGTAGAAGTTTCTAAGGGAGGTGGTTGTAGCCATTGCGGAGCGCGAGGCTGAAGATCGTGAGGCTAGGGAGTCGGAGGTGATGTTGAGGGAGCATGATAAAGAGGAGGAGCCTTCCAGATTGAAGGTGTCTAGGGAGCTCGATGAAAAGCGCCGAGCGGAGATCGTCGAGCTAAGTTCGACGATTCTGGCCTATTATCAGCCCCAAAGCGGAGCGGTGACCCATGTCAGGCGGATAGCGTGCGGCCATTGAGTGGTGCTTGACTTTTTCAACTCCAAACTGAGTCATTGCTTGGTTTTGTTGATTTGATCGAGTGGCTGGGGTAGAACTCGATATCTTATCTGTGTAGGGAATGGAAAGAGGAAATTATTGTTTCTTTTTCTCTCTCTCTCTTCCTTACTTCCCGAGTTCTGGAGCAGAAACCCTTCGACTGGTGCTTGGGTTGCTTGCTGGAGAAGATCTTAAGGCCAAAATCAAGGGCTGAAGCTAGAATCACGAGGGGGGAAAGTGAGGTGCTCATTTCCATCCGCATAGACACGCTTTGCTATGGCTCCGAAGAGAATGTCAAGGGTAACAATCTTCCTTCTTCGACATGTGAAGTCCTTATTTTGGCATGTGCATTGATTTCCCCACCAAAAGGTAGAATGTTGAGGGATTTCCGTTGGGTTGATTCTTGAAATCCCCAAGAAGTCTTGCATATTGATCCGTAAATGTTTAGTACGGAATAGGCATGCTGTGTTAAGCCCATCTGAACAGGTTGGTCTAGATAGGTGATGTTTTATTTTGCGCACCGGAGAAGACTCCGCGTATAAACGAGTAGTTTGTGGAGTCGGTGGGTTATGCCTGTGAAGTGGAGTAATAGGAAGTACTGGAATGGGCTTCTAGGAAAATACCCTCGTAATTCTTGTGTTGTATGCTATGGAAAGACAAGTTTTCTCGCACTGCAGGATGCTGTAGGGTTTGGGTTGAGTTTGGGTGTAGAAAGAGTGCTTCTGTTGAACCCGCCAAGCGATCGCGAGAAACGCTGTCCCTAACTCCCTTTTGGATTATGAATCCAGTCCTTGGTGGACAGTATGGCTATTGTGAGCTGCGAGCTCTTAAAAGGCTTTGTGCCGAACGGACAAGGGAATGCCGACCCACGTCAATCTAGATATTTAACTTGTGATTTGAGCAACAAGCAAGGGCTGAACTCTATCCACGTTATGGTTGTTTGACATGAGTGCCTGGAATATTAACGTTCATCAGGTACACATAATGAGATTCTTAGGCATGCACGCCATTAAGACTAAAGTCTCTGTCTGTAGACTGTGGAGCGTAATGCTCAAACTTTACCATTGCGCTTTAGACCCTTAAACAGTGGTGGGACCCTAGTTTTCCGGTATACCGAGAATGCATCCTGAGTGCACCGAGCGTCGGGCCGCGTGTCCGATGTTTGTTATATATTATATGTTCGTGAGTGCATATTTTGTGATATATCTGCTTGTGAAATGATATGCCTTTAGGGAAAAAATACCACTGCCTCGTGAAAGGGGTATGGTCTTTATAAATTGGTCAGCTGAATGCTGACTATTGCGTTGTTTGCCACCATTGTGGTGGGTTGTCCATGTGTAGATGTTAGAGAGCCGAGCTGGAAATAGTGGGTTGAAGCCCTTGCTGTTGGCCCTCAGAGGCTAAGCGAAGAACTTTATTGTTTTCATGTGTGGCCGGCCTACGTGCCGATGTTTGTCATCCACACCTGTGAAGCTTAACTGTAAGGCCTTAAGGCAAAACTTTTGTGTATTTTGTGTACATTCCTTGGGGTTATATATAATTGTGGTTATTTATATATATAGTAAACATTCATGATGGTTGAGTTCAATAACCTTAAAGCTTCCGTTAGCATGGTCTTAGTTAGTATACGAATATGTTTTGATATTAACCTGTAACCTCACCGCCTGTTTGTGACATATAATGTGGGGCCCCGACCAGACCTTCTATTATAAGTTATTTAACGAATGGGGTCGTCACAATTTGTTATCAACTTGTCTCGGTCTTCCTCTTTCAAATTCATGGTTGAATTCTTTTGTGGGGTGGCGAGTACGTATAAGTGTGACTCGCTTTAATATAAATGAATTCAAGAATGTCCACTAATGAATGCAAATACACATGTTTGAGGAACATGTGCATTCCTATATTGTTGTTATTGCTTGTGCATGGTCGCTAAAGTGTGTCTTGTTCACCTATAGGTGACTCGAAGTGGTGTTGGGCAGTCTGAGCCCTAGCGTTCTGATGAGAGTGCGATACCAGCTGAGGTGCCTACACCTCCTCCTTCTGCGGAAATAGTAAGCTTAGTTGCTTATGCGCTGTTTGCAATGCTTCAATCCTAATACATTTATGGGTGTGGGATCCACAATGCATGCGGAGGATTGGTTATCGCACGTCAGGAGGATATTGACACAGATAAGTAAAGAGGAACATCAGAAGGTCACCTTGGCCACCTTCTTGTAGGAAGGAGAGGCCCGGCTATGGTGGGACGAGATAGAGTTACATAACTTAGCGAGCAGAAAATTAATGGAAGTCTCGATCGAGGAGTTCTCGCGACTATTCTTCGCAAAGCACTTGCCCGCTGCACAGCGCATCGCTATGGAGAATGAGTTCCAGCGTCTAACTCAAGTAGAAAGTAGTGTCGATACCTACTTGTATGAGTTTACAAGGTTGGGACGCTATGCGTGTCTATCTTCGCTGATGAACAACATAAAAACAATATGTTTTGTTATTTACCTGTAACGTCGCCGCCTATTTATGACATATAGTGTGGGGCCCCGACCGAACCTTTTATTATATGTTATTTAACAAATGGGGTCGTTACACCGCAGCTGACATTCCAGGAGTCGACGTGTACATGGCGTGCCACCGTCTCAATCTTGACCCCAAGGCTTGTCTAATACAATAAAAGAAGAGAGTCATCGCCTCCAAGATGGTCGGGCCCATAAGGGAAGAGGTTGAGAAGCTGCTCAAGGCTGGATTCATATCTACGAATAAGTTCCGGGGTAGGTGAGTAATGTTGTAATGGTAAAAAAGAGAGAGGGGAAATGGAGGATGTGCGTGGACTTTTCCCTTTTAAAAAAAGCATGCCCTTAGGATTGTTATCCTCTGCCTCGAATCAACGTGCTAGTTGACTCAGTTATCGGCTTTTCACTAATGAGTTTTCTAGATAAATTTTCACGATACTATCAAATATGCATACATCCGCTAGACATCAAACATTCTACCTTTGTCACGAAGGATGGATGCTTCAGCTATAAGTTGATGCCCTTCAGATTAAAGAATGCGGGGGAAACTTACCAAAGAATGATGGACTGGATCTTCCGAGAGAATAAGGGACAGAATCACGAGGTCTATGTGGATGACCTGATGATCAAGAGTCGAGATCTCGGGTCCCATGTCTTGGATCTGGAGGAAACTTTTGGGATAATAAGAAAATACAAGATGAGATTTAATCCCCTGAAGTGTGTCTTCGGGTCCAACAGGGGAAAATTAATACGACATCTCCATACCCCCATCAAGAGTAGAGCCCAATCCATACAAGGTGAAGGCAATCTTAGAGTTGGAATCTCTGAAAAATGCCAAAGAAGTTCAACGTCTTGTCGGCAAGCTGGCCAGATTAAGCATGTTCCTCTCCCGGGCTGGAGAGAAGTGCTCGCCCTTCTTCCGAGCACTATGAGGAGGTAAGAAATTCGAATGGACCATCGAATGCGAAGAAGCTTTACGAGCTCTGAAATAATAACTCACCGAAACACCACTACTCCAAGGCCCAAGAGAAGGAGAGGGTTTGTTCTTGTAACTCGGAGTGGGGACCGGAGCAGTTAGTTCAGTTCTTGTACGAGAACAAGGAAAGAAGCAATTCACGATCTACTATGTAAGCAAGGTCCTAAAGAAGGCAGAGCTTGGATACCCCATTCTTAAAAAGCTGGCGTCCGCTCTCATCATATCGGCCAGGAAGCTTAGGCCATACTTTCAGGGTCACTCGATTCAGGTGGTGACAGATCATCCTCTCCTCTATATCCTGGAAGGGGTGGATCATTCTGGGAAGTTGGTCAAATGGTCGATAGAACTCAGTGAGTTCGACCTCATTTTTACTCCTCGATTGGCAATAAAGGCGCAAGCGGTGGCATATTTCCTTGCAGACTATGTAGTGGAGTTCGGTGAGGTTGAAACACCTATTCGAGCTGCCTGGGAGATGCTAGTAGATGGAGCATCCGAGAAAAGTTCTTTTGGGGTAGGGATGATTTTGGTAAGCCCCGTAAGGACCAGAATTGAACAGGAACTGAAGATACACTTCACCATCACTAACAACCAAGTAGAATACGAGGCAATCATCGCGGGGCTCAAGCTATCTCAGGATCTAGGCATACAGGACATCAAAGTCTCCACAGACTCTATGGTGGTAGCAGGACCAATCAATGGATAGTTTGAAGTAAGGGAATCAACCCTCTAGTTGTATTTGGTGAAGGTCAAAGACATCAACAGACAATTCCGTAGCTTTTCAATTCAACACGGCCCGAGAGGGGAAAGTACTCAGGCTGACCTACTCGCCAAGCATGTCCCTTGGGCTGGAGGAACCATAATGGAGCTCTTCATACCATCCATAGAAGAAAGAGAATTGATGGAAGTGGACCAAAATGCGTCTTGGATGGACCCCTTCATCATCTTTTTTACCTCAGGACGTGTTCTCGAGAGGGACCTTGATAAGAAGCAAATAAGGTATATATCTGCATACTACCTGCTTAAGGATGGGAGATTATAACTTAATACACTGTCTGTTTTGTTGGCTCGATGTTTATCCGAGGGAGAGATCCCAAGAGTTCTAGAATAAATTCAATCGGGAGAATGTGGGAGTCATTCGGAAAGTCAGACCCTGGAGGGGCGGTGTTGAGGCAAGTCAACTTCTGGCCTACCCTCGGGAAGGATGCTAAAGAATTTGCGAAGAGATGTAAAAAGTGCCATGAGTTCGACCCTCTCCAACTCCTTCCCGCCCAAATACAACGCATAATCACGGCTCCCTGACCCTTCGCATTATGGGGACTAGATTTGGTGGTCCCTTTTCACCAAGCTAGTGGCCAAAGAATGTTCTTACTAGTCATTATAGATAACTTTTCCAAGTGGCTAGAGGTGAAGGAATTGTCTAGGGTAACGTCACAAGTGGTCAGAAATTTCATATGGGGAGAGATCATCTACCGGCAAGGGCTTCCGCTGGACATTATCTTTGATAATGGAGCACAATTTGCTTAAATGGAATTCGTGGACTTTTGTATCCAACTTTGCATAGACCTCCGCTTCGCCTCGGTTCATCATCCTCAAAGTAATGGACAGGTAGAAGCGGCGAACATGATTATCGTGAATCTTTAGAATAAGAAAGTGGAGAACTTGGGGGGAGTTGGGTAGAGCAGCTTCCCTCGATCCTTTGGGCTTTGAGGACCACGCCAAACGCCGCTACGGGAGAGAATCCCTTTAAACTCTCCCATGGATCGGAGTCCGTTATACCTATAGAGTTCGAGGTCGAATCTCCCAGAGTGGCCGCTGCAAAGAAAGGAGACAAAGGATGGCGCTCTAGATCTGGTGGAGGAGCTCAGGGAATTAGTATTGATCCGACAGGAAGAAGTCAAGCACCGGATGGAGAAATATTTCGATAAACAAGTAAGGGTCAAGTCGTTCTAGAAGGGAGACTTGGTCCTCAAAAGGTAAATGCAGCGGGTAGTGGAACATCGATGGGAAAACTCAATCCTAACTAGGAAGGCCCCTTTGTGGTGAAGGAGGTCCTGAAGTCAGGAGGGTACCACCTCAAGGATGTGGATGGGATACCCCTCGATCTTTCCCGAAGCGGTGATGACTTAAAGAGATTCTATCCTTAACATGTTTTTCGTTTTTTAATGCTTGTAAATCAGTTATGACCTTTTGATTTAATGAAATCGTACGTGTCTTCTTTCAAGACATGAGGATTGTTAGAAGCGAACTAAAACAAGCCGGAAATGGTATAACTGAAATTGTATTATCAGAAAAAGGTATCTATTACAAAGGTATGGCCTCCCTTCTATAGAATGGAGGAGAGAAGAGAGAATACAAATAAGAGATGTGAGACTAAAACTATACAAAAGAATCTGGGCGGCTAGAACAACAGACCGGAACAAGCCGCGCGGTTAGACAGAAGGGCTAACCGCTCGGCCACTGCCAGAGAGAGAGACAAGCCGCCAAGTGAGACCGTTAGACCGCCCGATCTCCTAGTCGTCAGTAACAGACCGCTAGACCGCTTGGACCTCAGACCTCAACACAGCAACCAACCCGCTGAAGGCAAACCGCCAGACCGCCCGGTCAATAACCCGCCAAGCCAGACCGACAGACCGCCCGGTCTCAACTTCAACACTCCCCCTCAAGCTGGAGCATATATGTCGATCATGCCCAGCTTGTCACATATATGAAGAAATGAGGCAGATACTGGCTTGGTGAAGATGTCAGCCAGCTCTTTTTCAGACGTGACGAAGGGAGTGCAAATTTGTTCCTTCAGAATCTCTTCACGAATGAAATGACAGTCGACCTCAATGTGTTTGGTTCTCTCATGGAAGACTGGATTTTTGGAGATATATATAGCAGCCTTGTTGTCACAGAACATAGGTAGAGGATGGTTGTAGACCTCTCCTAAATCCAACATGAGAGCCCGTAGCCACTTTAGCTCGCAAGTGGTCGATGCCATACTCCGATACTCAGCTTCAGCACTGGACCTGGAGACAAGAGATTGCTTCTTGCTCTTCCAACTTACCAGATTGCCCCCAACAAAGGTACAGAAACCGGAGGTAGACTTGCGGTCCCCTTTGTCATCAGCGTAACTCGCATCTGAGTAAGCTTCAACCCTCAGATGATCATTCTTCTGAAAGAGCAATCCTTTCCCAGGGGCTGCTTTGACGTACTCCAAGATCCGCAAGGCGGACTGTAGATGGCACTCCCTGGGAGCTTGCATGAATTGACTCAACTTGCCCACAACATAGGAGATGTCGGGCCTAGTCACGGTGAGGTATATGAGCTTACCAACTAGACGCCTGTACCGCGAAGCATCTGAAAGAAGAGGCGAACCATCTATCCAGGTTTTGTCTTCTCCAACAGCCATGGGACATCGGGCAGGTTTGGCCCCAGTCAATCTTGCTTCTTTTAAAATATCAAGAGCATACTTTCGCTGAGAGAGGACTAAAGAGTTGGGCTTCCGAGAGATTTCGATCCCCAAAAAGTACTTCGGAAAACCCATATCTTTCGTGACTAGATGTTGGCGAAGATGCCGCTTTGTCAAGGCTACCCCTTCCTGGTCATCACCAGTGAGAAGAATATCATCCACATATACTGCAAGAACCACCAGTCCCGAAGAGGTTTTGCGAATAAATAGAGAGTGATCAGCAGCGCTGCGAGCAAAACCAACGGCCGCCACGATGCCGCTGAATTTGTCAAACCAAGCTCGAGGGCTCTGCTTGAGGCCATAGATTGCCTTCTGTAGCCGGCAGACTCGTGTCTCCCCCTGAGCAACATACCCTAGAGGTTGCTCCATGTAGACGACCTCCTGAAGATCACCATAAAGGAAGGCATTCTTGATATCCAACTGGGAAAGGGGCCAGTCTTTGTTGACTGCCACAGAGAGAAGGACCCGTATAGTGCTGAGACGAGCCACGGGAGAGAAGGTGTCAAAGTAATCCACCCCATAGGTTTGAGTAAAGCCCTTAGCCACCAGACGAGCTTTGTAACGGTTTACAGTGCCATCTGGGCCAAACTTGACTACAAAGACCCATCGACAGCCAACAACATCTGTATCAAGGGGAGGAGGGACAAGAGTCCAGGTACCCCGCTCTGTGAGGGTCGCCATTTCCTCATCCATGGCCAGTTTCCAGTGAGGAATGGCCAGGGCCTCCTGGTAGGAACGAGGTGTGGTAGTAGCAGAGATAGCCAGTGCAAAGGCCCTGCGAGAAGGGGTAAGACGATCATATGAAACAACAGCAGCAAGGGGGTGTAGGGTACACGTCCGCACCCCTTTGCGAAGAGCTACAGGAAGATCCAGGTCGGCGTGCTCCTCGGCATCCAGAGCATCCGTGGCAGAGAGAGTTGGCCCGGGAGGAGAGAGCGACGGCAGCGAAGATGAGGGAGATGGAGGCGGAGAGAGAGGCGGAGGGAGAGGACTGGGCGGAGACGGAGGAGGAGCGGATATCGCAGTAGGAGACGAGGGAACGAATGGAATAATAGGAGAATCCGAGGTGGGAGGAAGAGAAGAGGAGTCATCCGAGAAGTAGGAGGCATTCTCGAAGAAGGTAACGTCAGCCGAGACAAACGGTTTACGAAGAACAGGATTAAAGCAGCAGTAGCCTTTCTGAGTGACCGAGTACCCCAGAAAAACACATTTGGTGGAGCGAGGGGAGAGCTTATCACGGGTGGCAGATGGGACATGCACAAAAGCAGTGCACCCAAAGATTCGGAGAGGGAGAGGAAAAGGCTCCTTGCCAGGATAAAGGATGGAAAAAGGGGTTTTTCCCTGGAGAACGGAGGAGGGAATGCGATTGATGAGATAGCAAGCAAGAAGAACAGCATAGCCCCAATATGAGCGAGGGACATGCATTTGAGTCATTAATGTGCGAGCAACATCGAGGAGGTGACGGTTTTTGCGTTCCGCCACCCCATTTTGTTGGGACGTATAGACACAACTTGTCTGATGAATAATGCCATGTTGTACACAGAAAGAGGTAAAAGCATGACTTAAGTATTCTTTTGCATTATCAGAGCGAAAAGTTTTAACACTAACACCAAACTGATTTTTGATTAAATGATAAAAGGAGGTCCATATATTAAAAAGTTCAGAGCGATCTCGTAAGAGATACACCTAAGTACATCTAGAAAAATCATCAATAAAAGTTACAAAATAAGAACTACCCCGACCAATAGTAAGGGTAGGAGCAGGTCCCCAGATATCTGAGTGAACTAGATCAAACGGACGGGTAGAGCCCCGACCTTGCTTCGGCGGGAAGGAGGAACGATGATGCTTGCCAAGTTGACATGCTTCGCAGTGGAGAGGAGTAGTGGAGGGAGGGAGGTGGGGCAGAAGCTGATGCAGAAGCCGTGGTGGAGGATGACCGAGACGGAGATGCCACTGGAGAAGATCCGTACAAGAAGAAGAGAAGGCGGACAAAGCGGAAACGTTGTCGAGGAAGTAGAGGCCGCCGCTCTCAGTCCCAGTAGCAATCGTCCGCTGGGAGCTCGGATCCTGAAAAGAGCAAGAAGATGGAGTAAACGTTACCGAACATTGAAGCTGCTTGCACAAAGAAGTAACCGACAACAGATTGCACGGAAACTTGGGCACATAGAGAGTGTCCTCTAGCCGAAGGGACGGAGTAACATGAACCACTCCCGACCCATGAACCGGGGAGGGAGAACCGTCTGCAATGAGGACCGAGGGCAACCGATCATGCTGTTCGAGGAGAGAGAAGCACTGAGGATTGCCCGTCATATGATTAGTAGCACCGGAGTCGATAAGCCATTTACCTTGAGTGACTACATGAGCACTACCTGATGATGTGACCACGGAAGCAGACGGTTTGGAAGACGAGGCGGAAGAGTCACCCGAGGGGCGAAGATGGGGATGTTTTGTCCAGCAGCGGTCAAGAGTGTGTCCGGTGCGGCCGCAGTGAGAGCAGAGATAGCGGGAAGAAGGACGTCCGCCAGACTGATGACTGCGACTACCAGAGCCACTCCGCTGAGTTTGATGAGCATAGTTATCCGAAGGAGAAGGAGCGGGTAGAAGCGGGCGCTGAAGGAGAGAGGTGACAGCGGCGATGCGAGCAGCGGTGGCATCTAAGGTAGGGGATTCCGCCTCACCCAGAATTTGTTGGCGGATCATGTCATAAGTGTCAGGAAGACGAAGCAGATAACACACAACCAGAAGCTCCTGGAAGTGCTTGTGTTGTTGAGCCAGATCCGCAGAAAAGGGGCGATTCTGAAGAATCTCAGCCCCAAGAGCTTGAACTTGTTGGTAGGCCGCAGCAGGAGACAAGGTAGGGCGGGCAAAGAGGTCCGCATACAACGTATAGATGCGGGATGTCTGAGCCCCTTTGGAATACAAAGCAGCAAGATGAAGCCAAGCGGCCTTCACCGTCTCATCATGACGGATGATGGGAAGACATTCATCGGATAGACTGTTAGCGAGCCAAGTACGCACAAGAGCGTCACTCGCATCCCAGTCATCAAAGAGAGGGGAAGTGGTAGGAGGAGGGTCATCAACGAGATGGTGGCGTTTGCATTGCGAGCGAAGGAGAAAGGTGAAAGAGACGCTCCAATCCGGGTAGTTGGAGCCGACAAGCTTGGAAACGGTGCCAAGGTTCCCGGAAGGAGTAGGAGGAGCCGGATTGGCTACAGAGGTGGCAGCAGGAGTGGTGGCAGTAGAAGCATCAGAAAGAGCCATAAGAGCAATCCAACAGGAAGCCGCGCGGTTAGAAAACAAGCTGCGCGGATAGGCAGAAGAGGAACTGCAGCGGTCAGGATGTCAGACACCAGCGGTCAGAGAGACCACGACCAAGACGCAGTAGCAAGCAAAGGGGAAGAAGTCGAGCGGCAAGCAGACAGTCCGCACGAACAGAAGCACGAGAGAGGGCAAGGCACACGGCAATAGGTCGCAGCGAACAAGGCGACAGGTCGCAGTGAACAAGGCAACAGGTCGCGCACAAAGAGGGCAACGACAAGGAGACCGCGCGGACAGGGCGCAAGCCGGAGAAGCAAGCCGCGCGGACAGAGAGAAGCACAGAATCAGGAGGAAAGGATCGATGCCTCTGATACCATGTTAGAAGCGAACTAAAACAAGCCGGAAATGGTATAACTGAAATTTTATTATCAGAAAAAGGTATCTATTACAAAGGTATGGCCTCCCTTATATAGAATGGAGGAGAGAAGAGAGAATACAAATAAGAGATGTTGGACTAAAACTATACAAAAGAATCTGGGCGGCTAGAACAACAGACCGGAACAAGCCGCGCGGTTAGACAGAAGGGCTAACCGCTCGGCCACTGCCAGAGAGAGAGACAAGCCGCCAAGTGAGACCGTTAGACCGCCCGATCTCCTAGTCGTCAGTAACAGACCGCTAGACTGCTTGGACCTCAGACCTCAACACAGCAACCAACCCGCTGAAGGCAAACCGCCAGACCGCCCGGTCAATAACCCGCCAAGCAAGACCGACAGACCGCCCGGTCTCAACTTCAACAAGGATGAAAAGGATGAATGGGAAGGCTTCGAGAGGACCCGTTGACCAGGATCTCATCAAACTAGCAGGACGATAGACTTACTCAGTGGCAGGATGAATGGCAAGGCCACGAGAAGACCAGCTGACCAAGCTCTCATCAAGCTGGCATGACTGTAGGCTCACTTGATGTAAGATGAATGTTAAGGCCCCTAGAAGACCCGCTTATTAGGCTCTCATCAAGCTGGCAGGACTGCAGGCTCAATCAGTGGTAGGATGAATGACATGGTCCCGATAAGACATGCTTACCAGGCACTCATCAAGCTGGCAGGACTATAGGCTCACTCAGTGGCAGGATGAATAGCAAGGCCCTGAGAAGACCCATTGACCAGGCTCTCATCAAGCTGGCAGGACTGTTTGCTCACTCGGTGTCTGTATGAATGGCAATGCCTCGAGAAGACTCGCTGACCAGGCTCTCATCAAGCTGGCAGGACTGTAGGCTCACTCGGTGGCAGAATGAATGACGAGGCCCCGAGAAGACCCACTAATAAGGCTCTCATCAAGCTGGTAGGTCTGTAGGCTCACTCGGTGGTAGGATGAATCGCAAGGTCCTGAGAAGACCCACTGACTAGGCTCTCATCAAGCTGGCAGGACTGTAGGCTTTCTCGGTGGCAGGATGAATGGCAAGGCCCCGAGAAGACTTGTAACGCCCCCGATTTTTTTTCTGCGTTTATTTTTATTCTCGTTGGCGTTACGATGACGTGTTTCCGTGGCTTGTGCCATTTTTGGAGTGTGGTTTAGCTCCTTAGAACTGAGTGCCCTATTCTGTAGCCTGTTGGCAAGATCTCCCTAGCATACCGAGTCGTTTTGGGTGACCCGGTGTGGCCTCTCGGGGGATGTTAGTGTTTGGCTTTATTTGGGTATAACTCGAGTTCTGTTCGTCGAAAATTAATTTCAACTTCGCCGTTGTGTTCGTAGCGTGGGTATTTAGCTACGGTGCGAATTTCGTCGAATTCCGAGGTAGTTCGGTTTTCGCGTCGTTTTGGTGCTTTATGTAATTTTGTAATAAATTATATTATTATATATTAATATATATATATATAGGATGGAAATAGAAAGGCTCGATCATCTTCTCCAAATAGGAAACCGCCGCCCCTGTACGAAAGAAATAGAGAAACCGCCGAGCCCTTGCCTTCCACCGCCGATTCCCGGAGCGTTTGTGGACGGAATTCGATTCCGAGAGTGGATTCAGATTGCTCTCGTCAAGACCTTCATTCCTACGGTAAGATTTCTAAGTTTTGTGGCCTTGCTTGTGGTTTTGAATTTCGGGTTTTGACTTGTTTTCCGCCGGCAATGTCCAGATTTTTGGCCTTGTGCTTCGTTGTCGGATTCGTGCGTGAAGAGGAGAGAAAGCCGACCAAGCTTCGCCGGAAATCGAGGCAAGTTGTGTTCTCGCCCTTGCCAAGTTGTTTTTTTTTCTTTCGATTCATGCATCCTACTTGTTTCTACCATTTCTGTCTCCAGTTTCCGTTTCGAACGATTTGGCATAGTTGTGTGGTGTGGTGGACGAGTAGAATAGGTAAAAATTATGTTAGGTGTGCCATAGGCCGTTTTCGGTGTGTTTTAGTTGTGGTTCGCAGTGTCGGGAGAATGTGATGCGTGTTCCGGTGTCGTTCGGGAAATCCCAAACGGTACAGATTACCCGCGCACGATCATCAGCGTTAGGGCGCATGACCACTAGTCGTGTGCCACTATTCGTGCGCAGCTACCTATTCATTTCTCCAAAGTTCTGTCTCGGCTATCGCACGAGCGCTGGCAATAGTGTGCACGACCACTGGTCATGCGACACTGATCGTGCGCTTATGCTAAGTTTTCTGTCAGGTTTCAAGTTTGCCAGGTTCACTTTGCACGATCATCAGCCGATGAGTGTGCACGACCGCTGGTCGTGCGACACTGATCGTGCGCTCTGAATATTTCCTTTTTTTGCACCCGTATTTAGCTGGCGTCGAAACGCGGGTTAGGTAGGCATGAGTTTTTTGTGTAGTGTTAAGGTAGTAATGTAAGAGTTATTAATGTGATAGTTCGCTTTGCGTGGCACGTTGAGTGAGTGAAGCTCACTCAATGCGGTGTCGAGAGGACCCAGCGCCACGTCGTGTTGAGTCATTTCAACACTTTCTGTTTCTCTTTCCTCGATTTACGTTCCCGAGTGAATTCCTTGTTTATATTTGTAATTTCCTTGTCGGCCATGTTTCTCTTTCCTAATGACTGAATCGTGGGTCGTGGTTAGTAGTGGTGGTTAGTAGCTCTTTATGGGGGTGGAGTTGTGTAATTTAGCCAAGGCCACTCATGTTTTTCTTGCTCCAGGTATGGGCTAGGCATGTGGGTGGAAGGTCCCTTGTGCTTTCACGTGTAGACCCTCGAGCTTGTTGACTTAGACATGGTGGATGGGGGGACTGAGTTTGCCTCCAATCCGGTTCCTCGTTGTTTGTTTTTGCTACTACCACCTCCCACAGTTTAGGGTGTTAGAAGTTTCTTCCTTGGTAGTTTGCAGCACTTTGGGCTCTTGGTAGCCTAGTAGGCCCTGCAGGATGTTGTTCCTGGGCTGGGTTGTTGATGTTTCCTCGCACGTAGTGCTTTTCTTGTTGTCCTATTTTGGACAGTTGTGACTCTTTCTACTGCATGTTTTTCAGGTACTTTTCCCATTTTGCTTGACTCTTTCATGCATTTTTTACTTTGTTTAGCTTGCTGAGGTATTCTGTTTTCTTTTGGAATACCCCAGGTTCTGAGCCGTAGCCAGTTGGGTGGCTAGTTTGCAGTGGTGGTGTTGGTGGTCTCTTGGACTTTGGAGTTCTGTTTGCCGTGTTGGTGAGGTAGTTTTTTAGTACTTTCTTACAGACATACATGTGTGTCAGTGGGTTCGTGTCAGGTTATTGGCGCCCACTGGTAGTTGTTACCTTTGTACTGGATATATTTACTTATGCTGCTACTGTTTTCTGGAGATAGTCTACTTGCCCTGAGAAGGTTTTATGCTAGGTTGCTAGTTATTTTTAAACTATAATTATTATTATAAATAAAGCTCATGATCAGCATGTTTTATAAAACGTAATCACTATTTTCCAAATCACGTATAAAGACCATTTTCTTATATATTATATAAATTAAATGTAGGGTCTTGCATAGCATGAGTGGTTCTCTTGGGACCCTTATGCGCTCCTTAGGATGTCAAACCTGATAAAGTATTTTCTTTCCGCAGCGTTTAAATATAGTTTTCTTTTGTGGACTAGGTGATCCACTAAGCAGGGGGATACGGCCTCTAAAATATAACTGATTTTCTAATCATTAATCACATGATTTTCTTTCATTAAGTTGGTAGGTGGTTTTGCCTGAGCGTCAGCAGTTATCCCCTGCTTGACGTGGCATCATGACGCGTGTTTTCTCTTACTCTGATAATTCTTAATTCGGAGAAAATGCGGGTTGTGACATTTGGTATCAGAGGGAGGTTGCTTGACAAGTTAGTTGAGCAACCTTCCTTTGTTTGCTTTTTAGTAGTTCAACATCATGTCATTCACACACCGATATGTCATCAGCACATCTTGGCAAAAGCACGAACACTACACTCATAGCATAACATGAAGTATACGGGGCATATTATGTAGTATAGGATGCATAATATGTGTTCGTATATGGATCCACCATAGGGGCAATATGTGAGGGTTATGTAGTATGGGATGCATAACCTCACCACATAGCTGCGACTAGCACATTTTCTTTTTCGTTGCATGAGAATGTTATGTAGTATGGGATGCATAACATTTTCATGTGTACGCCACTCATAAAATGCATTAGGGCCTTTTTAGAATGCATAACACAAACATGCATATCATAACATTGCATAAGCACAACGTGCCATGCTAAAGACTGGCAGGATGACATATGTACACACATAAGTTTTCAAATTAATATAAAAGTCATGCATTCCCGATCTAGGCATAAGAGTTAGTAAGGTGGTGGTTAACCATCCTATGTTAGGGCATAACATCTAAATTTTGTTAAAAAGATAAACTCTCAGAGCAAGTTTAGCAGCTTTAAGTCTATATCTATATATATATTGTCTGTACTTGTATTTGGTTCTAGACATTGTAGTAGGATCTAATTTTGTGTTGCTATGATTTTAGAATGGCAAGGTGTCCTGCGACTCGATCGACTCCCCTGTTTGAGGGTGAGTCATCTGGGGCTCAGAATGATGCGGTGATCGAGAGTCTGCGTCAGAGTAACGATTCCATGGGCAGACAGTTGGAGGAGGTGCGAGCCCAGATTCAGTCTTTGGTGGCGGTCGTGGTAGGTCAGACTCAGGGTGTGCAAGTCCCTGCGGGGGGGTTAGCTGTTCCTCCTCCTCCTGCACCCTTGAGACCTCCAGTGGTGGTGCCAGCAGAGATGGCCTTCATCTCGCAGTTTTAGAGGCTGAGTCCTCCCACTTATGATGGGAAGGCAGATTTCATGGTGATATACGACTGGCTGATCTCCATGGAGGAGATGTTCTCGTATTCAGGGATTGCAGATGATCAGAGGGTGATGATAGCCGCCTATCAGCTTAAAGGATTGGCTAAGAGTTGGTGGCTGAGAGAGAAGGAGAGTTTAGTAGCTGGATGCTCTTGGGAAGTGTTCAAGGAGATGCTGTTGAGGAAGTTCTTACCCTCGGTCGAGCGTGACCGCCTCATGAACGACTTCCTCCATCTGAAGCAAAGGCAACTCACGGTGGGTGAGTATGAGATAGAGTTCAGCAAGTTGAGCCGTTTTACCCCTGGATTGGTCAACATTGAGGCTGATCGAGTTAAGCGATTTCTCAGTGGTTTGAGGAGCGAGGTGCATCAGTTGACCAGTGCTTATGGGTCAGAGACTTATGCAGGTGTAGTAGAGGCTGCTCTGAAGGTGGAGGCTATTGAGACCGCGAAGAGCAGAGGCCAGCAAATGAGGTTGGACAAGAGAAAGTCGGTAGAGGAGAAGAAACCCCAGGTACCCGGCGCGGCTCCGGGAAAGAGGGGCAAGGTGGAGTGCAGCTTCTGTGGCCGGTCAGGCCACCCTGCCGAGAATTATTTCAAGAAGGCAGCAGCTCAGAGGAAGGAGCAGGTTCATGCGATTCAGGGTGCTCCTAGGAGAGATGTCTCCTGTTCCGTTTGCAAGCGATCCGGCCATGATGCGGCCCAGTGTTGGACCAAGGATAAAGTCTGCTTTTAGTGTGGGTAGAAGGGTCACATCAAGTCGAGGTGTCCTCAGTTTCAGCCAGCTCTTCCTGCAGTTCCATTCCAGGCTTTACCTCCACCTCAGCGTGTGGACAGGGGAAAGGGGAAGCTGAACGTGATCTCTTCCGAGGAGGCTCAGGCTTCGACCCAGGTCATCTCAGGTTAGTTGTGTGTTGTTTTTTTCAGCCTGGTAGTTCTATTTGCTAGAATTTTTGAAGTATTGTTGTGCTAGTTCCTTAGTTTTGTGTGCTCCTATAGGGAAATTTATGGTAAAGAATCGCTGGGCGTGGGTTCTATGTGACTCCGACGCTACCCACTCGTTCGTGGCTAGAGCCTTTGTGGAGCGACATCGGTTGACCTTAGATCGTGTTCGGGATTCCTTCCGTGTCAAGTTTCCCTCTAGTGAATCTGTGTTGTCAGATTTGGGCATTTTGGATTGCCCTGTTTTGTTGGGGAACTTTCTTGCGAAGGCGGACCTGAAGATGATTGATCTGGAGGACTTCGATGTTATTCTGGGCATGGACTGGCTCTCTAGGTTTGATGCAGTCATTTAGTGCAAGGGAAAGCGCTTGGACTTCATCAGGGACGACGGTCAGCCCGGCAGCGTGTATGTTGATCTGTGTTAGGATTCTCCTGTCATCTCTGCTGTATGTGCTCAGAGGTTGTTTCTTTCTGGTTGTTGTGCTTGTTTAGTCTCGGCGGTTGGAACCGCTGTTAGCGTACCACGCTTTGAGGAAATTCCTATTGTTTGTGGTTTCGCCGATGTTTTTCCTGATGACCTTCCTAGTCTTCCTCCCGAGCGGGATGTTGAGTTTGTGATCGATTTGGAGCCGGGTACGCGTCCTATTGCTAAGGCGCCGTACCGGATGGCCCCTCGTGAGTTAGAGGAGTTGCGAGTTCAGTTGGATGAGCTGTTGGCTAAAGGTTTTATCAGGCAGAGTTCGTCGCCTTGGGGTGCTCCTGTTTTGTTTGTAAAGAAGAAAGATGGGTCGATGCGGCTTTGCATCGACTATAGAGAATTGAACAAGGTCACTATTAAGAACAGGTACCCTCTACCGAGGATCGATGATTTATTTGACCAGTTGCGCGGTAGCACGGTGTTCTCCAAGATCGACCTTCGTTCTGGTTATCATCAGCTCAGGATCCGTGAGGCAGATATTCCACGGACTGCATTTAGATCGAGGCATGGACACTTTGAGTTTTTGGTAATGTCGTTTGGTCTGACCAACGCACCATCAGCCTTCATGGATATGATGAACCGGGTGTTCAAGGATTTCCTCGACAAGTTCGTTGTGGTCTTCATTGATGACGTGTTGGTCTATTCTCGCAGCGCAGAGGAGCATGAACAGCATTTGCGTTTGGTTCTGACAGAGTTGAGGAATCACAAGTTATTCGCCAAGTTGAGCAAGTGTGAATTTTGATTGCCTCAGGTCTCATTTCTAGGCCACGTGGTGAACAAGGAAGGGATCTCGGTCGATCCAGAAAAGATTGCAGCAGTGATGGATTGGAGTAGGCCGAATACCCCTAAGGAGATCAGGAGTTTCCTAGGGTTGGCTGGCTACTACAGGAGGTTTGTGGAGGGTTTCTCTTCCCTAGCTGCACCTTTGACCAAGCTGACTCAGAAGAATGTGGCTTTTGTTTGGAGCGAGAAGTGCGAAGAAGCCTTTCTAGAGCTAAAGAAGAGATTGTGCACTGCTCCCGTTCTGACCCTGCCTACTGAGGGTATGGATTATGATGTGTATGTGGATGCTTCGCTTGTAGGTCTGGGATGCGTATTAATACAGGTTGGGAAGGTGATTGCCTATGGGTCAAGGCAACTGAAGACCCATGAGAAGAATTATCCTACGCATGACCTTGTGTTCGCAGCGGTTATTTATGCGTTGAAGCTGTGGAGACACTTACTTTATGGGGCTCAGTGCAAGATCTTCACCGACCATAAGAGCTTGAAGTACGTGTTCACGCAGAAGGAGTTGAATCTGCGCCAGCGGCGGTGGCTAGAGTATGTGGTTGATTATGATGTAGAGATCCAGTATCATCCGGGCAAGGCAAATGTGGTGGCCGACGCCCTGAGCCGAAAGAGGGAAAGATCTTTAACCTCTCCGCCGATCGGTTAGTTGAGGAGTTCCTCCTTATGGATATTTCAGTGGGATGCTGTGGTTTGCAGAGTAGTTTGTCAGTGGCAGAGCCGTCCTGGATTTCTTTGACCAGACTGCACCAGAAGGACGATCCGGATCTGTTGCACTTGTTCATTAGGACAGAGAAGGGAGAGTTGCCAGATTTTGCTATCGATGATGCGGGTACTTTGAAGTACCGCGACAGGTTTTGCATCACCGCCGTTGGGGATATTAGAGGTATGATTTGCAGAGAGGCTCATGGATCCAGCATTGCCTATCATCCAGGATCTACGAAGATGTACCGTGACTTAAGGCAAATTGCCTGGTGGTATGGCATGAAAGGTGATATAGCCCGATTTATTGCTGAGTGCCACACTTGCAAGCGCGTGAAGGCCGATCATGGAAGGCCTGGTGGCAAGTTGACCCCGTTAGAGATCCCGGCTTGGAAGTGGGAGAGTATATCTATGGACTTCATTACGGGCTTACCGAAATCCCCGAGGGGATTTGATTCTGTTTGGGTTATAGTGGATAGATTGACGAAGTGTGCTCACTTCGTGCCATATAAGATTGATTACCCGATGAAGAAGATAGCAGAGTTGTACTTGAATGAAGTCATCCGACTCCACGGTGTGCCGGTTAGCATCATTTCTGATCGAGACTCTCGGTTTACTTCTCGTTTTTGGCAGTGTCTGCAGGAGGGTTTGGGTACGGATCTGAGATATTCTACTGCGTACCACCCACAGACCAATGGGCAGACGGAGCGGGTGAATCAGATTGTTGAGGATATGATCTGATGCTATATTTTAGACCACGGCAGAGCGTGGGATGAGCGGCTGCGGCTTATGGAATTTGCTTACAACAACAGTTATCAGGAAAGTTTGCAGATGGCTCCTTTCGAAGCCTTGTATGGCTGAGGCTGGTGACAGGCCGTTGTTGGGTCCTGATGCGCTGGAGGATATGGAAGTCGCCGTGAAGCGTATTCGGGAGAAGCTTCGTATAGCTCAGGAGAGGTACGAAAAGAATGCCAATCGGCGTAGGTCTGCTTTGGAGTTCTCTGTAGGGGACCTTGTATTTCTTAAGGTTTCCCCAATGGTAGGTGTAAAGAGGTTTGGTAAGAATTGGAAATTGGACCCAAGGTATGTGGGCCCGTTCGAGATTTTGGAACGGATCGGCGTGTCAGCTTATAGATTGGGTTTGCTAGCAAACTTCCCAGGAGTTCATAATGTTTTTCATGTTAGCCAATTGCGGAAGTGTGTGCGCAGTAATGGGCAGGTCTTGGACGATGTTCCCCAGTTGGAGCCCAACCTCTCTTTTGTTGAGGTGCCGGTTCGTATTTTCGATACTCAGGAGCGAGTGCTGCGAAAGAAGTCCATACCGATGGTGAAAGTTCTGTGGAAAAATCAGGATTTGGAGAGCGCGACTTGGGAGCTAGAGTCAGCCATGAGGAGGGCTTACCCTCACCTGTTTTGCTGATTTGATTGGTATGTTTCCCTTCTTGTAACTCCTATTGGTTACTTTTCCTTCTTTAGTAGGAGTGTTGTGCGTAAAGTTTCGGGACGAAACTTTCTTTTAGGGGGAGTGACTGTAACGCCCCCGATTTTTTTTGCGTTTATTTTTATTCTCGTTGGCGTTACGATGATGCGTTTCCGTGGCTTGTGCCATTTGTGGAGTGTGTTTTAGCTCCTTAGAACTGAGTGCCCTATTCTGTAGCCCGTTGGCAAGATCTCCCTAGCAAGCCGAGTCGTTTTGGGTGACCTGGTGTGGCCTCTCGGGGGGATGTTGGTGTTTGGCTTTATTTGGGTATAACTCGAGTTCTGTTCGTTGAAAATTAATTTTGACTTTGCCGTTGTGTTCGTAGCGTGGGTATTTAGCTACGGTGCGAATTTCATCGAATTCCGAGGTAGTTCGGTTTTCACGTCGTTTTGGTGCTTTATGTAATTTTGTAATAAATTATATTATTATATATTAATATATATATAGGATGGAAATAGAAAGGCTCGATCATCTTCTCCAAATAGGAAACCGCCGCCCCTGTACGAGAGAAACAGAGAAACCGCCGAGCCCTTGCCTTCCACCGCCGATTCCCGGAGCGTTTGTGGACGGAATTCGATTCCGAGAGTGGATTCGGATTGCTCTCGTCAAGACCTTCATTCCTACGGTAAGATTTCTAAGTTTCGTGGCCTTGCTTGTGGTTTTGAATTTCGGGTTTTGACTTGTTTTCCGCCGGCAATGTCCAGATTTTTGGCCTTGTGCTTCGTTGCCGGATTCGTGCGTGAAGAGGAGAGAAACCCGACCAAGCTTCGCCGGAAATCGAGGCAAGTGGTGTTCTCGCCCTTGCCAAGTTGTTTTTTTTTTCTTTCGATTCATGCATCCTACTTGTTTCTACCATTTCTGTCTCTGGTTTCCGTTTCGATCGATTTGGCATAGTTGTGTGGTGTGGTGGACGAGTAGAATAGGTAAAAATTATGTTAGGTGTGCCGTAGGCCGTTTTCGGTGTATTGTAGTTGTGGTTCGCAGTGTCGGGAGAATGTGATGCGCGTTCCGGTGTCGTTCAGGAAATCCCAAACGGTACAGGTTACCCGCGCACGATCATCAGCGTTAGGGCGCACGACCACTGGTCGTGTGCCACTATTCATGCGCGGCTACCTGTTCATTTCTCCAAAGTTCTGTCTCGGCTATCGCACGAGTGCTGGCAACAGTGCGCACGACCACTGGTCGTGCGACACTGATCGTGCGCTTATGCTAAGTTTTCTGTCAGGTTTCAAGTTTCCCAAGTTCACTTCGCACGATCATCAGCCGATGAGTGCGCACGACCACTGGTCGTGCGACACTGATCGTGCGCTCTGAATATTTCCTTTTTTTTTGCACCCGTATTTAGCTGGCGTCGATACGCGGGTTAGGTGGGCATGAGTGTTTTGTGTAGTGTTAAGGTAGTAATGTAAGAGTTATTGTTGTGATAGTTCGCTTTGCGTGGCACGTTGAGTGAGTGAAGCTCACTCAATGCGGTGTCGAGAGGACCCAGCGCCACGTCGTGTTGAGTCATTTCAACACTTTCTTTTTCTCTTTCCTCGATTTACGTTCCCGAGTGAATTCCTTGTTTATATTTGTAATTTCCTTGCCGGCCATGTTTCTCTTTCCTAATGGCCGAATCGTGGGTCGTGGTTAGTAGTGGTGGTTAGTAGCTCTTTATGGGGGTGGAGTTGTGTAATTTAGCCAAGGCCACTCATGTTTTTCTTGCTCCAGGTATGGGCTGGGCATGTGGGTGGAAGGTCCCTTGTGCTTTCACGTGTAGACCCTCGAGCTTGTTGACTTGGACATGGTGGATGGGGGGACTGAGTTTGCCTCCAATCCGGTTCCTCGTTGTTTGTTTTTGCTACTACCACCTCCCACAGTTTAGGGTATTAGAAGTTTCTTCCTTGGTAGTTTGCAGCACTTTGGGCTCTTGGTAGCCAAGTAGGCCCTGCAGGATGTTGTTCCTGGGCTGGGTTATTGCTTTTTCCTCGCACGTAGTGCTTTTCTTGTTGTCCTGTTTTGGACAGTTGTGACTCGTTCTACTGCATGTTTTTCAGGTACTTTTCCCCTTTTGGTTGACTCTTTCATGCAGTTTTTACTTTGTTTAGCTTGCTGAGGTATTCTGTTTTCTTTTGGAATACCCCAGGTTCTGAGCCGTAGCCAGTTGGGTGGCTAGTTTGCAGTGGTGGTGTTGGTGGTCTCTTGGACTTTGGAGTTCCGTTTGCCGTGTTGGTGAGGTAGTTTTTCAGTACTTTCTTACAGACATACATGTGTGTCAGTGGGTTCGTGTCAGGTTGTTGGCGCCCACTGGTAGTTGTTACCTTTGTACTGGATATATTTACTTATACTGCTACCGTTTTCTGGAGATAGTCTACTTGCCATGAGAAGGTTTTATGCTAGGTTGCTAGTTATTTTTAAACTATAATTATTATTATAAATAAAGCTCATGATCAGCATGTTTTATAAAACGTAATCACTATTTTCCAAATCACGTATAAAGACCGTTTTCTTATATATTATATAAATTAAATGTAGGGTCTTGCATAACATGAGTGGTTCTCTTGGGACCCTTATGCGCTCCTTAGGATGTCAAACCTGATAAAGTATTTTCTTTCCGCAGCGTTTAAATATAGTTTTCTTTTGTGGACTAGGTGATCCACTAAGCCGGGGGATACGGCCTCTAAATTATAACAGATTTTCTAATCATTAATCACATGATTTTCTTTCATTAAGTTTGTAGGTGGTTTTGCCTGAGCGTCAGCAGTTATCCCCTGCTTGACATGGCATCATGACGCGTGTTTTCTCTTACTCTAATAATTCTTAATTCGGAGAAAATGCGGGTTGTGACAAGACCAGCTGACCAGACTCTCATCAAGCTGGCAGGACTGCAGGCTCACTCGGTGGCAGGATGAATGACAAGGCCCCGAGAAGACCCGTTGCCTAGACTCTCATCAAGCTGGCAGGACTGTAGGATTACTCGGTGGTTGGATGAATGACAAGGACCCTAGAAGACCCGCTGACCAGGCTCTCATCAAGCTGGCAGGGCTATAGGCTCGCTCAGTGGCAGGATGACTGGCAAGGCAAAGGGTGAGATCCCTCAAAGTGAAATATGCTTATTTAACAGATAAATTTTGTAAAAAATAAAAAACTTCTACTGGAAGAGGAGGTTGGACTAATATAAATGAAGACAGCCATTCCCAGCAGGTTCTCGGGAACAAGGGTCTCGCCCATAGCGAATGGGCACTCGCGGGAAAAGAAAGGTCTCGCGTAAGAAATCATAGATGAGAGGTTCCCAATAAAGGAGCAGGTTAATTTCTGGGGTCCACTCGCGCCGGATTTATCCTAAGCGAGATGCGAGAAGGAATTCAAATGGTCTCGCACATGAAATAGGCGAGAAGAAGTCTAAGGACTCGCGCTCTAAATCTATTCTCGAGCAAGATGACGAGACAATGAGTAGCTTTGCCTCGCGAATATAAACAAAGTAGAGGGCCGTCTTGCAATAAATTAAGTAAAAGTCGAGATAAAAATAATGAGAACATAGAATGAAGAGATGTAGCAAAAATTCCCTTGTCTATTAAAAAAGAAAGAGGGGAGTATTCCACCATGAAGTACTTCAATACCTCAAAAAATAAATGAAAAATACAAGTAAAGAGGATAAGCAAAAAAGAGGGATAAAAAAGTCCCATGTCTCGTCGGAAATTCTTCAGTCCTCCTCGATAGAAGATGAATCCTCATCCGCCTCGCCATAAAGGCGAGGCACGAGGTCGCGGGCGGTAACAAACTCGAAATCTTCCTTAACAACTCCTAGCTCCTTCATCATTTTTAGGACGAGCTCAGCCGTCTTAATGTTGGCATCTCGGAAGAGATCGTCAACCTCTTTAATAGAGTAGTGCGAGTGCTGGAAAGCCTGGAATTGGTCCGGGTGAGAGGAAGGTACAATAATGTCCTGAAGGTGTGCATTCTGGGCTTTCAAGTTCTTATTCTCCTCTTCCAAGGCAGTTATGCGCGGGCGGACCCGATCCACTGTCTCAGCATCCTACAATAAACCCATCAGTCAACGAAAGCATACTCGAGAAAAAGACTGACTGAGGTTAGAATAAAAGGACTTACCATGCTACCGTGGCTCTTAGCAAGGAGATTATCAGAAACTGCCAGCCTCTTCGCGAGGCCCTCTGAATTCTCTCGCTCCTTCGCGAGGCCCATCTCAGCCTATTTCCATTTCTTATTGTTAAAAACGAGGTGACGCGAGATTCATTGAGAGAGCTCCCGGGCGCGAAGTTGAGCTTGAGCAGTCTTCAAGATAAGGTCTTGCGAGGAGTCATTTTCAAAAGGATCTATCTTGGGACCGCCATAGAGACCGTATCCAAGGGAGAAGGTGTGGATGGTGGGAGGGTCCTACTCCTTCCATGATGGAAGAAGGGTGGATACCGATACCCGGTTCGACTGCATTTCCCACAAGAAGACTGGATCACCAGCACATCATGCACCACAGACCCCATATTATAATTTTGATGTGAGGCGGAGGCTGAGCGGCTTGAGGAACTAGCTTTGTGAAATGTAAGCTCAGTAGAGAAGGCCGAAGTGTTGGCGGGCTGGTCGAATAATGCCTCCTCGCGAGATGGCGAGACAGCTTGTTGCTGAGGCAATTGCGACTCTCCTACGGATATGGGGCTCAGGGATCCCGACATCTCTTTCCTCTTTTTCTAGGTTGCCTCTTTCTTACCTTTTGGGAACGTCACCAACTTCTTGTCTTTCTTCTTGGGGATGCATCGAGGGGAAGTAACATTGTCTCCATGACTCTTCATGGAAGGAGGAGCCATCAATTATTTTGCCGCCTCGGCCTCCTTACTAGCGAGTGCGAGAGATCTTAACGGCCCATCGCTACTTAAGTATGGAGGATGGGTTGGGATAGTCCGATCCCCTAAACAAACAACTTGATGATAAAAGATAGCGAGCCGAAGAGATAATAAACATAGATTAAAGAAGTGCGAGAGTACCTTCGCCAGGAGGCACGGGAGGAAGCGAGTCGAGGTCTCACCTAAAGAAGTTGACCGTCAAAATTAATTCCTATAAAGAAGTCATAGAGGACCATATCCGCGCCGCCGACCTAGGGGGTCACATAGAACATTTCAGCGGGCGACACGGGCTACAGTGGAATGCCTCCAAGGTTCTTGTGGATGAAGACGAAACGAGTAAGCCAGTTATGGTTATTATATGGGGTCTTGTACACCTTCGGGCCCTATCCTGTGAAGTACGAGACATCGTCATGGTTGGTGTGCTAGACGAATAACTTTTTGAAAACATTTAGACTAAACTCAATGTGCTCGCAGAGCATATAACTTGCGAAGGCAACCCAAACTGAGATGGCGATCGGGTTTAGTTGTGCAGGGACAGCTCAAAAATATTTCAAAACCTATTTTACCTCTAGCTAGAGGGGAAGTCTCAGCCCTGACTCAAAGTGCGAGACGGGGAAGGCGAGTTCGGTGGAGTAGAATGTATTGATCTACTCGCCAAACTTCGTAGGCCGCGACGCGAACCCCTCCACCAGAAAGTCGCGGGTGAAGAGGTCGTAGTCGTCCTCAAAGATCTTTCTAGGGGAAAATCATGATCAGCGAATCTCCTGCTGCACCGGCTATGCCCCCCTCCCTCCTCGGACTTTTTCTTTACCATTGTATGCGAGACAATAAAAGAGAAAGGAGGTAGATAAAGAGTATCACGATCAAGCTGCAAGGAAAATGAGGCGGAGAAAGAGTGGCGAGAGTAAGCTGTGAGAGAAAGGAGGCGAGAGATATGGTGCTAAGACGCAATAGGAGGGTGTAGTATAGGCGTAAGTCGCTTCAGTCTAGGGGGAGGTATTTATAGAGGATAGTGAAAGTGGAAAAGTGGGAGGGAAAGATATGAAGGGGGAAGTTGAAGAGGTTGGCCGATGGTTCATTTTCTCTCTACTAACCTCGAAGCACGGCGCCCCACGGAGATTTTTAAAAAGGACCAAATAAATGAAAATCATGTAAACGCGGCTATAATAAGAGCCCAGCATGAAAGAAGTCAACAAGATAGAATTATTAATAGTTTCGTTCTGCATGAGGCGGACGTCATGTCCACGAGGCATAAATAACAAGTTGCATTTAAACAGGCGAGATAGACGATTAATAAAAAAACAGAATTATAAGGTATAATTAAATAAGCGACACTATTAAACAAGCAAGACGAGATAGATGGCCTTCAGTTCTTGTGCCACTTCCAGCGCCCTCCCTCGCGAGACCTCACACACGGGGGCCGACTGGGAACGTGAAAGGCACGAACGACATTAAGACCACGGCGCGCGAGATGGAGCTGCTAGCCGACCTCGTTTATGATTGCCTGGGGGTCGGTCTCGTGTATCTCGACGTTTGAATCGACCTCGGAAGAGAGACGAGCACATTCAATTTCCAGCCTGTCAATGCGCTTGTCGGCAGCATACTTGACTAAGTCCATCTCGCAGATGATATGTATGTGCTTATGAAACATTTCGGCCATCCTATGCTTCATATCCTCCGGATCCATAGGATCGCCCAGATAGTCTTCTATCTCATCTAGGTGAGGTGGAGGCGAGAAGGTAGGCTGCTCAGAGGAGTCCTTCAATGCCGAGTCGACCTGGGTACCTGCATAGGAGTAAGCCAGGGATAGGAATGAAGGTTTAGTCCAGTGTCACAACCCGCATTTTCTCAACATTTAAATTATATCAGAGTAAGAGAAAATACTCATCGTGATGCCACGCCGTGTAGGGGAAAATTGCAGGCGCTCAGGCAAGACTCCAAACACTACAATTTTATATGTAATCCATAAGTTATTAGGTAAAAACTCGTTTAAATTATTTGGTCGTATCCCTTGGCACAGTGCATAAACTAGTCTACGAGTAAAAGTATAGTTATACACTACGGAGAATACTTTGGTTATGTTGATTGACACCCAACATGAGTATAAACATCCCCAAGGACAACTCATGGCATGCAAGACTCTAGATTTATTATAAGTATGAAAATAGTCTTTACGTTAGCTAGAAAAAATTATTTTAGTTTTAGAAATATGAGATGTATGAAGTACTAGTAATAATGCTTTTATAAGGGAAAATACCTAACATGCAACTTAGCATAAAACATTCCCAGAGAGCAAGTAAAAATAACCACAAAAGGTAAAACTAGTAGCTTAGCAAAGTATTCTGAATTCAAAAGAAAAACCACTAGTGGGCGTCAAGAAACTGACACGAACCCACTGAGAGTATGTATGTCTGTACCAACAAAACAACAAAAAACTACCTCTCCAGGGAGATGAAAACTTCTGCAAAACTGCAGTCCACTAGCAAACACGCAACCTAACCGCTCAATCGGCTACTGTCTTGAACTAGAGACATTCAAAAGAACAACACTTCAGCAAGAAAATACAAGTGGCAAACAAAATTGTCAGTAAATAAGGGAGTAGTAAGATTACTAATCCAAACCTAAATAGATGTCAAAACACAACAAACTAACAAGAAATTAAGAACAAACGATTTAACTTATAAGGATAAAAAGTAATGAAATTTACACCAAGTACGAACAGAGTCATACTCCGAGAAGAACTGCGGGATCAGAAAGAATTAGGATAAGTAAAATCCTCAAAACGAGGCAAAGGCTCAATAAACACATGAATTATTAACACCGTAACGCAACCGGATCTGATTCGGGACAAAGCGGTCAAACTCGGACTAATAGACCCAAACATCTCCAAAACGGGACTATGGGGGATGCCATTTGGTCCAACACAACTCAACATCCCAAAAACAAGACACAAACATGCCCGGGTGTAATGATTCACAAAACTAAGCCCACCAAACCAAATCCATATCCCATAAACTCGACGATTCTAACTTAGCAAAACTTATCCTTTAGAGATACACGTCAATATGGTGAAACAACACAAGTCTAAGGGAAAAGCGTCGAGTACACTCGACACCGCATCGAGTACACTCGACGCCGCGTCGAGTGAAGTAAGCGCACTCTACGCCATTCTCAGAATTCCAACATTGCGAAGCTTCACTCAATGCCGCGTTGAGTGAACACCACTCACTCAATGCTTTCAGACTTGAATGGCAAAATAAGCGATTGCGTTGAGTGTCTTCAAGCCACTCAAGCAGCGTTAAGTGAATACCACTCACTCAACGCATCCTTAGGAAAATTTAGCCATGGCGTTGAGTGTCATCAACACACTCAATGGCGCATTAAGTGAAGTAAGCTCTCTCAATGCTTTTTCACTTAGTCTCGCAAACACTCAACACCACTCAACGTCGAAGGGCTAAGCTCTCAGCGCCACTCAACGCCAAGAGTAGACCAGCTAGTACAATCAATGCCAAAAGCTATCCTCTCAATGCCTTGTTTAGTGCACCCAACGCACTCAACGCTTTTGGACTTAGGCTAAAAATTGAACCTATGCTAGGGTTGCACTCAACACCTAATCTACCCAACGAAGTTATTTAACTTTAAGGCTCAGCTCGATGAATCAGCGTTCGACGAAATAAACTCAAAGGCTCAGCTTGATGAATTATCCTACAGTCCATGCTAAGCTCGACGAACTGGCCAGTTCGAAGAAATTTTTGTTCAACAAAAGTTTGGCCCGTTCGACGAAATTCTCCTACTCGACAAACTCAGTTCGACGAAATAGACTGTATTCGACGAATTTCTCATGGTTGAGGCATTCTCCATACCATATTTCTTAATCAACTCTCTGGTGAACTTTGACTGGGATATGGACAAGCCATCATCAGTCTGTCTTACTTGGAGTCCCAAGAAGAACTTGAGCTCACCCATGCTGCTAATCTTAAACTTTCCTTGCATAAGTTTAACAAACTTCCAGCAAAGTTTGTCCTGAGTAGATCCAAAGATAATGTCATCAACATATATTTGGACTAGGATGATCTTGCCCTTAGATTCCCTTAGGAATAGGGTATTGTCTATTTCCCCCTTGAGAATTGGTTCTAAATGAGGAAATTGGATAATGTTTCATACCATGCTTTAGGGGCTTGCTTCAACCTATATCGAGCTTTCCTTAGCCTATAAATAAAGTCAGGATTGAGAAGGTCTACAAAACTAGGAGGCTGATCAATATATACTTCCTCTTTTAAGTCCTTATTTAGGAATGTTTACTTCACATACATCTGGTTGTTTTTGAATCCTTCATAGACAGCAAATGCAAGGAATAGCCTCTACAGCCCAACGGATGGCCACTGTCTACCCTAAAAAGAATTTCTGTACTGGAGAGGATCTAGCAAGACAAAGAAAGAAATATAAAAATCCAAAATCTACAGAAAGATTGTTTGATTAGGAGGAACAAAAATCCCTACTCTAATTCTAATATCAGTATAGGAAGGGAAATCAAGACAATCAAGAAACAAAGAACAGGAAAGCGGAAAACCACCACTTGCCTCAAACCTTGCCGAACTTTGGCAACACCAGCACTCCTCACGGATCTGGCTGGAGAAACTCCTAAACTGTTAAACCTGAAAGTTTTTGAGAGGAAGGAAGGTCAAAACCGCAACATAAAGCTCTAAAAAATCCACGAAACGGGAAAACTTACCGTAGAAACATAGATCTAGGTGAGGGCTTTCCGGATCTACTCTCCGACGATGATTTTGCGCAGCGGAGCTCCTAAAATCAGCGGCCAAAGGCTCTCTAAAGACAGCCTCTAACTCTCTTTCACTAAAATTCTACAGTTTCAAGGGGAAGATGATGAATAGGGTTGTTTATTCACAAGGCTATTTATACTTAGAATTATTAGTATTAAAATAATAGTTTATTATTAAATAATGGTCCAAATGACCCAAAATTCGCGCAAACACGGATTTATATGAAAATCAAATCATAGTTAAATACCGACGCTACAAACCCAATGACGCAGTCGAAATTAAGATTCGATTAACCAAACTCGGGTAAAAACCTCCCGAAGTTAAAACACAAGCATCACCAAAGAGTCTCCACCGAGTCACCAAAACAGACCCGGCTCGCTAGGGAATCTTGCAAACAGGCTAAGCCCAACCACACACAGAAAAACCTAAGATCTAAAACCATGCTCTAACAACGGTACATGCCAAACATGGGTTAATGTAATGCCCTGACGTCATAAATATACCAATTAAAAGAATTTACTAAACATCAAAAAATCAGGGGCATTACAGCCACTCCCACTAAAAAGAAGTTTCGTCCCGAAATTTTACGCACCAAAAGATTCCACAAAACAAAAAAAGGAAATATAATCAAAGATCATATGAGAGAAATACATACCGCAAGAAACTAGGAGAACAGATGAGGATAAGCCTCCCTCATAGCTATCTCCAACTCCCTAGTGGCGCTTCACACGTTTTGGTTTTAACACAAAACTTTAACCATTAGTATGATTTTCCTCCACAACACTCGATCTTGAGTATCCAGAATGCGGGCATACATCTCAATGTTGGAAAGATTAGGCTCCAACTAGGGCACAACATCAAGAATTTGTCGGTCGCTGAGCACACATTTCTGCAACTGGCTTACGTGAAACACGTCGTGCACACCAGGAAAATTTGCTGGCAAATCCAGCCTATAAGTTGATACACCAATATGCTCAACAACCTTAAAAGGTGCCATATACCTCAGGTCCAACTTATAATTCTTACCAATCCATTTAACTCCTAAAATCGGGGAAATTTTGAGAAACACAATGTCCCCTACAACAAACTCTAGTTCAGACCTATGCCGGTTGGCGTTCTTCACATATCGCTCCTGTGCTATCTGAAGCTTTCCCTAATTAGCTTCACAAAAATTTCAATTTCTTCCAACGCTTCAGGACCCAGCAATTGTCTCTCACCGACCTCGGCCCAAAATAAGGGGGTTCTACATCGCCTCCCATACAAATCCTCTAACGGGGCGATCTACAAACTTTCTTGATAACTATTATTGTATGCAAACTCCATCGATCTGAGTCATTCATCCCACTCTCCTCCGGGGTCAAAAATGTAATATCTGATCATATCCTCCACGATCTGATTCATTCTTTTCGTCTAACAGTTTTTCTGCGGATGATAGGCTGTGGAATACAACAAATCGGTACCCAAACATTCTTGTAAACTCTTCCAAAAGCGAGACGTAAACCTGGAGTCTCGATCAGATATAATACTAACTGTCACTTCATGTAATCTAATGACATCATCTAAATATAGCTCAACTATCTTCTTCATGTGGTAGTCCATCTTAAATGGCACAAAGTGAGCACACTTCGTTAGTCTATCAACAATAGCCCAGACTGAATCATGTCCTCGGGGAGATCTCGGTAAACTAGTAATGAAATCCATTGAGATACTCTCCCACTTCCAACATAGAATTTTCAAGGGCGCTAGCTTTCCACCAGGTCTTCCATGATCATCCTTTACTCACTTGCACGTAAAACATTTTGAAACGAACTTCGCTATATCACCTTACATTCCGAACCACCAGGAGATCTGCTTCAAGTCTTGGTACATCTTAGTTGAACCTGGGTGGTAGGAAACACTGGAACCATGATCCTCGCTGCACAACTTAACTCGAATACCTTCAACATTGGGGATACAAAATCTGTCACGGTACTTCAAGGTTCCCGCATAATCGATTGAAAAGCCTTGCAACTCCCCTTTCTTAGTCCTCTTGTAAAGGTGCAACATATCAGGATCTTCCATCTTATGTAGTCTTGTGAGTGCAATTCAAGAAGGCTTAGTTACCTCTAAACTACTGGATGAGTCACAACTCCCAACAGAAATGCCCATCAATAGAAATTCTTCTTGCAGAGAATCCACAGAGAGATAAAATATTTTAGTCATCTTCCTACTCATGGCATCGGCTACCACATTAGCTTTGCCCGGATGGTACTGGATCTCAACATCATAGTCTGCAACATATTCTAACCATCTCTGTCGGCGCAAGTTCAATTCTTTCTGAGTGAAAATGTACTTTAATCTCTTATGATTAGTGTAATACTTACACAATGCGCCATATAGTACGTGTCTCCACAACTTCAGGGCATTAATCACAGCGACAAACTCTAAATCATGTGTAGGGTAATTCCTTTAATGGATCTTTAACTGTCTCAAACCATAAGCTATTACTTTGCCCTCTTGCATCAGCACACAACCAAGCCCAACATGCGACGCGTCCACATACACGGTATATTCCAACCCTTCATTAGGTAGAGACAACATGGGTGCAGTGAACAATCTACTCTTTAATTCCAGGAAAGCTTCCTCGCACTTATCGCTCCAGACAAAATCTATGTTCCTCTTCGTTAGTATAGTTAGTGGCACAGACAATGTAGAGAAACCCTCTACCAACCTTCTATAATTGCCAGCCAACCAGAGGAAGATCCTTATCTCCTTGTGTGTGTTTGGCCTATTTTAATCCATAACAGCAGCTATCTTCTCAGGGTCAAATGAATTTCCATCTTTATTTACTACATGACCCAAGAATGAAACCTGAGGCAACCAAAATTCACACGTGCTCAGCTTACCAAATAGCTTATGGTCCCTCAAGGCAGACAAAACTAAACCCAAGTGCTGGGCATGCTCATCAGCATTGCGGGAATACACAAAAATGTCTTCTATAAACACGACCACAAAACAGTCCAGTAAATCCTTGAACACGCAGTTCATCATATCCATAAAAGTAGAGGGGGCATTGGTAAACCAAAGGACATTACCAAAAACTCAAAATGCCCATTCATAGAATGGAAAGCAGTCTGTGGGATATCAGTTTCACGAATCCTTAACTTGTGGTAGCCCGAATGTAGGTTAATCTTTGAAAATATTGTGCTACCACGCAGTTGATCAAACAAATCATCTATTTTTGGTAAAGGATATATGTTCTTAATGGTAACTTTATTCAGCTCCCTATAATCGATGCACAACCTCATTGATCCATCCTTTTTCTTCACAAACAAAACGGAAGCACCCCAAGGCGAAGAACTTGGCCTAATAAAACCATTCAGGAGCAACTCATCCAACTGAGTACGCAACTCCTCCAACTTACGTGGGGCCATCCGGTACGGTGCCTTAGCAATAGGACGGGTACCCGACTCCAAATCTATGATAAACTCCAGATCCCACTCAGGCGGAAGACCAGGAAGATTAGCTGGAAAAACATCCGGAAACTCACGCACCACCGGAATCTCCTCTACACTCGGCAAGCTAAGAGAGGTTTTCAAAACTAAAACAAAACAAAAAAAACATCCGGAATCTAAAAGCTTCCGAGCATATACTGCAGAAATAATAAGAGAAACTTGGCGTGGATATCAGTAAACACTCCTGGGTTGACCGTTGTCCATCTTGAAGTCCATGCGCTTAACCTTGCACTGGATAACAACATTATATTTGGACAACTAGTCCATGCCCAAGTTCACGTCGAAATCTTCCAAGTCTAGCACCTTTAAATCAACAACTGCTAGAAAATCGCCTCACAAAATCGGACAACTCTGAATGGCTTAGCTGAGACCACCAAAAAATCATTTAACTCGGCTGGCTTTAGAGATTACCAAATCAGTAGCAAACTGGCTTAGCTTGCTAAACTCAATCTCGTACTCAGTAACGGTGAGTTGTCTTTGCTTCAAATGCAGAAAATCATTCATCAGATGGTCTCGCTCGACCGATAGCATAAACTTCCTAAGTAGTAACACTTTGATGGCTTCCCAGGAACACCCATCCTTCAAATTTTCCTTCTCCCTTTGCCACCAACTCTTTGCCAAACATTAGAGCATATATGCAGCAACCATCACTCTCTGGCTATAAGAAACTCCCGAGTATGAAAACTTATCCTCGATTGCAATAAGCTAATCGCCCAATACCATGAAATATTCCCTACCATCATAACAAGGAGGTCCTAATCACTAGAAATGCGAGATGAAGTTCATCTCTGGCTGTAACACAACTTGGGGCACTAGAGGAGCAGGAGGAAATGGAATACCTTGACCCACGGCCGGGTCCTGAACTCTAAGTGGCTACCCTGCCACAATATTCACTAAGGATTAGATCTGTTACTGCACCTCCAACATTTACCTAGGCAAATATTCATTGCTCTGTCGCAATCCTTCTATCACAGCCTCATTCTAAGCACCAGATGACCTGCCCTCTGATTGGGGAGTCAACCTCATCATAGGACATCTCGACATTCTAATAATTACAACAAGCAACTAGTCAAAACCTAGCTTAACTGCTAGAACCAAACAACCTAATACAGACCAAACGCACATAAATACTTACTCTTACTACTAACTTGCTCTGGTAATTTTATAACTGATGAAATGCTTAAACCTAAGATGATATACCATCATCCTATTAACTCTTGTGCATAGTCCATGAATGCATGAATTTGTATTCTTTTGACTCAAAACAATGTGTGTACATATATCATCATATAAATTTTTAGCTTGGCACGCGTGCAAATGTTATGTTATGTTATACATATTGTGTTATGCATTCTAAAAAGGCCTTAATGCATGTTATGAGTGACGTACACATGAAATATTATGCATCCCATACTACATAATATCAAATGTAACAAAAAAGTAAAACGTGCTAATGGGCATCCATGTGATGATGGTTATGCATCTCATAATACTTAACTGTCACATGTTGCCACCTATGGTAGATCCGTATGCAAACACATATTATGCATCTCATACTCCATAATATGTCTTGTATACTTCTTATCATGCTATGAGTATAGTGCTCATTCTTCAGCCAAGATGTACTAATGACACATCGGTGTGTATATGAAATGACTCTAGATAACTAAAACTAACTAGAGACTGTTGCTCGACCAATTATCTCACAACCCATCCATCTGATACCAACTATCACAACCAACATTTTATCATCATTTAAATTATATATGAGTAAGAGAAAATATGTGCCGTGATGCCTTGCCGTACAGGGGATAACTGCAGGCGCTCAGACAAGACTCCAAACTATACAATTTTATATGAAATCCATAAGTTATTAGATAAAAACTAGTTTAAATTGGATGGATGTATCCCTCGGAACATTGGATAAACTAGTCCACGAGTAAAAGTATAGTTTTACGCTGAAGAGAATACTTTGGTTTTGTTGATTAACACCATACATGAATATAAACATTCCCAAAGGATAACTCATGGCATGCAAGACTCTATATTTATTATAAGTATGGAAATAGTGTTTACGTTACCTAGAAAAAAAGGAATTTAGTTTTAGAAATATGAGATGTATGAAGTACTAGTAATAATGCTTTTATAAGTGAAAATACCTAACATGCAACTTAGCAAAAAATATTACCAGAGAGCTAGTAAAAACTAGCACAAAAGGTAAAACTAGCAGCTTAGCAAAGTATTCAGCATTCAAAAGAAAACCACTAGTGGGCGTCAATAAACTAACATAAACCCACTGAGAGTATGTATGTCTGTACAAACAAAACAACCAAAAACTACCTCTCCAGGGAGATGAAAACTTCTGCAACACTGCAGTCCACTAGCAAACACGCAACCTAGCGGCTCAATCGACTATTGTCCTGAACCTGAGGCATTCAAAGGAAGAACACTTTAGCAAAAAAATATAAGGGGTAAACAAAACTGTCAGTATACAAGGGAGTAGTAAGATTAATAATCAAAACCTGAATAGTTGTCAAAACACAGCAAACTAACAAGATTTTAAGAACAAAAGAATTAACTTATAAGGTTAAAAAGTAATGAAATTTGCACCAAGTGTGAACATAGTCATACTCCAAGAACATCTGCGAGATCAGGCAGAAATACCATAAGTTTAATACTCAAAACGAGTAAAACGCTCAATAAATACGTGAAACATTAACACCGTATGCAACCGGATCTGAGTCAGAACCAACAAGTCAAACCCAGACTAACATACCCAAACGTCTCCAAAACAGGCTTGCGGTGGTGGTCATCTGGTCCAACATAACTTAACATCCCAAAAAACAAGAATCAAACAATCCCGAGTTTAATGATTCACAAAACTATGCCCACCAAACCAAACCCAGCCCAAACTCGACCAATTCGTCAGAAACTCGATGATTCTAACTTAGAAATACTAATCCTTTAGAGATACACATCAATATGGTAAAACAACACAAGTCAAAGGGAAAAGCATCGAGTACACTCGACGCCGTGTCGAGTGTAGTCAGCGTACTTGACGCCATCCTCAGAATTCCAACATGGTGAAGCTTCACTCAATGCCGAGTTGAGTGAACACCACTCACTTAACGCTTTCAGACTTGAACGTCAAAATAAGTGATGGCGTTGAGTGTCTTCAAGCCACTCAACGCCGCGTTGAGTGAATTCCACTCACTCAACACTTTCTTACTTAGCAAAATTTAGCCATGGAGTTGATGCACACGCGATGAGCACCCACACCCGGGCTACAGCCCAAGCAACCCCATTTTGTTGAGATGTTTTAGGAGCGAAGAAGCAATGTATGATACCTTCTTTCCTACAGAACTCTTGCATAAGAAGAGACAAAAACTCAGTACCATGATCACTTCTGATCAATGCAACTGGAGTAGAGTACTCAATCTATATGTTCTTGAGAAAATCTATAAGAACCTTGAAAGTATCTGACTTAGATCTCAGAAAGAATACCCAAGTGAATCTAGAAAAGTCATCTACAATCACTAAAGTATAAGATTTTCCTCCTAGGCTTTGTAATGCTATAGGGCCAAAAGGTCCATATGTAGTAAGTACAATATCATAGGTGAGTCACTTTTGTTTAATGATTTAAAACTATATTTACTTTGCTTGCCTAACTGACAAGCCCTACAAAGACTTTCCTTCTTATAGGGGTAAGAAGGTAATCCTCTAACAATGTTGTCTTTAAAAAGTCTAGCTATGTTTCTAAAATTTACATGACCTAATCTTTTATGTCACAAATCATTTTGATTACTAATAAGATTAAATAAACAGATTTTTGAACTAGCAGATTTAAAGTTTACTAAGTATATGTTACCTTGTCTAATTCCAGTTAAAAAAGTTTGATTGTTTGCAGAAATAATACATTGAGATTCAGAAAAGAAAACCTGATAACCTAAATCATATAACTGACTTATGGATATGAGGTTATGCATGAGACCATTAACATATGCCACCTTTTTGAAAGTGACATCTCCACTTTTGAAGTCTACATAGCCTTCAGTTTTTCCAAAACTTGAATCTTCAAAGATGACTCTTTGACTAAGTTTAGCCTTGAAGTTGATGAGGCTTTCCTTTCATCCAGTCATGTGCTTAGAGCACCCACTATCCAGATACCTCTTATATTGAGTGATATGATAGTTCTTTAACTATAATTAAACAAATTAAAAGTTCTTGACCTAGGTAACCTTGGGTCCTTGTTTCTTCTCAAATGAAAAACTAAATATAAATGAACATTCGGGTTTGTTCTTATAACCTAAGGGGTCAAATCTTATAGGAGGAATTATCCATTGGGTGAATGGGTTGATGTTCTCCTTATGCTGGTTAGGTTTAATGTTACAGTTTCTATTGGAATTTAAGTTTATGTAATTATGATCTGGGATCGACGAATTCTGGTGAGTTCGTTGACCTGAGCTCGACGAATTGGAATGAGATCTATGATCTTTGCTCGAAGAAGGAAAGTATTCATTCTCAAGGCACCAATATTGTCGATCTCTGGTTGACGAACCGTACTGGTTTCATCGATCGTAGATCAAATAATTCTTATTATTATGGTTTGTGTTAAGAGTTTGTCGTTCTGAGGTCGACGAACTGTTCACGTTTCGTCGATTTGAGTTCGACAAAAACTGCTGAACATTATTATATCTATTATTTTTCTTGTTCTTAGATTTTTGATTAAATTCCAATTATTTTAGAACTTTATTAGCTTTATTAACCTTTTCAGTATTCTTCTTGCCTTTATCTAAAATGAAGTTTACAGGTTTTGATAGATTGTTCTTTTGGATTAGAGGTGGTTAACTATACAAGGCACCTAATCCTAGTTTACAATTATTAGTCCTAACATATAAGGTACTGGTTGTATCTTGTAATTTCATGCTCCTTCCATTTAGAGATTCCTCTAGTTTCTTGGCCTTACTTAGTTCAATTTTCAGAAAAACTATTTGTTCATTAGCTGAATTTAGTTCAATTGACAATTTAGCATTTTCAGCAAGATATTTATCTTGATCAGTTAATTTATCTCTAAGAAGTTTGATTTCCTTATCAGGGCTTATTAAGTGTAAGCAAATATTTTTAATTCAGATTTAAATTCTTCTGATTCAAAATCATAGGAAGCAATTACCTTATCTTCAGCAGACATTGATTCTTCATTATCTGAATCTTTGACATCTGATTTGTAGCTACAGACATCAATTGCTATTAGACAAACTTCCTTTGCCTTTTTCCCTTCTTTATCATCACTGGAGCTGCAAGAGGATGACTCTTCTTCTGTATCACTCCAGGTCTCAGCAACAAAACCCTTTTCCTTCCTCTTATGCTTGCTTGAGGAGGGTTTGTTGTGATGAGTTTTTCTTGACTCTTTTTCTCTTCTCCTATCTTTCTTCTGAGTTTTTGGACACTCAGAGATGTAGTGTCCTTGATTCCTGCAACCAAAACTGACAATTTCTTTAGAAGGTGTTTTGTCATACATTGGTTTGTAATCTTATCTAGATGACTTCCTTCTGAAGTCCTTCTTTGCCATTTTTAAAAATCTTTTGGCAAATAGACTCATCAGTTCTTTATTAACTGGAGTCACTTCAGAGTCCTCAATAGCCTTGAAAGCAATGTTATGATCCTTCCTGGTAGGTGTTGGAGTCTTTATTTTAGTTGTTGCTTCTCTGGTCTTCATCAGTTGCTCATATTATTTGAGCTTTCCAAGGAGAGACTTAGTTGATATCTCAGTCATGCTTCTGGATTCTTTGATAGGCCAGATCCTTGAATCCTATTTGCTGGGGAAGCACATAAGGATCTTGTCATTCACTTCAATCAGGGTAATTTCCTTGTCTAAGGTCCTTAGCTCATTGATGATTGAGCTTAGCCTATTATACATGTCACTGACTGACTCAACTTTTTCCTTCTTGAAGTTCTCATACTGGGAGACAAGATTGGATCTTCTATCCTTTCTCTCTTCAGCAGATCCAACCATCATCTGGTTTAGGGCATCCCAGATGGCTTTGGCTGAAGTGCACTCAGCCACTTTCTGAAAGATGTCATCAGGCATAATCTTAGCTAAAATGTTCATTGTTCTTGCATCTATAATCTTGGCTTTCTTCTGGGCATCTGTCCACTCAGGTGGTGGAACAACTTGAGTGCTTGAAGTAGAAATTGAAGTAGTTGTTGCAGTAGTTGGTCCTGTCAAGATAGAGTTAAATATATGCTCATCAATAGAATTCATATACTACTTAATTCTTGCCTTCCAAATGAAAAACTTATTTAGGTTGCATACTGCAGGTCTGGTGCTTGCATAGTCCTTGTTTTGTGCCATTTCGATAGAGAATTGTTGGGAAGAGGAAAATATGATCTAACTGGATCTTGATTCAAGTGTTAACTTCTACAAACAAACAAAAAAAAACCTTTGATACCAATTGAAAGGAGGGTGTTAGGTCAGATTACTCTAGGGGGGTGAATAGAGTAGTAAAACTTTGGCACTTTTTCTAGATTATATCAGAGAAAATATAGTGATACCATATATTAGTTAAGGAATAAGAAAAGAAACTAAGCTAATAATCCAACAATCACAAACACAGCAAAAACAAATGAAAAGGAGCAACCAGACAACACAAGAAGTTTATAGTGTTTCCCCTTAACTTGGGTACATCCACTCTTCTACCACCCTTGGTAGGAATCCACTAGCAGGTTTTTATCAGGTGACTGCCACCACAAGATCTGGTTAAGGTAGATAAGGAAACCCTTCAGGCTTTTGATCAGGTGCCCAAAAACCAACTTCAAGTCTTTTGGAGGGATACTTGTCAACCAAACTAACTTTTGAAGTGAACTATAACCTTGTATAATGGGATGGAAGATGTTGATGGAAGTCTTCTATTTTCTCAAATACAACTGAGAAGACTGTGTGGATTCTTGTGTTGTCAAAGCTCCCCCTGAGAAGTAGAATGCTTATGGAAGAATAGAGCTTTGCTAAAGGGTGAGTAGGTCTTCAGCTTGATCTGCCAAGGTCCAGGACATCCAGTACTAGATGTTGAATAGAATGTCTCTGAGGATTTCAGGAATAGAAGTGGAAGAAGACTCTTGATCTTGATGAATTGTTCTTCTTCTAATTAAAGTGTTGGCAGAGAATGAAAAGGCGTTGAGAGCGTCGAGTGCTTGTTCAGTATTTCCTGTGCATTTCTTCTCGATTTCTCTTCCTGTCTCTCTGACCGTCTTACTTTGTTGTTGTCTTTCTCGAAGAGGAGAGAATTACTTTTATTCCACTGATTAAAAAAAATCTTTGAATTTTTGTATTCTTTCCATGAATGCTGGCTGCTGGGTGGAATAGAAAATGGCTAGAATAATAGCATTAATGAGTTTCCAAACTTTTCTTGATAGAATAAGCAATTATTTATTCTAAAAAATATCACATTTAATGCAGCCAAATAACGACTATATTCAGAAGAATATTTGCATTAAATCCTCAGAATAATACTTCTAATAAGGAACAAAATAGGGAACCACTCATTCTGGAACTACACAGAAAACTTCGAACGCAAAATAGAATTCGTCGACCTGAGATCAAAGATCGTCGACCAGGGAACTCAAGTTCGTTGACCTGAGCTCTGTGATCTGCTAACTGATAATAACTTTCCAAATCTGCCCTCTGAGTTCGTTGAGCTGAGAAACTGACAGAAGAAAACTAAGCGTCGACCTGAGCTCTGAGAACGTTGAGCTTACCTCAGAGAATTAACTTTGAGTTCGTCGATATGAGATCGACGATCGTCGAGCTGAGTTTAAAGAATTTCGAACTGATCACTGTCTTCTGAAAGCTGCTAAATTTGATTCTCTTAAGTCAACTTCTGACATGTCCAAGGAGGTAGCACTAATCAGGACTTAGCCTAAACTCTAGGAATACAACTCATGACCCTAGCTATACAATGTTGGGTTGAGAATAAGTTAATGAACCTAGACCAATCCAACTAGGGATCCAACAATGTTTCTGTAATTACAATAAAACAACAAAGAAATACCTCTCAAGGTAGTGGAGAACCTCTACAACACTATAGTAAACTTGAAAACACAAAACCTAGCCGCTCAACTGGCTACTTCTCTAAACATGAGGCATTAAAAGAAAGAACACCTCAGTAAGAAAAAAATACAAGTGGCAAACAAAACTGTCAGTAAACAAGGGAGTAGTAAGATTACTAATCTAAACCTGAATAGCTGTCAAAACACAACAATCTAATAAGAAATTAAGAACGAAAGAATTAAATTATAAGGTTAAAAGTAATGAAATTTGCACCAAGTGCGAATGGAGCCATACTCCGAGATCATCTGCGAGATCAGGCAGAAATTGTATAAGTTTAATGCTCAAAACGAGGCAAAGGCTCAATAAACACGTAAATCATTAACACCGTAACGCAACCAGATCTGAGTTGGGACCAACCGGTCAAACCAAAACTAACAGACCTAAACGTCTCAAAAATGGGACTATGGTGGTGGCCATCTGGTCCAACATAACTCAACATTCCAAATACAAGACCCAAACATGCCCAGGTGTAATGATTCATGAAACTAAGCCCACCAAACCAAACCCATATCACAAACACACATAAAACCCAAACTCGACAAATTCAACAGAAAAATGATGATTCTAACTTGGCGAAACTAGGGCTTTAGAGATACATGACAAATCGGTAAAAAAACCAAGTCCAAGGGAAAAGCATCGAGTACACTCGACGCCGCATCGAGTGCAGACAATGCACTCGACGCTAGATCGAGTGCAGGGAAACCGTTGAGTACACTCGATGCCACGTCGAGTGCAGTCACCGATCTCAATGCCATAACTTAGCTGGGAAAAGCATCGAGTACACTCAACGCCACGTCGAGTGAAGTCAACGCTCTCGATTCAATAACTCGGCACATTAAATGCTTTACCACATAACTTCAAGAAACATATGACGGTATTAAGTGAGTTCAGCTCACTCAACGCTGTTAATGCTTTTTTAACTAGGCCACGACGTTGAGTGAGCTTAGCTCACTCAACGCTATCAACGATTCTCGACTTAGCTTCTATAATTATAAAGAATGCCGTTGAGTGTGCTAATCTCGCTCAACGCCGCGTTGAGTGAGTACCACGCACTCAATGATTTTAACTTAGCTTCTAAGACCACCCGACCAGGTGTTGAGTGCATTCTACACACTCAATGCTTTTATACATAGGCTAGGAACTGACTATCAACTAAGGCTATACTCAATGCTTAAGACAGAGACTTGACAGAAAAGCTATCCTACCTAAACAGAGGAAATTCGACTCACTACCACAACTAACTTTTGAATAATTTAATTATTAGTTTAAATAATAATTCTTTTTGTCAATGTCTAAACCTAGACCAAGAACAACCTACTGTCATGCTCACACAGGAAGGGATTTCTCCAATAATATTGCTCCCTCCCCACAACCACTAGCTGGCTACTAAACTAAGCACTAATCGGCCTTCTAGCATAGAAATAGTAACATGAAAGCTTGGTAAGGGTGTAAATCACCACTTACCCCAAGATTTACAGAAAAATAATTTTGACATGGGGGAAATCTGATAAGTTATAAATATACCTATTTTTATAGTATTTTTATTAAGTCTTTTTTTGTTTATTTTTGCCTTTTTAGTTTGTTTAATTTAATAATTTACTTCTTTTGTAAATATTATTCTAGCTTGAGTTAATTTTGTTTTTCTGAAATTTTTTAGAAAATGGTCAAAAAATGACCTGACACGCTCGTATCCCAGACTCGACACGCCTGTGTCATGCCCTCGATTATCGTTGACCTCAACTCCCAGCTCGACGTGCAGCCTTCATCTACTCAACACTCAACGCCATCTACTCAATGCATTCACTGTTCAACACTAAATGCCACTAAGTGCTTTCACTATTCAACACTCAACGCCACTCAATGCCACTCAACGCCACTCAACGCTTTCACTATTCAACACTCAACGCCACTCAATGCCTTCACTATTCAACACTCAATGCCATCTACTCGACAATCAACGCCTCCCGACAGTAACACTCAACGCCTCCAGCCAGCAAAAATCAAATTTTCTTCCTCCACCCAGCTGTCTAGTCATGCCCCCCGACATGCCCCCGACACACCCATTACGATGATGTGTCACTTTCCCGAAGTTTCCAGAATGATGCTAGCTTGCCGGATTTTGCCAAGTCAAACACGACAACTATGACACGCCTTACAGATATGCCTGTGTTGTAGGGCATGTCACCTGACTTTTTTGTCTATAAATATAGATTTTTTATATGATCCAATGTTCTTTTTTTGGACCACTTTGCTTAGGGTAGGTGCTGCCCATTTGACTTCTAATGCAATGTAAGGGAAACTGTACGCCCCCTTCCCCCCTCTCTCTTAGTTTATTTTAGGATGTTTGTTTTAGCTTTCCTTGTATCCGCTTTTTCATTAATAAAATGTTAGCTTTTTCTCTCTTCATGTTATTTGGAATTCATCTGGAAGCGCCCTAGTCTAAGTAATTTTTCGTTCCTTTTTTGTGTTTTTATGTTTTCTTTTAAACTTAAAACTTGTTTAGCTTAGGAATTTGTATCGCATTTATAGCCGTAGTGCCGTCAATTTTAATTTCATACACCTTATTGTTTAGGTTAAACTTTTTGCTTTTATCTTTGTTTTCATTCTTATGAATTCATAAAAGAGTTATTTTAAAAAATAGTGTTATTATCATTTTCTTTAACTTAGGATTTTTTAGGAATGTAAAAGTTTTTGTCTTTTTTAGTTTTATTTTCACTTTTTAGCACTTTTATAAAAACATAAGAATGAAAATGATTTTGTTTTTCTTTTTCGCTCACTTCATTTTTAACTTTATTTTCAAAACTTTTTGCCCATTTTACTTTTATTTCATCTTTTTATGCATTTCTACCGCATTCTAGCGATAGAAATGTAGTCGTTTTAATTTTTTAGATAACTTAGTTTTTCTTATTTTTTGTACGTGTGCATGCGTGTATGCGTAAGTGTTTTTTCCCTTTTTAATTCATGTAGAGTGCGTGCATGCGAGCATTTATTTCCGCCTACTCGTTAAAAGTTAAATGACATGCTTTCAATTTTTCTCCTACTCATTTAAGTAGGAATTTGTGTGTGTGCTTTTTAATTCATGTAGAGTGCGTGAGTGTGTTTTAATTTCAGTAGAGTGCGTGCGTGTATGAGATAGCTTTTTAAACTTTCATTTCTTGACAACTCGTTTGAGCCGGGACTTGTCATTTATCGCTTTCATTTCCCTCCTACTCGTTTGAGTAGGACTCGCACTTTACTACTTTCTTTACAGCTTTCATTTACTGCTTTCTTTTTCAGCTTTCATTTACCGCTTTCATTTCTTTTCGCTTTAGCCATCCCCATTCCGATGAGTGGCTAACCGCTCTTTGGCCTCAATATCAAAGAGCATTGGGACAGAAAAAATCACTTTAAATAATTAAAGGTCTTCTTTTTCTCGTTAATTAAAATTACTTAAGGTTTGCCCCATGTTAACGACGTGTAGGACACATATCGATGTGTGGGCTCTATTTCCGTTTTCCATACTCAGCTTGCCGAGAGGTAGTGAGTATGGACCGATCACCCTTGGGTAAAGAGAGTTCCGCACTTACCCTCGAGAGAGGAGGCGTGTAACTATACCGAATTGGGTTCCCCACCTAATAGCTTGGTTTTTAGCTTAATGCGGGCATTAAGATGAATCCTTCATCGCAGTAATGTTTGGTCGAATAGTCTTAGTGTCCAGGTGAGCTATATTACCTAGAGATAGGTGTGCCCATTTTTGTGGAACCTCCACATCCAAGTCTGTGCCTTAATTAATTTGAAATTTAAGATCGCTTTTTATTAAAAGTTTATTTTAGTTTGAATTCAATTTGATATTCGTCGCGCTATTTATTCATCAGCTACCTTCATTTTTTTGCTTTCATTTTCTGCATTTTATGTTTATATCCATCCTTTTTTATATAACACAAACCACCAAAAATATTATCAGTAAAATAATAGCCCCTTTAGGGAAAGAGTAGAAATAAGCAAACCGACCCCAAGAACAATACAACCCCGATATTCCTCCTCGAGAATATCTTGTACAACACGCAATAGGTGCACTTATCTCTTTTCGTTTAAAACGAAATATCGCTCGTAAGCTCCGTTATCTTCTTATATTTTCTTAAATAAATAAAAACCTTCCCTTCTCTTATTTTTTTAATTAAGGCTTCGCGACGCGCATCAAGTTTCTTGCGCCGTTGCCGGGGAAATTTTCGATTTGCTATTTTGAATTTCTGAAAACATTTACTTTTACCTTTTATTTATATTTATATAAAAAAAATGGCCAACCAAAATATTACTACTATTAATAATAATACTACAAATAATAATAATAATAATAATCATAATAATAATAACTACTTAACAAAAAAAGCATACCAACAAACAATTTTTCATATTATTATTATCATATTATTTTTTTGAAATGACGTCGTTTTCTACTACAAATAAACTAACTAAAACTCTAAAAACTATAAAAAACAAAAAATTTTAAAACTAAAAAACTAAAAAAATATAAAAACAAATTTTAAAACAAATAAATCTAAACAATAAAAAATTAAAAAACCATAAAATCAAAAAAAAATCATTATTTTTAATGAAAACACTAAAAAAAAACTAAACTAAAAAACCTAAAAAAATAAAAAACAAAAAACCTAACAAAAAATAAAATAAAATAAAACCTACCTAAAATCCAATTAAAAAAAAAAACTAATTAAAAAAAAATATAATAATTTTTAATTAGAAATGTATATATCTTTTGTTTAACTTTTTTTATTTTAACTTGTTTTGTTTTCTTTTCATTTCTTTTCGGCGCACTTCACGCTATTGTAAGTGATAGGGGAGCGCATTCCTATTATACTCATATAACTAAGACGTTAATTTACGAGTCACACTCACTTGCCCCCTACACCCTCACACTTTTTGCCGAATTTATCTTTTTCATTTTTTCTGTTATATTTTTGCTACTTCGTCTAAAATAATGCAGTGTTTCTTAAACGGACCTCCCCGAACGCATATAAGGGATCCTTCCTCCCACATGTCTTTTTCTTTATTTGTACATATCTGTATCTTTATATATATCATTCTTCATACTTAGTACAATATTTGGGACAATGTTGGATTTAAGTATGGGGGTGTTTCTTATATTGCTCTTTTATTTTCTGCACCCAATCAAAAATAATAAAAAAATTTCAAAAATTAAAAACTTCAAAAAAAATTTATTGTCTTTATAATTAAAAAACTAAAAAAATGAAATATCGCCCCGAGACATTTGACTTATCGAACCAACCACCTAAATAAGAGTCTGTTCGCGGGCTATCAATTTTTTTACTTTGTAAATCTTTTTTGTAAATATTCTCTTTCCTCTTCTTTTCCCCTCTTTTCTTTATATATAACACATCTTTCTACCCTCATTCTTGTAAATAATTTAAAAAATCAAAAAATCAAAAATTTTCAAAATCCAAAAATCCAAAAAAAAAGAGAATAACTCTAAAAATCCAAAAAAAGATAATAATCATAACACAAAAAAAGATAAAAATCATAAAATTCTTTATTACGAAGCAAATAATATCAAATATGCCATATCTTAACCTTCTTTTCTTTCCAAAAATCTAGCTTGAGTTAATTTATATGCAAATTTTACTTATTTTTTTCTTACTATTCATTTATTAATTAAAGGTTGATAGATTTAAGTGTCTGGGGTTAAGTTTTATAGAATTTTTTATGCATTTTCCTTATAATAGGGAACCTGTTTTTCACCACCACTTCTAATTTTTCATAAATAGAAGCTCGTCTTTTGTGTTAGAAGATAACAACCATAGATTTCAATTATTTTTACTTAATTCTTTTAGAAATATAAGAATGTTCATTTTAAAATGGTTGCTCTCAAAACTTTTTTATTAAAATCATATTTTCTCTTTTTGAAAAAGATATAAACCCATATTTTATCGCTTAAAAGATCTTATGTCAATGGGAATAAGATTTTGTTCTATAAACATAGGCACCCAATTTGTAAAAGATTATATGTTACGTAGTAAGAGGATAAAATTCATTACTCTTATACATATACATTGGGTTAATTATTATGAAGTTGATTCAAAAAAAATACATATTAGGAAAATAAGATTTCATTTTCCTGATTAATAAAAAAAATTTAAGCAGAGGTTCGAGAAAAAACTACCTCGCCTCTAAATCCAAGCCCTCTTAATAAACCAAACCACTTATCCAATTCAATGATTCTAAAATTAATTTAAAATCCTTTTGAGAGCATAATTTTTAAATTGCATTATTTCCTTTAACTTCTTTTAAGCTAAAGCTTTTTATATAATTTAAATCTATCCTTGTTAAACTAACAAAAATAACTTTTTTCTTTTTATTTGTTTTATCTAGAAGTCTTTTTGAAACTCTTCCTCTATTTATAAAATTTTCATAATTTAGGATTTAATTCTTTAAACCCCGGATATTTATTTTGATCTTCCTTTTAATTAATTCAAGTGGTAGCTAAACTCAGGATTTTTTTTAATTCTTTATAAGTTCATCTCTAACTTTTGCTCTAGAATAGCAAAAGCTTAAGTATGGGGGTATTTGATAAGTTGTAAATATACCTATTTTTATAGTATTTTTTTTGAGTCATCTTAGTTTATTTTTGACTTTTTAGTTTGTTTTATTTAATAATTTGCTTCTTTTTGTAAATATTATTCTAACTTGAGTAAATTTTTTTTTCTGAATTTTTTCAGAAAATGGTCAAAAAATGACCAGACACGCCCGTGTCCCAGACTCGACATGCCTGTGTCACTCCCTCGACGATCGTTGACCTCAACTCCCAGCTAGACATTCACCCTTCATCAACTCGTCACTCAACGCCATCTACTCAACGCTTTCACTGTTCAACACTCAACGCAACTCAACGCTTTCACTATTCAACACTCAATGCCACTCAACGCTTTCACAGTTCAACACTCAACACCACTCAATGCCTTCACTATTCAACACTCAATGCCATCTACTTGACACTCAATGCCTCCAGCCATCAAAAATCAAATTTGCTTCCTCCAACTAGCTGTCTAGTCACGCCCCTAGATATGCCCCTGACACGCCTATAACGATGGCTTGTCAAGTTCCCAAAGCTTTCATAACGACGCCAGCTCGGCGGATTTTGCCAAGTCAAACACGGTAACTCTGACATGCCCTACCGACACGTCCGTGTCGTAGGGCATGTCACCCGATATTTTTGTTCTATAAATACAGATTTTTGTATGATCCAATGTTCTTTTTTTGGACCACTTTACTTAGGGTAGGTGCTGCCCATTTGACTTCTAATGCAATGTAAGGGAAACTTTACCCCCCCCCCCCCCCCCTCTCTTAGTTTATTTTCGGATGTTTGTTTTAGCTTTCCTTGTAACTGCTTTTTTCATTAATAAAATGTTAGCTTTTTATCTCTTCATGTTGCTTAGAATTCATTTGGAAGTGCCCTAGTCTAAGTAATTTTTCGTTCCTTTTTTGTGTTTTTATGTTTTCTTTTTATCTTAAAAATTGTTTAGTTTATGAATTTCTACCGCATTTCTTAGCCGTAGTGCCGTCATTTTTATTTTCATGCACCTTATTATTTAGGTTTAACTTTTTGCTTTTTTCTTTGTTTTCATTATTATGAATTCGTAAAAGTGTTTTTTTAAAAGTGTGTTAATTTCATTTTTGTTAAATTAGGATTTTTTAGGAATGTAAAAGTTTTCGTGTTTTTTAGTTTTATTTTCACTTTTTTAGCTCTTTTATAAAAACCTACGAATGAAAATGATTTTGTTTTTATTTTTCGCTCACTTTGTTTTTAACTTTATTTTCAAAACTTTTTGCCCGTTTTAATTTTATTTTGTCTTTTTATGCATTTCTACCGCATTCTAGTGATAGAAATGTAGTCGTTTTAATTTTTAGATAACTTAGTTTTTTCTTATTTTTTGTACGTGTGCGTGCGTGTATGAGTAAGTGTTTTTGCCCTTTTTAATTCATGTAGAGTGCATGCGTGCGAGCATTTATTTTCGCCTACTCATTAGGAGTTAAATGGCGTGGTTTCAATTTTTCTCCTACTCATTTGAGTAGGAATTTGTGTGTGTGCGTTTTAATTTATGTAGAGTGTGTGAGTGTGTTATAATTTTTATAGAGTGCATGCATGTATGAGATAGCTTTTTTAGCTTTCATTTCCTGCCCTCTCGTTTGAGCCGGGACTTGTCATTTATCGCTTTCATTTCCAACCTAATCGTTTGAGTAGGACTCGCTCTTTACTGCTTTCTTTATAGCTTTCATTTACTGCTTTCTTGTTCAGCTTTCATTTACCGCTTTCATTTTTTTCGCTTTAGTCGTCCCCATTCCGATGAGTGGCAAACCGCTCTTAGACCTCAATATCGAAGAGCATTGGGATAGAAAAAATCGCTTTAATTAATTAAAGGTACTCTTTTTCTCATTAATTAAAATTACTTAAGGTTTGCCCGGGGTTAACGACGTGTAGGACCACATATCGATGTGTGGGCTCTATTTCCGTTGTCTATAAACAGCTTGCCGAGTGGCAATGTGTATGGATCGATCACCCTTGGGTAAAGAGAGTTCCTCACTTACCCTCGAGAGAGGAGGCGCGTTACTCTACCGGATTGGGTTCCCCAACCAATAGCGGGGTTCTTAGCGTAATGCGGGCATTAAGAGGAATCCTTCGTCGGACTAACATTCGGTCGAATAGTCTTAATATTCAGGTAAACGATATTACCTATAGATAGGTGTGCACATTTTTTTTGAACCTCCACGGCCAAGTCTCCGCTTTAATTTATTTGAAATTTAGGATCTCTTTTTATTAAAAGTTTATTTTAGTTTGAATTCAATTTGATATTCATCGCGCTATTTATTCATCAGCTTCTTTAATTTTTTTGCTTTCATTTTCTGCATTTTATGTTTTTATCCGCCCTTTTTATATAACACAAACAACTAAAAATATTATCAGTAAAATAATATTCCCTTCAGGGAAAGAGTAGAAATAGGCAAACCGACCCCGAGAACAATACGACCCAAATATTCCTTCCCGAGAATATCTTGTAGTACTCGCGATAGGTGCACTTGCTTCCTTTTGTTTAAAATGAAATATCGCCCGCGAGCTCTGCTATCTTCTTATATTTTCTTAAATAAATAAAAACCTTCCCATCTCTTATATTTTAATAAAGGCGCTCGCGGCGCGCATCATGTTTTTGGCGAGCTTAAGTATAGGGGTATTTGATAAGTTGTAAATATACTTATTTTTATAGTATTATTGTTAAGTCATTTTAGTTTATTTTTGCCTTATTAGTTTGTTTTATTTAATAATTTGCTTATTTTTGTAAATATTATTCTAACTTGAGTTAATTTTGTTTTTCTGAAATTTTTCAGAAAATGGTCAAAAAAATGACCTGACACGCCCGTGTCCCAGACTCGACACTCCCGTGTCACACCCTTGATAATCGTTGACCTCAACTCCTAGCTCGACGTTCGGCCTTCATCTACTCGACACTCAATACCATCTACTCAACGCATTCACTATTCAACACTCAATGCCACTTAATGCTTTCACTGTCAAACATTCAACGCCACTCAACGCTTTTACTGTTCAAAACTCAACGCCACTCAATGCCTTCAGTATTCAACACTTTACGCCATCTACTCGATACTCAACGCCTCTCGCCAGTCAATACTCAACGCCTCCAGCCATGAAAAAAAATCAATTTTAATTCCTCCACCCAGCTGTCTAGTCACACCCCCGATACGCCCCCGACATGCCCGTGACGATGACGTGTCATGTTCCCGAAGCTTCCAGAACAACGCCATCTCACCGGATTTTGCCAAGTCAAACACAATAACTGTGACACACCCTACCTACACGCCCGTGTCGTAGGGCATGTCACCCGACTTTTTTGTCTATAAATACAAGTTTTTCTGTATGATCCAATGTTCTTTTTTGGACCAGTTTGCTTAGGGAAGGTGCTGCCCATTTGGCTTCTAATGCAATGTAAGGGAAACTTTACCCCCCCTCTCTCTCTTAGTTTATTTTAGGATGTTTGTTTTAGCTTTCCTTGTAACCACTTTTTTCATTAATCAAATGTTATCTTTTTCTCTCATGTTGCTTGGAATTCATTTGGAAGCGCCCTAATCTATGTAATTTTTTGTTCCTTTTTAGGTTTTTATGTTTTCTATTTAGCTTAAAACTTGTTTACCTTAGTGTTGGGTACACTGAAAAATATGTACCAGATTTGGAGAAGCCTCCCCTTACTCAATAATATACATCAGTTTGTATTTGATGGGATGTTTGAGTTTCATTATGCAGGTATAAGGTTTGTAAGAGAATTCTCTAAGTACAAGTGTCAACACTAGTGAAGAATTGTGTAGACACCCAAAAGTTGTGTCGACACTAGAAGCAAGACCTTTGTTAACACCCAGGCATTATGTCCACACCTTAAGAAGAAGATGTTTAGACACCCAGAATTGTGTCGACACCTGAGGCAGGAATTGTGTCGACACCTGAAGCAGAAGTTGTGTCATCACCCAGGAGTTATGTCGACACCAGAAGAAAGGCATGTGTCAACACCCAAGAATTGTGTCGACACCTGAAGAAGGTTTGTGTTGACACACAGGACTTGTGTCAACACACACTAATTGACGTCTGGACAACACTCAAATCCATCTATCAGCAACAGCTATACTGATTCTGAAGGGCTTGTGTCGACACACAGGACTTGTGTCGACACACACTCAACAATGTCTATACATACACTCAACGCCATCTGTTTGCATCAGTTATGTCGAGACAGGGAGCAGTTGTGTAGACACACGGGACTTGTGTCGACACATACAAATAGAACCTGCGTCGAAAAGTAGAAGAATGACTGTGTCGACACATTGAGTGTTGTGTCAACATCATAAAGGTTTGTGTCGACACTTAGTCTATTTGTGTCGACACATGTGAAGTAATTTGCTGATTGTTTCCTGCTGAGATATAAAGTCATTGCAAAATCAGCTGTCATGGCTGAAGACTTGACAATTGTCATAAACAACAAGTCTGACACCTTTGTTAGAACTGTCAGAAGGTTGTTACAAACCGGATAAGCTGGTAACCATTGAGAAACTCTATATAAAGGACTGATCCATGACAAACAAAGCAACTAAGCAAGCAATTATAGGAGAAGGAACCCACACAGAACCAGAGAGAGAACACAACAACAAGAATGGCGGAACCCTTAAGAAGGCAGATCCTAAACATTCTGCAAAGAAAGATTCAGATCTATTTTTGAAACTAAGAAGGGAGCTGTCTGAAGATCAAATTCTACTCTAAGTCAGATCAACCTCATTTTGTTCAATCAAGAAGCTTTGAAAAAGCCAAGTTAGGTTGGATCTGAAGTATACAGTTTATTCAAGAACTAATCAAGAAGCTCACATCAATTAAGAGTTATTTCTGGGTTAAATTTCTATACAACTAAATCTTCTTTTTCCTTGTAAGATCTTCTTAGATCTGAGTTGTAAGCCTGTGTATATAAATACTGAGGTAAGGCTGAGAGCCTAAGGTGTAGGACTTATGAAAGTCTGAGCTGTAAGCCTTGTGATAAAGGCTAAGGTAGGGTTATTTCCTGAGGTAGGGTTCTTGGGAAGAATCTTAGGTAGGACTTGTATAAGTTTGAGCTGTAGGAACCTGTCAGGTTCTGAGGTGTAAGATCTGTGGATATGAATTAGTGGAAGGAAGTTGTGCTGAATCCAGTTCTATACTGGGTAGGCGAAGGGGGAAAGTGGATGTACCGAAACCTTGGGGAACGACTATAAATCTGGTGTACTGTGCTGTGCTGTGATTATTGTGTTGTGAATTGTATTATCTGTGCTAAGTTAGAAAAAGATAATTGCCTAAAATTTATTAAAGAAAATTAGAACCTATTCACCCCCCCCCCCCCTCTAGGTGTCTAGGCTCTTGAAATCAAGTCTTTCAAGTGGTATCAGAGGGAGGTTACTCAAAGATAGACCTAACAGTCTGAGTGAATCTCCAAGGCAATTAACTGATTTCAAGAATGGGTTTAAATGAGAGTCAGAAGCAATTTGGATCTATGAAATTGCATATCTGTAGGAAAGAATGCTTTGGCATAAGAAAGGAAAGGGTCAGGTTGTTCATGGAAGCATCTGTTCCAAGAATCTACATAGCAGTATAAGAAGGTCCCTTCATTCCAATGAAGGTATTATCTCTGGATGCAAATATTAAAACCCCAAAGGTTTATTCTGAAATGACCAAGGATGAGATCATCCGGGTAACATTAGACAAAAGAGCACAAAACATTATTGTAAGTGTTATAGATGATGCCACATTTCAGAATCTGGTGCATTACAAAACCTCTAAGGTGATGTGGGACACCTTGATTGTCTATATGGAGGGAACTGAAGAAGTTAGAGAAGACAGGAAATATATGCTGAATCAAGAATATAAGAGCTTTAGACAAGCCAAGTCTGACAACATAGCTGAATATTACAAGAAGTTCTTCAGGATAGTAAATGAGTTGATGACCTATTGAAGAGTCTTCAACACATATGAATTGAATGACAAGTTTCTCAGATCACTAACAAAGGAGTGGGACACAAAGATATGTGCCATCAGAGAGGGGTCAAGGCTTGCTGATACACCTCCACCCAATATATTTGGAAAATTGTTATCCTATGAAATGCAGCTCACTGCTAGAAAAGAGGAGGAGAAAAGCAGTAGGTCTGAGTTCAAAGAGAAGTCAGTAGCCTTTAAGGCTAAAGGCACAAGAAAGGGTAGGAGAAAGTCTCCTTCTCCACCCATAAGGAGTGTTGAAGCAGAAGAAGAGAATCCTGACAACAACACATCAGATAGCCATACCTCTGATGAGGACTTTGCTGTCTTTACAAGGTTGTTTCAAAGTTTAATGAAAAAGAAGAAATGGAGAATTAGACCATCAACATCCTTCTCCGGGGATGATTATTACAAGAAAAAGAAAACTCCCAAGGAGGACAGGTATGCCTCAAAACCTAGTAAACAAACTAATTTTAAGATTGTTTATTATTACTGTAACAAGTATGGGCATGTCATAGCTGACTGTCCTGACAAGAGGAAGGAGTCTAAAGACAAGAAAAAGCATCAAGGAAAAGGCAAGAAGGAGAAATCCCTTTTTGCTCAGAAGCAGAAGAGTTGGACGGACTCTTCATCATCAAATTCAGGAGAAGAAGATGATGCAAAAGCATATATTGGGTTGTTCTCTATAGAAGAAGATTCTAGGGAATTAGAATTCCTACAAATGTTGGACTCCATAAATGGAGTTGAAGACTATTGCTGTAGAGGGCTGATGGCTCTGTCAGAAAATGATTTGTGCCAGGATCAGTCTGGTCCAAGTAAGGTATATAATTCTCCCTTAGCTTCTGATTATTTTACTAGATCAGAATCATTAGCATCAACTTCAAGAGAAGTGGATGGTTTTGATTCTAAGGGGGATGTACATCAACTCATTAATGAGTAAGGTGGGTTGTTGCAAGCTCTGAAGAGGAGCAAGTTTCTTGTCAAAGAGCAGGCCAAGGAAATTGAATCTCTTAAGCAGGTTGCATCAGATTCAACAAAGATGTTGGATTTGAAATTGAATGAGGTTGCCAAACTGAAAAACATAACTGTTATTCAGATGGGCACAATCACCTTCAAATAAAATCACATCAAGAATCTGGAGGCAAAACTTCTGAAAGAAATGGAGTTAGTGGCTAAATTCTCTAAGCCAAAGTCTGTCTTGCCCTTAATAGACAATTTCATTTCTCAAAAAGGAAAGTCAAGTCTAAGCTTTAAGGGAAGAACAAGGGCCACCAATTCTCATAGAAAAGGCAAAGCCCCAGTTTTGCCACTAGCCTCAAAGCCCTCTATCTTTTTTAGGAATGTTATGCAACCCACAAACAAGTATGATCATGATATTAATCATGGTCACTGTGAGTATGGAGATCTCATTGGCAAGGTGTATATGCCACTAGGTCTCTCTATAAGCAAACTCATCAGGTTCTTAAGGAATCCTTGGGGTTTGCTTCTCCAGCACCTACACTTAAAAGGACTGCTGGCAACCAAGTTGTGAAGTCTGTACCTAAGAGAAGGCACAATAGATTTGAGTGTTGGTGTTGTGGCAAGGTGGACCACTTTGCCACAGATTATTGGTTCAATGTTGAAACTGAAAATAGGTCTCTTGTGGAGTTCACCCTTGGGGAAGGGGTGGTCGCGCACCTACTTCGCTCCTGCAAGAAAAACAACAAGGAAAAGAGAGTAAAGGACTATACAAAGGGCCCGGCTCGGAGGTCCAACCACAAACCCGGAAGATCAATGAGCGCTTCCCCTCCTTAGCCAAATGCCGGGCTAAGGTACCTCAGAAGCGCTAGAAGACTGGGGGGCAAGTAAGCCTGCAATCTGAGGTACCCCTTGGCTCCTATTTATATGATTTTGAAGATGGTCTATAAATAACTAACCTCTGCTGTCTTGAAATTACTGAAAGCTCCTCAGGCTAGCTAGCCAACAGCCAAACTCCGCTGTTCTGAACAGCTATATGCAGCCCACCTGGGTCTGCCAACAGCGAGACCCCGCTATTTTGACCGGCTAGGGGCAAGCCAATGGGTAAGACAGTAAGAAATCCTCCCCATTGGGGATCGAGCGAGTAGCCCTTCAATGCTTCCACTAGGCATGAGGCGCGGGCCAGGGCCAGCTCGTCGGGAGGGCGAGGGTCGACCCGCCTAAGAGAGGTTGGCGGGGCTGGATTGCGGGCAGGGCTGGCTCGCGGGCAGGGCTAGCTCCCTGGGAGGGCGCGGGCCGGAGGGTGGCCCGCCTAGGAGGGCGCGAGCTGACCCGCCTAGGAGGGTGCAGGCAAGGCTGGCTCGCTAGGGCAACACATTGATGCGCAGATCGGGGGCGGTCCGCCTGGTTACCTGAGCACCTTCGGCGAAAATGGGGTTTTACATAATCCCCGCTCTTTGCGAGCTTTTGAAAAAGGCTCGGAAAGAAACATCCAACCCTCACGTGTTCGGCGAAAACCTTGCTGAGTTGGAGGGAATCTTTTTGTGGGGCCCACCTCCTAACAATAAATAAGTTTTCCTACCTCAGGGGTAATTCATCTTCTTTACTCCCTTCCCCGATCTATAACTGCGAGATGTCTATGTCTGAGGAGATGCGGGCTCGTTTGGCGCCTGTGAGGGAGGCTGTCCAGAATACGGCTCTCGAAGCCGCCCCGTGGCTAGCGCGTGGGTCGCCTGGCCCCCTTTTTAAGCCAAAGAAAGCGAAGGTCGTCTGGCAGCCTTCAGGGCGCGACGACCCTACCTGCAGATCGGCCGGCGGTGCCGAGGTCATCCCTGAGGTATATGCTCTTCCTTTGCTCGATTCTTCCCTCCCCCGCTTCTTGACTTTTCTTTCCTTTTGGTAGGAGACGTCTCAGGGAGTTAGGGCAGACGAGGGAGATCCCGGGCGTTCCGCTCTGGCGGCAGCCGATCGGGTTGCTAGTCCCTTGCCGCAGGAACCTATCCCTCCCGTGGTGCCTCCGTCTCCAAGGCCCCACGACCTGGGAAAACCCTTCGTTACTCTTGGAGGAGAACCCTTCTAGGGTCGGCCGGGCACCTCTAGGCCTACTAATGATGCGGGCGGCGTACTGATGCCAGCTAAACCCTCTGGCTTTGGCCATCTTACGGTCATTGCTCCTTTTGATGCTACCTCTGTAGGTTATAATGTGGTCTCTTTGTCTGACGCTGAGATGAGCGGAGGGTACTCGCCCCCCCCCCCCCCTCGGATGCGGACAGCTTCTCCGAGTACCTGGGATACCTGCGTGATGTCGAGAGGATGAAGAAGCAGGTAAAGCATCTGTTTCAAAAGCGCACGCTACTACTACAGGAGGTCTTTGACAGAGTGGAGAAAGATAAGGCCAAGATGGAGGAGCGACTCGCGGCTTTGGAGGGAGCGATACTTTCCTCTAACGAGGATGAGGCGACTTCTCCAGGTGTGCATATATCGCGAGCCGAGGGGAGACTGAGGCGTGCCTCGGAGCAGATCAATAGGACCCAGCGGGAGCTGTCGGTGGTCTGCGAGTATCACTATCCTCGCGTACCTCCCTGAACCAGCACGGGGAGGGGTGGTAAGTGGAAATGGATCCCGCGTTGAGTTTTCACCTTCCCCTCGCCGGTAGTGATCCGCCGGGTCTGGGTCGCCCCGCATACGGCGATAATGCTCAGGGTGATCATCTCTTTACTTCTGACAGTCTAAATATTTGTAATAATTCAGTACTACTTTCACCCATTACGGGTTAATATTTATTGCAATTTTCTCTGGGTTGCGCCATCGTTCAGACCTCCGCAGGCTGTGTGGACGAGACGCTCTAGCTCAGCCGACCTTCCTTCGCGCGGGCTCGACCTTGTCGAGTCGCCTCGCCGGGCCATTTTTCTATACTAGCGAAGGCGAGCTGGTTACTCGCAGGTTATGTGACAGGTGACTCGCACGCGGGTCTGAACTGGCCCGCTCGGCGGCTGCTGTTTGATTATGTGGGCGCGAGTGTCGGCGGTTTGCAGGGTACTGACGGGTTGGCGAGAACTCGGCTTGGGTTCGGAAGTCAAAACGTCAGGGACTTATTGCTATCCGCACTTTCCCACCAAAGAAGGCTTTTTACAGCCCTTTCTCATCCTATAAATAGCCCCTGGCGGCCCTTCCTCACCTACCGCATTTAAGACTTCTTCTCCCCCCTAGCTCTTTGCAAAAAAAGCCCTCTATCCCGCTCAGCAAGATCACTGTAAGATGGGTGGCGGTAGTGGTGAGGCGGATGGTAGGGCCAAATGCGCTTGGACCTTCTCCGAGCATGATTTCCCTCTCGCCGTCCATACGGAGAGGGAATTCGTAGACGCGGTCGGCCACTTCGTCCTGCCAGGTTTTTAGGCGAGGCCGCCCAGGAAGAAGGAACGAATGAACGAGCTATTCGCTGGCGAGCTCGCGTTCCCGGTGGCCAATTTTGAGGCAGGCCTTCGGCTACCCCTATGTCTGGAAGTCCGCCAAATCTTCAAGTACTACGGGGTAATTCCCGGGTAGATGACCCCGAACTCTCTCTAAGTGTTCGTCGGGTTCGCCTGCTACCTGCGAGAGGAGAAAATAGAGTTCAGCCTCACGGTATTCCGCAAGCTATTCTCTTTCCGGGCAAATAAGTACGGGACTGCTTGCTTCGCCAGCAGCCATGTCAAGGTGCGGGAGACCGTCAATAAGAGCCAAAACTTTCTCAAGAAATTTATTTTCATCAAGGGGGACTTCGGCAACATCCCCTTTTCGCCGGTCTAGCCCAGCGAGGCGAGCTACCGCCCCCTGGCCCTAGGGGGCAACGAAGCGGGGTTGTTCGGGTTCTTCGCCGAGAAGAACTTTGAGGTGGCCTACCTCCGTAGGAATCTCGACGACCTCATCCCTGTCCCGCTCGGTGAAGGTAAGCGGCTCGCCCTATCTATGCATCCTTGATTTTTTCGATTTTTTTCTAAGTTCCATATCTTGCAGGCGAGGGCGACTTCCCTATCCATCCGCTGTATGAGTTTGTGGGACTCGCTGCCGGCGAGCTAGCGCGGGCCAAGCCGGCAGCTGCCGGCCATCGCGAATTCTCGACCCTTGCTCCCACGAAGCGGCCTAGCTGTGAGCAGCTCCAGGATCCAGAACCGCCCAAGAAGTCGAAGAAGGCGGGTGGCTCGCCTCCCCCGGCCCGCGACAAGGGTAAGGCCCCCGCGAGCTATCCGTCAGCCGTTCCAGACCCCGCGGCCTCTCCGACCGTCAGATCTTCAGGCGGAGAGGCGGGCACGTCGCAGGCTCTAGTGGAGGTTCGGCCCGCAGGGAAGGCAATCCCCCGGGGTCATCATAACTTTGGTTACGGCGAGGGGCCCACGGACGAGGCCGGAGTCCCGCTACTTCAGTGGGATAAGGAGACCAATAGGGTCTATATATTCTCGCTTCTACCGAGCTGGTTGCAGGATGACTCCAGCAGCGGGGACGCTTACAACATTGCCTTTGGCGTTTACGGGCGAGAGGATAACTCCGTTTACGACGCGGAGGCGACGCAGGTGCTGATCTATAAAAGCGTGCGGGCCCAGTTTCGCAGCCTAGAGCTGGCCCATATGGTCGGCCGGTGGTGTCTTTGGCTGGACAAGAGCGCTCCATCCCTCACCAAGCTCATCGACGAGAAGGAGGCGGCCCGCCAACTAGCTCGGGAAGAGGCGGACGAGCAGCGGAAGCGGGCCGATGCGCCGGAGGCCGCTCTCCCTCAGTACCTAGGTGGAGCGGTGAGAGCGCTAAGTTGTCAACCTAAATCACCTAGAGGGGGGTGAATAGGTGAATTTTGTGTCAAATGCGGAATAAAAAATATAACACAGCACAGATCCATAATCAAGCAATCACACAGACGACAAGAGATTTATAGTGGTTCCCCAATCTTGGGTACGTCCACTTTTCTCACCGATCTAGCAAATCACTAGACTCGGTTACTCCACTATCTCGGATTGCAAAAACAATCCTACACCTCGGAACCACGTTCCTTCAAAAACTCGATCCACAATGGATCTACACTCGGAAGATAGAACTTCCTACCACTCGGAGAAAGTTCTCCTACAAAGAAATTTGTTAAAATAAAATTTACAACAAGAATCTCACAGATCTGGATCTTTGACGTAATCTTCTTCTTTAGAGCTTTTCGGCTTGAACAGAAACAGTTGAAGAAGACTTGACTGAGATCCACGATTCTGAGATCTTGAATCACCACGATCAAGAAAGTAAATCAGAGACGATGAAGCACGGAGAGATCGGATGATTCTTCTTAAGTCTGGATCGCTAGAGAAACTGAGATCGATACCAGTGGCGTGAGAACGACGATCCAGAGCTTGTCCCGAAAACGGTAATGGCGGCGGATTAGAAAATTAGGGTTTTCAGGATTTTCTCTTTCTTAAAAGATAATCTCTATAAACGCGTTTTTAGTCAAATCTGAAATGACCTATTTATAGGCTAACTCCAACGGTCATAATTGTAATTAAGATTAACACGTGGACCAATAAAAAAAAGGTTAATTTCAAATCTACGTCAATTCTGGACTTAATGATTTCTGGAATTCTGAGTCGACATACTCGGGTAAGATAAGATACTCGAGTATAAAGGTCTGCTACTCGAGTAGATAAGAGATACATGTACTCGAGTAAAAGAAATGACTACTCGAGTGCCTTGGAAGAACTACTTGAGTTACTCTAGACAGATTACTCGAGTAAGTAGAAACATCTACTCGAGTACTAATCCAAACTACTCGAGTATAAGAAAAGTCTACTCGAGTGCTAAGCCAGTCTACTCGAGTATAAGAAGGATCTACTCGAGTGCTAAGCCACTTACTCGAGTATATGAGTGAAGTTACTCAAGTATGTGGACTTAGAAATATTTAGACTGAACAGCTGGCCCTACTCGAGTATAACTAAGAGACTACTCGAGTATGACTAAGACTCTACTCGAGTACACAAACACCTACTCGAGTAAGGAAAAGAGGTACTCGAGTATATGAATAGATTTACTCGAGTATATGGACTTAGAAACTTTCTGAGATGAGAAGTCCAGATCAACTCGAGTACGATCAGAACACTTACTCGAGTAATTTGAGAACTACTCGAGTATGTAATCCAATCTACTCGAGTACTAAGTCACTTACTCGAGTATATAGAAGATACTACTCGAGTATGTGGACTTAGAAAAAATTTCTTCTGAGAAAGTCTTCAATACTCCAGAGTCCAGTAGTCCAAGTGCATGGAAACAAAGTGTACCCCAATAGAGAGGCTATACATGAGTCAACACCTTGGATGACACAATGAGGAATTACATTGTATGGTCCTGTGTTTGATGACCCACTATAGACTGACATTGGTTTACACTTGGCAATAGAGTCCTGCATGCACAACATAAACACAACATCAAATACAACTTAATTCATCTTAGTTTCAGGTCTGACTTCCCACAAATCTGGGGTATTGTGAAGACAATTCCCAACAATCTCCCCCTATTTGTAGAAGTCAGCACCCTTTGCACTAAGATGAATTTCTAGAAAAGAAATGATCATTTATAACAACAAGCAATAAAAAATGACTAAAACAGAGAATAATATCAAGTAAGGGAACCATAATCAGAATTAGATATATTAAATAGAAAGATTTTCCAGTTCTACAAGACACTTTCAGGGGTAATTTTCTGTGTGAAGTTTAGCTTTCTTCAGCTCTTGCCTTTCCAAATAACTGAAGGGTTTAGGAAAATAAGACTTTGGCCTTGGAGGAGCTGCTGGATTGTTGAATCCCCATTGCCTGTCATGTAATCTGATCTTGATTTGAGAAGCATCATAGGCTTTCCATTCTAAGTAGCTGTAGAATTTGACTTTATTTTCCCCAAAATAAATTACCAGCTTTAGAGTGTCAAAGTTTAAAGATTTGGAGGTTGGACTCCAAACATCTGAATGTACTGACTCTGATCTGCCCTCTGAAGCTTGAGCTTGCTCTCTCTTAGGTACAGAGCGGCTAGCAGAAGCGCCGTCACCATATTTTCTTTTCTTGCTGGGGCCACCCTGATCAGTAGGTCTTCTAGAGGAGGAAGTGCCTCGATCAAAGTGCCCCTGAGAGCTGGCAGGGACATCCTCTTTCCACACATCAGAATATGAAAGAGGAGGCTCAGACATCTCTCCAGCAGGTATGGGAGAGAAGGTTGGCACTGCCTCTGGAATGGTAGCATGAACCTGGGCATCAGATGGAGGATGTTCCTCAAGAGGATCTAAGCTTTTAGGAATGATGGAGGGGTCGAGCTGGAATTCTGGAAAATTCTGATTATGTACCCAAACTGCAGTGTCATAAATGTAGAATTTGACAGACTGTAGCTGTGCTAGAATATCTGCTTTCATGGTGTTAACTAATCCATCCAGGGTCTCTTTAGACTTGGTAGAGATTTCAGCAGAAATTTTCTCAACTTGTTCTTTCACAATTTTCTCCCCCTTGCTGATTTCTACAGATAGCTTTTCAATAGCTTCATCTCTGAGTGTGCCTACTTCTTCACAAACTTTCATCACATTGGCTTCAGCTCTTTGGTCTAGTAGAATTTGGTTATGTGCCACTGTTTTATATTGGTTTTTGACTTACCCAAGCTGGTGATGGTGTGATCTATCGCTTTTCCACCTATTTTTAAGAGTTGTTTAAGTTCGTCAGTGTTGGCTTGAATTTCTGCAAAGCCTCTGCTCATCTCAGTTTCAAGAGCAGAGACCTTGTTGTTAACTGATTTCAGAGACTCATCAAAGTAATGTCTCTGTTCTTGGAGCATCTTCTCAATCTTACTGATGATGTCTGAGGAGCTGAGGGAAGCAGAAGATGGAGCACTGGCAGAAGTAGAGACCTGAGGGAGCTGAGAGACTGAGGGAGTCCAAGGAGGGATTTCTTTCACAACCACTGAGCTAGCAGTTCTCTTGGTGTGAGTGATTTCTACTGAATCCAGGGGATTTGTGAAGGAGGGGAGAGTGAAGGCTAATGTCCTTAGAGGAGGTTCAACAGGTTCTGGGGATAACTCCTCTTCATCGGACAGGATGATACTATCATGCTATTCTGCTTCTTCAATGGGAGACTGAGCTGAGGATGGAGAGGGTTCCTTGAGAGTGATCTGTTCATCTTGAACCTGAACCTCAGGAGTACTAACAACTGGATCTGCAGGAGGTAGGGGAATGTCTGACCTTAGTTCTTCAATAAGCTTATCAATCTCTGCAGCTGTGGATAGAAGGTCTTGCTGAACTTGAATATCTTCTAGAGGAGGAGGAGGAGAAGGAGCTCTGACTGTCTGGGAGGGAGGCTCTGTCAATAGAATCTGAGAGCTAGATGAGGTAGGCTCCCCCTCAACTACTGCACCCAGGGTATCAGTAGCTTGATGTAGAGGAGGAGATGGAGTCCTGTCATCAGCAACATGCTGTGGGCTGGGGACATCTTCATCTATAATGACTTTGGAGCCTTGGGCAGTGTTCTTGAGTTGGATTTCATATCTTTGGATGGAAGAGATGGATACCTTTTTCATGTGATGGAGGGGAGTTCCTTTGGAGAAATCAAACACTGTAGGATTAATCACGTGGAGGAGGAGGGAGATAATCATGGAATAGCTGGGTTTTTTCACACTTTCATTAATCTTATCCAGTATCATCATTCCGAACTGGAATTTCTTCCGGCATACGATGGCTTGCATAATATCAAAAAAATTTTGTGAAATTTCTCTGAGGGAATATGTTTTGCAGAGAAGAAATTTGGCAATGACATCCACAAGAAATTTCCCCTCTAAGTTGAAATCTGCACGTCGAAACGAGTATCCTTCATACGAGTTTATTCCATAGAAGAAACTGGTTCTCTCGGAATCATCAGAAGTCAGATCGTCTTCCTCATCCACCACTTGCAGTTTTAACAGGGTAGTTAATGAAGTTTTTTCCAGACGGATCTTTATCCCACTGACCTTAGTTTTTAGAACTGTACCATTTCGCTTGATCTTCAGATTCTTGTAGAACTCTTCCACTGCAGAAAACAGGATCATACACGGCGTCTGTAGTATGAACGATAACCCGGCTGTATCAAAGAGAATGAGAAGGTTTTGGAAGTCGTCAGAGAGTTCGGCGATGCCATCTATAACCAATTCGGACCCGATTCCAATCTTGGATGGAGGAGCCATCGAGTTCTGGAGTAACGGATTCTGGAGAAGACAATGCTCTGCGGTTCTGGAACACGAAGCGTCGGCGAGTACTCGAGAAAGGTTTCGTGGAAATGGATTACGGGATCGTTCTATTAATATACATAACCCTAATTAGGTTTAAGATTGGGTTTTAAAATAAAACATACCTTATGGGGGGCGGCTAAAATCGAGGTGTGCGAAAAGAGAAAAATGAGATTTTCAAAGTTCTGGAATTTCCAGGTACTCGAGTATATGTATCAGCATACACGAGTAATCTGTTGTAACCTACACGAGTAAGTCGAAGACCAAGTAGATCATGAAGTACTCGAGTGAGTTACTAAGTACTCGAGTATGAAGAATATATACTCGAGTGAATTTTTACCTACATGAGTAGATACTTTGAGTTACTCGAGTATATTGTAATGTACTCGAGTGTAGTCGTGTAACTACTCGTGATTGTTTCCAAGTACTCGAGTATGTGAGTACACTTACTCGAGTAGGTCACTTTGACAAAATATTTTTGTCGAAGCACTGATCGTTACCTCGACCAACTTTTAACTCTGAGACTTTGATAGAGACCACTAATCTTCTTTGTTGAGCATCCCAAGTTCAGTTTTGAAGAATGAGAACTTGGTCTCATCTAGCGGCTTCGTGAATATATCTGCAACTTGCCTATCTGTGGAGACGTATTGTAGATCTATGTCTCCATTATCCACATGCTCCCGGATGAAGTGATAGCGAAGCTCTATGTGCTTTGTCCAGCTGTGGGAGACTGGGTTGTTGGCGATTGCTATTGCACTGGAAGAGTCGCAAAGCAGAGGGATGTTCTGGAATTTCATGTTATAGTCTTCAAATTGATTCTTGATCCATAGAAGCTGTGCACAACAGCTGCCTGCAGAGATGTACTCTGATTCAGCCGTTGAAATTGCCACATAGTTCTGCTTCTTACTGCTCTAGAAAATAAGTCTCCTTCCCAGGAATTGGCAAGTCCCAGAAGTGTTTTTCCTGTCATCTTTACTTCCTGCAAAATCTGCATCTGAAAATCCAATTAGTTCACTATCATTACTTCTTGGGTACCATAAGCCAAGATTTGGTGTACCTTTGAGGTATCTCAAGATTCGCTTTGCAGCAATGTAGTGAGATTCCTTAGAGTTCACCTGAAATCTAGCACATACACATGTTGAAAACATTATGTCTGGTCTACTTGCGGTAAGGTAGAGCAAGGACCCAATTATGCTTCTGTACTTGGTTTCATCAAAAGGTTTCCCTTTCTCATCCTTGTCCAGAGACATAGCTGAGGCCGTTGGAGTCATCATAGAGGTTGCGTTCTCCATTCCGAATTTCTTAAGTAGCTCTTTGGTGAATTTAGTCTGTGAGATGAAGATTCCATCCTCAGATTGTTTCACCTGAAGCCCTAAGAAATACTTCAGCTCTCCCATACTGCTCAGTTCAAACTTCCCTTGAATAAGTTTAGAAAACTTCTTGCAGAGGTTACTGTATGTAGAACCAAAAATAATGTCATCGACATAGATTTGCACTAGCAAAATCTTGTCTTTTATTTCCCTAAGAAATAATGTCTTGTCTATCTTTCCTCTTGTGAACTTGCTCTCAAGAAGGAAGGTAGACAACATCTCATACCAAGCTCGGGGAGCTTGTTTAAGACCATATAATGCTTTTTGTAGTAAGTAAACATGATTGGGAAAGTTTGAATAAAAAAAACCTGGCGGTTGCTCTACATACACTTCTTCCTTTATATCACCATACAGGAAGGCGGACTTGACATCCATCTGATAGACGGTAAAGCCCTTAAGTGCAGTGTAGGCAAGAAATAACCTGATCGCCTCCACTCTTGCCACTGGAGCATATGTTTGATCAAAGTCGATTCCTTCTTCTTGACGATAGCCCTTGGCGACAAGTCTTGCTTTATTCTTTATAATTGTTCCATCTTCGTCCATCTTATTCTGGTAGACCCATTTTGTCCCGATGACATTCTTACTCTTGGGTCTAGGAATAAGTGTCCAAACTTTGCAACGTTTGAACTGATTCAATTCTTCTTCCATGGCTAGTATCCAGGATGCATCCGAGTTTGCTTCCTCGAACTTCTTAGGTTCAACCTGTGATAGAAAGCTCAAGAATAAATTCTCGTTAGTTGTACCTCTCCGGGTTCTGACACCATTCTGAGAATCTCCTATGATTTGATCTAAGGGATGATCCTTCAAGTGTCTGAACTCTAGAGTCCTTGAATCTGGGATCTCTTCAGCCACTGGTGTTGCATATTCAGCTGAGATGTGTTCTTCATCTTGATCATCTACCTCTCCAATAGGGGTTGTAGAGGTGATCTTGATGAACGTCTCATCTTTATCTTGAGTAGGCTCATCCAAGCTAAGTTCCTTCATCTTGGTACCTGCATCTTCAATGAGCACACTAGAAGAGTTGCTTTGCAACAAACTCATCTCATCAAATACAGTGTGTATCGACTCTTCTACCACCAGAGTTTTTCTATTAAATACTCTATAGGCCTTACTATGGCTACTATAACCCACAAAAATACCTTCAAAGCTTTTCTCGCTAAACTTGGTAGTGCGATACTTGCCGTTATTAAGTACGAAGCACTTACAGCCAAAGATTCTAAAATATTAAATGGTTGGTTTCATGCTTTTTTGAAGTTCGTAAGGTGTCTTATCATGGTTCTTGTTGATGAGAGCTCGATTTTGCACGTGACAAGCGGTGTTGACGACTTCTGCCCAGAAATACTCTAGAAGTGAGGCATCACTCAACATAGTCTGGCAAGCCTCTATGAGTGTTCTGTTCCTTCTCTCAGCTACTCCATTTTGCTGTGGAGTGCGAGGAGAGGAAAACTCATGAAAGATACCTTGACTTTTGCAGAATTCTGTCATGGCTCCAGACTTGAATTCCGTTCCATTGTCACTTCTGATTTTGACTACGGAACAGTTGTATTCATTCTGGATTTGCCTAACAAAACTAGTGAAAGTACTGAAGGTGTCTGACTTGTGTTTCAGAAAGAACACCCACGCAAAGCGCGAGTAATCATCCATAATAAACAACGTATATTCCTTTCCTCCCAAACTTCTAACTTGTAGTGGACCGAACAAGTCCATATGGAGAAGTTGTAAGCTTCTATTGGAATCTTTGCCTATTATGCTTTTAAATGAACTCCTTGTTTGCTTGCCTTTGATACAGGCGTGACAAAGACTGTCCGTAATGCACTTGACATTAGGGGCATCACGTACTAAGTTTTGGGAGAATAGTTTATTAATAGTTTTGAAATTAATATGTGCTAGTCTCTTGTGCCATTGGTCAGCACGAGATGCACTACTTTTTGCTAAAAAACACACTGGTGTAGACGAGTCTATACAAATGAAGTTTAAACAGAAAATATTTCTGCTTCGAGTGCTTGATAAAACAGTATCCATGTTGTCAACCGATTTTATCAAACACTTGTCAGCATGAAATTCAACCACGTATCCTTTGTCGCATAGTTGGCTTATGTTAATGAGATTGTGTTTCAATCCTTCAACATAAGCTACATCTGAAAAGGATACGCTACCGTTAGTAATCATACCGTAGCCTTTAGTTATTCCTCGATCTGAACATCCAAAGATGACCTTTGGTCCGTTGCAGACTGAGGTGAAATTCTGGAGTAGGCATCTTGTCCCGGTCATATGCCGAGAGCATCCACTGTCCAAGTACCAGATTGGCATTTTGGTGGTCTTTGTACTTACCTCCAATTACAATCACATAGCCTTAGGAACCCAAACAAGATTGGGTACTTGGACTCGAGTTAAAATACTCCCACTACGAGCATTAGCCTCATGAGTGGTCATTCTCACGTTGCTAACCTGAGGGGTTGCAACATTTCTACGATTGAACCAATAATCGATGCCAAAATGACCAATTTTGCCGCAGCACCAACAGTCGAACCTGTTGTATCTTTGCCTAGTGTATTCCTGCTTGATTTTCATAAGTGATGGTCTAGCAGAAACTTCACTCTTGGAGGAAGACGCTTCATGATGATGGCAGCTATATGAAGTCTTCTCCCTCATAGGCTTTTCCACAATAGGTTTTACCTTTGGTGTCTTCTTGATGTTATGACCATGAGCATATGGTCCATAGTTCTGAAGTTGAATCTCTTCATAAGGTGCCTTAAAGACACACTCGCCAAAGTTACGAGGACGAGTCCAACCTTGGTATCTTGACTTAGGCTTCTCGGGGATCGGCCTAGAGAAGTGTCCATAGGTGGACTCATAGTCGTATTCGTTCGTAGGAAAGATAACTTTCTTGAATAAAACCGGTTCCAAGGGAGCTTTCCCCTTTTATTCAGCTAGAGCCTTCCGGGAAGCCTTATTCTTTCTCTTGGCCTTGTTTCTCCTAGAAGATTTACTAGAAGCACCAATGTGGCCTATACCAGCACCCTTGGCCTTAGCTGAGAGCTCAGCAATGAGTGGAAGAACTGTCTTAGGCTTGGAGAAACTCTCAACAAGTTTCTTCTCAGCCTCGAGTAGTTGTTCCAATTCTTTGATGATTTCATCTTTAAGATCGAGGTGCTTGAGAGCTTGATTGTATTCTTCCATAGCAGCATTGAAGTTCTCTTGAAGAGAATTAGTCTTGGTGACTTCTTCTCTCAAGCTGCTCTCAATAGCCTGTAGAGATTTTATCTCTTTGGCTTGAGTTTTCACGACTCTGCGACATTTTTCGTAAGCCGTGAGTAACTCCTTATACTGTCCCATGAGTTCAGATTCATCTTCAGAGGAATAGCCCTCTTGCTCATTATCATCATCCGATTCAGAGAGAGGAGTGTGAGATTTTACCTCCCTAGTGAACTGGGGGACTTATTTATCATCAGAGTGAGCCATGAGCCCGAAGTAAGCTTCCTCTTCTTCACTCGACTCAGATGAGTCAGAGTCGCTGAGAGTTTTGCTCTTCTTGGCTAATAAGCTCTTCTCTGTCCTCTTCTTGTGGTATGAAGATTTATTTTCCTCTCTTCTGCCACCCTCTTTCTTCTTGTGAGGGCAGTCCGCGATGACGTGACCTGGCTTATTACAACAATAACAAACGATGTCAGTTGAAATTTGTTTGTTCTGTTTGGAGTTATACATGTCATGGCTGCTCGATCCATTCTTTCGCTGATCACCGTTATGTCGTGATCTTCTGTATGAGGCATCTTTGCATCTCCATTGCTTCTTCTTGTTCAAGAATTTCTTGAACTGCCGCGAGAGCAAAGAGAACTCTCCTTCAGATAGTTCTGAGCCTGAGGTGCTTGGCTCGGAGTCTTCTTCTTCACTTACTTCTTGAGGAGGTGCTGGCGAGGCAGCTTTGCCCTTCCTTGAACTATCAGCCTTTAAAGCAACCGACTTATCTTTTGAGGAGAAGCGACTTATCTCTTCTTCGGCTTTTCTGGAGTTGATTTGCAGTTCATAGGACAACAGCTTGCCAAATAAATTCTGTGGATCTATCTCTGCTAGTCTGCCAAACTCTCGGATGGCACAGACTTTATTGTCCCATTCTTTGGTGAGAGATCTCAGAAACATATCATTCAGCTCCCCATTAGTAAACACTCGGCCATACACTCTCAGTCCATTGACTATCTTAATGAAGTTTTCAAATGTGTCAGCTATGGGTTCCTTGTGACCTTGTCAGAAGGCATCATACTTCTGATTTAAGAGGGATCTCCGATCATCCCTAACTTCCTCAGTCCCTTCCATCAGAGTCACCAGGGATTGCCACATTTCCTTGGCAGATTGGCAATGTATAAGATTTTGCAGCATTGAGTCATCCACTGCACTTACGATAATATTTTTAGCTTCTTGTCCAGGGAGACAAGTGCAATCTCGTCCTTATCCAAGTCCATCAACTTCTTTGGGACCTTTTTGGTTGGGTCTATTGTCGATGCATGCATAGGAACATGCGGACCTTCTTCCACAATCCTGAAGATCCAGGGATCTACTGCTTCCATGAAGAGCTTAACTCTTTCCTTCCACATAGGAAAATTGTTCTTGGTGCAGATAGGGAGCTTAGCAAAATCCTTGGTCTTACTCATGCTTGATACTTCCTTGGAGACAACTTGGTGAGGATTAGATAAAGGTGTTAACCTTTTAACGATCAACCTCCCTCTGATACCAATTGAGAGCGCTAATTTGTCAACCTAAATCACCTAGAGGGGGGTGAATAGGTGAATTTTGTGTCAAATGCGGAATAAAAAATATAACACAACATAGATCCGTAATCAAGCAATCACACAGACGACAAGAGGTTTATAGTGGTTCCCCAATCTTGGGTACGTCCACTTTTCTCACCGATCTAGCAAATCACTAGACTCGGCTACTCCACTATATCGGATTGCAAAAACAATCCTACACCTCGGAACCACGTTCCTACAAAAACTCGATCCCAAACGGATCTACACTCGAAAGATAGAACTTTCTACCACTCGGAGAATGATCTCCTACAAAGAAATTTGTTAAAATAAAATTTACAACAAGAATATCAAAGATCTGGATCTTTGACGTAATCTTCTTCTTGAGAGCTTTTCGGCTTGAACCGAAACAGTTGAAGAAGACTTGACTGAGCTCCACGATTCTGAGATCTGGAATCACCATGATCAAGAAAGTAAATCAGAGACAATGAAGCACGGAGAGATCGGATGATTCTTCTTGAGTCTGGATTGCTAGAGAAACTGAGATCGATAGCAGTTGCGTGAGAATGACGATTCAGAGCTTGTCCCGAAAACGGTAATGGCGGCGGATTAGAAAATTAGGGTTTTCGGGATTTTCTCTTTCTTAAAAGATAATCTCTGTAAACGCATTTTTAGTCAAATCTGAAAGGACCTATTTATAGGCTAACTCCAACGGTCATAATCGTAATTAAGATTGACACGTGGACCAATCAGAAAAAGGTTAATTTCCAATCTCCGTCAATTCTGGACTTAACGATTTCTGGAATTCTAAGCCGACATACTCGGGTTAGATAAGATACTCGAGTATAAAGGTCTGTTACTCGAGTAGATAAGAGAAACATGTACTCGAGTAAAAGAAATGACTACTCGAGTGCCTTGGAAGAACTACCCGAGTTACTCTAGACAGATTACTCGAGTAAGTAGAAACATCTACTCGAGTACTAATCCAAACTACTCGAGTATAAGAAAAGTATACTCGAGTGCTAAGCCAGTCTACTCGAGTATAAGAAGGATCTACTCGAGTGCTAAGCCACTTACTCGAGTATATGAGTGAAGTTACTCAAGTATGTGGACTTAGAAATATTTAGACTGAACAGCTAGCCCTACTCGAGTATAACTAAGAGACTACTCGAGTATGACTAAGACTCTACTCGAGTACACAAATACCTACTCGAGTAAGGAAAAGAGGTACTCGAGTATATGAATAGATTTACTCGAGTATATGGACTTAGAAACTTTCTGAGATGAAAAGTCCAGATCAACTCGAGTACGATCAGAACACTTACTCGAGTAACTTGAGAACTACTCGAGTATGTAATCCAATCTACTCAAGTACTATGTCACTTACTCGAGTATATAGAAGATAATGTTCGAGTATGTGGACTTAGAAAAAATTTCTTCTGAGAAAGTCTTCAATACTCCAGTGTCTAGTAGTCCAAGTGCATGGAAACAAAGTGTACCCAAATAGAGAGGCTATACATGAGTCAACACCTTGGATCACACAATGAGGAATTAAATTGTATGGTCCTGTGTTTGATGACCCACTATAGACTGACATTTGTTTACACTTGGCAATAGAGTCCTGCATGAACAACTTAAACACAACATCAAATACAACTTAATTCATCTTAGTTTCAGGTCTGACTTCCCACAAATCTGGGGTATTGTGAAGACAATTCCCAACAAGCGGTAGGTTTCTTGACTTGCCTCAACCTTTACTCCCTCCCGCATAACTTAACTTGGTTTTCTCCTTTTTACGGGACGCGGCGACTGCCAGCCGGCTGGGTACTAAGGTCGCCACCCTGCAATAGGAGAAGCAGGTGCTTCAGAAGCGAGTTGACGCGTTGGAGGCTGCAGCGGCCACCCCGCCACCATCTACAAGTGTCTGCTTGCTCGCTCATTACAGCGATCATGAGATCGAAGTGATGATGCAAAAGAATGTGGTAAACGCTGCAAAGTGCACTTTCCGGACGCTGTAGAGGGCAAACATTATCAAGGACAACGGTGACAAGCTTTTGGCGAGCGAGGTGGTATTGGAGCTGTTCCTTCCGGTACCATAGTCGGTCGATGGGCCATACCACCCCATATAAGGGCCCGCCGCTCAGGGCTCTCCTCGTCGAGAGCTTGCATTCGTCCCACTTTTGCCGTAGAGGTGACGTGGGCCAGAGCCCAGTTTTTGTAATATCCTTATCTCTTTTTGATTTCGCCAATGTACAAAACTCTTTTTTTGATCTGAAACGCGAATATTCTTGTTTCTTGCATTCGCCTCTTGATTCTCACACAAATTATGATTTCTTTTATTCTTGAATGTTCTAATGGACGTCACGACAGTGAGCGAGCGAGTGAGGTCGTCCGCTCGCTTTAAACTTTGAACTTAGGCTTAGGAGCGAGGGGGTAGGTTGGGTGGTCGCGATGCGAGGGAGAGACTCTCCAACTCCATCTGGGCTCGCTAACCCATCTGCACTATTGGGTGGGCGAGAAGAGCCTGGTGCGCATTTGGACTTTCAGCGAGCCGATTTCTGGGGGCATTGGCGCGGTCGGGTTGTCACCGTCTAGGCCCTCTTCTCTGGGGGCTCGCCGATCTCTAGGCCGGGGGCCGCCTTTCTTGGTTCGCCATCATGCTGAGTACCATTCGTCGACCCGCCGATCCATTAGTGGCGCGGGCGGCTAGTGTCTTCGCCGCACAGGCCCTCTTCCATGGGACCGGCTGATCTTTATTCCGGAGCCAGCCTTCCTTACTCGCCATCATGCCGGGATCCCCTCGTCAACCCGCCGATTCATTGGTGGCTCTCTGCCGAGGTAGAGATTCTGCTCTGGGGGTTCGGGGACAAACTACTCCGAGTGACATCAAGCCCTGCCAGCTTGATGGGAGCCTAGCAGCGGGATCTGCTCGAGGTCTGAGGCAGACTCCTCCGAGTGACATCCAGACTTGCTAGCTTGAAGGGAGCCTGGCAGCGAGATATACTCGGGGTCTAAGGAAAACTCCTCGGATTGACATCCAGCCCTGCCAGCTTGACGGGGGCCTCGCAGCGAGATCTGCTCGGGGTCTAAGGCAGACTCCTACTAGTGACATCCAGCCCTGCCAGCATGATGGGAGCCTGGCAGCGGGATCTGCTCGGCGTCTAAGGCAGACACCTCCGAGTGACATCCAGCCCTGCCAACTTTATTGGAGCCTGGCAGCGGGATCTGCTCGGGGTCTGAGGCAGACTCCTCTGAGTGACATCCAGCCCTGCCAGCTTGATGGGAACCTGGCAGCGGGATCTGCTTGGGGTCTAAGGCAGACTCCTCCGAGTGACATCCAACCCTGCAAGCTTGATTGGAGCCTGGCAGCGGGATCTGTTCGGGGTCTAAGGCAGACTCCTCCGAGTTACATCCAGCCCTGCCAGCTTGATGGGAGCCTGGCAGCGGGATCTACTCGGGGTCTGAGGCAGACTCCTCCGAGTGACATACAGCCCTGCCAGCTTGACGGGAACCTTGCAGAGGGATTTTCTCGGGGTTTAAGACAGACTCCTCCGAGTGACATCCAGCCTGCCAACTTGATGGGAGCCTAGCAGCGGGATCTGCTCGGGGTCTGAGGCAAACTTGCGTTTTCGCTTTTAATCCTCGGGGCACAAGTTCATCAACAGAAGCTTTATTAGAAAACTGAAGCGACGTTTACATGACTCAGGGGAAAAAATGCTTTAAGTCATCACCACTCTAGGTGAGACTCAGGGTCTTGCCCTCCACATTCCGGAGGTGGTACCCTCCTGACTTCAATGCCTCCTATACGATGTATTGTCCCCACGGTGGCTGACCTTCCTACGGCATCCACTTTTCTCAAGACCAAGTCCCCTTCCGCGAATTGTTTGAATCTGACGTGCTTGTTGAAGTATTTGGCCATTCTTCTCTTCACTTCCTCTTTCCTGATGGCTGAGAGGTCTCGCAATTCCTCGACCATGTCGAGTGAGAGCCGCAGCTCCTCCTCGTTCTCGGTCCGCCATTCCTCTCTGCCCTCTACGGCCTCCACCACCCGAGGGGTTCGAACCTCGAACTCTACTAGAAGCACCGCCTCACACTCATGAGAGAGCTTGAAAGGATTCTCTCTTGTTGCCGTATTGGGTGTGGTTCTAAGGGCCCATAGGACCGAAGGGAGTTGTTCCACCCAGCTTCCTCTCAGATTCTATACCTTCTTTTTATGGAGGTTAACAATGATCTTGTTCGCCGCCTCCACCTGCCCGTTAATCCTGGGGTGATGAATCGAGGCGAACCTAAGGTCGATCCCGAGCTGTTCATAAAAGCTGATGAAATCGGCGCTAGCAAACTGAGGGCCGTTCTCCAAAATGATGGCCTGAGGCAACCCATGACGGCATATAATCTCCCCCCATATGAAGTTCCTGATGACCTGGGAGGTTACCTTGGCCAACGCCTTAACTTCAAACCACTTAGAGCAATAATCAATCATCACGAGCAGGAACGTTATCTGGCTGCTCGCCTGAGGGAAGGGTCCAACCAAGTCCATTCCCCAGATTGCAAATGGCTAGGGGACTGTGATACTCTTCAGGCGTTGGGCCGATCGTTGCTTGAGGGGGTGAACAGCTGGCACTTATGACACTCCTTCGTGAATATCGCCGCGTCTCGGCTCAGGTTCGGCCAAAAAAACCCCTGCCTGATGATACAACCCACCAAGGTTCAACTCTCGGAATGGCTCCCGCACTCCCCAGAGTGAATTTCTTCCAAGATCCTCGGGACCTCCCCCTCAGCCACGCAGCGCGCCAACATCCCAGAGAGGGTCTTTCGGTATAGTTGGCCGTCTCGCATGATATAGTATGCCGACTTGTACTTGAGCCTTTTCCTGTCCATCCCTTCTAGGTACTCCCTAGTGGACAGGTACGTCGTGAAGGGATCTATCCACGAGGTGTGCTGATCCACCTCCATTAGCTCCCCTTCTTCGATGGATGGGCGGAAGAGATCTGTTAGGGTACCCCCCACCCGGGGGCCATGCTTCGCCAGCTGATCTACTTGCTCGCTCTCTTCCCTAGGCACGTGTCAAACAGAAAAGGTCTGGAAGGTGCCGATGACTCCCTTTACCTTCGCAAAGTAGAGATGCAGAGTCTGCTCCCTTGCCTCAAACTCCCCGTTAATCTGGGAAGCCACTATCAAGGAGTCAGTGAGGACCTCCACATCATGCACGCCTAGTTCCCTTGCCAAACGTAGACCCGTAATCACGGCTTCGTACTCGGCCTGATTATTGGTGATTGGAAAGTGTATCACCACTGTTTGCTTGATCCTCGTTCCCTGGGGGCTCTCCAAGATGATTCCCGCCCCAGGGAATGCCTCCCTAAAGCATCGTCCGCCATGACCCTCCAAGGAACCGGGAGAGTGAGTTCTTCATCCTCCACCTCGACCACATAGTCAGCCAGTATATCAGCCATAGCTTGGGCCTTGATCGAGAGGCGAGGGACAAAGGAGACGTCGAACTCGCTCAACTCTACTGACCACTTAGCTAATCTGCCCGAATTCTCCACCCCTTCGAAGATACTGCAGAGGGGGTTGTCAGTCACTACTTGGATCGAGTGTGCCTGGAAGTAAGGCCGAAGCCTCCGGGTCGAGATGATGAGGGCGAAAGCCAGCTTCTCAAGGATAGGATAGCGGAGCTCGGCCTTCCTCAGCACCCTGCTCACATAATAAACCGGAAGGTGTTTCCTCCCCTCTTCCCGAACTAAAACAGAACTCACGGTCTCCGCCCCAACCCCCAAATACAATAATAAGTCCACCCCCTCCTTTGGCCCCTGGAGCAAGGAGGCCTGATTCATCTTCCTCTTCAAGGCCTGGAACGCCTCCTCGCACTCCGAGGTCTATTTGAACTTCCGGCCTCCTCTCAAGGTATTGAAGAAGGGAGAGCACTTCTCTCCAGCCTGGGAGAGGAACCTTCTCAACCTTGCCAGCTTCCCCATCAATCGCTGCACCTCCTTTGTATCTCGAGGCGACCCCAACTCCATAATCGCCCGGACCTTGTCGGGGTTGGGTTCTACCGCAGCGGGGGTGAGGAGGTGTCCCCGAAATTTTCCCTTGCTCGCCCCAAATATGAACTTCAAGGGATTCAGACTCATCTTGTAATCGAGCTGGGTGGCAAAGGTTTCCTCCAGATCCTGGATGTGAGAGTCGTCTTCTCGACTCTTGATCATGAGGTCATCAACGTACACTTCCAAGTTCCTTCCCTTCTGCTCTCGAAAGACCCTATCCATCATTTTTTGATAAGTTGCCCCTGCGTTCTTTAGCCCGAAGGGCATCATTTTATAATAGTAGCATCCATCCCCGGTGATGAAGGAGACATCTTTGATGTCGGGAGGATGCTTCCTGATCTGGTGATAACCTGAAAACGCATCTAAAAACTCATTACAGGGTAACCGATGGCTGAGTCAACCAACGCGTCGATCCGAGGTAAGGGGTAACAATCCTTAGGGCTTGATTTATTAAGAAGCAAAAAATAAACACACGAACGCCACCGGCCGTCTCCTTTTTTAACCATTATAACATTAAAGACCCAGCCTGGGTATTGGATCTCGGATAAAAAACCGGCCTTAAGGAGCTTGGCCACCTCCTCTCGAATCGGCTCGGCCAACCTATCCGCGATAGGCCTCTTCTCCAGGTGAAGATGCCCATATTCCTCTGGATGCACTCAAGCATCTTGCCTTTGGCCTCCGGGGTCAGGCCCCCGCTGACGTGAACCTTCTCCACCTTGCCTCCTAGGGTTAGAACCTCCATCTCCACCACCTCTTCTACAGCTTCCAGGCGAGGCAGCTCCCCCCATTCCTAAACCTCCCCTCCTCCTGAGGCGAAGGTCTCTGCCTCGGCTTCTTCCATGGCCATTGCCTTGGCCATCTCTTGAGCTTCCTTCAATTCCTCTTTTTGGGCGCAGCTCTCCCCCACCTCCATCTCCTCCGGACTGACCCCCTGCTCTTCCTCCTCCATCCTTCGCCCTATCTCTTCAGCACCCTCTTGCCATGAGATGGAGTTTACGGTGGTGATATAGCACTCCCTTGTTATCTTAGGGTCTCTGCGGACCCTGACCGGGATGCCCTCGACGTTGAACTTTAGGCATTGGTGGAAAGACGAGGGGACGCAATGGAAGGCGCTGATGAGGGGCCTCCCAAAGATGGCGCAGTAGCTACTGGGGGAGTCCACAATGATGAACTTGCAATTGCAGGACTGCCCCCTAGAGAGACTTGGAGTCTGACGCCTCCCTCTACCTCCATCCTCTCCCCCGAGAAGCCAAATAGAGGCCCATCTGAGGCCAACACCCTTCAGGCCTCCACTTTAATCGCGTCAAACTCCTTCTTGAAGATGACGTTGATGGAGCTCCCGTTATCGATGAGAATCCGAGAGATGGTTAAATCCTCGATGGCCGTCCGGATTACCAGTGCATCGCAAAAGGGGTCCTCGTGACCCGGCATGTCCTGAGCTATGAAGGTGATTCTTTCTTCCAAGGGAATGGTCTGGGATGTGGAGCCAACGCTCCGTCGGTACATGGTGTGGAGGCTCGCATTACAGGAAGCCTCGATCCCTGCCCCCCCCCTCCCGTTAATTGCTCCAATCCCTCCTCGGGATCCCACATCTGCCCGATCTTCGCACCTGTCCTCCTCTGCCCGAGGCAGGACCTCCTTAATCCGCAACCCTTGGCGGTCTTGCTGCTGCTGCTCCCTGTTCCCCTCATCTCGAGGAACTCCGGGCACGTGGCCGTGGCGTGCCCTTCCTCCCGATGGAAGTCACAGTAGGGTAACTCCACCCTAACCTCCTTTCTTCTCATCCGCGCTGCTCTTCTCCTTTCTTCCATGGCTATGACCATAGCCTCCTCTTGATCAAGGAGGGGGGCCTCTGGCCCTGTCTCCCACCTAGAGGGTAGAACTGGACCTGGCCTCCTTGGGGGTTATCTCCTTCGTGTAACCTTCTCCTCGCCCCCTGCTCCTGCCATTCGGGCCTCCACCCTAGCCGCTGATTCATCTCCTGACGCCCCCACCTGGGTTGCTGCTGCTGCTACTGATCCCTATGTCGGGGCTCAACTCTTTTTTCCTCCTGACCTCTGCATCCTCTTTGCATCTCTTCCTCCGTATCCCACCTGGCTAACCTCCGGGCAAACTCCGTGTTCGACGCCTCCCCGTCGAATTCTCTCTCCGCCCTCTCCATCAACTCCTCGTAGGAGAGGGGGGATCCTCTTCAAATCCATTCGAAAGAAACCCTGATGCAGCCCTAGGGTGAAGGCCATCATCAGAGTGTGGCCCGATATTTCCTAAACCTTGGTGACCTCCTCCTGGATGCGATCGACGTAGCTCCCCAGGGTCTCGTTCACCCCATGCTTGATGCGGAATAGGGACTCCAACTCCCTCTTCCTCTTCTTCGAGGTAGTGAACCTCAGCATGAACCCCTGACAGAGGTCCTCAAAACAGTAGATGGAACTTGCCGGCAACTGGTGGAACCACTCCCTTGCCTTCTCTTTCAGAGAGATGGCGAAGAGTCTGCATTTGAAGCCATCCGACATCTGTCTGATCGAGACCACATCCTCGAACCATTGGACATGCTGGACCGGGTCTCCCTTCCCGGTGTAGTAGGACATGTCGGGCTACCTTAAACCATTTGGGACTGGTGTAGAGGAGACCAGCTCGCTGAAGGGACTCTCTCCCCCATTAGGAAAGCCGGAGGGTCTCGCAATCCCAACTCGCCAAACCCGCCGCCACTCCCCAGCCATGGAAAAGCACTCGCCCGGGGAGCTCGGCGCCCCGGCCCTCCTCGGCGACTTCCTTCCCCGCTCGCAGGGCGGGAGCGGCCTCGCCGAGTACCGGATCCGCGAGGACCGAGATTACTAGAGTCGAGCACTCGGCGCGTGTGCCGAGTGCGAACCGAACCAGGCCGAGCACCATCTGCCTGAAGTCCTCGAACATCCCCATGGTGGCGAGAGTGGGAGGGGGTGGCAAGTCGGTACTTTCCGATCCTTGTCCTTCTCCTCCCGTCATCGAGCTCGCTGAAGGTTTTTCTGTGTTGACCACACTCCACACTCACCGCCCCAAAAATGTTGAAACCGAAAATCGGTCTCTTATGGAGTTCACCTTTGGGGAAGTGGTGGTCGCGCACCTACTTCGCTCCTGCAAGAAAAACAACAAGGAAAAGAGAGCAAAGGACTAGACCAAGGGCCCGTCTCGGAGGTCCCACCACAAACCCGAAAGATTACTGAGTGCTTCCCCTCCTTAGCCAAATGTCGGGCTAAGGTACCTAAGAAAGCGCTAGAAGACTGGGGAGCAAGTAAGCCTGCCTTCTAAGGTTCCCCATGGGTCCTATTTATAGGATTTTGAAGATGGTCTGTAAATAACTAACCTCTGCTGTCTTGAAATTACTGAAAGCTCCTCGGGCTAGCCTGCTGATGGGTTAAAACTAAAGGTTTCTTATTAATGAAATGAAAGTGGTTTTATTTATTTTATAAAAAATGCGAAGTTTTATTTTGTTTTAAACTGAGTTTTAATGAGAGGGAGGACAAGTGCACCTATCACGTGTAGTACAGGATATTCTGGTGTGGAATATCGGGGTCGTATTATTCTCGGGGACGGCTTAGCTATTTCTACTCTTTCCCTGAAAGCAAATTATTTTACCGATAATATTTTAGTTTGTTTTTTTTAAAAAGAAAAGATGGCAAAGAAATATAAAAATGCATAATAATAATAATAGGAAATAAAGTGCAGGAAATATAAATAAAGCAGAAAGCCGATGAAGAACTTAGCGCGACGATACAAAAAGAGAACTGAGCAAAAATAACTTTTAATAAAAAGATATCCTAAATTTAAAATTTATTAAGGCGGAGACTCGGCCGTGGAGGTTCCTTAAGAATGAGCTCACTTATCTCTAAGACTATCTCTCACCTGAATGCTAAGACTATTCGACCGATCATTAGACCGACGAAGGATTCCTCTTAACGCCCGCATTACGCTAAGAACCCCGCTATTGGGAGGGGAACCCAATCCGGTAAAGTCACGCGCCTCCTCTCTCGAGGGTTAGCGTGGAGCTCACTTTACCCAAGGCTGATCGGTCCATATGCACGGCCTCTCGGCGTTGCGTATGGATAATTGAAATAGAGCCCGCACATCGATTATGTGGTCCAACGCATCGTTAACCCGGGGCAAACTTTAAGAAATGTAATTAAACTGAAAAACAGGACCTTTAATTATTTAAAGCTATTTTATCTGTCCCAAAGCTCTTCGATATTGAGGGCTAAGGGCGGTTAGTCAATCATCGGAATGGGGACACTTATGCTAGAAAGCGATAAAGAAAGATGTAAAGAAAGTAGGAAATAAAGCAGTAAAGGAAAGTAGAAAATTGCGAGTCCTACTCAAACGAGTAGGGCTGAAGAATGCAGTAAATGCGAATCCCGGCTCAAATGAGTGGGCGGGGATAAATTTATCTCATACACGCACAAACTCTACTTTAAATTAAAACACACACACACACACACACTCTACATGAAATATAACGCGCACACACACACACAATGTTTTCCTACTCAAGTGAGTAGGAGAAAATGAAAAAAAATAAAAGACAAGTCCCACTCAAACGAGTGGGCAGGAAATTAAAGCAGGGCTCCATTTAACTCTTAATGAGTAGGCGGAAATAAATGCGCACACGCACACACACATACAAAAATTGAAAGAAAGCTATAAAACTAACTCATACACGCACGCACACTTGCAAAAATAAGAAAAAGCAAAGTAACTGAAAAGTTTAAACGACTGCATTTCTACCGCTAAAATAAGCTAGAAATGCATAGAAAGACAATAAAAATAAACAGAGCGAAAAGTTTTTGCAAATAAGCGCAAAAGTGAAGTGCTCGAAAAATTGAAACAACTATATTTTCATTCTTAAGTTTTTATAAAGCCTCCAAAAAAGTGAGAATAAAACTAAAAAAAGACCGAAAAAGTTTTACATTCCTAAGAGCCTTAGTCAAAGAAAATGGAAAATAACACTTTTTTAGGTGTTTCTATAAAGTCTTAAGAATAAAAATAGGATAAAAAAGAAAAGCTAAAGCTAAAAAGGGCGGAAAATGAAAATAAAACGGACATTACAACGGCTAGAAATGCCGTAAAATTCCTAAATCTAACTAAGTTATGAAAGC